>PVHT021183524.1:21293561-21371979 GCA_004024745.2 Catagonus wagneri
AAGTGAATCAGTCATACATAAAAATATATCCATTATTTTTTCCCATTTAGGTTATTACAACTATTGAGTGTATTTTCCTATTCTATACAGTAGGTTCTTATTTATCATCAATTTTATACAGTAGTGTGTATATGTTATTCCCACACATAACTATTTTAATCAAAATTTTGAAATAAAGTTGCTTTAGAAGGTATAGGGAAATACAGTGAGAAGTAGAAGTGTAAGAAAGATAAATCCTCATATACCATAAAACTAATTTGATAAAATGCTAATAAAAACGATGATTAAAGAATGGTAGTATACAAACATTATTTATACTGTGGAATGGAATAATCCATAAAATAGATGAAATAATCAAAAGTAGTTTTCTATGAGAAGTGAGATAGGTGGAGAAAAGTACTAGTGTTCCTTATTATAAGCCTTTTCATTTGTCATAAACAATGTGCATAGGTTACCTAGATTAAAAAGAGCTTTAAAAATAAAACAGAATTATATAAATCTGTTTTTTCAAAAGATGTTCCTACTCTACAATTAAATGAAAAAGCTGATTCATCTTAACGTATGTAGTAAATTCCCTAATTTTCAAAAAAATCAAAAAGAAATAAATACATTTTATATGTAAGTAAGTAAAAGAGTAAAGACAATATTGAAAAATATACTCAAGTTGATTCTGATGCATTTGTGAGGAACAGGATTGGAGTGGAGAAGAGAGATTATTAATTTCCATTAATAAAAAAGGTTTATTTCATTATTAAATAGACACCTAACGTGACTTCTTATAAATGTTAAAACTAAAAACTCAATCATTTGGATCCTGAACCAGATAATTTTTTTCTATAAAGGACATTAGTGGGACAATTGGTGAAATCTGAATAAATTCTGTAAAGTACTACATCAAAGTAAATTTCCTGATTTTGATAATTATACCATTATTGTGTAAGATAATGTCATTGCTCTAGGAAATATTTAGGGGTAAAAGGAGCTTTATGTTGGCAACTTACTCTCAATAAAGTCCTAAAAAAATACATCTACAAATAAAAAGAGAAATCAACACCAAAAGAGAGAGAAAAAAAATAAAGCAAAAGTGGCAACAGTTGGTAACAGGTGGATGAGGAATTTAAGGGAATTCTTTGTACTATTTGTTCAGTGTTTTTGGACATCTACAGATACATAAAAATAAAAAGTTAAAAAAATTAACCACATACAAACAGACTCTTAAATTACTCCCAAAACATATATCCTTGAGATTAAGACAAAAATACTTTTTGTCACAATGTTATTAGCACGGTCCCACCATCAGATACTCATTATAGAAATCATTTAGGAACCAAGAGATATTATATCTGTGTTCTTCCAAAGACAGAATGAAGTTAAAATGACAAATAAGATTCACCACCCTGGAGTGGTTTAAAGAAAATGCACTGTAATTGTTTTAGAAAGAGTTATTTAGAAAGGGAAGTATTTTTTGCTCTGCCTCTCATACAAGTTGATCTTATTAAAGATAACTGAAATGGGATTTTAAAGCATACCTTTTTTTTTTTTTAGGTGTTTCAAGAAGTCTGATACATTGAAATGGAGCCCGGTCTCCTGGATAGATACCTGGGTAACTGTTTTTAAACTTTATGGAAGACATTTCTGAACTCTGTCAGAGTTTTGTGTGGGTTAACATTTTCTAATATTTTACTCTTCATGGACAGCCATTGATTATTGGGCTAAATTTAATGATGAACAAGCATACTGTACTGAGTGGTAATCTCTATTTAATTGCTCCTCAAATCTACCCACTGAAGTCTTTATACTAAAAAGTTTAGACAAGGAGTTCCCGTCGTGGCTCAGTGGAAACAAATCCGACTAGGAACCATGAGGTTGTGGGTTCAATCCCTGGCCTCACTCGGTGGGTTAAGGATCCCGCACTACCTTGAGCTCTGGTGTAGGTTGCAGACGCGACTCGGATCCTGCGCTGCTGTGGCTCTGGCGTAGGCCAGCAGCTGTAGCTCCTATTAGACCCCTAGCCTGGGAACCTCCACATGCTGCAGGTGTGGCCCTAAAATGACAAAAAGACAAAAAAAAAAAAAGAAAGAAATTGGCTCAGATGATCATGGAGGTGCCAGTCCAAAATTTGCAGAGTAGGTTGGCACAATAGAGACCTAACGAAGGGTTGCAGACTGAATCCAAAGGCCATCTGCTAGCAGAATCCCTTCTCAGTTGGAAGAGGTCAGTCTTAATCCTATCAAGGCCTTCAACTGATTGCATAAGGCACACTCACATAATGGAGGGTAATCTGCCTCACTCAACATCCACCCATTTAAATGCTCATCTCATCCAAAATACATCCTCACAGAAATGTCCAGAATAATGTTTGGACCAAATATCTGGGCACCATCGTTCAGCCAATTTACACTTAAAATTAATTTTCATGATATCTTATGTTATAATTACTTTAAATTTTTTAAACTCAAAAATAGTGTGAAATGCATTTTTATATTTTTCTTACAGGCAAGCCTAAGGAACTTTGCCACAACTCCTGGGAAAGCAGCATAGGTTTGAAACAACCAAGATGTTCTTTATCAATGTGTTTGAGCCATGACATGGAATGAAATTAACTCTTAGAAAGCATTTTTAGTTACCAATAGGACGTGTTACATAATTTCAAAATACAGTGTCTTTAACAAAAGACACTGAATATTACTGTTGCATCTACCTCATATTTACTAAAGATGGTTCTGGCCTGAGCCTCAGAATGTAGATTTTAAAATAATTCAGAGGTCTATCACCTGTGCCTGTTCTTTATGGAATTGTAGATAGAGGCTTCCTTAACAGGATTCCAACCCACCATTTCAGTCCAGTAATATCATATTTGGAGTGAGTGTAACTCGCCATCACATTGTAAGGAATTATTTATCTCAGCAATAAAAATAAATTAACTAGCCTTCATGTTTTCACTTATTTAAAAATAACCATAGTTTTGAAATAAAAGTTAATAGTAATGTAACCTTAACACTAACAAAAAAAATAGAAATCTATTTTTTTTGTCTTTTAACTACTTTTCTTTCAGGGATTCTAATATCTTGAGATGTGGAACCAACTACAAAGTAAGCAAGAGTCAGGCCTTCACTTGTATTCCTTAATTATTGCAAAACAACTCTGACCAAATCCCACTTTAACCACTACAGTGGCCAATGTAAAACGTAAGTGAAATAAAAAGCTACAATTTGAGAAAGCAGCACTCTCTGGTCTGTATGACATTTCTTAGTCCTTTGCTCTCACATGAACCTGTGTGAAACATAGACTTTGGTTATAAAGGCAAGAAAGAACCCATGTGGTGGTCTAGGTCCATCAAGATTAACTTCCTGGAGTTCCGACTGTGGTGCAATGGAAACAAATCCGACTAGTATCCATGAGGGTTTGATCCCTGGCTTTGCCTGGTAGGTTGGGGATCTGGCACTGCCATGAGCTGTGGTGTAGACCTCAGATATGATTTAGATCCTACATTGCTGTGTCTGTGGTGTAGGCCGGCAGCTGCAGCTCCAATTTGACCCCCTAGCCTGGGAACTTCCATATATCGCACCTGTGGCTCTAAAAAGAAAGAAAATATATTAATGTCCGTATCGTTAAAATTAGTGAAGAGTGACCATCAGAAGGCCTATTGGTTTGCCTGTAAGTCCTCAGATAAATCTGAATGAAGACAGTGGGTTTAAGTGTTGAGCTGCTTTCTCAGCAAGACTGACTCTAGTTATAGAACACGGAGTGGCAGTTTAAGGGAAAAAACTCCTGGTGAGCCTTATGAATATCCTCTAACCTCTGCTCAGTAGCCCATAGCTTCATACGACCACTCCCCAGACTGAGTAAAAACAAGTCACTCCTGTTAGTTTGAAATTCCTCATTGAGTGTTGTGATAAATTCATGCTACCTTCCCAAGGCGTAGCTGTTTTATGATCAGATCCTTTCCAGAGGGCTTTTGCATGAGAAGGCACAGCCTAGATGCTTTCTTTAAACTATTTTTTGCTAAGCTTCAGCCCTCCAATGAATCAGATTCCATGACAAATTGTCAAGTTCAACAATATGGTATTTACAATATATATCAAATCATTATTGTACACCTTGGACTAATACAGCATTATATGTCAATTATATCTCAGTAAAACTAAGGGGAAAAAAAAACAGTATGACATCCATGTTCCCACACATTATGAAAGACAGTTTGCCTACAGTTTCAAGGGCAAAAGAGGTCATTATGGTCAATACTACAGGGAACAGTTTATAAGGCATGAAAAATTTCTAAATTGACTAAACTATATAAGTGAGTATAGTTGTAAGCAAACTCAGGGGGAACAGGAGGAGAGTTGGTGCCATCCGACTCTTTCCATGAGGTGTGAACTGGAAGACAGTATGAATCTCCACCTCCATGCCCATGGTATGAAAGAAGACTATCAAATGAGTTGCTAGCCAAGGGCCCGGATTGAGAAAGTCCCTTGTAGCAGGCCTAATCATAGCTGTCCCAAGCATGAGTGTATTGAGAAGGTGTCCTAGGCCTACAGAGCCCAAGGAATCCCCCAATTCCAAAAAAAACACTAGAAAATAACTGTGACATCCAATGATGTCCCAGATCCCCATTCCGGTCTCTTGAAAAGGAACACTCAGTGAGACAGGAGTGTCTCAATTAATAAAACATGGACTCTCCCTTAACTACTTCATATGGTCATTATGAAGGAATATAAAGTTATATATGTTTTTCCACATGAAGTCAGGATGGTCATTGAAAAGCCAAAGCTTTGTACATGTATGGTGTTGTGACAGAGAAAAAAGACACATTGCCTTTTTTCTGGATTACTTTTAGTCCTAATTAGAAGTGCTTCCTTACAAAAAGAACATCCTTCAGCTTCATGACATGTATTCCTTGCCCACTCTGTTAAGGTTGGTACGCTGTAGTTTTAACTCAGGAACCAATTTCTGATAAGCAGATATGGAACTTCAAAAGATGTCTTAGGTCCATTTGGGACAATTACTTTGCATAATCAACATGGTTCTCGATAAACAAAAACTACCATTAAAAATCCCAGATTCAAGTGAAATGGTCAATGTCTATTCATGTCCAAGGAAACAAACGGTCATAAATTTTATTTAACTCCTACCTCTATGAGAAATAAAAAGCAATAAACCTAAGAATCAAACTCTTGAAAAATTGCTGATCAAAGATAATTCAATGTCACAACACTGTTGCTCAATGTACACAGATTTTCCTGTAATTTTTACAATAATGTCTGTAATTATTATTAATTATAGTATACTTGACAAGGTACTCAGCAGTGTATTAAACATTTGCTTTCCCTAATGCGTTTACAATCTATAAAAGTATGTTAACTTTTCTAACATTTACTTTGCTGTTACCTCCCCTCTACAGTTTCACTTTCATCCATTACCATACACACACACACACACACACACACACACGTTCATAAAACAAATCCATCAAGCCTCCTACACAGGAAGCACATCTGCCTCTGTTCTGTACGTTCTCAAATAACTATGCCCCTTCCTCTTCTCTTGACATTTCCCTATATTTTATCCTATTCAGTTTTCCACCTTCTACCCTCTTTTTCTTCATGTCCTCCCTTCCCCCTTCTGCAACCAAAGTTCCTACTTTCCACACCTAACTTTGTTTAATTACCTAATATTTTGTATAAACATATGAATAAAAGGAACTTTCAAGCAAGCAAGCAAGCAAGCAAGAAAGAAAGAAAGAAAAAGAGAGAGAAAGGAAGAACTTCAAAAATGCAAAGACGGTCTTGCTTAGAGAATACAACTTCTTGTTATGGAGAATAACTGAACTTTGAGTCCTTCCTCCCTTTCTTCCTTAAATCTGTGCCCTGTTGTTATCAGCTACAGACTGATGCAAGCAAATCACTCCTTGCTGAGCTCTGACAGCCAGTTTGAAAGACTGGAAAGTTCTGGAAAAGTTCTTATTTGTGCAGTCAGAAAAATTTTAGAACATGGAAACTAAAAAGATAGAAGTGATACTCCAGAATAATGAAGGTCAACACAGCTAAATAAATGAATAAGTACACAAGCATCGTGAGGGGAAAATATGGTTTCATTAGAAAAGCCTTTCCGGGTAATAGAAAACTAAAGAAATACTAGGAGAAATCAGCCAAAGGAAAATTAGGAGCCACAAAACTGGAGATAAAGTAGAATTAGACGTAAAAGAAGCAAAGGCAGGATACAATCTGGAAGGTCAATTGACAAAATGTGTAGCAAGCACTGAACCAACACCAATCAATATAGCTCAGTATGAACTGAATCACAGCCTAATAACCACATCACATCCATTTAATGGTACTATCTATCACATGAACAGCAGGAAGCAGTGGCAATTCAACTTACTGCACACTCCAGCGACCTGGCTTCCAAGTGTCGTTTGAAACAAACAGTGTGGCAGTAGTTGCAGTGATAAAGGGGTGAGGGAGCAGAAACAGCTTGTGGAACAACCTCTGAGCTCCTATAAACACAAATCTGGGGCAAACGTGGTAAAGAGGGACCAGAGAGAGTAAGGGACATGTACAGGGAAGTTCTTAAAGCATGCTTGCTCAGATTCCACATCGAATTAGAAATTCCTCATGGATACCGCTTGGATGCATTATGGAGAAAGGAATTGATAGCCATCAGAAGTAGGGGGTGAGAAGCAGGGAAGGCCAGGAAGAAACTTGAGTCATTAGTAGAATTATGCAGAAGCACAGACTTGTGTGCTGGTTGAGATGTCTAAATGGAGATGAATGGACAATGGCTTCCTCAGAATTAGGTTTTTTATTTAGACTGTTTTTCTTTTCTCTTCATATCAGTGTAGCGCTTTGATTTTTCTCCTAAAAAATACAAAATTCTGAGAGGAAAAATACATATTACATGTGTTTATCAAGCAAAATTCAAAGTGAAAGCTGTATACACTATCATCAAGGCCATTTGCTGCTTACAGGGCTGCCTGCACCACCATACTACTTTCCTCCTCGTCTTATAAGAGGCTGTGCTTGTCCACCAAAGCTTCAAGGATTGTATCAGAGACAGTCTCGAAATTTGCTTTACAAAAACGTTTTTTAAAATAAGAACTCAAAATGTGGCCAATTTTCTTTCACTATCATCATTCCCTATTATTATTTGTTTTCAACTTGCTGCATTTCAACTTCCTTTCTTAATAGAGATATCAAGTCTGTTGTAAGCTCTTAGTAGAGATGCATGACACTAATACTTCAAGAGAATTAAATCCATTACAGTGTCAGAATGCAGTTGCCTTAACTATGAAAAAGGGCACAGACTGAAGCCCTGTTTCCACATTTCCTCTGATTTCTCCAGGGAATAAACCAAGCATCTAAGTTGATTAACCAAAGTATACCTAATTTGTAAAGCACATATGTAATAAAGTATATTTAAAATTTAAAATACAGTTTTCAAAAGGTATATACTTTGATTTTAAGAACTTTCAGCCACATTAAACAAAAGTACTAAGCAAAAAACTACTCAGGCTAATCTAAAAAAAAATGCAATATTCCACATGAAAACACAGTCAAGGTGTTTTATGTAACCACTCTTGGGTCATTTATCTATATAAAATTTAATGATCTCGATTTCTTTATTAGGACATTTCAAAATATCCTCTCAACTCAAAACCATTACATTTTTCCCTAAATTATTTGTCAGCAAGATAAGATTGTAACAAAATATTTCCCCCTCCTATTGCAATGGATATAGAAGTTAAGGGTAGATAACAATAAAACCACAGACTTTACCAAACTGAAGAATTTTTGGAGCCAAAACAAGCTTCAGTTCTACCGCAAATTCAGAACTCAAAGTTTAAATCCAAATGCCTGAAATGTATCCTTTTGTTTTCTAAGATCTATCTTCAGTCTTCAAGCTCAGCAGGTAGATATTCTCCCACCAATGACCTTCTCAGATAACTTTTTGTATTCAGTTTTTTCCCAAATTATATCAAGTGAATTATTTTTTAAATGAGACTTAAAACATTTCCAACTTCTCTAGCATTTCATCCAACACAAATGTTCAATCTTATAATAATCCTAAAGCCACCCTAAAATCCTTAAAGCTGTGACTTTTTCCTATGTACACATGGTTTTAATCATAATGTTCTCTGTACACTGTCACATCTGAATGTAGTTAAGTGTTATAATTATACACTGTACAGGGAAAAAATACATGGTTATATGAAAAGCCATGAATGTGATGGCAGAAGCATCATGAGAAGGATTCAAAGGAAACAAAGAAAAACAAAAGTTAAATTCCGCAGGTATACAGGCATTTGGTAAGAGGTGAGTCACAGCGAGTCCCTTTTAATGCAGATTATACTTTTAAACTCGGAAAAGGTAGAACAAATCTGGATGGGAAAATGAAATCACAAAAGAAGGAAATGAAAATGATTATACCGGTTATTTAGATAAGTTCAAGTGTCCAGATCCTTTTAAAAAAAGGACTCATAGGTATAGTGTATATCTTTGTGAAATCTTGAAATCTCAGGAAATAGTATAAGAAAGAAGACTAGAAATAGACAAATATTTTTCCCTCAAGTAAATTTTAAGGAAGACTCTGAAAAATATAGGTCTGTTTCCTTAGTGTTAACCTTTCACAAAATTATTATCATTAAAACCTAATAATATTTATTTTGTTCCAGAAAATCAAATGCACAAGTACAAGTTGGAGGACCTAACTTGAATAACAGTTTTCCAAGATAAATTGATGACTTTTTTTTTTTTTGTTAGAGCTTGTGTTCCTTTAGCACTGGGTGTGCTGTTGACACTGACCATGCATCTGAGTTCTTTTAGTTTCCTGGCTGGTAAGAGGCATACAATAAACACCCATACTTCTCGCCTCAGAATTAGTGCTGCTATCAAATGAAATGTATGAAAATATTTTGTAAACTGTAAAACACCATGGGAAAGCCAGGGATATTATCAATACATATTAAAAAAAATTTTTTTAAGTTATAGTTGACCTCCCAAAAGCAGCCAGTCAATACCTGATATAGCTAACACAAAAGCTATGCCACCAGGAGTGGACTTAATAGAATAGCAGTTCAGGGAAGTGATTCTTTTCTCATTCTCACTGGTTAGAGTACACTGGTAGAAGACCTTAGAGGACACAGTTTCCATCCTCCTATGTCTAAAAGACTGGCAATGGAGAAGAACAGTTTGCCCCCTTCTTTGCAGAGAGCAGAACCAAAAACAGCCAGATAGAAATTACAAGGATGGAGATTTCAATTGCTTAAGGAATTAACTGTAAGTACCTTTAATATTTTAAAATCCACTGACATGAATTCTCTATATGAAAAACACACTTTTGAGATGCAGAGTGTACAACACGCATAGCCCTTCAAAGCAGAAACCCCATTCCCCACTGAGAGACAGACATAAATCTGTAGAGAGGATCAAGAGTTACAAAGTCCACCCTTAAACGGCCATCTCACAGGCCTGCGAAGAACACTTGCTTACCTCCTTAACCTTCAAGAAAGAGTTTCCTAGAGTGGGTACTTTCTACTTCCAATAACCTCTTCCACTTGTTCTATGAAAATTACCCCAATCACAAATTCATTCTTAGTGTGTGAAACAGAACAAATAAAAGGACATATCTCATCTACTCCCAAACACCTCCCACTCGGAAAATAGAGCAACAACTTCATTATATTTCAGCATCCATATCTAAGCAAAAGCCTGTGACTTTATGCAGTCACATGTCTAATTGTTCTGAATAGAATATTTAAAACTGTGAAAAGGGAGACATACAGACAGTGAGCCAAAATTCAGCTTTAAACTCTGACGCCTAAGGAGAAAAGAGACGTGAGAAGTGTCTGTCAGAGGTAGAAAGCAGCCTTCACACAGAACCCACTACCAGCTTTCTCATTTCTGTACTAATCAAAAGCCAGAGGGTTAGAAAGCACCTGGATTCCATGCTGCAACTTGTGTGGAGGGTGTTGACTTGTCTGGCAGCCAAAGTGTGGCCAAGGAGGGTGCCAAAAGGGCATCGCCCCTATGTTTTCATCTTGGGAGGACTTGACAGTGCTCGAATTAAAGCCTGCCCGTCTTGCCAGGGGTTGTTGAGAAATTCTCACATGCTCACATCTTGCCATAAGGTGAAGAGTTCTGGATTCACATCTGGAGTTAGTCTTTCATTCAAGAATTCTACAAGCGAGCACAGCAAATATTGAAACCATCCACACACTGAATTTACTCCTTCAATTATGCTAATTGAATTCTGTTTGCTTTTCCTTGTAAGAAGAATATTATTTAAAAGCTATATTAGAATTGGTAAATTAAAAGAGTTCCTAGGATTTGGAAGGAGGAAGGAACATAGAGCAATTGTTTAAGGGGTATGAGATTTCCTTTGGGGCTGATGAAAATGCTCAGAACTAGATACTGGCAATGGTTGTACTACATTAAATTGTGAATGCATTAAATGTTACCAAATTGTTTACTTTAAATGGTTAATATTATGTTACATGAATCCCACTCAATTTAAAAAATATATATTAGGATGGAATTGAAGATTCTCAGAGGGAAGGGTATAGTTCATTAGAAAAATCAACCTCTAGACCCAAAAGAAACACAGAATTTCCCTTTCTGTATTTCTTATAGAGAAAGTCTGCCACAGTCACACTCAGAGGCACACGAAATCATCTTTCCCAACCCAGAGGAGATTTGGCCGTGCAGTTAGTCAACAGTGACTGTTCCTCTGGGGCCTGGCAGCTGGCATTTAACGTCTTCCTTCCTTTTGAAGCTCAGAAAACAATGGAAATACTGTCTTCCATTTTGAGACTTGTCACAACTCTCACAAAAAAATCCCCATGAAGAGGTTTTTGTCCAGTGTACTGACTGAAGTCTGGCCAATTGTTATTGATATTGTACTTTTCCTCAGACTGATTTATTCAATGACTTATATCTATAGGATTCATTAAACAAAACCTATTGGAATTCATCTAATCCATCTTCCAAGTGCAGACACTTCCCATACAAAACAAAACAAAAAGCACTAAATTCATAGAAAAAGAGATCACATTTGGAGTTACTATGCTGAAGTGGGGGGTGGGGGTGGGGGCATTGTAGGAAAGCAGTCTAAAGGTACAACCTTCCCTTTATAACATAAAGGAGCACCAAGAATAAAATGTACAACACGATGACTATAGTTAACAAAGCTGTGTGCTACATAGGAAAGCAGTTAAAAGAGTTTTAAGGACGAACTATCCTAAGAGTTTTCATCACAAGGATAAATTTTTTTCTTTTTCTTTTGTTTGTATGACACAACAGAGGTTGGCTAAGCCTATTGTGGTTATCATTTCACAATATCAAACAATCATGCTGTATGACAAACTTTTATACAATGATGTGTGTCGATTACTTCTCAAAAAACTGTGGGAAATATAAGAAAGGAATATGTTTGAAAGGTATGTTTGGTATTATTTAGTGTTTAACCCTGCATCGAGCAAGGTCTGTCAGTGTCATTTTTCCAACCACATTTGCTTACTTCACATCTCTGTGTTACATTTTGGTTATTCCTGCAATATTTCAAACTTTCTACCAGCCAAAAAAAAACACTATGACTCACTGAAGGCTCAGATGATGGTAAGCACTTTTTAGCAAAAAAAAAATATTTTTCATTAAGATATATATACACTTTTAAGACACAATGCTATGCACACTTAAGAGACTACAGTATATTGTATTTTGCATCTCTGCTTGCTTAAGTTTTAAATCTTGTATTTCTTTGTAAACATAACTTTTATATGCACCAAGAAACTCAAAATTCCTGTGACTCACTTTATTGCAATATTCATTTTATGGCAGTAGTCTGGAACTGGTCCTCCAAAAATCTGAGGTATAGCTATAATATATACACAAAGAAATTCATTATAAGAAATTGGCTCATGTTATTATGGAGGCTGAGAAATCACAAGATTTGTTTTTGGCAAGCTGGAGACCCAAGAAAGCCACAGGTGTACTTTCAGATTGAGAGCCATCAGACTCGATACCCGAGAAGAGCCAATGTTTCAGCCCTCAGTTTGAATCCAATGGCAGGGAAAGATCGTGGTCTCAGTTCAAAGCAGTCAGGCAGCAGGTCTCCAACTGACTGGATGAGCCCCCCACGCCCCAAATTAGGAAGTGCTATTGCTTTACTCGGTCTGCTGACTCAAATGTTAATCTTATGCAAATACCCTCACAGACACAGGGGTCCACAAATAGTCAAGTTGTCACCTAAAATTAACCATCACACCTGATCACAGAACTTTGGACAAATCCAGGAGTCCTTTTCCTGATGTGGACGAAGAAAGAAAACATAAAGAAGCACACCAACCACTTCTAGGTCATTAATAGAAATAATGAACACATATCAGCTAACCTCAACAGCAGTCAGAGGGAGAGCAAGCCCCTGACCTGCTTCTCCAGCCATTCACCAGCTTTCTAGGAGGCCAACTACCCCACCAAAGTCCACCTCCAACTGTGTTTAACACCTGAGGGTTCTGATACAAGTCCATTGTCCTACAGTGACCAGATCCAATGTAAACATAGCATTCCTTACACTTAAGACCTTCCAGCTTAACTTTCATGAAGTAAGCTTCCCATCCTCTATGGGACTAGATCAGACCCACGGACAGAGTACAAAGGGATAACATCCAGGCAAAAATTTTTAGAGGCATGTGGAATGGGCTGATGCTGCCATCCGCTCAGCAGTTTCTCCTCCCTTCACCTATAGTGATGTTGGAAAGACCCAAGCAGAGAAAGTTCCTCGCACAAAGACAGGATTTTGTTGCTAAAATTCAGAGAAAAGAGACTCTCAAGCCTTGTGAATCACTTAACATGACACACTTTGAGATAAAATGAAGAGCAGGTTTTAGGGATGAAGGAAGATGAGGAATAGGAGAGCAAAACCAAGCACCAGATGTTCTAGAGCTAGGTGCAAGCCTGAGGAGAATCAAGGAGACTTAGTATCAGACAAGTGATGATAAAAAGGAAAAGAAAGATAAATGTGAAACTAGAGGCAGGAGAGCACCAAAGAAAGAACTCCATTTGCTAAAGAGCAACTCTCCCATTGTTCTTTCCACATTAAGCAGAGGAGTCATAACACACCCTATGGATCACAAGAGAGGGAACATAATAACGCCCTACAGGTTAGTTGATAAATAATGTTTTATGACATGGGGGGAGGAATGATGATGGTTCTTAGCTGCAACATAAATTTTGAATTTCTTCAGCTCCAGTCTTAGCTGCAAAGCATTGGACTATGTGATTATCACCCTCCCACACACAGCTTACCTTCACAATTGCACCTTCTTGGATATGCCTCTCTATATGAAATGAATCCTACTGCATCAAAAATTAATTCCTACTGCATCAAAGCCCAAATTTTGCTGTGGGTTTGTGCCACCTTGAGAAACTAGCATCCTAGTATGTGTTGAAAATAATGCTACAGCCCCTCTCCCCATCACACATAACCTGTTTTAGTGGAAGAATTAAGCTCAAGGATCTGATTTTCTAGTATAACAATAAATTTTGATTCAGGTAGCACCACATTAAACAGAACACTCTGAGATTTTAAGAGAAAGGAACTTTCAACAATCCCAGTGATTTAGAGCTGTACTTCTCAAACATTAATGTGCATATGAGTCATCTGGGGATTTTTTTTTTTTAAATTCAGTTTCTGGTTCGGTAGGTCTGAAGTCCTAACATGCTTCCAGTGATGCTGTTGCTGCTAATCTACCATCGTACTCTGAGAAGCAAGGATGTGGAGAACAGGTGAAGGTAAATGGATCAGTCTGCAGGTAGAGAAAGAGTGGTATTGATACAGTTGCAAAGAAACAGAGTTAGAAGGATCCTTGGTAACCATAACCATGCAAGCATTCTTGAGATCATTCAAAAAGTCACCAGTAGAAAACAAAACCTTCCAATAGCTTTTAATTTTTAATTTTAGAGCACTTATGGTGCTCTAAAATGTAAAACCCAAAATGTAAATTTGCACATGTGAAACCAATCAACTCCTTGTCGAAAGTTTCAACAAACTCAACTGCAAGGCTTTCATTCTTTATTAACCAAAGGAAAAGATCAAAGTTTACATAGATCTTTGGTGGTGAGTTTCCCTGTGGCACAAAAGATTAAGGATCCAGCCTTGTCACTGTAGTGGCTTGGGTCCCAGCTGTGGCACAGGTTCGACTTCTCACCTGCAAACTTCCACATACCATAGGAGCGACCAAAAGAAAAGAAAGATTTTTGGTAGAAAGTGGTGGTAATAAGACTGCAGGGAAGAGAGGATTATTAGATTAAAAGAACTGAAAAGATATTGTCTAATGTCACTGTTTGTTTTTATTAATAAGGAAAATTATCCCATTTTGATTTCCTCAGGGTCACCCGACTAGTCACATAACTAATCACTGGAAAATGTGAGATAAAAATCACTAACTCAACTCAGTTTATTGCTTTGACCTCTATGGTATTAAGTAAAACTTTCAATGTTTAAACTCTACTTTTTGAGGAGTATTTTACAATGGTAAACTTTATACAAAAATAAAAGAAAAGGGTTCTGATAGAAGTTTAGCATCTCAGTGGCTTACAAGCAAAGGGCAGTCTTGATATAGCTTTATATGACCATCCAGCTACAATCAGTAAGAAAAGAATGTCAATTTATTCCTAAGGTCACAGAATCAGGAGCAAAAACTAGGTGCTTTGTAAAATATATTATCAGTTATGGATCATTTGGGCTCATAATAAGTGTTTCAGAGAACAAAGTGAGGATGAATTTATTGAGTAAAGCCAAGCCCCAAGGGAATTCGCTGAAGACAGGAATTATTTCAAAAACAAGAATTATATTGTCCGACACCAAGGAAAACTGCTAAGGATGCTTCTTCCTCCACAGAAATAATTTTCTTATATTTGTGATACAAAGAATAGAGAATGTGATTGGGTCTGTTTAAGACCAGGCAATAAATGTTTCTTGAGCCCTGATACTGTGGGAAAATGTGTTACAAATTAACACACTGGACAATTCTCTTTATACTGAATTTACTGCACTTAACATCTTTAAAACAAACCTCTTAATTATTTCAATTTTCTAGAGCATTATCAAACACTTTGGTGCATAATTTTTTCAAATCCTTGAAATGTATGCTTTGTAATATCTTTCGGAATACTTAACTAAAGAAAAGCCCACTTCTTTATGGCGGGGACAGACACAGAGGTTAAAAACCTATCTCTTACCCTTAAAAATCTCAAAGTCCAGTTGAGGAGACAAACACATACAGAAATAGCACTTGAAGAGAGTAGCAGGCGAAGCTGATATTGGCTTGGTACCAAGAGAGATAGTCTCAAACTTCCAAGATGGAATGCAGTCTAGCTAAGTGGTTAAGACGACAGACTTTAATCTTAGATTTTCTGTGTTCAAATTCTAGCTTCTCTACTTACAATCTGTGTGACCTTGAGCAAATTACCTAATTAATGTGTCCCTCAGTTTCCCCAGTTGTACAATCACATAATAATAGTATCTACCTTATAGAGTTAGGATGAAGATTAAATGAACCAATATGTGTAAAATCTTTACTATAGTGTCTGACACAGTGTTACCTAAACATAAGCTACTTCAATTACTGTTCTAAAGAGAAATCTGTTTGATTCCCAATGACTTCCTTTATCACACAACTTTCCCAGAACCTATAGGACAAGAGGGAAAACTGGAAGAAGGGTTGGTCTTGATTTGGTCATGTAGTGACCTGTTACCTGCCATGTTCTCGGGAGTGGTGAAACAGTTCATCTACAAATGTCACAAAAGCCTAAAAAAAGTTCACTTTGTGTAGTTAGTTAATAGTTTCTCACCCAGGCATGTGAACTAAACCAGCTGCAGTAAACTTAGTGTGTTTCCAAGCACTGAAAACAGCCTCAACCCAGTGGGCTTAATCTGTTACCGGAAACCTTGGCAAGGACTTTAGGCTCAGAGCAGGGTTGATTTACAGTAGGAGGAAAAAATATAAAGGAGAAATATTAAAATAAAGTGCAATTATGTTTCTATTTAAAAGTGGTTACCACCAATAGTATTGCAAAATAATGCTGGCCAGAGACCAGAAAGCTGCATCTGCACAGATTCCAGCCGTGGATCCCTGGAACCTTCACTGTGATTGCTCAATAACTCTCCTAGTTAGCACCACTGGCAAAAATTTGGCAAGTCTTACATCTCCACTGAAATACACACACATGCTCACATTCTCACATACACACTGGCAATTTGCTTAGCCCTTGTATCATTAAGACACTTAATCTGGGAGTTCCCTTCGTGGCTCAGTGGTTAACGAATCTGACTAAGAACCATGAGGGTTGCGGGTTCGATCCCTGGCCTTGCTCAGTGGGTTAAGGATCTGGCGTTGCCGTGAGCTGTGGTGAAGGTTGCAGACACGGCTCGGGTCCCGTGTTGCTGTGGCTGTGGCGAAGGCCGGCGGCTACAGCTCCTGTTAGACCCCTAGCCTGGGAACCTCCATATGCCACGGGTGTGGCTCTGCATAAAAAAAAAAAAAGGCAAAAAGACAAAAAAAAAGACACAATCTGTTTACGATGGTCAAGATGGTATTTTTCTTTTATAACTACTTTAATTTTTTTTCTTTTACTCTCTGAATTGAAATTATACACAGGTTTATATCCAGCCATATTGAACTCCTCCTAAATCCAGTGCCATTTAAATTATGCATATGCCTTTATTTTTTGCTATTTAACCTCTGCACACCTCTAGAATAAAGAGTTTGCCTCCTTTCTTTTATTCTTTTTTTTTTTTTTTTGTCATTTTAGGGCCACATCCACAACATATGGAGGTTCCCAGGCTAGGGGTCAAATTAGAACTGTAGCTGCTGCCTAGGCCTCAGCCTCAAGTCACAGCAATGCAAGATCCAAGCTGCTCTGCAACCTGCACCACAGTTTATGGCAATGCTGAATCCTAAACCCACTGAGCAAGGCCAGGGATCGAAACTGTGTCCTCATGGATACTAGTCAGATTCGTTTCCGCTAAGCCACTATGGGAAAAAAGCCATTAAAAAGAGGATGTTTGGAGTTCCCATTGTGGCTCAGTGGTTAACGAATCCGACTAGGAACCATGAGGTTGAGGGTTCGATCCCTGGCATCGCTAAGTGGGTTAAGGATCCGGCATTGCCATGAGCTGTGGTGTAGGTCGCAGACACGGCTCGGATCCCGTGTTGCTGTGGCTGTGGTGTAGGCCGTCGGCTACAGCTCTTGTTAGACCCCTAGCCTGGGAACCTCCATATGCCACGAGTGCGGCCCTAGAAAAGGCAAAAAGACAAAAAAATAAAATAAAATAAAAAATAAAAATAAAAAAATTTTTAAAAAGAGGATGTTTGAGATTCATTTACATAGCACCTTTTTCTGAGGAACTCTTGGTGCAAAATATAGCAATAATAATACATAACACTTAGTAAACTTGCAGCAAATTGAAGAGCTCATTTTGGAGTCTAGATTTTAATAATTTTTTAATAATAGAGTAAATACTGAAGCAGGAAGCTGGCCTGCGTACCTGTCTTTGGACAAGACACTCTCTGCTCCTCAATTTACTCATCTACACAATAGGGATTAAAGACCCTTCCTGACTGGCTCATAGAATTGCTGTGGAAATTTTAATAGAAATACACATGAAGGGAGTTGTAAACTACCCAGCAACTCATGTATGCCTGCCAAGTCACTTCACTAAAATAGGAACTTATTTAAAAATCCCACGAAAGCAATTCAGATAAAAGGCAACGGTGAGCCTCCATTTTTCTTTCCTTTTAGGAACATATCTTGGTCATTCAGAAATCAAGTATTTTCTCTTCCCAACAGATATTCTCAAAATATTCTATAGCAAGGCTATGAAAGACAAGATACTTATAAAGGATTAAACTTTGTCCTTAGAAACTTACATTCTGTTTGGAATTAGTCATCACTTAAAAGTCAGTGATTGGCAGGAAAGAGAGGAGAGGAAGCATGAACGGGGTTGCTAAGACTTTCTATAAATAAGACCAGAGGGAAACTGGGGAGTGGTCAGGGAGTTTAAAAAGACAAAGAGTAGGGGAATTAAGACAGAAAGACTGAGACTGACTTAGATTTATCTGAATCACTGTTTCTTCTTTTAAAGTTTTTGCTGACAAACAAGATCAACCATTTTAAATATTTGTACTTTTTCCCCTTAGTATTATATCCTCAAATAGAAAAGAACAGCCAAGTAAATGACCAATTTTAATAAAATGTGCTAAGTGCAAAGACAGAAAAGCACAAAGGAGAGATATTTAACATAGTTCTTAGAGATCAGAAAAGCCTTTCTCCAGAGGAAATTCTTCCACAGAGCCCTCAGGGAAATGACAATCCCCATGAAACAATACCTTTCCAGTTGGAACCAACCCTTATTTTCTCCAATAAACTTTATAAAAATATCTTCCCTGTGTCATACAAAATTTTGTCCTTGTCCAGCACCAAAAGTACAGATTTAGGGGCCTCCATCTTGCTTGCCCTTGCAAAACTTGTACTTTAATAACCCACAATATCTGGGAGGAAAGTCATTTAAAATTAATAAGAGTGTACACCTATTGCCTTGAGCAGAAGTCCAAGAAGTTCTGAAATACATATCCAAGCTTCTGGTCTTACGCTGGATAGTGACTAAAACTTTGGGCAAGTTTATTTAAACCTCCATAGCTTCATTTACCCTAGAGCAAAATTATCTTAATAATACAGGGTTGATCTGAGAATGAATTAGTGTTTCAATGTGTTCTGAAATTATAGATAGAAAGTTTTTGTTTGTTTTCTGGCTGCATCCACAGCATATGGAAATTCCTGGGCCAGAGAGCAAATCCAAGCCACAGCTACAACCTACACCACAGCTATGGCAACGCTGGATCCTTAACCTAATACAACACAGTGAGAACACCCAGAATGTTAAAAAAAAAAAAAAACCTTCTCAACTTCTATCACTTTATCTTTTTTCATTTATTAAGGTTTTATTGAATTATAGTTGTTTTACAATGTTGTGGTAATTTCTGCTATACAACAAAGTGAGTCAGTTATACATATGACATACACAAGTTGGCATGTGGAAATTCCCGGGCCTGGGACTGAATCCAAGTCACAGCTGTGAATACTCCACAGCTGCAGCAATGCCCGATCCTTAAAACCACTGCACTGGGCAAGGGATTGAACCTGAGCCTATCAGGACCCAAGCTGCTGCAGTCAGATTCTTAATGCACTGCACTACAGCAGGAACTCCAAGAATTCTTTTTTTAATAATCGTTCTTACCCTCAAGATCTTCTTCAGATGGTTATTTTCTTTCAACACTGTTCTGTTTACAATCCTTCTACAGGTAGGTAGATACCAAAATATACATTTGGACAGAGCAAGCTCAGATACATGCACACAGTGAGTTCAGGTCTATTTGCAACAGTGGATGCTGGAAAAGGAACTGTGAAGAAACAAAAGAAAACTCAGGTCCCTATCTTATATGCAGCTCTGTTGCTTTGCAATGAGCCAGGCTACCACTTTCAAATCAGCAATGTAGGTATCATTTCAGAAAGGAATTCATCAGAAACTCATTAATAAGGCAGTTGATTTGACCCTGGTGCCCGATTAGTAATTTGTTCCTAGGTACTGTACCATAATCAGAATTTAATGTTTCAAGGACCACAAAAAAATCATCTACAAAAGAATAGAAATTTGGTTCTGATTTTCCCTCTAGCATTCAATTCTTTTGAAAATACGTGAGCCTTCTCTATGTGCTCAGCCTACTTACACATAACTGAGGGCCCAAGGAGTGAAATCCTGACAGTTACTATCAAAGTGAAAATGGGGTTACAGAATTCATTTTCCAAGTTTCTTTCCAGTTTATTTTTTTCAAAAAATTAAATTGGCACTACCAAATTTAATGACATGGCAACCCTGCTGAGTTCTGAGCCCAGAAAGCTATTGTCTCCCTGGTCTATGTATCCTACTCTGCTCTAATGTTTCCTATAATGCGACTAATAACCAACCATCAGCAATAAATGCCTTGTCATTTCATTGTTGCACATAGCAATAGCTGAAGCAGTGATACTGACAAATGAACCTGCGTAATCACTTTGGATTTCTTTGTTACATCTCACAGTGTGAAGATGGCTTCTGCTCAGCACGTCCCCAAAAAACAAACAAGCACTATTGCTGTCTCCTCCATCAATCTCTCCTTATTGTGTCATTCAAACCCCTGTACTGCCCTCACTACCACCCATCTTCTCAGAAAAGTAAAACATCCCGGATCTTTAAGTTTAGACCTTTGATATCTTTCTCCCATTGTTCCTTTGCCAACTGTATCTCTAAGAAAGAAATGAAAATCCAGAGAGTGAGGGATAGAAAGAATGTGAACTTTCTCTACTTTCCAGGCTGTTTTCCTTGGGAAAAAAAAAATAATAAGCTCATTAAAATCCAGTTGAGTCTGACATTTTCCCTTTTACCTTTTCAATCTTTTTATAGTTTCAAATCATTAACTATCAGCATGAAGCTCAAAGGTAGCTCTCGCCATCTATGAAATAGTGACACATTTTACAATAATGCTTTTGAAGAGCCTGTCACATTCTCTCCCCAAACAAGTCTCATTAATGCTCAAACTGTCTTTCTCTCCTCTCTGCTTCTTTTCTCCTGATTTCTCTCTAATTAGCTTGTTTTTTTATGTTCCCACATTCCACAGTATGAGCTTAAAAAAAAAAAAGGAGGTAGATGTCATTTCCATGAACCCCAAGGCCAAGTTAATCAGCAGAATTAATGACTCTATTACCCATTAGACTAGGGGTGGTGGTGCTTAACTCTAAGTACCCAGCGTTTGCCCTCTACCATGCTTCTTCATTTTGCTCTGACAAATGTAAACTTTTGCTCTCTCAGAGGAAAGTCTGAGGTTCAGCCTATTTGTAGAGCATTTCTTTTCCTTTTCAGAATGTGAATCAGGAGAAGTTAAAAATGTAACCACCTCTGTCTGCAGTGTTCATGCTGAGAAAGTATCATGCCATTAAATAAGGATGGATAAAAAGAAATCTCATGGAAGAAGGGAAGAGTAAAAACCTAGCGTTCCCTGTACGACTTTCTACAATCAATAATTCCTGACTATAGAACATTTCACAGTCGCAGCGTCACAGAAAAATGTCTGGGTATTTTTTAAAAGTCATACTGTAAAACTAAAAGACGCATAGAAATTTAAACCGGCAGACAGCTGATTTGATAAATTTTAACAAACAAGCATAACTGGCAGTTGAACAATTTTGGAAATTCATTTTCAGTGGATAGAGGGGCAAAAATTTCAAATTGTTGTTCCCCCTTCCAACAGGATTGAGGAATAGCATCCTTTTATCCTAAAAGTCAACACTAAGACAAAACCAGTAAACATTCTGTATGTATTCAAACTGCCTTATTTTAGAAGCACCCACATAGAACCTGTCAGAAGAACAGGAAAGTTTCTACCTTTCATAACTCAGCAAAAATACCCTCTACAGTTATGCTTAAATGTTTAATGATACTGTTATCAATTTAAAGATAAAGAAGGCTACTATATTTTTATCTGGGCAATCAAACAGGTTTCCAAGGAGTAAAAATACCAAGACCACTTTGGAGAAAATATTGGCTTTCATTTTTTTCCAGTTATACCTCCTCCTTCATCTAATATAAGAAGGTTTTGCCCTTTGCCTAAAGAAATTATTATCAGAAAAATTTCCCATTAGGTGAAAATCCTGCCCTTGCTGGGTTTGAAGTACCTTGAGCCAAAACAGAATGCCTGTGCTTATTATGCCTCCCAGCCTTTCCTTGCCCTCCACCCTCAATTTAGTCTACAAAATATACCTGAAAGGATATTGGCAAGAACGATAATCCTAACACTGACTTTATTCTCCTGCCATATCTATTCATAGAGACAATACCATTCTTGTTAAGAGGTCTTTTCATTCTTTCTTTTTCATTATGAATGGAAATCCTTAGGGCATTTAAAAAAATTAAGTCAACACTCAACTCAAACTTTCAAGAAAAAAAAAAAGGTTAGGGAAAAAATGATATTTCGGTGGCTCTTAATGAGAGTTTTGTTTTACAAAAGGGCATTTGCAATACTTGGAAATGAAAGGAAAGATATTTTGCAATGTAGAAAATATCACAAAGCACAGCTATCTTCAAATCACTGAGAAATAAGCCATCCAACTTTCCTTAATGTATAGATAGTGAACAGGTGTAAAATAAAACATATAAAATCATTGAAATAAATATTAAAGCTTATTCACATAAAAAGTGAGACTCAAACACCTCATTCTAAGAGTCAATGTAGTGCAGCAAGCTTTGTCCCAAATCTTAAACTCAAGGAATAAGAATTACAGAACCAACCTGCCAACCTCTCAGAATGATTATAGGAGAGCGAGGGATGTGGGTGGCAGTGCAAATTTTTCTGTCTTATTTGCCTTATTTCTATACAAAGTATAATAATAGTATAATGTGAAACCATGTTATTGGTAAATGAAAAATAGAATGTGAAAACCATTACAGAGATTCCCAGGACATCATTCAAAAATTTAAATACAACTCTCAGTGTACTTGTTGTACTTGTGTATGTGTTAATCCTTTGCCACAGAGAAATACTTCGTCCCATATCTTCTTTCTCTCACCTTTGTATAGGTGATGCAAGATAGTGGACTTTTGAAGATTTCTGAAATGTTCTTAAGTTAGGTTCTCCCCCTAAATATTCTTATAGCATCCTTTAGTTATCTTGTAAGACTTATTTGTCTCTTTCTCTCTGCCCCATTAAAAAGAAACAAATGTAAGAACTATGGTTTTCAGTTATATCTAAAGCATTTCATAGAATATCTAACCCAGAGATGACACAAACAATCTGTAGAATACACAAGTGTAAGAAAACTAAGTTGATCAATTTAAGCTTAAATTAGCAGTCATAAACCATTTTTCATATAGATTTATCCACAGTTACTCTAGATTACCTAAAAACCCAAGACACACCTTAGAAAGCATAAAAGTATGCACTGTTTTTTGTGGTAGTTTCAGACAAGTTGATGAGAAGAATATAAGCTCAAATCAGACAGTTACTCTTTTATCCTTGACTTATTTTAATATGTAAATTTCTAGTAATGTAAACAAATAAAAGAAAATATTCAGATATGTGTACTTCTGTCTTGATTGCAGCATTATTTATAATAGCCAAGATATGAAAACAACCTAAAAGTCCATTTATGGATGAATGGATGAAGAAAATTGTATATATATATAATTTAGCCTTAAAAAATAAGATGATCCAGCCATTAAAAACAACATGACTAAGCCTGGAGGACATTAAGTTAACTGACATCAACCAGACACAGAAAGGAAAAAAACTGCACAATCTCCTTCATATGTGCAATCAAAAAAAAAAAAAAGTCGAATACACAGAAGCAGAGAATAGAACAATAAAGATGAGGAGGTAGGGGAAATGGGGAGATGTTGGTCAAGGCATAGAAAGTTACAGTTATATAGGATGAATAAGTTTAGAATCTAGTATACAGCATAAAGACAATAATAATGTACTGAACACTGGAAATTTGCTAAGATAGTAGATTTCAGGTGTTCTCATCAGAAAAAAGTTGGTAACTGTGAGAAGGTATGTTAGCTTGACTGTTGTAATCATTTCACTATATATGTGTAGCAAATGAGCATGTTTTATATCTTAAATACATAAATTCTTAAAAATTTGAAAGGAAAATAGTCAACCTTTTTTTATTATTATTACTTTTTTTAGGGCCACACCTGCAGCATATGGAGGTCCCCAGGCTAGGGGTCTAATCTGAGCTGCAGCTGCCGGCCTACACCACAGCCACAGCAACAAGAGATCCAAGCCACGTCTGCGACCTACACCACAGCTTACAGCAATGTCAGATCCTTAACCCACTGAGCAAGGCCAAGGATCGAACCCACAACCTCATGGTTCCTAGTCGGATTTGTTTCTGCTCCGCCATGAAGGGAACTCCTAGTCAACATTTTAAATTAGGGTTTTTCCCAATTTCCAGAAGAAAAAAAAGAAGTCCATCACCCAAACTCGCTTTGCCTACTTAAGAAAACAGTGTTCTTGACCCTGACTATGCCTTAGGATAATTGGAGTACTTTAGCAAATATTTCTGTTTGGGCCCCACCCCAGAGATTCCAATTTCATTTGGAGCCCAGCCATTACCATTCTAATGTGCAGCCATGATTGATAACTGTCCTAGAAAAAGATGATCAACAGAAGTCTCCATTAAAAACAACATCTTTACATTGGTTTCATCCACGAAAACCTCCAGATGCTGTGGGAAGATAGCACTTTCTTTCATAAGGAACATGCACATTTTCTATGTCAGTGCTTATGATACAGACAGAACCACAGACAATACCCAAGACCAGTAATTCTGAGAGGCACTAATGAGTTCACATCCACACTTAGTTTCTATCTCTGAGAAGAGTGGCATAAAATCTCATTTCCGAAGCTGGCTGGGCACCGGAATCACCTGAGGAGCTTCTTAGAAATGAAGATTCCAAGGCACTTCAAGTGACTAACCGCACAACAGTCTCTGGGGGTAAAGCCCAGCTACACATTTTTATCAAATTTCCCGAGAGGTTATTATATGTTCAGCTTGTTAATAGTTGTTAGACCTGCATAGATAAAGGCACGAGTACATCATAAATATATAGAAATATTTGTTTCATTCTGAAGCCAAATCCTTGCTATGGTACTGTAGAAAGGCTATATAGTCTTTGGACTCCAACACATCTGAGTTAGAATTCTAGCTTCACCATTACTAAGTCATGAACCCATGAGTAAATGGCAGCTGAGAAAATGAGGGTATCAAGAATATTCCCTCATGGGTCCCTCATGCTGTGAACTGTCCAGCACTGTAGATCACAGTATAGATGATCAATACATATTTATTGCTTTCTCCCCCTTCATATCCTATGTAATATGACCAGTGGAAAAAGAATGAAGGAAGTAGTAAAATAGAGAGAAAGGCTGACATAAAAGAAAAATAAACACAGGATAGGAACAACATATGGATTATTTCCTTTAAATCTAAATAATTTCTAATAATTAAAGGGTAAGAATCTCAATACTAAATTTCTCTGGGATACAAACTACTTACGGATTAAATAATTCTCTGAAATGTTTTGCTGAACTTAGGGCATAGCCATGTTAATTGATTTTGGTAAAGGATTTGGAAACAATTCAGAAACTATGACTCATAACAAATTCATGAAGGCAAAAAAAATATTCCATTTGAAATTGCAGGTGTTGATTATGAAAAAGAAAGATACAGTAAAATCAAGTCTCTCTACTTTCTAGTTCTTTAAGTAGTTTGTTTTTCTCAGAGGAAAGAACTTGGCTTCTATTTCTTTATTTATTAGTAATATCAAACATCAACTGCCCTATGCAGACTCTCCTAAAAATTCTCTTCTAAACAAGGGGAGTTCAATTCAACCAATGCTGACTGACCAACCATACATTTAGGCCATAAAAATGCCATAAACATCCACTCCGTCCTCCTAGGTTATCTAGAATATTGCCTCTACTACTGCACTTTCACATCATTTTGGAAATGTCTATTTCCTCACGTCTCTCCCCTACTAAATGGTGTGATCGTCCAAGAGAGAAACCAAAGAATATTTGTCTTTAAATTCCTCTTGCTCAACACAGTGCCTGACACAAAGAGGTTTCGGGAAAAAAAAATTGGAAAGAAGAGCACTAATATTAGCTAGCAACAAAATACTGTGTACTCAAATTATATGTAGGTATGTAGCAAGCTTTGGACAAATTCCAATCCCATTCACAAAACAAAAGAAATATAAATAAAACATTAGCAAGTTGGATCTAGCAGTACACTAAAAGAATAACTAATGAATAATTACAAAGTGGTGATCATGTCAGGAATACAAAGGTTCATTATTAAAAAATACATCAAAATAATTCATCATATTAAAAGATCAATGGAGAAATATAATATTATTATTTCATCAGATGCTAAGAAGGCATTTGACAGATATTCCTATAACATGATAAAAATTAAACTCAAAGTATATGCCAGCTTCAAGGTTAATAGTGAATCTGCAGAATCGTTCCTATGAGAGTCAAAGACAATAATAAATAATAATTTCTGTTATTAATGCTCTTATTTAGTATTTTTATATACATATACAACTTTTTAAGGACATAATTATGGGAAATGAGGAGGGTAAAATTACTATTGTTTAAAAAATGGTGTCTTTGTATGCCTGAAAGAAGTAAGAGATTCAAGTGAAAAAGATGAGGAAAAAAAAGTTTTGAGACTATTAAGGAACTGTGAGACAACCTCAATCACTTGAATATATATTTAAATGGAATCACAGAAAGATAATAAAGAGGGAAGAAACAAAAATATTTTTAAAAAATAGTGGTCAAATCTCCAAATTTGATTAAAACTACAAATTTACCGTTTCAACAGAAGCTCAAGCACAAGACAGATGAAGAAAATGACACCTTATAAAAAAGAAAAAGACATTATAATAAAATTATTTCAAAACAGTGAAAAAGAGATAATCTTAGAAGTATTCAGAGGGAAAAAAAGTACATCAATTATGGAGGAAAAAGGAAAAATGACAGCAGACGTATCAGAAACAATGCTAGCCAGAACACAGTGGGGCAACAACTTTAAGTTACTGAAATTAAACATCTGCCAGCCTAGAACCATAGACCCAGGGAAATGTCCTTCAAAATCAAAGTCAAAATAAAAACTTTTACATGCATACAAAATCTGAAAGATTGCATGGCTATCAGACCAACACAATATGAAATAACAAAGGAAATCCTTCAAGCAAAAGGAAAATGATATCCAAAGGAAATGTGGATTTAAGCAAAGGAATGAATACACTAAGAATAGTAAATATATACATAGCTATAAAAGGTATTTTTCTTATTCTTAAAATCAGCTTAAAGGATAATTGTTTAAAGCAAAAATAATAAAATGCACTGTGAGCTCATTCCATAAGCAAAAGTAAAATGTATGACAAAAATAGCAAAGTATCAGCAGAAATGAATAACAATATATGGTCATAAGATTCATATACAATATGTGAATTAGAAAAATTCTAGCAGGCTTTTGTGTAGAACGAGACATGTTGATTCTAAAGTTTCTAATGAAGCGAAAAAGTTTTAGAATAAATTTTTAAAAGAAGAAGAAAGAGGATTTATATTATCTGATTTCAAGACTTTATAAAGTTGTAGTAATCAAGACAGTGTGGTTGCCATAGATGTAGACATATAGATTAATGGAAGAGAACAAAGACCAAAAACAACCCACAAAAATGACATATGTACGGTCAACTGATCATTGACAAAGTTCCAAGGCCATTTAATGGAGGGAAAAGAAAGATAATCTTTTCAGCAAATGATACTAAAACAATTAAATAGCTATGTAAAAAAAGAAATGAAAGTTAACTCGTGACATGTATAAAATTAATTCAGATAAATACACAGAAGTAAAGATAAAAACTAAATCTATAAAGTGTATCAGAGATCTTGCACTTGGCAAAGGTTTTTTTTAAGTAGGACACCAAAAATCATAACCCATAAAAGAAAACATTGATAAACTGGACTTAAAATTAAAGTATTTTGCTCTCTAAGGAACAATTTAGTGAAAATGAAAAGGCAAAGCACAGACCGGGAGAAAATATTTGCAAAATATATACCAAAAATAGAACTTGTACCTAGAATATACTCTGATGCTGTACAGCTCAATCATAAGACAAAAAAATCCGGTAAAAACTGAGCAAAATATCTGAACAAAGTCTTAACCAAAGTAGATACACAGATCGAAAAAAAATACATAACAGGACTCAAACCTGTGTCCTCATAGACGCTAGTCAGATTCATTTCCACTGAGCCACGATGGGAACTCCCAAATTATTTTTTTCTTCTCTTTTGTCTTTTTAGGGCTGCACCCACGGCATATGGAGATTCCCAGGCCAGGGGTCCAATCAGAGCTACAGTTGCCAGTCCATGCCACAGCCACAGCAACGCCAGAGCTGAGCCGTGTCTGCAACCTACACCACAGCCCATGGCATTGCTGGATCCCCAACCCACTGAGTGAGGCCAGGGATCGAACCTGCAACCCCATGGTTCCTAACTGGATTTGTTTCCTCTGTGCCACAACGGGAACCCTTGAATTATTTTTTAAAACTCAAGAGAACATAAATTGGCAAGTCCCCAAAGAAAAAAGAAAGCCATCAACAGTAATATAAAAAGATGTTCTTTTCTCAGTTATTATCAATTAAATTAAAAAGCAACAAGATACCATATTGATAAACTGGCAAAATGATTAGCAAGCCTGCAACACTCTACTAAAAGACATAATAGAAGATATGAATAAATGAGTAAATGCTCTCAAGCAGAATTGTACTATAAAAACATAAATTTCTCTAAATTGTCATATATTGAATTCAATTAAAACATTATAGAAATTTGTTCAAATGCCCATTCAAAATTCCAACTAAATAACTTTGGAAACTTGGCAAAATAGAGTTTTAAAATATTTCCAATTATTGTTCAATAAAGTTATTGGAGCAATAAACTGGTCATTTGGTAGAAAATATTGCCAATTGTTTAGGACAATAAACTATTCATTTAGAGGAAAAAACAGTAATGCAGGAATATTACCTCATTTATTTAAAGAGTAAAATTAAGCCATAAAATTACTAAACAAAATTTAGGAGTTTTTGGTTTGTATTAAATTCAGTAGGGAAAATCTTTTAGCGTATCATAAAAATTCAGAACCATAAAACAAAAACACGGATAAATTCAGAGTTCCCGTTGTGGCTCAGTGGTTAATGAACCCGACTAGCATCCATGAGTACACAGGTTCGATCCCTGGCCTTGCTCAGTGGGTTAAGGATTTGGCATTGCCCTGAGCTGTGGTACAGTTCGCAGATGCGGCTCAGATCCAAAGTTGCTGTGGCTGTGGTGTAGGCCAGCAGCTTCAGCTCCAAATGGACCCCTAGCCTGGGAACCTCCATATGCCACAGTTGCAGCTCTAAAAGACAAAAAGACCAAAAAAAAAAAAACTGATAAATTCACCACATAAAACTAAGGACTTCATTATAAGAGAAAAATGAAGTATACTGAACATATTTTTTAAATAAAAATACAAACTGGGAAGTAATATTCATAAAGCATATGACAAGAAAATAAGGAATATGCAAAGAACTCAAAAGAAATTCTTTAGAATAAAAAATGCAATAGGACAAGGATAGGCAATTGCCCAAATGAAAAACTTAAAAATGGTCAGCAATAATGAAAAGATGCTCTTTCTTATAATCAAAGGAGATGCAAGTTAAAGCAACTATATATAAGACTAGTAGACTGGCAAAGATGAAAAATACCAAAATACCTGAATTGAAAATGCAATAGAAAATCGGGCACTTAAGATTTGTTAATGAAAACTTCAATTATTATGCCCTTTTTAGAGACCATTTTGGCTGGCACCTTAAGCAGAAAGTAAAGAAAAAAAGGAAGCATGAAATGAGGGAAAAAGAAAGAAAACTGCTTTTTTTTTCTCTTGTGTTATTGAAGCAAACTATAGGATAAATAATGCAATATCCTGCAGCTATTAAAAATAATATAGAATCTTTCCTGTCATGAGAAAAATGCTCAAAATCAGTATAAAATGTATTAAATGCACATATACATAAAGTACAGTATACATAGTTTGATCTCAATTACATAAACTGGTAGGTAGGCACATAAGTGTGTGTTATAGGCACTCATAAGAAATATCAAAAAGAGTTTTTTCATCAGTATATTAAAAATGTTTATCCCTTGGTAAAGTAATTCCATGTGGTTATTTTCATATTAATCTTTATATTTTTCTAATAGTGTGAGTTTTTAAAATAATCAACATGTTTCAATTTAAAAGTAATAAAGCTATTTTTTAGATATAACTCATTCAATAAGATCAGAGGAATTTCTTAATAGTGATGTGGTAACTGATTCAACTTATTATATATATAATGTTGCCTAAAAGCATATTTTCTCTGAACAATCCTTTTATTAAGTTTAGTTTCTTCGATCCTCTCCCTCTTCACTTCAGAGAAGACAGAGTAAAAACAAAAATCAGGAAGCATTAGATAATCCTCCAAATATGAAAGAATACTCATTTTCTTTTTAGTGGTTTTAGTAACTGAACCGCATTTTAAATCAACATCCTTTTTGATATTTAGAAAGAGATAAAATGAAAGGTAACTTTAGTATGTCATCAACATGTTTCAAGTATCACCAGTGTCCAAGCAAAACAAAGAATTTGTCATGGCATGCAAAGAAAAGGCAAGAGGCAGAAGAAAGCAAGAAAATAAACATTTATCCCAAACAGGTGGAATGGAAAACCACGAGCTATTCTAAAGAGAGAGGTAAAAACAGAAAACAATTCAAAAATTGAAGTAGAGAACTACAGTATAGAATAGATTTAAAGGAGTAATCTGAAAGAATAGTTTAAATAAAGTAAAACATTTATAAATCTGTGTTCATAGCCAGTGTTCATTCATTCATCCCTTGGTCCAGATCCAATCAGATATTATCTCCAGGTGCAATATTTGGCACTGAGATGAACATTAAAATTAAATATTTATTGGTGCCTTAATATTATCAGAGCCTTGTTCCAGCTTTGACCCAGGTTTGTTTCTATCAGGAGGTGTACGATGCTTAATCCTGATCTTCCTAAAATACAAAATGCCATCATAGAGATTTTGTTTTTATTCTAGTGTCAATTCTAGGAGGCTAGTTGTCTTCTGTATTATTTCTGGTGATATAATACCCTTTAAATATTTAGGTTAATCTGAATTTTTTCACTTTAAGATAAATTTAGCCAATATGACAGATAATGACTCTCCTAAACATGACACTTCAAAAATAGATATTTTATATAACCATTCATTTAAAATGCCTAATACTTTCATGCAGCCATTCTAATTTTAGAAATTTCCACTAAGAAAATCATGATGTAGGTGTATAAAGACTTATTTACAAATTCCAGTACAAGATTGTTTTCAAAAGGGAAAAAATAAGATATGAAAACACATTAAATATCCAAATAATACGAGGTCAGATAAAGAAACTTGGATACAGACATTCTGTGCTGTCATTAAACTTCATGAAGCTGACCTTCAAAACGTCAGTTTTTAGAATCAACCTGTGTAGGAATAGCTGGCATCACTAGGGTAAAGGAGTTCCCCAATTCCTTTATGGCTATGCTGACATTCATTCTATGTTACACATAGGGAAAGCTAAATAGTATGGCTGGTATTTATGATGTGAGTGCTGCCCTCAGATCTGCTACATATTATGACTTGAGTTGTCTTTACCATGTTAGTCCTATTGCCTTATGCCTCCTTCATTTTGAGTTTTAATCTAAGAATATGTTCCTGGCCTATCTTTCCAGGTTGGGCAAGTTGTACAATCAACCATAAAGGATCTCAGACTGGTCCATGTTTTAAAGTGAGTTTGGGGGTTGTTTGAGTATATATTAATAGATGAAAAACTTTGTGTATAATTCAAGCTGTCATATTGAGATGCCTGTTATAAAGGGCACATATATGGAGTGATCTTGATGTTGTTCCAAAGGGCTGTCATCACATTATCTAGGTCACACTACAAGCAATCTACTTAGAAATTGTTCACTCCTAAGTTTTGGATACAGAAGATATTTTAATCTTAAATTGATCATAATACTAAAAAAAGTAAAGTAGAATTACACATGCCACACTATTGGTCATGATCCAAAAGAGATAATTTTCCCTATCATGGAAAGTAACTAAGAAGTCTTAGCTAAAATTTCGTAATTACTTCGTAAGGTCAAAGGATGGTTGTGTAGATTATGACTAGCTTCTTTTTGAAGAACTTATTCCATCATAAACCTCTGATGCAAATTTTTGAGCCAAATATTTGGAACACAAATTTCCAGACAATCAAGATTCTGGCAGTGGTTTTGCACTTACTTAGTTTGGTTTAAAGACTCAGTTTTACCCTAGCCACTTCTTATTCGAGCAACTGGCCAAATTACAATAATTGCACAGACTACGTGACATACTTAAGTACTGAGAGAAATTTGCTGAGTTCCTTTGTCACTCCATGTTCAACAACTGTCAGATTACTAATGGGAAGTTATTTTAAGTCTTGCCTTGACTGATTCTAGACATACTTAGGAAAGAACAATATACAGGCAGAATACCTAGATCTGAATACAACTTACTTCTATGTAGCCCTTGAGACTCATTTTTCCCATCTGTTAAAATGAGATAAGGTCTACTTCAGAGAATAGTCATAGAATTAAATGAGAATATCCTAAATAAACCATTAAAACTACATTAATACTCTATTTTTTCACTTTGGCACATATTTTTGGGTAAGCATGGTTGGATTTGAGGTCAAACCCCAGAAGAACTATTAAAATCATCTCTTCTAGAACCAGGTGGCATAGTTCTGTTGCCCCCATGTATAATCATTTCAGCTATCTATTACTGCATTAAAAACTACACCAAACTTAGTAACTTAAACAACCATTTTATTTGCTCACAATTCTATGGGTCATTATTAAGAACTAGACTCAGCTGGGTAGTTCTGCTCCATGTAATATCAGCTAGTGGAAGGCTAGGCTAAAAGTCTAAGAAGTCTTCACTCACACGTCTGGTGCCCCAGCTTACCTCTTTATATCTCTCTGTCCGAGTAGATGCATGAGTTTACTAGTAGCATTATGGTCTCAGGAAATTTGGACTTTCTTACATGGCAACTACATCTCAAGAGGAAATATTCTGAGAAAGAACTGCCAATCTCTAAAGACTCTGGCTCAAATATTTAACAGAAACCCTTTCTTTATGTTCTATTAATTAAAACCAGTTAAAGGGTCAAACTGGATTCAAGGAGAGGGAAAACAGGTATCAACCCTTGACAAGACATGCAGCAAGGAATTTTCAGCCACCTTTAATCCAGCATTGTCAGGTCTGCTAGAGACACTGTAGAGAAAACTTGGTGTTCCTTATGATTTAAACCTCACCATTACAAGTTATGTGTTAAAGTTATTCGGGGTGGCTATATCCCACAGTGGATTTAATCTCTTACCCCCCCCAAAAAAAAATCTTCTAATAGGCAGCTCATTCCTATTTACAGATATTCTGAATAAAACTATCTACTCTGCCTAGAGAATATAATTTTCTGAGTTTTGGGCTCAAAAAAATAAATGGTCAGAGAATAGCCAAGCTCAATAAGTAAGAAGATTAGATATGGAAGATGTGGGAAGGTGGTGGGTGTGGGATATGTGCGGTTGTCAAGGTCAAGTCCTACGTGTTTTACCTTATGCAGCAGACACAGCTCAGATGATACCTGGGGTCCCAGTTATCTTCAAGATCTGAGTATAATTTCCCTGAACTTCCAGTTCCACAATCTGTACAAATCCACTGTCCTCAAAAAATTGCTATAATTCCTAGGAACAAACCATCCTCTGGCCTTGGTTGTAGTCCCTCTCTTCTCCTGTTGTCTCCGCTGTGTTCCGTGTCAACCTAGACATGAAACTCAGTCTCTCCGCTGGTTTATACACACACACACAAACACACATACACATTTATTTATACCCTGCACAGATTTAACAATGAAGATGAAGAAAATTTTACATTTTAGGACAAATAGCTTTTATTGAGAACTTTAAACCACTTTTTTCTTAAAATATCCATTGGCCTCCATACCTATCACTATGGAATTTCACTTCTACTCACCTCAATATCTATGCTCCTCTTTTCCTTCCTATCTTTCTGTTTCCTTCCTTCATTCTTACTTTTGCTTCAATTTCCTCCTCTCTCATCTTTCTCCCCTCTTCCAGGAGAGAAATAACATAGTAGCTTTCTGTACTGGGAAAATATCAAATTGCTTCCCCTCTGAGGTATTGGTGCTAGTTGATGCCCAGGTTCCTTGCAGGAACCTGGGAATAATGGAAAGGATAGTCAAAGGTTGCAGCAAAACAAAACAGTGCTGTTCCCAAAAGAACCACTGTGAAGAACACTATTGTTACTCTGAAACTCTGAAACAAAGACCCCAGAGGGAGGATTAAAGAGAAGGAGGAGATTCCTTTCATTCAGCATAGATACACTAAGTTTTAGGTGCCTTTAAAACATCCAAGAGGAAAGACAAATATGGTGGTCTGGAATTCTAGGTTTGAACACTAAAAATATTTAAAGGTTTATAATACCATATCCCAAGAAAAGACCACAGCTAAACTCTGACTCTTTCTTTTAACTTGGAGGACAGAATGGGTCAAAAATGCAAATAAAAATTACTCCGGTAGAGAAGTAATTGGGTTCACAAAGGTTACTGTGGCATTTACTATTTGCAATTTCATGAAAGAACAAAGGTTTAAGGAGAAATGAGGAAGCAAGACCTTCTCCCATCAAGTCTGGAGATGTAGCTCAGTTTCTGTTCCCAAAGTCAAGGGCTTTTTCTCTCCGACTTAACCATATTCTCATCAGATGTCTCATTAACACTCATAAGTCTCCATTTAGCTACATGAAACGTGGTACAGACAATGGCAGATTTGGTGAATTGGCCTTTACTCAGAATCACACTGCAGGAAGAAATTCCAGCATTCTCTTGGTGGTGTGCTGCTTAGAGGGTGATTTTAATTAAACTGTAAAATGTCAAACATTAGTATGGAGGAGGGTCAGCCTGCAGGGAGAGCAGATGAGTCAGATTTATTATTCACTGAGTAACAAGCTGGCAGCCCTTCTCCTAGAGAAGATTATAAAGGAAAGCCAAAAGTTCATATTATATATAATGCCACTATCATTTCTCCACTTACCAAAGTAGATCCATTCCTACCTCCCTTCAAAGCACACCATAAAATTCCTTGGGCCTCACATGGCATTTGTGAAGAGAAAAGTCTGGAGAGGATTTTTTCAAGCTCATGTTTTGAGTCTGATAGTCAGTGGTGGTATTCTCTTAAATATCCTTTCTCAAGTTTTTAAAACCATTTGTATTAGAAATGATGCAGGATATAAATCACTACAAGAATATTTAAATAAGAGCATTCCTTGCTCAAGACCTAAGATTCTAGTCAGTTCCTGTTTTCAAGACCAGTAGTGAAGGAAAACCAAACCACAATGATTTCTGAATGTTGGTTTAAGAAGCTGCTGGTCATATTATTTGTCCCCCCCTCTTCTACCCACATTTGCCTTAACTTAGAATCTACTTCTTCCTGAAAGCCTTCAGTGCCCCTAGCTGGGTGAGCTGCCCCTCCTATAAACTTTCATATCACCCAGTACTTGTGCCTATTAAAGATCCTGTCACATTCTACTATAACTACCCAGTTACTTCTCTGTCTCTCCAACTAGATGACTTCCTCCAAAACAAAGACCATCAAATCCCCAGCACTTGGTACAGTATCTAGCACAGGGCAGTTATGCAATGTTTATAACATTAATTAGTCATCTTTCAGTAGCATAATCCCATTAGACCTTGACTATAGCCTTATAAAGGAGTTGAGGAAGCTCACATAGATTAATTCAGTGGCCTGCATCACGGCTGGACCACGGCCAGTTCTCCTGATTTGTGATCCATTGGTCTTCACACTGCACTAGATCAATATCAGTAGCACATAATCTAGATTCCATTCTATACACTTTGTCTTTGGTACCCAAAAGCACAAAGCTCAGGACTTTCAGGATCACAGAGAGTTGGAGTAGAAAGGGCCCTAAAGACATATATCACAGCCCAACTCTAGCCTTTTACACAAATGAAATCAATCCAGAGAAAAGTAACTGGCAGCAGATTCTGGTCTAGAGCTCAGGCCTATCAGTGCTTCTCCATTTTCTTACCTTTAACAGAAAGGTACAACAGTATGATACTGGATTGATTAAAGCACTTTTTGCCAGATTTGGGCCTTCATCCCAGGTCTATTAATGATATGTAAACAAGTGAATTTGAAAAAGAACATAATTTTCCATTCATCTTTCTTTTCTTGTTCCACATGCTGCAAATGGAAACCATTTGGTGGGGGCTATAGAGGTGAGAAGAGATTTGCAACGTGCAGTTCTGCATCGCCGCTCGGCAGGGTTGTCAGTAATATCTTACTTAACATACTGTCACAGAATTTTCCTTCAGTGTCACCTCAGTCGCTACTGCAACACTCCATAAGAAATAATGCCATCTGTTAAAAATACACAAGGCAGGAAAACGCAGCTGCTGTCATCACACAAAGATGGAATTAACCAACACTAAGCAATTACTTCCCTTTTAAGTATCACAATTAGAATTTTAGTCTTGCTTTATTTGTATCACAGAAGTCACCACAACACCGTGCCTGTTGAAGTAACAACATGGCTCTCTTGATGAAAACACGGAGGAGGAGTTTAGTTGGGCATAATGGTAATTGTTACTCTGTTGCCTTTTTTATAAACATTTTTAAAATTCCATTGGGCAGTGTTAATTATAGATAGTAATACTAAGGATAATGGATTTGCATATAGCATTCACATTGAGGCTCTCAAAAAATTACCAAGTGAGATTTATAGCTGATGGAATGATTGCCATACCACACATTCAAGATATTTTTTCTTGTTAGTAGAAGATTTTCATGGAGAAAGAAGGGACCCAGCTTATAGGAGACAGGTTTCTAATTTGAACAAGGATGAAATTCTGCCTCTCAGCTTTTATCCCATTCATTGGAAGGGAGCAGATTGCTGGCTGAATAACAGAAGGGTGGACCTATTCAGAGCTTAACTGCTGAGCTAACTCTTCAAAAAGCTGTAAGAGATCAACAATTGCCTTGGCCATACTCCATTATGAGGGTGTCAGCAAGCTGGTGTTTCTCTCTTTGATGCATTTTTTTGCATGGGAATTATATACTATATTTTATGAGGGCAGGGCATCAGGCAAAACCTGTCTTAACTGGTTTTCTGATGGACAGATTTCTCTTATAGGAGTATAATCACTGTATGTAAATAAGGGTTAAATTGTCGGCTTTTCCCCAACTTCTGTGACCTATTTATGCATCACCCAGTGAGACCATACATCAATGATGGCACAAGTGTGGAAATATCTAAATATCTGTTACTTAGATACCCTCAGGAGGTGCCTCAAATGCTCACCCTTACCATAATACCCTTAATAACTCTTTAACTTTTAGTGCATTTTCCATCTATTTGCTTTAACGATCTTTCACAGTTGTCTGGTTCACAAACAGAATGATCCATATACCAATTCACAGAAGGGCTCTCAAACTTCCTGGTAGAAACACTTTAGATTAAGTTCATTCTAAACTCTGCAGTCAAGGCATATCTCTATAGCAAAATCTTCTTAGTAAACAGCACACACTTGGTACTTTATCATAAAATATCTTATAAAATTAGTTATTTTTAAATCCATATTTAAGCTCGACTTCCCAGAGCCTGCAGATTCCTTCAAGGCTAAGACCATGCCTTATCTTTTTGGATATGCCATCAGACATAACACATGCCACCAGTAAGAAACATTCAATGTTTATGAACGAACAGATTCAGATTTTAAAAGCCAGGATATTTCCACTTTGAAGTTATAGTATGCTAGCCAATAGGTTTCTCAGTTGGGGTAGAACAGGGGAAGGTGCCTAACAAAATCATTCTCACAAACAAAATGTGTCTGAATTCATTACTCACACACATGGATTTTGCCTGCCTCTACTGACCAAACTCTCTACAGATACAACGACGTCCAATATATTATTACATGAAGAAAGCTCAGTTTTATCACAGACTGCAAGCCTCCTCAGGTCCTTGAATACAAAGGACCCTATTTAGAAAGAAACTGCAGTCTGTAAATATAATTCACAGTCAAGGCTCTCAGTCACAAAATAGCAATGACCATGTCTCTGACTACCAGTTGTATCAAGCTCCACCAGCACTCCAGTAAAGACCAACCAGACAGAGGAAGCCCCTAGACCTCACTTGTCTGTGTTTTATACCACAGCCATGTGTCCAGTCTTCAGTCCTAAAAAAAAAAAAAAATGCTGTTTCTGTTTGACCATGATTTATGAAAAGAAAAGATGATGTCCTAGGCATTACCCTAATCTTTTTAATTGGAGCATTATGTATCTCTTAGCACCAATAGTATGTCTTAATAACGATCTATTTCATGTCTTTCCTGGCCAGTGCCATATCCAAAACCAGTGTTCAGTCACCATGTTGTGCTCCTGTATTTATCCTTTATTTTCTGAGACAAGCTTAAAAGGATGCACAGCAATGATGAAAGTGCATAGTTAAAAAGCTAAAAAGAAAGCAACGATTATTTTTCCCCATGCAATGTATAAGAAGAGATCTTAGGGGTCTCAGAGAGGAAAATACATACACAATCTGTTCAAACCACCCAATTTCTCATTTTATCCCCTACTTGCCCATCTCACACTAGCTCTGCATTTTTTAAAAATCCCTTGCCTTTCCTATCTTCCTACTGCTGTTCTCTTCTGGGTCCCATAGACTCACCATATATCCACACCAAGACTCAAGTTCTCACAGACATTTAGCATAATCATTTCACATAACATATGAACATTGTTCAAAGTTGCACATGGGGGAAAAGCATACACAAACCTTTTTCCCCTTGATCCAAAGCAATAATTGGGAGGAAACCTCCAAGTGTGAATGAAATAAAATCTTTCCCACTTTAGCTTTCCTCAGATATAACTTCTTTTATCCCACATTCCAACAATTTCCCTAAAAATGGACACATTTATGTAAGTGAAAAGGTAGAAAATAATAGGATTAAAGACAGTTTGAAGTAATTCGGACTTTAGCTGTAATTCTGCCTGTGTACCCAGGTGTGATATGAAGTGGTAAGTAAGCAACAACTTAGACTAGCTGAAGACTATAGTGTTAGCTGGAGTCTCACCTACTCCTCTACATGAGCACACACCAGATGGTTCCATGGCAGTCAGGAGGCTTAAAATGAAGCTGTCATTGAGTCTGCAGCTGGGATACACAGCATCGCCCACTTTAAAAGATGCTCGTTTATTCAGATGGATCCCATATAAAATGATTAGATCTCAAAGGACATGCAGTTTTACTTTCTTCAAGTTTCTAAAACAGTTTAAACCCAGTAAACAATACTCCCACCCCAACCCAGTCAATTCACTGTCAAAACCAAATTTAGATATATTCCGTTTGACTATATTTATGACATCATTACATTCCATAATATGTATATGAGTTCTTAGTTTAGATTTGACAATCAATGTATCATTATGTTTTCATGTTGGTCCCATATTTTCATAATTACAGTATAGCATTCAGTTTATCAAAGTCTCTGTGAAGGTTTTCAAAAATTCCAGTCTTCCATCCATTGCTCTAAAACCTTCTCAGTGCTTAAACAATATCTTCTCTAACTTTATATCACTTTGGATTGTCCTAAATATTTGTTGGGTTTTATGATATGCACATATAGTAATAGCCACATTTGTGTAATATTTTTAATTTTTCAGTAATTATTCAGCCATTGAAAACTGTTTCCCATATAGTCTCACTTATCCTTCTTCAGATTTCTAAAAAGGGACAAAGCAAAACAATAACTTAATTCATACATGATTCTGCCCAACTAATTCTAATTGTGTAATGTAAAGGAAGACATAACTTAGGTAAACAAACATCTAAAAATACAATATGGAAATGGAGGGTAGGTGGTAGACAGTTTCCAGATCTTCTGGTCCCACCCACATGTTATTTATTTACCAATATGCAAATAATTAACAAGAATACATGCAGGGTTCCTGGCATAAATAATTTCTACCTCTACCACTGCCTAGAAACCATCTTAAGTACCTCCTAAATATTCATGCTTACAGAGACAGACAGTAAAACGAATTAAAGGGGATGACCTCTCACCTAAGATTCTCTCCTAAAGAGGAAAGAGTGAGAGAACAGGCATAGTGAGAAGGAAGAAAAAAGAAAGCAAACAGATTTTCTTTGCAATTAATTTTATATATTTTTTAAAGCCTTTTACTTGGGCATCATGGAATTAAGCTTGTGCCATGGAAAATTTGTGAACATCACAGTGCACGTTCATTGAGCGCACAAAGCTTCTAGGAATTTTGCAGAGCAAACTCCTGAGAAATCATATATGTATGATTAGCATCCTATGTTACCTAGACCAGTCATTATGCTAAAAAAAAAATAAAGTGTAAACCCAATTTAAATTACCATCATGTTTGTACCCTGTTATGCAAATCAACAAGGGAAACTCAGTAAAATATTCCGTTAAGATATATAATTCATGCCATTGAAATATATACTACAAGTCAAGCAATAGCTTCACCAGTGTATCTGAAAAATCTCAAATTGTTCCCCTACAGGATTCTATAAACCCATTATAGTTTAAGCAATTAAGTGAAAGTACTTTTCTCCTGACTTTTTGTAATCAACTGAAGTGTCTCCCCAAAATTCAGTGTCTCGAAGCCCTAATGCGACTATATTTGAAGACAGGGCCTTTAGGGAGGTAAGTAAGATTCATCGAAGTCATGAGGGTGGGGCCTGTTCCAAAAGGACTAGTGTCCATATAAGAATAGGAAGAGGCCAGAGAGCTCTCTCCATGTGTGCACTGTAAGAACACAGTGAGAAGGTAGTTGTTTATAAGCCAGAAAGGCTTCACTAGAAACTAACTCTGATGGTACATTTAATTTTTCATTTTTTCACATATAAAAAACTGTACATAATTAGTGTGTACAACTTGATGAGTCTGGAGATAAGTACATATCCATGAAACCATCACCACAATCTGCCATAAACCTAACCATCACCTCCAAAGTATCCTCCCACCCTCCTATTTATTTTTTGTGTGTAATAAGAACATTTAACATAAGATCTACCATCTTAGCAACTTTTTAAGTATACAATACAGTAATATTAAATACTGGTACTGTGCTATACAATAAATCTCTAGGGCTTATTTATCTTGAATAACTGAAAGTCTGTACCCTTAACTAATATCTTCCTAATTCCTCCTCCCTACTAGGCCCCTAGCAACCACCATTCTACTATTTCTATGAATGTATTATTTTTTTATGAATGTATTATTTTAGATACAAGTGGTATTATGTAGTATTTGTCCTGTGTGTGTGTGTGTGTGTGTGTGCGTCTGTGTATGTGTGTGTGTGTGTATGTGTGTGTGTATCACATCTTTATTATCCATTCATTTATTATTATACATTTAGGTTGCATCTATATTTTGGCCATCATGAATAATGTTGCAATGAATGTGTGAGTGTAGATATCTCTTTGATATACTGACTTCAATTTCTTTGGATATATACACAGAAGTAGGGTTGTTGAACCATACTATGGTTCTATTTTAGTGTTGTTATGAACCTCCATACTGTTTCTCAAAAGTGGTTGCAACAACATACAACATACAACAATGTTCAAAGATACCCTTTTCTCCACATCCTTACCAACAGTTTTTATCTTATGGCATATATATATATACACACATATGCCATCCTAACAGGTATGAGGTGGTATCTCACTGTGGTTCTAATTTACATTTCTCTGACAATTAGGGATGTTGAGTATATTTTCATACAGATAGGAAATATCTGTTGGTCTTTTATATTTCTTCTTTGGAAAATATCTATTCAGTTCTTTGGCCATTTTTTAATCAAATTATTTTTTCTTTTTTTATATATAATGATTTTTACTTTTCTCATTATAGCTGGTTTACAGTGTTCTGTCAATTTTCTACTGTACGGCATGGTGACCCAGTTACACATACATGTATAGATTCTTTTTCTCACATTATCATGCTCCATCATAAGGGACTAGACATAGTTCCCAGTGCTACACAGGAGGATCTCATTGCTTATACATTTTGCTTTGTTTGATACTATGTTCTAAGAGTTCCCTATATATTATGGATATTAACCCATCATCATATAGTTTGATGATAAATCATACGGTTTGGAGATAGTTTCTCCCATTTCATAAGTTGCCTTTTCATTTTTTCAACTGTTTCCTTTGCTGTACATATAGCTTTTAGTTTGATGTAATCCCACTTGTCTATTTTTCTTTACTTGCCTATGCTTCTGGCATCATATCTAGGAAATCATTGCCAAGGCCAATCCTGACAGGATCTTATTCTTGGATTTCTTGCCTCGAGAGCTTTGAGAAAAAAACACTTCATGTTTTAATCCACCTAGTGTATGGTATCTGTTACAGCAACCCAAGCAGACTAATACATCTCGATATATTAGAATTTTGTACAATTATTGAAACAAGTTTGTTAAATAGAAGCAACCATCTTTTATCAGGTTCACACAATGATACAGGAAACTAGCCACTAAAGTGAAAGACCCACATTGGCACAGACCTTATATACACAGAAAATATTTATTCTGTGCTTTGAACATGTTAAACAATATTCTAGGCATAAGGACACAATAATGAATAGAACAGAGAAAGTACCTGCTCCCATAGAGATTGCATTCTAGTGGTAGAGGCAAATAATAAGTATATAAACAAATTAGTTAATAAAATAATTTTGATTAATAATAGTGCCATGAGAAAAAACAACGCAATGTGACAGAGACAGGAACTAACTAAGCAGGGAAGTGGACAGGTGATGGAAGGCTTCTCTAGGAAGGTGGCACCTGAGTTAAGAAAGGATAAATAAACCCAGCCATAAAGATAAGAGAAAAGATCACTCTGGGTAGAAGAAAAACCAAAGGCAAAGACTCTGAGGCAAGCATATGCTGATTCATCTGAGGAGGAAAAAGAGCATGAGTGCCCTCAGGAAATGGTGTACAAGGTGGCCAGGGCCACATTATGTAGGGCCAATAGAAGGAACCAGGAGCTTGTAGCACAATACAAAGCAATGGAAGCTACTGGACGGTTAAAAATGGAGGAAATTGTATGAACTGATTTATGTTTTTAAAGATCACTTTAACTAGTAGAAGATAAAGGATAAGAAAGGCAATAGGTAATACTGGGGGACCAGTTAGGTGAAAATTGTATTAGATAGGTGAAAGGTGGTAGTACCTTGGGTTAGAGCAGGCGGGTATGTCAGTTGATTTGGTATGAGATGCAGGTCACATATTTTGGAGGTGAAGTCAACAAGCTCTCTGATGGCTGTATGAGTCGAGGAAAAAAATAATTAAGAATGACTTTTTTTAGCTCTAGTATGAGAGACTAAGATGATGGTGACTGACTCATATGTCTTATTCGTTTCTGAATCTCCACAGCACCATAGCTGGCTCAGAGAAGGCACTCAGTTGATATTTGTGAAAGGAAGAGAGGAGAAGGAAAGTGACAGGGGAGGGGAGGAGGGGAGAGGGGAAGGGAGAATAGGATTGTCCTCACAATACTCTTAACCCAAAGGAAAACATCACTGTCTTTTGCAATTACTCAACTATTTAAATAGAGCAATACCTGAATTTTTAAATATATGCACTCAGTATACTTTCCATAAAAGTCAGTATAATAAGTATCATGCCTAATAACTGTTAAAATATGCCAAAATTCCAAAAAGCTTTCAAAAGAAAGATTAAATTCTCTACAATACCAGTTTAGAATCAAGTATATATTATTTCCTCCTATACAAAATGATACTATCCATGTTACGTGGTCCTTTCCAAGGTCAATTTGTTTAACCCAAATATCCATTCTTTGACCATATCTTAGGATAGTTCATTTACTGTACCAATAAATTTGGAGACATTATTTTGAAGATTCAGTCTTTGAATTAATCACCTTAGAACTCAGGTAATAGCCAGAAATTTTTACCTTAAAATTAACTTTTTTTCCAGCTGATATTTGGATAATCACAATCATTATTGTGAAATCACTGGAATCATCATTAATTCTAAGTTTTGTCTTGCCCTTTTAGTTTTGCATAAAAATATAAACCTGAAAATTTCTAGGAGTTGCCATAGCCAAAAGATACACTGTACAGGGAAGTTTCAGTTAACACCAGGACTTAACACTGTACAGGGAAGTTTCAATTAACACCAGGACTTAAATATGACATATTTCTATGTCTACATTTTAAATGGCAAAATGAGTAACAGTTTCATGTTGCAAATAACAAGAGAGATTAAACAGCATGTAGGGTGGATATGGAAAGACAAGCCAGTCTTGATCATCAACACACAGGCACAATATTATTTGGAAGGTAAAGGGAGGAGAAGAGGGAGCTGAGGTAGCTACCCTGGAGTTTAAAAACCCTGGGGGAGCAGACGGGGGGTGTTATAGCCTGGCTCACATTAAATGTAATCCTGCTGATTGGTACTAGTTAGAGGCAGAAAGACTTACCTCAATGCAGAAGTCCATGAAAATCTGCCGTATCTGGCAATAGATACTTAATTTCTTAAATCCTTGGTGGCAAAATTTATTTTTTAAATTTGTCAAGTCCTAGGAAGGCACTTAAATCTTAGCACCTAATTCAGAATGATCATAGAAGAGTAAAATTTGGAAGAGTCACAGAGAGAAACAATCAGGATGGCCTCCGCCCACAGGCGCATGGAGCCTGGACACCATGTCTGCCAGTCTACCTCCCACTGGCTCTCCAGCCAGAGAGCAATGCAGCCTGGAGACACCAGCATGCACACCTCTTAGGAGACCTGTGCGGAAAAAAATATGGTATTTTTTTTCCCTTTTCACCATTTTCCTCATAAAATAATCTTTCAAAAATCGAACTTTTTAAACATGCAGATAATCAGGGGAGTTAAGCTGTAACCTTAGTCACATGGCTTAAGCTCCGAGAGTTCAAGAAAACCACCTCTCACTCACTCCTTATTTCTTCAGACTAAAACCAGGACCTGATACAAGATGTTCTAATGGCAAGCTCCAGTGTGACACAGGACAAATTCATGCTGAGCCCTGAGGCGCCTAGTCTTCCGTATCCTTTTTTACAGTAGACAGAACTGACAGCTTCGAAAGAATGTTCATGTTCTGTCCTCCTCCGAGTAGCTGAGGGAAGCCCTCTTTCCAGAAGTCCTGACAGGAAAATGCAAGATAAATCCGGCCCAGCAAGAACACTGAACAGCCTTATCTGTAAACCCAGCCCGAAAAACAGCCTTAGAAATCATCTCAACTAAAAAAAGAACCACAACAACAACAAAAAACCAATGCATTGAGTATCTCTGTAAATTTACTATCTTAATTGCTTTAACACAATACTGTTAAAGTACCTATATCACCTCATTGCAATTGATTTTATGGTTTATTCTGTGCGATTCGTGTTCTGGATTTCTCTGGATAGAATGAGGCAAGTGTTTCATGAAAGTGTATAATACAATACGTATACAATTTTAAATGCACCAAAATAAGTACACGGTAAATCACTTTCCTTCATACCATGGAAACAGAGGTTATTTTAAATGCCCATTTTACGTGATTACTTCTTCCAAAGAAGAAACATTAGAAAATATATGACTTTGACAAATGCATATTTTGTTCATAGTTATAGATTACCAGGGAAGGGGGAAGTCTGTTGACACTGGTGGAAATATTTAGTCCTCCAAAGTATAGGAGTGGGGACAGCAAAAAATTACAGCAAAGAATCCCAAGGAATGTGACTTTCTTTTGCTGCACAGCAAGATTAACTTGTCTCACACAATAGCACTGGCTGGAAGAGGAACACAATTGTTGTTTGCCCTTAGAAAAACACATGAAAAATACAGGCTTATAAAACAGCGGTCTGGATATCTGGAGCTGATTATTACTAGAAATATTTCATATTTTTAATTGAACAAGAAAAAGCAACATAGATGGTGACTTAGAGTTTTAGGCTGCAAGAATGCAAAAAGGAAAGGAAATGGTAGAAGTAGGTATAAAAAAAGAAAAGCAGTTTTAATGAAGTAAGAAAGAGGGAGAGGGAATTGAGAAGGGGCAGCTTCCTCTCAACTCTCCTTCTATCACTTTCCAGAGACAAAGGAAAGCAATTATGTACCACAGCCTCACCTAATGCAATTCTATTCCCTGGCTGACCTCTGCTTAAAGCATTTCTCTGCAGGATGTCTTGACAAGCTGCCCTGCACATCAGCAGAAAAAACTTTTGCTACCTGTAGATCCAGAGAAGCTCATTAAAAACACACCAAGTAGAGCACAAGGCTGTAAATTACTTCAAAATCCTCAGATTTTCTCTTTTCTCTCAAAGTGTAGAGATCAATTATTAAGCATTGCCACAGAAAAGTAGATTATAATATCTGTTCTATATCACAGCTTTATCAAGCAGCCAGTCATTATCCACCACAAAGAAAACAAGCTTATGACCACACTAAAACAATTGTTATCTTGGAAGGAGAGGGTAGGGGGCAGAACAGGAAATAGGAAAAAAAGCTAAAAACAATTTACTGGGCAAATAAAGAAAATTTTAATAAAAATTAATAAACTAACATTTACTGCCCTAATTAGTATCTCCTGGAGGGATATAAATGTGTTTATATCAGTTAAAGTCTGTCTGATATGAAAAGAAATAGCCACATCTCTAACATCAAACACATTTCTTCTTTCTCTTCCTCTCTTACTGTAGTGAGCACATGATGAGCACATGAGGGAAGGTAGAATAATTCATTATTTTGTCTCCCACAGCTTTGTTATCTTCAACATTTTTTGAATAAATACAAAGTCATAAATTAGCTTGTAGCAAAACAGAATTAATTGAATGTCTTAAGTAGGATCATCAAACCAAGGTTTGAATCAATTTATCTGCCTAAGATTTTGCTAATGTAGTTTCAGCTCATTAGGGCATGAGTTGATGCTACAGATGGGATATTATTAGACATAAAAAGGAAAATATAAGATCAGGAAAATCTGACTTGCCCTGTTTTCACAAGAGAATTTCTTGAAGGTTATCTGGTGTGTACCACAAATCATAAGGCAACTCCCCTTTAAACAGTAATCCATGGTTGAAAAAATGAAGATGCTTTCAAAGGATCTGAAAATATTTATACATATACTGACACTGAAAAGGCTCTGCCCTTCATTCTCTTGAAAGCCCTTGTCAGAAAATGTCTTAGAAATACTGCATGGAAAGAGTGTGTGTGTGTGTGTGTGTGTGTGTGTGTGTGTGTGTGTGTGTGTGTGTGAGGGGGGGGGAGTACACGCATGTGTATGTATGTAACAGCAATATTCACACATATATAATAAAATATATTAATGGAAAAGCAAAATATACTCTATGTAAGTGCATTATACATAAAGAGAGGGAGATCTTTTTATGATTATTTCCTTGGAAACTATATTTTTCAGGCATCCAAGTGAAAGAAAAGTAACTGTATACAGTAAGAAAGACACAGGAGCGAAGTTGTGGGGAAGAGAGATTTTCCCTGCATTTCTAGTAATAGAATCAATAATAGTCTGTGATTCTTTCAGCAACAAGGATCCCCCACAGAAGAACTTATGACAGTGACCCCGACTGATCCAGGTCAGGCCACAACTGCACAAATGCCCAGTTCTGCTCTATCCCCACATTTCATTAATGCGGACTCTTTCCTCACTGACAAGATAACATGTTCTTGGACTCCTAACACAACTACTTATAATAAGTTACAATAAATTGAGGAAAATCCAAATGTCAGACTAAGGCTTAAGTAGTATTAGTTGGGCCCAAAGACAAAGGGTTTATGAGTAGATATTTCATTTGGGCTAATCCAAATGTTAAAGAATCTATATAAATGGAGTAAAACAGCATGAAGGCTGTATAGCTGGAATAAAATATCCAGAAGTAGTTAAAAGTCTGGCTTGGTAAACGAATGAAGTTCCTTACTAGATTTGACCATGATCAAGATATGCAATCTCCTGGCTTTGGTGTCCTCATTTACAAAATCCAGGAGACAGTGGCATCCATAATACACAGAGGTTTGTTGTAAGGACTAAAATAGATGATGTATTCAAAGCACTCAGTACAATGCACATAAGAACTTGATACATGTCAGCTACTCTATTTTTATTACTAACCATATAAATTCTCATCTCTCATTTCACTTAGCTTTTTCCGTATACCCTATGATGTTATAATAGAGCAGTTGTTAAATACTCCCAGTAATTTTGAACACAACAACAAAAATACCTAGCCTTCATCATTTTTTATAAAACTTAACTGGTTTTAAAAACCAGGTTTAGGAGTTCCCTTCGTGGCTCAGTGGTTAACGAATCCGACTAAGCACCACGAGGTTGTGGGTTCGATCCCTGGCCTCGCTCAGTGGGTTAAGGATCCGGCGTTGCCGTGAGCTGTGGTGTAGGTTGCAGACGCGGCTCGGATCCCGTGTTGCTGTGGCTGTGGCGAAGGCCGACAGCTACAGCTCCTGTTAGACCCCTAGCCTGGGAACCTCCATATGCCACAGGTGTGGCTCCACATAAAGGCAAAAAGACAAAAAAAAATCAGGTTTAAAAAATCTAACTTGAGGGAGTTCCCATCATGGCTCAGCAATTAATGAACCTGAGTACCATCCATGAGGATGCAGGTTTGATCTCTGGCCTCATTCAGTGGGTTAAGGATTCAGCATTGCCTTGAGCTATGCTGTAGGTCGCAGATGTGGCTTGGATCTCGTGTTGCTGTGGCTGTGGCATAGGTGGGTAGCTACAGCACTGATTGGACCCCTAGCCTGGGAACCTCCATATGCCGCAGGTGTAGCATTACAAAGACAAAAAAAGACACATATACACAAAAAAAACTAATTTGACAGACTTTTCATTTCTCTTCTGCTGGTGGCTGAATGGTCAAGGCAGTTCTAAACACCAGAAAGATCTATGACATGATATATACACTCAGACTTTCATCGGTTAAGCATATTAAATTTTGCAATAAAAATTGAATATCCAAATACAAAAATACATTTCTATATGTATAAACATATATGTATGCATGCATAAATTCCTGCCATTTGAAAGGCATTACATAATCCCTAAGTATGGAATTTTTATACAAGTATTACTTTGTATTTTACTGTAGCACCCTTTTAAAACTGTGTTTTTTTGTATTTCCAGTCCAGCTGAAGCTGTAATTAGTGCAAATTTCTAAAGTTTATACCCTGGTAAGGGAAAGAGTGTTGCTATTTGTCAGAACTAGAGATGACTTGCCCAAACAGGGGAAACAAAAGATTGTTTATTTGGGGGGAATTTATATTTATGGCCAGCAAAATATTTCTCTGGTGCTTTGGATTCTCCTCTCTGGAACTATGAGAAGGCAACTTTAGTTAGTTGCTCCCACTCACATCTGAGCAGAGCTGCAATAACAGCAAATGGTCCTTGGAAATCACAATCACATTAGGCTGCTGTTCAAATAGCTTTTAGGGCTGTGATAATAGGAGGCATTCCTAATAACTGGTGACTCTGCGAGACCCTGCCCAAAGGGCTCCAAATGGCAGCACACAATTTAAATTTTAATCTGGAAACAGCGGAAATGATGAGATTCCAGCTGGGGACCTTCTGGTCTGAGGGCCAGTGTTCAGCCTCCCCATTAGACGTCCCAAAGGTTCATTGAGTCGGTGAGTGAATGCTCTTAGTCTTTCTGTTCTTTCCCACTCCATGCCCATCTCCCACCTGATTCTACAGACAGAAGGAAGTTGCATTTCTTTGCTTCCAGAGAGGATTTATTGGAGCTGATGAAGCATTCCCAACCACACTGCTGTGATCCAACAAACGCATTTGTGCTTGAAATAAGCAGCAAGATAATCTCATCATTCTGACAAGTGATAACTTTCTAAACTTTTTCTTTCCATGTGCTGGGTGGGCTCTGGGACATACGTACCCACTTGAAGCTTCACATGAAAGCTGGCAGATGCGTGCCATGGGCAGGAGGAAGGCACTTTATTTTTCCTACAATAAGCAATAACCCTTAGTATAATAACTCAATACAAGTTAAGTAGCTAAAGGGAACATTAGTGGGACCCTGTTGGCATAGAAAGGAACAGCTGGCCACGTTAGTAATCATTGCATGTCATTACTTGGGAAGTCCACTCCCAATTCTACTACCAACTTGTATTTCCTGAGTGTTTAGGCAGTATCACACGACAGATGAGAAAGTATCATAACAGGACATTGGAGGCAAAACTCCAATATTGATATTTGTCAAGGCCAGGTTTTGTTTCCAAAAAGCAGAAAGGAAAAATATCTTACTAACTGAAATAAAGTTGGGAAGAAATTTTTGAAGAGCTCTGTAATCTCTCATATCTCCACCTAAATAATTTTTAATAGGAAATGTTTTTATCCCCAGTGTATACCGATGACTCCCAAGTATGGTGATTTGTCTCTCAGACAAGGAGTGTGAGTTTAATGAAAGGATGAACATTAATACCTGGATGCCTGGAATACTCAGAGTGAAATGCAGCTGTTTCCACTGGGCTCCATTAGTAAACCTATTCCAGTACCCCAATACCCTCAGCAGCAGAACTAGAAAGTTGTTTTGATTTTTTTAAACCACACACAGGAGCAAATTTCTGCAAGGTAGAAATGGGAATAAAAACTAGTGTTTTGGAATTTTTTCTTTGCAGATAGTCATCAAATGAGGTACAATATTTGCTAACAGAGGGTAATTTGAATTATCCACGGATAGTTCAAAAACACAAAGAGTTCATTACCCAGATATCTCTATTTAAAATAGATTTGCTTTTGTTCATCAGTGCAGTGCACATGGCTGGGAAATGGCAAAGTGCCAGAATGAAACTGCTCCTAATTTTCAGAGGAGGCCACCAGCTAATTACACAGACTGCAGGTGTGAAGAGAGAAGCTCAAAGTAATCAATAGCAGTAATTAATCTGCTAGACTGGAGCTAAAGAGCTAACAGCTGGACATCAGAAATGGACACATGCAACAAGATCAGCAATAATTACCTCTTTAAATATTGAATTTCCATAGCAACAATTAGGCTTATAAATAAAGGCTGGAAATCAAGGCTTTGAGGCATGACACTGCATGGCAAAACACAACATTCCCCCAAATAAACCCTTTTAATAAAACACCAACAATATGCTTGGGCTGAGTCAACCAGTGTCCAGGGTGGGAAGAAGCTGAATGCAGTTCCTCCAGCCTTGGCATTCTTGGCAGCCTGTCATTGGTTATCAAATCTCTGAGTCACAAAAATGGCCTTGGAAGTTTGCTTTGGGCAAAAGAGCAATGCCCTTCCACATTACCTCACATCACAGAGCTACCAGCTATAAGACCTTTTTCTCATCTTTGAAATGTATTCTTTTCTAAAAATCACAAAACCTATAAGCAAAATGTTTAACTACAGTGCTGGAATCATCAATCTTGAAGAAAGCAAAGGTCTTTTCAAGACGAACATGACAAACAAGAGACCCAGACACTGAGGCTGCTGTGACAATTTTTGCTTTGTGGAAAGAATAAAGATAACTTTTTGTTAGCGGGTTTTGTATTATTTGTAGGTAAATGGAAAAGGGGAGGTTAGCTGTTATTATTGTCAACTACACGCCTGACGCTATGATCTTCATCAATCTGAGCATAATGCTGTTTTGTCTGATGAAGCAAAAGAGGCATAGGGAGGGTGAGACTTGCCAGGGCCTCATAGCCAATAGATGGGAGGTGGGAAGGCCATAACTTGAACTCAGCCCTGGGAGTTTTAAAGATATTTCAGAAAAGCACTCCGACATCTTTGGGACAGAAGTATGTTCTCTAAAACACTTCACATTATTGTTGATTTGAAATGAAACAAATTACACTGTTTCTGTCCTTTATATCTGATCACTGTCATACAAAAATCACTGATAGTTTAATTACTCAATAAATATCTGTTTAATTTTCACTTGATCTTAGCCAAAAGGCCAAGAAGCGATGATATCTGTTTAATTTTCCTTCATGCTTTTTCATTTTGATTTCAGTTCACAACTTCCATAGCCCTATTCAAACAAATAAATATTCCATAGAAAAATATAAACAATAACTACAAATCATTTACTTAACCAGAACCAAATAGAAGGGTAACTTCAGAATATAGAGTTAGCTAGGCATATTTCACCTTAATCATTATCAAAATACAGCAGTGTTTATTGAAATCCTATTCTCTGCCAATTACTGGGCAAAGAACTTCTCATGCATCAACTAATATAATTCTCAGGATAATTAAATTAAACTATACAATATAATTAACACCAATTCACACTTGAGAAAAATGAGGCTCAGCAATATTAAGCAATATTCCCACAGACACATGTATCAGTGCAAGATTCTTTGAGTTAGAAATCACAGCCCATCTATACTCTCTCTACTTCCAGGCTACACCCCCTTATGTTGCCACTTTTTTTTTTTTTTTACTAATTATGATAACTTTGTACTTTGGATCTGGATCTGCTGTGCCATTCTTTATAGTAATGCATCAACTGTTTAAATAATACATGAAATAGATATGAAGAGGAGCATTTTAAAAGGTGCAGTCTTTTTGAAAAACACCAGTGGTAGCATTCTTCTGTCCACTCAAATACAATAAGGATAGTAGCAGCATCTGGTTAAAAAGCATATGGTTAAGAGCTTAGACCTTGAAATTAAACTCTGCATTTGAATTCCAGGTCCAACAATTGGGACCGCTGTAATTGCAGTGATTCAACCTCCCTGTAGAATGCGCATAGTATAGAAACCTGCTTAACGTTGCTAAGGACTAAGAGAGTTTAAAGTCTGTTAAGCAACTGGCACAGATCTGGCATATAAACGGAGCTCCTCACCCGGTAAAATGTTACTGTTACTTATTTTCTAATCTCTGCTCTCATCTCCCGACTCCTTATTCCAAATCTCTTTTTTATTTCCACCATCACTAATACAGGTCAAGGCTTTTAGTCCTGCAGTCATGCCTTCATCTCCTTGTCCCTGGCACATCTAGCACGTTGCCTACAAGGACAAGGAAAGTGCTGATTCTTGCTACTTCATGAATGTCCAAATGAAGGAAGCACATCAGGACCTGTACTGAGGCAGATGAATTGTGCAGGCTAACACTTACTCAGATGGCCTCAATACTACTATACGTATGTCCCTCAGCAACCAAGTTCTAAAATAACAGCCAACTCTGGGAAGACTATCTGAAATTGTATAATAGTGTCCCATTCCAGAATCTCTCAGAGAAAGAAGAACAATGATAAGTCTAGGTACACAAACTTACCTTATGAAACACATGGAATGATATGTAAACTTTGGCTGCTCTCAAGTTAAACTGCTTTTCAACTGCGTGTTCAGTGCATACACACACCCACACACACATATATACACACACTCTTACATTAATTATTTCCTCCTATCATTAACTGTGGGACTCTGAGATATGTAAGCAATAGTGATAAATACAGAAAAAGGGACTATTATAACAAAGCAAAAAAATAAAAATAAGAATTTACCAATTGAGTCAGTGTGCTCTTTAAGCATTAATCTATGCCTTAAATAATAAATGCATTATTTTACCAAGCTAAATGAAACATGCTACTTTTTTACTACTCTAAGATGTTGGATCAGAAAACAGAGGGAATAAAGAATACTGTTCTGAATAAGGGAACTAGTTTTATATTCTTTCACTTTTATTTCAGTCTTCATTATTTCTATAGATAAAACACCTATGATTGCATTATGTTAAATATTATTCCAGTTTTAAGTATAAAAATAATGTGATTCCTTTATAAATAATAAAGCCTTATGCCAAATAAAACCTAATTCCAAGTTCTTTAATTGAATATAGGCACTTCGTTAAAATTTTATCTTTACACCATCACTGGGAAAAGATAAGTAAATCAGTAGTGTTTGGAAGGTGAATACTTACCACCAATCTCCTTGAGTCTCCATAGATGGCAGATGACTTCCATTCCACTGTCCAACAAGGCATAGCTTGGGAAGAACACTTCCAGCCTCTCTGTCTGTAGGAAAACAGAAGCAACTTAACTGACAGAAGAATCAAGGACAAGAGAGATAGAGACAAAGAGAGAAATAAATAGTGAAGGCAAGTAATGCATTTGGAATATTTCCTCATGGAAAACTCTATCTAGCTTTTAGTGGCAGGTGAATTTTGGAAGACAAGAGTAGATCATAATAATATAAAATGTAATTTAATATAAATATGACACTAAGAGAACCTTATTTTTCAAAGAAGTAGGCAAAGATTGTGTAATAATGTTAAAAGCCAGAGATTCCCATTTTTTAAAAAATTCAGATTGAAGAAAATTGAAGGTGCTTTGGTTGCCATAATAGCTCCAGAAGGAAATAAACCACTGCTGGTGATTCTCTTCCCCAGCTGTACATTAGACCAAGGGTTGATAAACTATAACCATGAGTTAAATCCATGCCTCCTGCCATTTGTTTTTGTTTTATTTTGTTCTTTGCTGCTTAATTATGTTTTTAATCTACGTTTATCATATTAAAATACACATAACAAACATTCACCGTTTAAGCTTCCTCAGTATCGCTGAGTGGCAATAAGAACATTCATATTGCTGTGCAATCATCACCACCATCCACCTCTAGAATTTTTCATCAACCCACACTGAAATTTTGTGCCTGTTAAACAACAGCTCCCCATTTCCCCCTTTCCCAGCTCCTAGAAACCATGATTCTACTTTCTTTCTCTACGAATTTGACTCCTTTAGGTACTTCATATAAGTGGAATCATACAATGTTTGTCCTTTTGTGTCTGGCTTATTTCACTTCTATAATGTTCTCAAAGTTCATCAATGTTGTAGCATGTGCCAGAACTTCATTCCTGTTTAAGGCTGAATATGTTCCATTTTATGTATACACCACATTTTGCTTATCTACGTATTGAGGAATGCTTGCGCTGCTTCCACCTTTTGACTGTTGTGAATAATGTTGCTATGAATATGGGTGTTCAAGTACCTCTTAGAGTCCCTGCTTTTGATTCTTTTGGGTACATATCTAGGATGATATTTCTAAATCATTTGGTAATTATATGTTTAATTGTTTGAGAAACCTCCTGCCTGTTATAAATAAGGTTTCGTTGGAACACAGTCATATTTATTTGTCTATGTGTTGCCTGTAGTTACTTTTGGACTACAATGGCAGAGTTGAGTGGTTAAGGTAGAGATCATAGGGCCTACAAAATCTGAAATGCTTACTATCTGGCTCTTTGCAGAAAAAAATTTGCCAATACCTGCATTATGTCTCAAGGCACTTATGAAAATGCAGATATCTCGGCACTCTCAGACACTTCGAATCAGAATCTTCAGGGGAGAGAATTACAAAGCTGTATTTTATGTATTCTTTCAAAATGATTCTGACATTGATAGCCTCTGAGTCAGCATCTGAGGACTCCTGAAAAAAAAGACCTCCAGAAACCGGTACAAATATATCCAATTGCCCTAAATGCTGGCAATACAGTATTCAGTGAATCTCAGCATTTAATAAACTTCTAATGCATAGACAGTCCTTGAAATTGTGTACATTGAGGATTCAGCAAAAGCTAAGTTTGATTTAAAACTTGCGTCTGAGGAGTTCCTGTTGTGGCTCAGCGGTTAACGAACCCAACAAGCATCCATGAGGATGCCAGTCCAATCCCTGGCCTTGCTCAGTGGGTTAAGAATCTGACCTTGCCGTGAGCTGTGGTGTAGGTTGCAGACATGGCTTGGATCCAGCATTGCTGTGGCTGCTGCGTGGGCCACCGGCTACAGCTCAGATTGGACCTCTAGCTTGGGAACCTCCATATGCCACGGATGTGGCCCTAAAAAAAAATAGAATAATAAAACTTTGTGTCTGAAAGTTGAAAAGTCTGGGAATTGAAGCAAGCCTGATTCTGAACAGACGTACTGGAACACATACAAGAGGAGATATTTTAATGGCCTCCCTCTTATTGATTCATGTAATCAGTGTGCAGAATTTCCTCATCTCGGTAATCTGTCATATCTCTTTGACTCTCTAAACCTTTGACCTATTGACAGCTTCTCTACTTTTTGGTCTGTGCTGTTTTGTTTTGCTCTACATTTTCTAAGTCTGCTCATCGATTTTACTCTCCTTCTATCTTTCTGAGGATCTCAGTCCATCTTAACATTGGTGTGTGTTCACTTTTCAGATCACAGAGGTAAAGATCTATCTTTTCTCTCCTTCCAGATATTTTCAATTCTTTGCATGAGTCCATAGAAAATATTCACACCACTGTGGCCTTGTGAGCCAAATCACACTCAACCCAAATATCACAGTAATGGCACATACCATATCCCACTAAAGCAAATGTAATTTAATGATAATCTCTTTGGATTGTAAAAGTAAATATTCTAGCCCAAGCAAAGTCACTCTCATTCCAGGCAATTTTCATTATGAAATAATAGTACACACTAAGACTTTGTATTTTCTTTAGCCATAATTAAATAAATGGACTAGAGCTATACTTGATTAGGGCTAAAATATTGGGGGCAGCACATAACCAAAACCAGTAACAATTATATGCAAAATGCACTTTAATGTGTATTTAATCAAGTTAACAAACATTCAACATGGTCCCTATTAGGCACTGAAGAGAGAAAAATGAACAAAGCAGAGTCCAGTGATCCTCATCCTTACTCAGTGTGTTAAACAATTACAATGTCAAGATTTTTGACAACATACTAAAAAAGCTGAAACTAATCTACTATACATGTGGTCATCCTTCAAAATTATATAGATGTTTGAGTAGAACTCTGAATTTCCCTAACCATGACTTTTATTGTCCTATAGGAAAGTTCTTATATGTTCCAGAAAGCAAGCCATCGTTCTTGATTTTGACTTGGTGTTGCACTCTATTACCTAATTCAGCCAGCTGTACCCACTCTGCACTGATTTATATCAGCTCAGTCCTCACCCATTAGACTGCACTAAACAGTATGGACTCTCAAAGGTAGAAAATATTTAATACCCTGATCAAATATTGTTGGTATAGTTATAAAGTGTTTAAGTATTTTCTAGAAAAGAAGCAAAGTCAATGTTTAACCTTTTTTCCCTTCATAACTGAGGTACATTTTCTTGAACCTCAGTTATTATTCTAAAACTCTTAAATGCTTATCTAGCACTAAAGAGGTTGACAATGGTCTGATTTTTTGCACTTTTAAAAAATCTTCTCACTCATTCTCAGGTTAGCTTCTACCTGTCTTTCTTCTCAGGTATAGTCATACACTGGAAAATCCATGAGCTGTGAGGTCAACAGACACGGTTCCAAACTGAGCTCATCACTACCTAAACAACTTTATTAAAATTCTCTGAACCTCCATTTCCTCACTTATAAAATGTGAGTATTAAAACTTTCTCTGAGAGTTTTTTTAATATTTAAAAAAATAGAATTTAAGGTATAACAGGATCATGCAGAAGTACGTCCTCAATAAAAAGGAACCAATACTATTCTTTTTACTAATCTTGCGTAAATTACCACATCAGTCCCCTATCTAATCTCTCTATTCATATCCTGCTCCCTTCTGCAGGTAATCCCATTTGAAATATTTATCAACACTGCTACAGGTGTGGCTTCTCTACAATATGATTCTACTTCATTTCCTCTCCTGCTGAAAGTCGTTCAATGGCTCATGAATACTATATCCCAAATGTATCTCCACTTGCAGTTTCCTTCGAGAGACATTATTAGCTTCCTATTGCTGCTATAATAAACTACAATGAACTTTAGTAACCTGAAAAACTCAAATTTATTTTCTCATAATTATGGAGGTCAGAAGTCTCAAATCAAGGTGTTGATAGGGCTGCATTCCTCTGGCAGCTCTTGGGGAAAATCAGTAATCTTGCCTTTTTGAGCTTTAGGAGCCCACTTATGTTCCTTGACTCCTGGCCCCTTCCGCCATCTTTGAAGGCAGCAGTGTAGCATTTTTATATTTCTCTCTGACTCTGACTTCCCTTTTGTGTCCCTCTTCCAATTTAAAGGACCTTGTGATTTATCTGTATCATACAAAACAATCTCCTTACCTTAAAGTCAACTGACTAGTAAAATAATTTCACCTGCAATTTTAATTTCCCCTTGTCACGCAATGTAACATTGCCATTGATTCCAGAGATTAGGATGTAGACATCTTTGTAGGTAGAAGTAGGACATTATTCTGCCTACAACAAGGACCGAGTTTTTCCTTGCCTCTATGCCTTCACGCATGCTGTTCCATCAGCGTATGGTTGATGCTTCTCCTGCTTCTCCATCTGAATCAATCTCCTTTCATTTGAGACTCAAATCAAGTATCAACTCATTCAATAAGCTTTTATATGCCTTTGACCTATCTGAATGATATTCCTCATTTCTACATTTATCTAACACTCTTACACATTACTCCATAGTATTTCTACTATTCAAACTATTGATTTATTTATTATCAGACAGCAGATGGGGGTTTATTCCTAGATATTTAATTTTTGAGTGTGAAAATTTTAACAGTATTTTTATATTCTTTTCTAATATTTAATTTTTAGTACACAGAAATGCAACTGATTTCTGAATATTAGTACTGTATCCTGCTTCTTTGCTGCACTTGTTGAATTCGAGGAGTTTTTCTGTGGAGTTCTTAGGGGTTTCTATATATAGTATTGGGTCATCTGCATACAGTGACAATTTTACCTCTTTTCTTCCAACTTGGATACATTTTGTTTGTCTGATTGTTGTGGCTAGGACTTCCAATACTATGTTGAATAAAAGTGGTGAGAGTGGGCATCCTTGACTTGTTCCAGATTTTAGTTGGAAGGCTATCAGCTTTTATCTGGTGAGTATTATATTTGCTGTGGGTTTGTTATAAATGGCTTTATGTTAAGATATGCTCCCTCTATACCCACTTTGATAAGAATTTTTATCATAAATGGATGTTGGATTTGTTGGATGCTTTTTCTGCACCTATTGAGATGATCATGTGGTTTTTTACTTTTCTTTTGTTAATGTGGTGGATGAAGTTGATTGATTTGTATATGTTGAACCATCCTTGTGAACTTGGGATGAAACCCACTTGGTCGTGATGATATGATTGTATGTGTTGTTGCATTCAGTTGACTAAATTTTTCAAAATTTTTGCACCCATATTCATCAAAGATATTGACCTATAATTTTCTTTCTCAGTAGTAAATTTGCCTGGTTTTGGTATTAGGGTGATGCTGGCATCACAGAATGTCTTTGGGAGTGTTCCTACTTCTTCAACCTTTGGGAAAAGTTTAAGAAGGATGGGTTTAAGTCCTTCTTTGCATATTTGGTAGAATTCACCTGTGAAGCCATCTGGTCCTGGACTTTTGTTTGCAGGGGATGTTTTTATTGCATATTCAGTTTCACTTCTAGTGACCAGTCTGCTCAATTGATCTATTTCTCTTGATTCAGTTTTGATGGGCTGTATGTCTCTAGAAAGTTGTCCATTTCTTCTATATTGTAAAATTTATTGGCATATAATTATCTGTAGTATTCTCTTATGGTTTTTTTGTATTTCTGCAGTATCTGTTGAAATTTATCCTTTTTCATTTTTTATTTTATTTTGGTTTTTTATCTCTTCTTCTTGATGGGGCCAGAGGTGTGTCAATTTTGCTTACCTGTTCCAATAACCAGCTCTTGGTTTTATTGTTCTTTTTTTCTATTGTGTTTTGAATCTCTATTTTATTGATTTTCCTTTCTGATCTTTATGATTTCCTTCCTTCTGTTGACTTTAGGTTTTGTTTATTCCTCCTTTCTAATTCTTTTAGGTGGTGGGTTAAGTTGTCAATTTGAGGTTTTTCTTCCTTTTTGAGAAAGGCCTGTATGACTGTGAACTTCCCTCTAAGAATTGCTTTTGCAGCATCCCATAGATTTTGAATGATTGTGTTTCCATTGTCATTTGGCTCCAGGTATTTTTTTAATTAACTTTTTGATTTTCTCATTGACCCACTGGGTTTTTAGTAGCATGCTGTTTAGTCTCCATGTAGTCAGTTTTTTCTCATTGCTTTTCCTTGATTTCTAGTTTCATGCCATTGTGGTCAGAGGAGATGCTTGAAATAATTTCTATACTCAAATTTGTTGAGGTTAGCTTTGTGCCCCAGTATGTCAGTCACTTAAGAATGTTCCATGATCACTTGAAAAAATGTATATTCTGATTTTTTTTGGATGTAATGTCCTGAAAAATATCACTTAAGTCTAACTGTTCTATGGCATAATTAAGGGTCTCTGTTGCCTTACTGATTTTCTGTCTAGAGGATCTGTCCATAGATGTGAGTGGAGTGTTAAAGTCTTCTACTGTTATTGTATTCACATCAATTTCTCCTTTTATGTATTTTAGTATTTGTTGTATGTATTTGGGTGCTCCTATATTAAGGGCATATATATTGACAAGTATACTATCCTCTTCATGCACTGATCCTTTTATCATTAAACAGTGCCCTTTTCTGTCTTTCTTTATGGCCTTTGTTTTAAAGTCTATTTTGTCTGATATGAGTATTGGAACTCCTGCTTTCCAGGCCTTTCCATTTGCATGAAATCTTTTTCCATCCCCTCACTTTTAATTTATATGTTTTGCCCTAAGGTGAGTCTCTTGCAGGCAGAATTTTGTAGGCTCTTGCTTTTTTATCCAGTCTGCCACTCTACATTTTTCGATTGGAGCGTTCAGTCCATTGATATTTAAGGTAATTATTGATAAATGTGTATTTATTGCCATTTTAAACCTTGTTTTCCAGTTGATTCTGTTTCTCATTTGTTTCTTTCTCTTTTTTGGCTGGATGATTTCTTTTTCGTTTATGTTTGTCTTCTCTTCTTTGTAGTTCTTGTGAATGTATTTTTTTGGCTTTGATTTGTGGTTACCCTGTTTTTCAGTATGTTAACCCCTTCCTATAGTCATATAAGCTCAAACACATTGTACAAAAAAAAAACCCTCAATTTTTCTTAGTTTCCTTCCACACATTTTATAAGATTGATATCCTTTTTACATCTTCATATTTATCCTTTTACTGTTCCTTTTATTCACTATCATTTTTACAAATATTTTTTTTCTTTTTTTGATCTGTATATTGGCATATTTAAGTGATTACTTTCCAGTTGTGATTTCCTCCATTATATATCTTCTTTCTTCTTTCCTATTTAGAGGAGACCTTTCAGTATTTCTTTCAGAATGGGTTTAATATTGCTATATTCTTTTAGTTTTTCTGTTTGTTGGAGAAATTATTTAATTCTCCCTCTGTTTTAAACGATAATCTTGCTGGGTATTCTTGGCTGCAAATTTTTCCCATTTAGAAAGCTGAATATATCCTGCCACTCTTCTGGCCTGTAGTATTTCTGTAGAGAAATCAGCTGATAGACTTGTGGGAGTTCCCTTATAATTAACTCTTTGTTTCTACTCTTGCTGCATTTAGAATCTTCTCTTTAATTTTTGTCATTTTTATTATAATATGTCTTAGTGTGGGGCTGTTGGAGTTCAACTTGTTTGGGGCCCCCTGTGCTTCTGGCATCTTGCTATCTGTTCCCTTTAGATTTGGAAAGTTTTGAAACAATTTTTTCAAAGATATTTTCAATCTCCTTTTTTCTTCACCTTCTGAAATCCCTATTGTGCATAGTTTTCCTACTTTGTATTATTCTATAGATCTTACATTGCTTTCATATTTTTACATTTGTTTTTCTGTCTGCTGACCTGATTGGGTGACTTCCATTAGTCTATCTTCCAATTCACTTATTTGTTCTTCTGCATTATTAATTCTGCTCAATGCCTTTAACTCAGTTTGCAACTGTGCAAATGAATTCTCTAATTTTTCTTGGCTCCTCCTTATATTTTCAAATTCCTTTCTAAAGTAATATGTATTATTGTCCATATCTGCTCTGAATTCCTTAATACTTGCTGTTAATTTCTTCAGAATTTTCATTATCTATTTTTTGAACTTGGTGTCCATTAGACTGCAGAGGTCTGTTTCATTGTTTGCTCCTTCAGGGGAATTCTACTGTTCTTTTAACTAGGGATGATTCCTGAGCTTCATTTTGCTTGTATTTTTCTCATTCTGTGAGTTTAGGGCATACAACTACTATAGCCTTGGAGGGCTATTTATACACAAGAACACTCCTGTGTAGTTTGTGAGAGCTTACTATTTTTCTTATTTTTCTTTTTTTGGTGTGAGCACTGCTTTTGGTTTTGATGCTTGCTGTCTTTTTCCTAAGTGTGTCCAGGCTGTTATCCCCTTGATAGAGGTTATGCCAGTGTAAGTCCTATGTTTGCTTCCATGAAGACGGAGTCAATAGGCAGGGCTAGTAGCCAGGGCCTGGCTGCTAGGCCCTTGATGGTGATGAGGACCTACAGGGAGGTGGTGCAGGATGCTCTTGGTTGCAGGGCCCTGGAAAGTGGCAGTGACCCTCAGGGAGGCATAGCCAGGGCCCAGATCCTTTGGCTATTTCAACAGCAGGTCATGTGTATTCCCATGGGGGTGAGGGCAATGAGTGGTGCTCAAGGACAGTGCCCTTCTCTGCACTGACCCCAGAGATTTCTGGGGCCATAGGTGGTACCAGCTCATGGACCTCTAGTGGTGGTGGCCACGCCCACCTCTGGAGTCTAAGATGCCTTCAGCAGTTTGTCCCCTCCCCCCACCTGTATCTCATGCAAGAGGTGCACTGCTGCCCAAAACCCCACACATGCACAGAAAGATAATCCTATGGTGATCCCGCCCCTCCTCTTCTCACCCTCCCCAACAATGGCACCTTACTTCTCCTGTGGGCCCAAGCCTCATCGCCTGATCCCTCGGCTATGGCACTCCACTCCCCAGCCCATGGCGCACCACCTCCTAGCCCCTTAGACTCTCTCCACACAGCCAACCATGGTGCTCTCCCTGGAACTGACCTCCAAACGCCTCAGTCTCAGCACCCAGCTCCCCCCATGAATGGCTGAACCTGTGGTGTCTGTAGGTTGTGGTACCAGTAGTTTGTATGGCTCTCTTTCTGCTTTGCCCTTCTCAGTCTGGCTGCTGAGCTTTCCTCTGAGGCTTTGAGGCTCCCCCTCCAGGACCATGGCCTCCCAGGGTACAGGTTCCCCTCCTTCTCAGGAGTGCTGAACCCATCCTGACTCTTTTTTTTTTTTCCTCTTCTGTCTTTTTCCCTTTTGTTCTACCCAGTTATATGGAGGATTTCTTGCCCTTTTTGGAGGTTTAAGATCTTCTACCAGTGTTCAGCAGATGTTCTGTGCCAACTATTCTACATGTAGATGGTTTTTTTTTTTCCATGTGTTTGTGGGAGAAGGTGAGTGCCATGTTTTACTCCTCCATCACCTTGATCCCCTCCATACAGTATTTTTTAAATAAAGTATTTTTTAATCAGGGTGTGTGAATTTTTTAGACATAATGCTATTGCACACTTAATAGACTACAGTATAATGTAAAATGACTTTTATATGTGCTAGAAGACCAAAAAACTCATATAATTCACTTTATTGTTACAGTTACTTTATTGTGGTAACATGGAACAGTACCTTCCATTTTCCAAGATAGGCCTGGTATCACTGATACTGTTATTTGAAAAGAAGAAACACTATGAATTTCAGCTCATACTTCCCTTTTCTGCTAAATAGTGTATATTCTCTTGAAGAAAAAGAAAGCAAAGTTTTATGTGTTCTTATTAAGTGGCTTTGTGCCATGAAGTAGAAATCATCTCAGCTTCAAAGGAACTAATTCTTCTTGTTGTTGCATGACTGGCTCATTAAACTTTAGTGCTTGGGCCCCAGCTTCCTATCCTTGGGCTTAGACTGGGAAAATACTGGGACTCACCAAAAAGAAACTCAAGTTCTGCCTGTGGAAACTCTTTGAGGGCTATATAAGGGCAATGCCCAATTCATGAGGCCTCCAGAGCCCAGGCTTTTGCCAAATCATCTTTTTTTTTCTTTCCTTTTTTTTTTTTTTTGGCCAATCTGTCTGTTACCAAACTAAAAGCATCAGTATGATTTCTTGGAGAAAAAAGCTCAAAATTGTTGAATGCACTATATCTTGCTAAAAAGAAGCTGTCATATGCAATCAGTGTAACACTCATCAATGAACACTTCATAATGTCTCCTTTCCCTCCCAACCCCAAATGTTAGTGTAGAGATTACATACATGGGGAAGAAAACACATTTTTCAAAGTTCACGCCTGTTTTCTATACTTAAAGGCTTAGAACAGGTTTAAAACCATAGTACTTTAGGTGTGGTTTATAATATTTGCTAAGATACCATTACTGCCTTCTTTGCTTCTTATAGTAAAAAGTAAGCATTTTTAAATAGTTTTAAATATAGAATACAAATATATTTTTCTATATATACAAATATAATTTTCTAGAGAAAATTGCATAAGATAGAATATCTACTCTATTATATAAATTTTCTATTCCTGGTTAACAAAAGTCTGTAAACTTAAGAGGCTTAAAACAATACATATTTATTATGTCATATTTTCTGTGGATCACAGTCCAGGCACAATTTGACTGGGTCCTCTACTCTGGGCCCCAGAAGGTTATAATCAAGGTGTGTCAGCTGAAGCTAAGGTCTTCAGCTGGAAGCTAGATTGGGGACAAATCCACTTTCAAGTTCACTCAGGCTGTTGGCAGTATTCATTTCCTTGCAACAGGACCAAAGGTCCTGTCTCCTTATTTGCTGTCAACTGGAAGTTGACCTTGGCACCTAGTAGGTTCTGCCAGCTTCTTGCTACATGGACCTCCTCAATATGACCTATTTCTTCAAATCAAGTGAGAAAGGAAGAGTCTCCAAAGCAATTCTACTGGTAAGACAGAGTCTTTTATATTAAAACATAAGCGCAGGAGTGACATCTATTATCTTTGCCATATTCTCTTGGTTAGAAGCAAGTTGCAGTTTCCGCCCACACTCAAAGGGAGTTATTACACAAGGATGAACATTAGCAGGCAAAGATCATTAGGGGGTCATCCAAGTGTCTATCTGCTACCCTCCTTTGGCCATTACATGATTCGCGGTAGTATTAAGTGAAGATTAACACAGTCCACCTATCCAAGATAATGACTCTAAGTGGAGCTTTTTGTACCATGGTTTCTTGAGATTGGGAACATTTCTAAGACTTTTTTGGGAAGTAAGGGGGCATAACTAGAGGTGAAAGTTAGAATTCTGTTTGCACTTTGCTACAAAAGGTAAATATAGTACATAAGTTATGAAATACATGGATATTCTTAAATAAACTCTTTTTGCACAGTCCCAAGCTAAGCACAATATTTTGAGGTTTTACTTTTTTAAGAATTCAGTAAAAGCATTTGCATAGTATGCAAGATGTCTCACTCAGAGATCATGGGGCAGGATAAAGCCTTGATATGAGGTAGAGCTCTGAGTTCGGCTAAGTTGTTTTAAATAGGCCAGGTATTCTGTGAATACCCACTGAATTCAGATAAATCAAGACACTGCATTAGGGACCAATAGGAACGAGCGACTTATCCACAGTCACAGTGTTAATAACTTAGGGATTTATCTTCACATACTATATGGTAAGTACATTAACTTTTTGCCATTGCTCTTTTCCTCTTCAATTCCTTACACAGATATATAGATATACACACACAGATATATTCCATTTGATCTTAAACATAAACTTGTACCAGCATTTGAGATATGGGGAAACTGAACTTCATGAAGGCGAAATAATATTCCACTTGCTACAAACTGTATATGACGAAGCCTAAATACAGATTCAAATTTGTCAGATTTAAGCACTGACTTAAAGTAGTGTTCTCTCCACCACATCAAGCTAATTTCTCATTTCTAGTAAGGCTCCCCTGACTCTAAACAAGGAAGAGGTACAAGCTACATAAAAGCTGTTATTCAGTCACTGCCATTTTCAAGCTTCCTACTGCCATAGCGAAAGATGGTATTTGGCATGTACCAGTCCTTGGACACTATGATATCACAAACATGCATCACATATCAGATACCAGCAACCACTTCACAATGAAAATGATCTAATGCAATGCCCCACCTCGGACAGCTGGGAAATTTCTCAGGCTAACTGCACAGACAAAAAGAAGAAGTGAGAAGGAAACAAAAATGTCAACCATTCCATTAGCCAGTTTCTTTAGGGACATTAAGTTATCATTTGTATTATGGGTTGAATATGTGTGTCCCAAAAAATTATTGTGTCAAAATCCTAACCTCACCACCTCACACCAGTCAGAATGGCCATCATTAATCCACAAACAACAAATGCTGGAGGGGGTGTGGAGAAAAGGGAACCCTCCTGCACTCCTGGTGTGAATGTATGCTGGTACAACCACTATAGAAAACCGTATGGAGGTGCCTTAGAAAACTATACATAGAACTACCATGTGACCCAGCAATCCCACTCTTGGGTATATATCTGGACAAAACTTTCCTTGAAAAAGACACACACATGCATGTTCATTGCAGCACTATTCACAATAGCCAAGACATGGAAACAACCCAAATGTCTATCAACAGATGATTGGATTAGGAAGATGTGGTATATAGACACAATGGAATACTACTCAGCCATAAAAAAGAATAAAACGATGCCATTTGCAGCAACATGGATGGAATTAGAGACTCTCATACTGAGTCAAGTAAGTCAGAAAGGGAAAGACAAATACCGTATGATATCATCTATATCTGGAATCTAATATAGTGCACAAATGAACCTTTCCATAGAAAATAAAATCAAGGACTTGGAAAACAGACGGATTAGTGCCCTTATAAGCAGAGACTGGAGAGCTTTCTCCCCCTCCCCTCTCTCTCTTTTTCTCTCTCTCTCTTCCTTGACCTCTCTCCTCTCCCCTCTCTCCTCTCTTTTCTATGTGAGGATGCAGCAATAAGGTAGTCATCTGTAAGCCAGGAAGAGAACCCTCACTAGAACCTGACCATGTTTCCCCCTGATCTTGGATTTCCCAGCTTCTAGAACTGTGAGAAATAAATGTTTGTTGTTTAAGATACCCAATCTATGTTATTTTTATTGGAGCCTGGGTTAACTAAGAAAATTCCTTTTTCCAGACAATATTCCTGAAAAGTAGGTAGTAGTAGTTTTCCTTCCTTTACCAGTAAGGAAATTGAAGGCCAGAAGAGTTAAAGAAATTTTCTAAGGCATGAACTATATAAATAGATTCCAATCAAAGCCTATGTTACACCAAGGTCTGTGGGCTTCTACCATGCCAGATTGCCTCCTTTCTACTTTACTATTAACAGTGTGACTGCTGGCAAATCACTCACCTGCCATGAAACTCTCATTAGATAAGCTCTTAGCTCCCTTGGTTTTTGAATTGTGACCAACTATAACTAGTTAAAAGTGTCATCGTGAGTGATGTCACCAAGATGGTAAAGTAAGAGACCCCAGTCTACATCCCCCACAAAGATCAACATTTAGACAGCTATTTACAAACAAAACATACTGGGCAAGCTCTGAAGTCTACTTTAAAAACTTCAGCAACATACTGAAACAAAACCTAGAGAATAACCAAACAAAAAGAGAAGGATGATAGTTTCATTTTTACCTGCATCATCCCATTCCCCAACCTGGACTTGCTCAGTGCCAAGCAAGAACTCCCCAGCTACAAAGAGCTCCCCTTGCAAGGAAAGAAACAGTAGGGTGAACAATTAGCTTACCTAGCCTTTGGGGCAACCCAAGAAGATCCCACTTTAAGATCAAATAAAAATGAAAACACAACATACCAAAACCAAGAGCTGCAGCATAACCAGTGTTAAGAGGGAGGTTAACAGGTTTATAAGAAAGACCTCAAATAAACAACCTCATTTTATACCTTAGGAAACTATAAAAACAAGAGAAAACTGAGCTAAAAGTTAGCAGCAGGAAGGAAATAAAGATCAGAGCAGAAATAAAGATAAGAGCAGAAATAAGTGAAAACAAAGAACAAAATAAGTGAAACAAAGAACAGAAAAACAATAGAAAAGATCAATAAAACTAAGGGTTGGTTTTTGAAAAGATAAATAAAACTGACAAAACTTTAGCTGCACTTATCAAGGAAGCAAAATCTCAAACAGATAAAATTATAAATCAAAAAGGAAACATTACAACCGATAACACAGAAATAAAAAGATCATAAACTACTATGAATAATTATATACCAACAAATTAGAAAACCTTGAAGAAATAAATTCCTAGAAACATAATGTACCAAGTCTGAATCATGAAGAAATAGAAAATTTGATCAGACCAATAACAAGAGATTGGGAGTCCCTGTCATGGCTCAGAGGGAATGAATCTCATTAGTATCCATGAGGACACAGGTTCGATCCCTGGCCTTACTCACTGGGTTAAGGATCCAGCATTGCCATGAGCTGTGGTGTAGGTCACAGACACAGCTCGGATCTGGCATTGCTGTGGCTATGGTGTAGGTCAATGGCTACAGATCTGATTCGACCCCTAGCCTGGGAACCTCCATGTGCCACAGGTACAGCCCTAAAAAAAAAAAAAAGTAAGGGGACTGGATAAGTAATCAAAAACTTCTCATCAAATAAAAGTCCAGGACCAGAAAGCTTCACAGGTAAATTCTACCAAACATTTAAAGAATTAATGTCAATTCTTTTCAAACTCTTCCTCCAAAAATTGAAGAGAAGGTGATACCTCCAAAGTCATTTTATGAGGCCAGCATTACCCTGATACCAAAGCCAGATAAGGATACTACAAGAAAAGAAAACTATGGGACTGATGAATATAGATGTAAAACTTCTCAATAAAATACTAGCAAATCATATTCAACAGCACATTTACAGGATAATGCAGCACAATCAACTGGGATTTATCCCTGGGATGCAAGGTTGTTTCAATATACACATATTAATAGAATGAGACAAAAATCACATAACCCTTTCAATATATGTAGAAAAAAGCATTTGATAAAATTCAACATTGTTTCATGATAAATACTCTCAACAAACCGGATATACAGGGAATAATGGAGACCATACATGACAAACCCACAGCTAACATCATACTCAATGATGAAAAGTTGAAACTTTCCCTTCCCTCTAAGATCAAGAACAAAACTAAGCTGCCCATTCTCACCCTTCCATTCAATATAATACTATAAATAAAAGCCAGAGCAATTAAAAGCAATAAAAATAAGTAAAAGGCATCTGAAACAAAAAGCAAGAATTAAAATGATCTGTTTGTTGATTACATAATCTTGTATAAAAAAAATTCTAAAGACTTAACCAAAAAAACCTGTAACACCTAATAAATAAATTCAATTAAATTTCAGGATCTAAAATGAACATACAAAAATCACTGGATTCCATACACTGACAATGAATTATCTGATCAAGAAATTTTTAAGGTCACATTTACAATAGCATCAAAAGCAATAAAACACTTAGGAATAAATTTAACAAAGGAAATGTAAGATCTATACACAGGAAACATCTGTAAGATGCTGAGCAAATAAGCTGAAAAAGACAAAAACATATTGAATGATAGCTCATATTTATGGATCAGAAGAGTTAATACCATTTAAATGTTCATACTACCCAGAGTTATCTAGAGATTCCATGCCACCTCTATCAAAATTCCAATGCCATATTTTATAGAAATAGAAAAAACAATGCTAAAATTGACATGGAACCAAAAAGACCCCAAATGGTTAAAGCAATCTTGAAAAAAGAACAAAGATGGGAGCATTTTTCTTCCTGATTTCAAATTATACCACAAACAAATACTAATCAAAACATTGTAGTACTGGTCTCAAAACAGATGCATAGACCAATGGAACAGAAGTGAGAGCCCAGAAGTAAATCCATGCATAAATGTAACACTAATATTTGACAAAGTAGCCAAGAATATTCAGTAAGGAAAGAATAGATTTCTCAGTGACAGTACTGAGAAAACTGGATATCCGTATTCAAAACAATGAAGTTGGAACCCTCTCTTATAACCATTTGTGAAAGTTAACTTGAAATAGATTAAGGACATAAAACTAGAAGAAAACAGAAGCTAAAAAGTTCCTTGATACCATTCTTAGCAATGATTTTTTGTTTGGATATGACACCAAAACCACAAGTAACAAAAGCAAAAATCAACAAGTAGAACTACATAAAACTCAAAAGCTTCTGTATATCAAAAAACAATCAGCAAAATCAAAAAGCAACTTCTGATATGGCAGAAAATATTTTCAAGATATATATACATGTATGCATATTATAGAGTTAATATCCAATATATTAAAAATTCATACAATACATAGCAAACAAAATCTGCTTTAAAAATTGGCAGAGGACTTGATTAGACATTTTTCCAGAGAAAACAAACAAACTGCCAACAAGTACATGAAAAAGTACATGATTAATCATCAGGGAAATGAAAATCAAAACCACAATGAGATATACCTCATACCAGTTAGACTGGCCATTACAAGACAAGTGATAACAAATGCCAGGCAGGTGTGGATAAAATGGAATCCTGGTACACTGCTGGTAGGAGTGTAAACTGGTACAGATACTATGGAAAACATTATGGAGTGTCCTTAAAAAATTAAAAATAGAACTATCATGTGATCCAACAATCCTACTTTGGGTATATATCCAAAGAAAATGAATTTAGGATCTCTAAGAGATATCTGCACATTCCCATGTTCATTGCAACAATATTTACAATGGTTAATATATGGAAACAACCTAAGTGTCTTTTGATGGATGAATGGATAAAACAACATGATACGCACACACAACATACACAGAGGAATATTACTCATCATAAAAAGAAGGAAATTCTGCCATTTGCAACAACATGGATGGACCTTGAGGATATTGCGCTACATGAAATGTCAGACAGAGAAAGAGAAATATTGTATGATCTCAGTTAGAAGTGAAATATAGAAACATTAAGCCCATGGAAACAGAGTAGAATGGTTGCCAGGTGTTTAGGGATGAGGTAAATGGGAGATGCTAGTCAAAGGGTACAAACTCTCAGTTATAGGATGAATAAGCTCTGGGGATCTTATACACAGCATGGTGACTATAGTTAACAAAACTGTGTTGGATACTTAAAAGTTGCTATTAGAGTAGAGCTTTAATGTTCTCACCGTAACAGCAATGAGACAGTTGTAATTACATGAGGTAAAGTATGCTTTAACTAAGCTTATTGTGGTAAACATCTCACAATATATATACGTATCAAATCATCACATTGTACCGCTTAAACTTACACAATGTTTGTTTTATTTTGGTTTTTTTTTTTTTTTTGGTTTTTTGTTTCTGGTTTTTGGGGGGTTTTTTTTGTCTTTTTGCCTTATCTAGCCACACACGCGGCATATGGAGGTTCCCAGGCTAGGGGTCTAAGCAGAGCTGTAGCCGCCAGCCTACACCACAACCACAGTAACGTTAGATCTGAGCCGCATCTGCGACCTACACCACAGCTCACGGCAACGCTGGATCCCCAACCCACTGAGTGAGGCCAGGGGTCAAACCCGCCAACCTCATGGTTCCTAGTCAGATTTGTTTCTGCTGTGCCACGATGGGAACTCCTAAACTTACACAACATTACACATCAATTTTATCTCAATAAAGCTGAAAAACACAATAAAATAAAAGTGTCACAGTAGTTGAAGCAAGAAAAAAGAAGCTTTTTCCTTTCCTTTTTATGCTGGAAAAAATACTAAGAATATAAATGTCCATACTTTTTTCCAGAAATTCAAAGCACACTATATAACAAATATTAAATACAATGTATTTCACAACTGCAACATAAGAAAATATGACTTCGTATACAGTTGGACTTAGTTGTTTTTCAGAAAAGTTCTCTTACTATATTCAGCATATGTAACATCTTGCAGACGCTTATTGGGAAGGGATAGGGAAAGAGCATTTAAATTAGAGAGTATATACTGCACTTAACCTTGAAACACAGAATCTCACTACCTACCTGGGTATCTTCGAAGTGAAAATATGTAAGTATACAAATATCTCAAAACAAAGTGCAACCATTCACAATTTTATGGAAATAGAAAGGATATAATCTGAGAAGGCCTTAAAGAAAGCAAGATTTTGACAAGAATCTTGAAAAGTAGAGAGTATGTGGTTGAGCAGAGACAGCATGTAAATATGGAGATGACTGGCCTAAAGTCCCAGCAAGTTTTGAGGAAAATTATATGAGTATGATGGCTCATCAGGAGAGATTTTTATTTATTTATTTATTTATTTATTTATTTATTTTTGTTTTTTTGCCTTATCTAGGGCCGCAACCACAGCATATGGAGGTTCCCAGGCTAGGGGTCTAACAGGAGCTGTAGCTGCCGGCCGTCACCACAGCCACAGCAACGGGGGATCCGAGCCACATCTGCAACCTACACCACAGCTCACGGCAACGCAGGATCCTTAACTCACTGAGCAAGACCAGGGATCGAACCCGCAACCTCATGGTTCCTAGTCGGATTCGTTAACTACTGAGCCACGACAGGAACTCCAGGAGAGATTTTTAAGAAAGGGATTAGATGCAGTGTTATGGACAGAATTAAAGGAAACAGTGAAAAGTCATTTCCACCCCTAGACTGAATCGGCAAAATGAAGAAACAGTATCACAAGGCCCCAGGGAGAGCTGGAGAATTTATCTGCTGCCCGAACTGTGCTACCAAAGTAAAAAGTAGTATTTCTCTCTCTTTCTCCCAGTGCCTCCCATTTGCCAACACCAATGGGAAACTGGTCCAGATGGCAGGGCCTCCGGGGGACTGGAGGAATGGCAGAGAACTGGTCCAAATGAAGAAAGCAACCACAGGGGATATGCCCTCCTTCTCTAGATGCTAAAGAAAGATAGGAGACTTAAAAGAAAGAGTAAACATCATCAAAAAGGCAATCAGCTATCCCAACCAGGCAGTTACAGGAGGATCTAAGAAAGAGCTGAATCATATAGCAAAGCAACATTACTTGGGACTCCAATTAGTAGAAAGGAACACTCCTCTTCAAGTCAAGTCAGATTTGCTTACTTCTTACAAATCCATAACATATCAGAATAATTAGAACATTATTATTATTCACATTCCTTGCGCATTCATACTCATTAATGGATAATCCTATCTCCTTGACCGGACTTTAGTCAGGTTCCTCTGATCTCCCTTCTCCACTAGGTCTCAACCAGTTATAGGAAAGAATCCTGTTAAGTCAGTTTAACTAGATTCCCCCCAACCTCAATATCTGATCAAGTTCCTCTTAATAATTTTCCATCCGCTAACACCTTCTTCTTGGCTACAAATCTCCCTTCTTCTTGGCTACAAATCTCTAGCTGCATGTGCTGTCAGAATTGAACTCAGTGCTATACTGAAGTCTCTCTCCCCTGCTTGAGTAGATTGAATAAATCTGCCATGCCATTTTTAACAAGAATCTAGAACAAAATTTTTCTTTTATACAGATGCTAAGAAAAGTTCAATAAGAGTCACCAGAAGGCTCTATTCCCCCTCCTAGAGCTTCGGGAGGTGTGGTCTATCCCTATTATCTCAGCTAATGCCTCCAAGGCTTAGCTGAGAACACTCCCACTGGTAGACTAACTCCTGAATGATTCACTTGGGGTCAGGGAGCAAAATCAGAGGTAATTCACTGTGAATATAAAGTAGCCACAGTGGCATATCCAGAAGCCATGATGTCCCAAAAATTATGCAGTGGCATAATCATGGCTATTGTCCTGGCATCCCCCTACCCCCATTCTCCAATTTTCCTGTTGATTCCATTAACTACTTCTATAGTCTAATAAATTCTACTTTATTGGTTAGTTAGAGCCAACATCAGGAGTTCCCTTTTGGTGAAGCAGGTTAAGGATCCAGAGTTGTCACTGTAGAGGCTTGGGTTGCTGCTATGGTACAGGTTCGACCCCTGGCACAGGAACTTCTACATGCCACAGGTGTGGCCAAAAAAAAAAAAAAAAATAGTCAAGACCACTTTCTGCTGTTTGCAACCCATAAGCCTGATTAAGAAGCCCAACTACTACCTAGTTTTGATTTTTTGTCAAAAACTAAATAATTCTTAAAATGTATAAAAAGAAAGACAAATTAGTTTCCTCGGGCTTCTATAACAAATTACCACAAATTGGATAACTTAAAAAACAGAAATGTATTCTCTCACCTCTAGAAGCTAGAGGTCCAAAACCAAGGTGTTAGCTAGATTCATTCCTTCTGGAGGCTCTAGGGAAAATACGTTTGTGCCTCTGTCCTAGCTTCTAGTGATTGCTGTCAATTCTTGACATTCTTTGGCTTACAGGTGCAAAACTCCAGTCTCTGTTTCTGTCTTCATGTTGTTCTCGCTGTATGTCTGTGTTCAAATTTCCCTCCGTTTGTAAGGTCATTAGACTAAGACCCATCCTAACCCAGTACGACCTCATCTTAACTTGCCAATATCCACAAAGACCTTATTTTTAAATAAGGTCACATTCATAGTACTGAGGATTAGGACTTGAACATACCTTTTGGGGCAACACAACTCAACCTGTAACAGGGAGAAAGTACTTACCATGTATTCCTGGACCCTAAAGCCAGAGTAGAGTGAGTTAGAGTCTGGGTGAAAGGTTAAGGTAGGAACACGTTAGAGATGTAGGGTGGTGCAGAGATCCTGGGAGAGAACAGTAAGTCAGCACAGGGAATCATAAGCAGTTGCAGAGCATGCTTTCCAAGGTAAGAGTTTTAATTTTAGGTAAAATTAGGTTGGTTCCCTACCCTCCTGAGAAGAGAATAGGAGACGAGAACTAACAGAAAAAGGAGAGAGTGGTAGAGGAAGGCAGTTCTAGTAAGGTAACACAAGTTAATATTAGGCTAATGATTTAAAGGAAACAACCTAAATGTCCATTGACAAATGTGGTACATATATACAGTGTGGTACATATATACAATGTGGTACGTATATATGGTACACATATACAATGGAATAGTACTTAGCCATAAAAAGGAAATGTGGTACATATACACAATGGAATAGTACTCAGCCATAAAAAAGGACAAAATAATGCCATTTTCAGCAACATGGATGGAACTAGAGACTCTCATAACAAGTGAAGTAAGTCTGAAAGAGAAAGACAAACACCATGTGTATCACTTATATGTGGAATCTAAAATATGGCCCAAATGATCCTATCTATAAAACAGAAACAGATCATGGACACAGAGAGCAGACTTGTGATTGCAGGGAAGGGGAAGTGGGATGGACAGAGAATTTGGGTTTGATATATGCAAACTATTACATTTAGAATGGATAAGCAATAGGGTCGTACTGTACAGCACAGGGAACTATGTCCAATCTCTTGGGATAGAACATGATGGAAGTTAATATTAGAAAAAGAATGAGTCACTATGCTGTACAGCAGAAATTGACACAACACTGTAAATCAACTATACTCTAATAAAAAAATTAATTAAAAATACATATATAAAGGAAATAGAGGACAAACTTTACTTATTAATAGTTACATAAATATAAATACTTTAAAGCAAATATGTCTACAGTGCTATACCAAAATGTTCACATAGAAAATCAAAACTGTATAGCTTAGTAAAAATATGAATGTAGTTTTAATGAGTCACTGAATAAATACATTCTCATGAATTGCTCTCATTTTTGAGAATACTATTGTTAGAAAATCAGTCTCAAGATAATTGTACACAAACAGAACGGGACAAGGAAAAAACCCAGGCACTAACTCTCTAAAACTGTGGAAACTATAAATGAGTAAAATTTGTTCTTGGGATTACTTATACTTGAAATGACTGCCTTATTAAGTCTTTGGTCTCCCTTCATTTCCCTTTGATGTCTCCACAAATCAGTGACAGCTACAGCATTTCTGCTGAGGCAGCACTTCCCCCACCAAGTAATCTCATAATGTTTGAGAGAATGTTTGAAACTTCATATACTCTTTGGTATGCAAAAAAGGACCTTACTTATAATAACAATACAGAAATAATGATTGCATAAATCATTTGACATGGAATAGAGATGAAAAATAAAAATATTCTATAGGGTTAATGTTTAAAATTTAGAGCCAGAACATATAGTCACCGATCTTTGGAATCTTGGGAATAAAGATTTAACCATACAGTTATTTGAATCCCTGATACTTTATTTTCTATACTAAGTAAAGCAGCATGAAAAAAAATCATTAATAATAGGATAAGATGAAAGGCAAACAGGAAAATGGACATTTGCACCCATCATGATGAAAACAAAAAGTCAAGATTTGTTAAATGAATTTGGAATGTGCAAATATTCTATTTCATTCAATTCTTTATTATCTTTCTCTTTCCTTCTAAAAAAAAATGTTATTGTTACACAGTCTTTAAAAGTGGTTCTGTGAAAAAATGGATCTTAGGTGTACAAAGTACATTGAGACATAGAGCCCCACTGGATGGAAGGGAACTCTTGAAAAAGATGTGTTCCTACCTCTCTATACTCAATAGATATATGAGTTGCTATATTCCAGAGTTATTTCCTCCAGCTTTACCAATGGAGGTTGGTTAGGTTTTTTACCACTTTTTAGTCTATAGAAAAATGACGGAAAGGCACTACATCCATGAGAAAATGAAGTCCTTTTTTAGAAGGGAGACGTTCACGGTCAGTATAGGAGAGGAGGCTGCCACTGTGAAATGACCTCCCTACTCCAGGGAATCCTAGCAAATGGTGGGAAATCATTGTTGGTATGAGATTCTTGCTCCAAGGAAGAGGGAGCTCTAGTGAGAATAGGCTGGAAAAATCTATCAGAGAAGGCTTAAAGATTTTAAGGATTGACATGCAATCTTTTCAAAAGATTCCTTTTTCCAGACCGATCTCAACATTTTTTTGTTCACCTTGAAGGAGCAGCATCCTGAACCCACCACTTATCTGAGCCTTACTGAGCCACTTATCTGAGCACTTACAGTCTATTTTCTGTCTCCAATCTGTAACTGAAGTAGCCACTGACCTTCTGAACACCAAATTCAATAGTCATGTCTTTGTCCTCCCCCTTTTCAGCCACTCTACTATATTTGATTCTGTTGGTCTCGTCCTTCTTTAAACTCCCTCCTGCTCACACTTCACTGAATTACATCATCGTCATGGTCCTCTGATCTCTGATTACTCCTTTCCACACTTAAATTTCTTCTCCTTCCCCAAAGTGAAGAAATCTACCCTTAAAGCCATTCATTTTGCTTTCCTCTCACTCTACTTATTCTTCCTGAGCAATGTCACCTACTCCCATAGCTTCAATTACTGTTTGCCTTCTAGTGTCTCCCTCAACTCAAGTTCTCAAAGTAGCTCTAACCTGAACTGCTACAAAGTAACTCTAACCTATAACTGGCTGCTACACATCTTTTACTAAATGTCCCACAAGCAACTCAAACACACAAGTTAAAATTGAGTTTACTGTTCCACTGCATTCTGCAACTCCTTTCGATTTCTGTTAAAGTAACTGGTATCTAACTCTTCTTGTTCTTTTCCTCTTCCTAACATCCAGCTAACTGGGCCTGCAAACTGCCCCAGTATTGTCCTTTATTATCATTCCCACTGATACCTTCCTAGTTTAACCACTAGTTCTTACTTGCCTGGCTAGCTGCCCAGTCTCCTAAAGACCTCTCTGTTCTTATCTATCTCACATCACTGACATCACTCAGGTGCTCAAAAACTTCAAATGCCCCTTCCTTACACCCAAGAGAAATAAAAATGTCCTACCCAACCTCAACCCCCAAAATGTTATCCCAGTCTACCTTTCTAGATTTCTCTCATGAAGAGACTCTACACTCCATACCGTTGCTCAACTCCCGACTACTTCACCTCTAATCCCTCCTTCCTCTGCCCCAAATTTCTGTCTTCTCTATGAGCCTATGCCTTCCTCCATGGTCAGTATCAAAAGAATTATCTTCATGAAGACTATCTTCACCATACTTCTACTTAGGTTTGAATATTCCTCTTTGAATCTCCAATGTAGCTTGAACCATTTCCTTGCTTGTGGTACAGTATATCTGCATATGTTTTCTTCTTTTCATGAATTAGACTCAAGCAGTCAGGAGGATAGAGGTCTTGTTTTATTCATCTTTGCCTGTCCAGAATTTAGGACAGTGAAATTTTTTCCAATTGAATCAAATACTCTTTTCTTTCACAGAAATGAAAGCTTAAGTAAATGAAGGACAGAGGTTTTTGTCGATGCTTTCAAATGTCATTTGGATTCAAAATCAGTTTATTTTCTACACAGAGAAATATAATCATCCCTCTATCTTGTAAGACAAACTATTATCCCACTAATCACAAAACTGAAACTAGTTACTGCTTTTAAACACTTTAAAAATGTAGAAAGCAATGGGGTAGCTGTTTCTAAGATATATCATACATAGATTGCTGTACTACTAGAAAATCATGGTGACATTTTCTTCCTCAATTAAAAAAAAGACAAGTTTGTTTCTTTGGCTACTAGAAAGAATATACAATATGCACTCTGCTTATAGTATTTTCAAGCCCCTAAACAGACTACCCATTACAGCACAGCATTTTCCCCTTTACATCAGGAGTTCAGGCTCACATCAATAGAAAAACTTATGTTGTATAACCTGGATATTTGAATAGTTTCAAGAAATAGCATCTA
>PVHT021183524.1:21385212-21428725 GCA_004024745.2 Catagonus wagneri
GGAATCCAGGAAAATCTTTAGTAACAAAGATTTTTATTATATATTTATTTATGATTAAAAATAAACACTACATAAGCAACAAGAAATATGAAATAACTTATGGCTCATTATCATAATAGGATATATGTGGCCATTAAAATAATGATCACTATGAATGTGATACAAGAAAAATTCTTATAATTTTGGTTTAAAAAAAGACAATGTGCATAGGCCATATTATAACAACCATACCATATAAACCAGCAATACTCTTCATTGAAAGAAATGCCTAAGAAAATAATAAGCCAAAACTTACATGGTTTTGACATACTAGATGCTAAATTTCTTATGAAGAATGTGAATGATTTTTACGAGTGAAAGAATAGCATCAGGGTTTTTTCAATTGCTTTTATTTTCAAAACTGGGTTAAAGGGTTCTGTTTTTTCCAAAACTAAAAGAATCTGGGTATATATTTTATAATAGCCAGTTAAACAGTCAAGAGAAATGATGAAAGTGATCACAATTTCAGAGTAACATGAGAGGGAAAAAGATAATGAGTCAGTCAATATATGTCATAATCTTAAAATCTAAAAAAGTTCTTTCTTCCATCACCCCCAAAAGATACATCTTCCTAATTATGTTCTGCCATAGATTCTTTCTAGCCATACTTAAGGCATTGTAACTGCTCCTCAAAAAGATTTCAGTCATGCATTAATGGTAAAATCATAGTAAGCTCGTAGCAGAGCCCTTAGCATGCAAGACTGATAAATTATATTAAGGACAAGAGACAGAAGAAGATAATTTGCTACATGTAAAGCAACTCCTCCTTCACTTCTGAAATGCACTTCTGTGAGTCTCAAACACAGAATTCACGCTAATGCAGGAAATGCCAGTACACACTTAATACTTTGAATTCCTTTCATAAAACCACACTCTCAGAATTAATACTATTCTACACTTAGCAGGAATAAGCAAAGCCATTCAGACTTGAGCCTTACAAGATTTTAGAGATATCTTTGTGCATTCCTCTAGTAGTCAAATGCCACAAGATGTTCAGTACCTCCAACTGTAGAAATTTGTAATATGAGATGAGAAGAAAAAAGTGATTCCTACATGCAAGAAAGAAAGAAACTAAGATTGTACTTTAATCCAATGTATGACATTTTGGAATAAAACTACACTGACAGAGACAAAACTAAATTCTAGTTATCAGACTTTTAGAAATAAGGGTAATTTTCCAGATCCTATATGTAGAGGTAGGAAAAGGGGGTATAAAAGGCATATGAATATGAGAAGAAAAAGACAGGTTAAGGCAGGGGATGTTGTTGCCCTGAGAGTTGTCTAAGAGGCAACAAACCAAGGAATTGAAATGAGATTCAAGGATAGGAGAGACTAGATTTGCACTGAACTGACAAATGGGCCAAAGACAAAATGATTGATGGACAGTGGGGTAAGGAAAACAAAGCAAGGAGCAAAGCACAGGGAAAATAACATGAAAGTGCTCAGGAAAGGAAGTCCATTAGTCCAAGGATATAGAGGAAATTCCCTTTTAGTCCTTAGAGATTCCATACTAAGATTAGCAGAAATAATTTAAAAATATTATTCCCATGTTAAAACCTATATATTTCATTTTATTTCCCAATAATTAAGTGATAAGGAACTGTTGACTTGCTTTTAATAAAAAGAATAAAAGATGAACTTTAAACCAGAGATTTGCCTAAGCCAATGTTTCTAGTACTTTCTCTTCAACGGTGCCCAGTCTTTCAGGATCTTTCTCCTACAGAACCGAGCCCCTGCACTCCACTTTGCTTCTCACTATAGGAGGTATCGACCTCTAATTAAGGATTTCGCTAATGCTAGAGTTAATCAGCTGAAATACAGTTTCAATATAGTTATAAAACTACCCCAATTCAGAGAAATTTGGATAAGTCAGTATCCATATAAACACAGCCACCATCAAAATTGGCTTCTGAGTCTATTTTGATTACATGACTTTATATAACAAACATACGGGATTCTCAGGCTAAGATAATTTTCTTACAGTGTTTTTCATTACCTTTAAATGTCCATGCAGGTTAATTAAAAAGAAATATAAGTGTCAGTACCAACAATAATAGGGCAATCTGACAATACATGCCTGTTGATGTGGAGCAACAGGAAGCATATAACATCACTTATGGAGAGTTCTGGCCTTGAAAATGCCTATCTTGAAACTAATCATGGAGAAATAACCAGGCAAATCTAGATTCAACCAAACAATTGGACTTGACTCTGTGAAACTGTCAGTGTTATAACAGATGCTAAAAAACCTGATGGGAGAATCATTCCAGATTCAAAGAAACTAGACATGACAGCTAAATGCCAAGTGTGATCCTACTTGGATCACTAGACTTAAGAATAAAAACTTAATGACAGTGCAAGGAGGGTTGGGTAATGTGACTACAGACTGAATATAATAATAAGTGTATAATGATAAATTGGGATAATTTATTGTACTTATGTAGAAAGCCTTTGTTCACATCCTAGGCTATTTAAGAGTGATATGTGCTACTTTCTTTCAAAGAGTTTATAAAAATAAAAGAAGTGTAAAAAAGAAAGATATACAAGTTTATCCTCCATATATATAGAGAGAAATCAATGTGGCAAAATGTTAACAACTGATGAAGAGTTATTAGTGATCACAGTTTTAGCATTCTTTCAAATTTTCTAGATTTTTTCTTTAAAAATAAGGTTGGAAAAACCACATGCAAAATAAATAAATAACCCTGTGATATAATAGGGGAAGCTTAGAAGTCCAAAGAATGGGTTGTGAATACAGCCCTGACAAACGTATCCTGGTGATCCTGAACTATTAAGCCTACTTCTTAGGGCTTTGGTTTCCTTTTCTATAAAGTGGATAAACTGAATGATCTCCGAGGCCTCTTCCTATAATATTAGTAGGCATTTGGGACTAAACATAGTCTCACATCTATGCATGTGAATATATGTTGACATATGCAGATGGCATAATAAAATTGCTATTTCTCTTCACAAAATTACTCCCTGGTAATTTTATAACTTATAAATTATTCTTCCTCAGCACCTTGGCTAATTGTGTGTGTTTAATGATATTAGGTTACGTGGCACTAAAATTGTGTTTCTTGTTCCAAGAATCAGACCTCTTATCTACCTTAAAAAAAAAGAATTCTACACAAAATAGACAAAAAAAAGGAAGAAAGGACACAAGAGAGAAAGGAGGAAGAGAGGGAGGAAAGAAGAGAGGGGGAAGAGTGAGAGGGAAGGGAAAAAGGGAGGAGCAAGAAGTGGGGGGAGGAAGAAAGAATTGCAAGCTGAGGTTTGCTCCAAAGAGGTATATATATTTAATTCCAGAGTTGGGCTGCAAAATGAGAATTAAGATTCTTCTCGGTATTACAAATCTCCTAGGTGACTATCATCAATTGAGAGTCGGAAATATGACCAACAGCCACTCCATTAACCCATAAACACACATATCTAACATCTATGTGTAGAGCTCAGTGGTGTCCACTGGGAAGCAATGGATGGAAGCAAAAATGGACAGGTTCTGAGAAAGATAGTAAGGCAGTTGTGTTTTTTTTTTAAATTGTACCTATAAGTCTCCCAAAACTTCATTTGATGGACCATTTTCCAAGATCACAAAAAGTTTCTTAAAGCTAGTAAGTAAACCAATATGACCAATATTCTTAAGCCAAAAACCAAAAACAGAACAAAAGAGGAAGTTTATTTTCTGAAAATGTGAGAGCAGCAGAAAAACTCTATGCTCAAAAAAGTAAAAAATTTTTAAAATCATTCTAATGATTTTCTGCTATGTACTTTATTGTACATTCTGGTTTTTAGACAACAGGCTTTTTGCTGCATATTCTGATGTTTTACTATGGTTGTGAATTATCTTTTAAATTTTTTTTGTCTTTTTGTATTTTTGGGGCCGCACCCACATCATATGGAGGTTCCCAGGCTAGGGGTCTAATTGGAACTGTTGCAGCTGGCCGATGCCACAGCCACAGCAACGCCAGATCCAAGCCACATCTGCGACCCACACCACAGCTCATGGCAACGCCGGATCGTTAACCCGGATCGCTAACCCATTGAGCAAGGCCAGGGACCGAACCCCCAACCTCGTGGTTCCTAGTCGGATTCGTTAACAGCTGAGCCACGACGGGAACTCCTTTTAAAATAAATTTAAAACCTTAACAGGAAACAAAGAACAAAATCTCCATGTAACATAACATAACATTATTATTTATCTCGTCTCATTAATGCTAAAAATAGCATTATTATTTCTTCTGTTTGATTTGAAGAAACTTCCAGAGCTATCATAAATTGAGTCAATAAACATACTGGCATCCATAAAGTGATTCTGTAACTGAAAATTTTTTGAAATATAATAAACTGTGATAACTAGTGGGAGAACAGAGTCATTCTTCCCATCATTGGGTTGATTCCCTGTTTACCTTCGTTATTCTTGGTGACTTGCATTGGAATTGCCATGAACTCACTGAAGAAATGAAAATAAAATTATTTGAAGTCCAACATATGGATACTGGGCCTTATCATTAACAAGAAGAGAAATGACTGTGACAGAATGAAGTCTTGCTCTATCCAATTCTCCATCAAGGGGAGTGGAGCCCACCCTTTCTGCCAATCTCACCCTCTTTTTTCTGCTCCCATTTTCTTCACATACCTCCCCCAAAAAAACATAAAAGTATTACTGTCCACCCAGAGTGCCAGTATGACCTTGGCAATATTTCAAATACAGTATAGATAAAGATTTACTTTATCATAGTGACTGTCCACTTGTAAAGGAATTGAGCACATCCACTCAGAAGTTAAACTTGTCATGGCAGGTTTCTGATGGAGCTTCTACTTCTGTTAGGAACAATGAGGAACCCAGAATCTTGCCTACAGTAGTCAGAAAAGAGTCTACCCATACCAGGTATTCTACAACACAAAGAAGATAGGCTAAAACCCACACACTGAAGTTAAGACCAATAAGCACATGCTCATGTAAACCAATGATACGAATTACATGTTTCCTATTTTAATACCTAGTTCCTCCACATCCAGCAAAGGGTCCCTTCTCTTCTCCAACCTTAATCTGTCCAGAGTGTGCTAATCCTCCCCTGCTTGTTCTTATCTTGCTTTGAAATATCTTCAGTATGTTCATCCCTAGCTTTTCACTCACAAAGGCTAAAAACTCATTTTAAATCATGAGTCTTTATAAACTGATTCTCCAGTAAGTTTCTCTCCTATCAATATGCAGTACAAACTGCACAAATCGTGCAAAATGTTGACTACTGCCTTTACTTATTGAAGAAATGACTGCTTGGTGCAGCAAGTCTCTCACTCACTTTTTCCCATGCACCGTCCTGATTCATCCTTCCCCCACCATGACCAGTTTGTGGTATGACAATAAAAGGAGCATTTGAAACGCCTTTGGCTAGGAAACACGATTTCTTATTTGACTTTCACTGAATAATACAACTGTCTTTGGATAATATTTCCGCCCAAAAGTAGCAGCAGTCTGGGAATGTTTCTTGCAAGCACCACCTAATATGCAGGGGCTACACTGCACTGGCACGCACTCCAGCCCAAGCTGCTACATGAACCGGTTTTTGTGGCATGCAGGCTGATTGATATTCACATACATCCTGATCATCATCTTACTCTCATGAGCACACCTCCCTTCTCTGCAGGCCTTCCTCCCATCAGCTCAGGTACTCGAAGTTTAGTATCTAGATAAAGAAAGCGATATAACTATATAACTGCTTTAGATATAACTAAAGCACTGATGTGACTTCGAAATCACCAGAATACCCAGTCCAAGTTCTTCCTCACTCCTTAAAACTCTCCATAAAATATACTGCTCCATCACACACAGGAAAATACTAGGTTCAGCTTGTCTAAGTCATCATCTTCATATCACTTCTATATAAAAGGCCAATAAATTACAGAATGTCTACCCACCACCCACCAACATCCTCTGATGGCTCTCACCCGTAAGTAGAATTTAACCACAAAATACATTCACCATTCAATAAAAAACAAATCTAGTGTTTAACGCCCTCTTATGGTAAGCAGCCAATCATAACAGTGGAGCCAGAACAAAGGGTGTGGCCCAAATGACAGGGAAGGAGTTACAATCCAAAAGAGAACTCTTTTCTACCAGGAATTATATTAGCAACTGAGAATTATAAGAGTTTATGTAAACAAAATAGTTGGAGCAGTTTGGGGGAAATAAGCGGTAACTACAACCCAATGCCAAACCAATAAACATACAGTCCGGAATGACTCCTTCGTTTAGACAGCCAGAGCAGAATCCTGGTCAAAGCCAATGAAAAGTTTGAGCAAAGACAGAGCAGAGGCCGCTGGCTGAATTGCAACACTATCATTATACCTTCAGGATTTAACGCACACATGTATATATGGAGAGAGAGAGAAACTACAAAGAAAGAAGCCATCTATTTGTAATCAATATTTTGATAGGTTACATTAAATAATCAATCTTGATTAAAGGCTATAGCCAAGTCTCATTAGCTGCTGTTTCCCCTTTTATTTTTGTTGGCTTGCTGGATTGTTTGGCCATTTTCAATAACTTCAATTAAGGAAAGAGAAAGAGGCAGAAATTTTGGAATTAGATGAAAACCTTTTGCCCTATTCCTGCAAGTCCTTCTTTCTGTAAAATTGTATTTTACGGCTTAAAGTAAGGTCTCCGATGAAAATACGATTATTTTTTAAATAAATGATAACTTTCTATACCGTTAAGGAATAGAAAGTACAAAGCATGTATATCTTCTCCTCTGCCTTTCCCCTCAAACCAGTGGCCATTAAAGGCAATGACGGTTCCACAGAAACAGGGATCCTTTTAACTGCACCAGAAAATGCATTTAAAAACCTAAACAAGCTAGCTGCAGCCATATCTTTGTTTGGCAACCTGGGTATTCTCTTCACTTAGTCCTGCTCATAGCAACACACAAAGGATTACTCTGCAGCCAAGGATAATAGCTGATGCCATAATCTGGCACTAACACTTAGAAAGATTAATTACCCTATTAAAATCTTAGACATTAGTAAGAAAATCTTTGTATAAACCTTTTAACTCACAACAAATGCAGCCTCCTTGGTGCCTTCAGTTTGTTACACAATAAAGGTCTTCACCCTCCCAACTTTACACCACTGTTTCCAGCATCTTCAGGAATATCCAGATGCACACACACATCAGCAAACCTGCACCGAGCAACAGAAGTTGAAGCTTCTTCCTGCTTCGAAAGCAGAAAGTGGGAGTGTGGCTGGAACAGATAAAGTAAAAACTCCTCCCGTCTATAAATTGGCTGCACCAGAGATTAAGCAGCAGGGAAAAAAACACTCTGATTCAAAGGCTGCTGCTGTGTCAGAAACCAGCAGTACCTAAGAAGATTCAGGTTGTAATCCTCACACAAATTATATGCCCAATATGTGAAATGAGGAGGAGGGTTGCATTCTTGATGCTCAGTATCAAAGTTTCCCTCTGGAGTATAACAAAAGCGATTAGACTCTAGAGACACCTCTTATTTTCATTTCCACATTGTTAGACTGTCATGGTTCACTTTCTTCTGTGGGGTTACTTCCTTCTCCGATTTCTTATCACACTTTCAAGGAGAACCCATTGGTTTCAAGCCATAAACATAATCAAATAGAAGAAGCAGAGGCCCAAAGAAATAGGGTATGTCATTTATAAGACAGCAAAAGAAACATTTAACCCCCTACCTCCCTCTTATCAATTGTGGTGTTTCACTGACTGCGTCATCAAGCAAACCTCACCAAATGTTGTCCTCAGAGTAATACTTGAATACTGTTGATAATAAACTGGTTGAAAGTATATGGCCTATAGAGTCAAATCCCAGCTCCATACGTATTGGCTGCAGGAGCCCATCTGTAACCTGACTTATCTGACTAGCTAAGCCTCAGGCCCTGCGTCCGTACTATGGGGATGATGGTCACATGGAATGCATAAGGCTGTTGTGGGATTAACAGAGAAAGTGCATGATGTGCTTGGCAAAGCACTGAACTCATAGTCAGTCCTCAGATAATGTTAGCTGCCCCATGATTACCATGGTGGGTAATCAGCTATTCATAGAGTGATTTTATCGCTCATGGACGGCAGCCTGCTATTCAAACAAGAAGGCACTTTAAGAGTGACCAGTCACTCGCCCCTTAGAGCTACTGAGTAGGTCAGATTGCCAAGCAGGTTTCTCCATTTTTACTAAGCAAAGTTTTGGCAAACTTAATGACAGGGCCATACAAGGATGCTTAAAGGGGGAGGGTAAGTTTCCAAAACTAGTGAAACTAGAAGACAGGATTCACTGACCATACTTTATCATCCCCACCACTCAATAACTGTTTTGCTATATCTCTCCTGCTACCATCTTTTGGCTCTAGTTTCACCTACTAGCTAAAAGAACCAAAAAGAGAAAAGGCTTTCCTATTCTTTTAAAAAAATTGCAAATTGGGAGTTCCCTTCGTGGCTCAGTGGTTAACGAATCTGACTAAGAACCATGAGGTTGTGGGTTCGATCCCTGGCCTTGCTCAGTGGGTTAAGGATCCGGCGTTGCCCTGAGCTGTGGTGTAGGTTGCAGACGCGGCTCGGATCCCGCGTTGCTGTGGCTGTGTCGAAGGCCGGCGGCTACAGCTCCTGTTAGACCCCTAGCCTGGGAACCTCAATATGCTGCGGGTGCAGCTCTACATAAAGGCAAAAAGGCAAAAAAAAAGAATTGCAAATTGGGAAAGATTAAACAGATATAACTTTCAGGAAAGGCCAAAACTACTCCAGCAGTATCAGCATTTTCCAGCTTCCTGGCTGGCAGTGTTGAGACAAATTATGAGCAGCAGGAAGGTATGCTGATGTATCTATTAGCCATGCCTTCCATGGTCACAGGTGGGTGGACTAGCAGTTTGATCGCTCTTTCTTGTCATCTTAGATCTAATTCAGCCCTTTCATTTTAAAGAAAAAGAAAGAAAATTGAGGCCAGGAGCTGAAGGTGCTTTTCCAAGATCATGCTACTGGAATGGTAGAACTTTCAACTCTCAATCTAGTGTAGTCTAGTGATTGTTCAAATATACTAAGTTATTTATTAGTAATCTGCTTCTTCAATTCTTTAATATCAGGAAGGACCATGGTCTCCAATGCATCTTGTTGGACAAGCAAAACATCAAATTTTGAAATGTGCATTACAATGCTGCTGTGATGTTTTAAACACATTATAATATTAATAATAATGATAATGATAATAATACATTCAATAATGCTTCCTAAGTGCCAAGCTTGGTTCTAAGTGTGTCATGTGTATTAACTCATTTAATTCTCAGAGAACTGCCATTTTATTTATTTATTTTTTTTGCCTTTTTCATTTTAGGGCCACACCCGCGCAGCATGTGGAGGTTCCCAGGCTAGGGGTCTAAACGGAACTGTAGCCACTGGCCTATGCCGCAAGCCACAGCAATGCAGCATCCGAGCCACGTCTGCAACCTACACCACAGCTCATGGCAACGCCGGATCGTTAACCCACTGAGCAAGGACAGGGATCGAACCCGCAACCTCGTGGTTCCTAGTCGGATTCGTTAACCACTGCGCCACGACAGGAACTCCAGAACTGCCATTTTAAAGATGAGGAAATTGAAGTATAGAGTTTAGGTAAATTTAACAAAGTCAAGCAGAGCCAGGAAGTGATACCAGGTTTAAATGCAGAATGCATCCAGAGTGCATGCACATAATTACCTCCACTAAATTGGCTCCCTAATCTAAGCTTAAGGGCAGGAGTTTATACTATACACATAAAAATTGCTGGATGTCAATTAAAATATGATGCTTAACCAAAGAAAAGGCCATAAGGATCAACCTCAATGCCTCTGTTTCTTTCCCAAGATCACTGGACCTGGTTTCTTACATACCCTACATCTCTCAAGTCATCAGCTTCTGTGATATTTTCCAACTCTGCCAAACCATTCATAATTTACGCATAACCTCTTAGCCTTGTCCAGAGTAGACTGTGAAACAGAACAGCCATGGGCCCACCACCTCCACCATATTCTTCATATGCCCTCAATCAGAGAAAACAGTAGCCTTACTTCTGGAAGAAATTTTATTCCTATATACAGGCAAGGAAGGTAAGTGGCAGGAGAGTGGAAGATCATGGAACAGAAGATATGAAAACAGTCATCATAAAAGGAAGTAAGGCATAAGCTGCTGATATTTTCAGGACCAACTCCAATTTGCTCCCATCCATTCCCTTCACTCAACTCTGCAGTTACTTTGAAGAGTGGACATGTGGCATGTGGTGTGACACACAGGTATTAAGGACAAAACAATGACTAAGTTACTCTCCCTCCACTCAAGGAGATTACATACTAGAGTAGAAGACAGACACATGAGGAGATAGGTAGAAATCAATGCTCAAGTACAGAGCTAGGTTCGCTCACAATTGATTTATGAGAATATATATGAAGAAAACCTAAATCATCACAGTCTTGGGGAGTGAAGGGCCAGTATGGGGCAGAGAAGGTGTCCCTGACTCACAAAAATCTGCTTCTCCACCACCCTATGTGTTTCTAGCTGAAGTTGTGTTCGATTTGGATGTTAAACTGGACTGGAGTATATGAGTCACCTGATGAGGCAGTTTGCTCAGTGCTCCCTTTTGCTGTCACTTCTTCACTTGGGTTTCTGAGATGCAAGTGCTGAGCCCATCCAGACAGTAACCCTTCATCTGGAGGTCAGACCTCCTTATCGAAAGATACAGTGTTTGGAGTCAGAGAGCTCTAAATTTTAACTTCTGGAGCATCTTTTACTTGCTGCTGACCCTGAATGAGTTATTTATTTAAACCTCCTCAGCCTCAAGTTTTTATTAAATAAACAAAATGTTTATCTCAAGGGTTATTATAAAGATTGTATGAGATAACTTTTAAAAGTATTGACAGTGTTGACAGTGCCTCAAACAAGGGTACCAAGTAAATATTAGCTTTCTTCTTTCCTCATTCTTCAGCCCTAATTTGCTTTCACTATCAAGGTTTCCATTGACCTACGGCAGCAGGGGAACTGGCTCAGGCCTGAGCCTAGGTACAACCCGATCCTGCTAGGTCCCACACAAGCTCAGGGCCACACGACTTTGTTATCTTTCCCTATTAGCAACTCTACCACCATCATTGCTGCCCAGATAGTGATCCTGTTCGGCCTCCTCATAACCCATGGGCTTCAGAGTAATTCATCAACCACTTCAGTCTGGCCCGCTGCTGGCCTGATTGTCACTTTAACCATGCAATAAGATAGTGACAAGAGGTCATCCCATAAAAGAGTTTTCATTCAGCCTGCAAAGACAGCAAACATAACTATATCTCAAAACTGAGATTACCAGGAGATGGCATTTCTTACAAGACAACAACAGTAAACCTTTGTCATAGTAAGTCTTTATTGTGGAATCAACTAATTTTTTCACTCTGTCTTGGAAAGGCTGAACCTGTGCTTTAGGAATCCAGAAACTCACAGGGACAACTGACAATGAAGTCAGACCCAGTGCTGATTATTTTACATGAGTTATTTTATTTACTCTCATAAAAATCTTAGAGTTAGGTACTATTGTGTGGCCCATTCTACCCACGGCAAAAGATAAAATTGCAGCCCTAACCATCTAATTAACTGACCCAAAGTGACACAGCCAGAAAGTAGTAGAGCTGAGACCTGAACCACGACATCTTAACAACAAAGCTTAATCACCACATTGCATCAGATTCTGTTTTATAATCCTAGGTTTTACAGCTAAGATTCATATTTTAACAAATATTATGGATCTTACTTAGCACTGGTAAGAATACAAAGAAAATGCTTTTTTCATGGAGCTTACTTTCTATTTGGATAAACAGAAAACAAAAAGATAAAGAAAAGATCAAGCAGTGATAAATGCTATGAAGAAAAATAAAGCAGAGTGAGAGGCTCTGGAGGGGAAGTGCTATACAGCTATGGAAGACAGGTGATCATTTAGTTCAGTCCTGTCTTTAGGTAGGACATATATTATTACCCCCAACCAGCGATTAGATAATGAGGAGCTAAAAAGCTGATTTGCCTGACATCCCAGAGCTTGCAAGAAATAAAGTATAAACTAAGAGCCAAATCTCCTACTTTCTACTGTTCTTTTAATATGCCATAGTTTGCCTTATAATTCTTCATCCTGAAATTACACTTCCATAAATGTGCATTTTTAAGCACAGATAATCCCTGTGTACTCATTTTTCCTTGTTGGTCCCAATAAAATGAGATCATCTAATAAAAAAAAAAAAGAGTGGAAAGGAAAAAAGGCATCTACAAAAAGAAAAGCCCTCTGAACTCATGAATAAGAAACTGAACTGTCCAAAATGAGGTCTCTCACCCTCTCTTTTAAATACCTTGATGAAATGAGCTGTGCTGTATTATAATACTCATGGATTTGGCCCTCACAAGTAGAAATATCCTGGACCCAACACTTCAGTTACAAAGGGAAAATAAGAGCCTCGAAAATCACTACTAACAGCATTGACATAATTTCCAGTCCTGCTCTTTTATTTGTCTGGGTAGTAAACAAATGAAATTTTAGTGATAAATTGATTGCTCTGTCCTTTGCTGTAAGACTATGGGCATACTAATGGTATGAATTGTAATTATGCGGTTTTGACATGACAAATATTAATCAGCTTAAACTCTCTGAAGACTATTTGGAAAACATGGCCCAGCAGGGAGAAATAAACCCCATTCTTGTAACTGCATAAATGCCTTTATGGTTATTTTCTTCCGATGCCTATTTTTTTTTAATATTGGCAGAACAGATAATTGACAATTGCAAATCTCAACTACAAATTCTATTATTTAAAACAAGCAGGGAAAGACTAAACCTGTGAACTGATAAAAATCCAAACTTAAGACCGAGCATTTCCTACACTGGGTATTTGGTTAGCCAAAAATTAATCAATCTGAAAATGTTCAGTATTAAACATCTGCCTCTCTAATATAACCTGGATGTCAACTGGGGTGACCCTGCCTTTGAGATTGTGAATGTGCTCAAAATCTCATTCTAAATACCTTGGGCAGCCCAACATGCCTCTCAACATTTCTGGAAGTTCTTGGGAGACTTACATTTTTCTTTGACATCTTTGTTTCCAATTCTCTGCTAAAATCCTAATAATGTCTCTCTCCTCTCTTCTCCTCCTTTCCTCTTTATGTCAACCCATTCACAGAATATAGGCCCCTTCTACATGATTTTCCAAAAAGACAACTCATACATGGCCACGGGATGTGTAGACTTTTTACTGAAATTTTGAGGTAACGCTGGCAGAGGACGTTCTATGGTTATTTACAACATAGCACAGATCAACAGAAAATAGGCTTCTGTTCCTCTTACAAGTTCTGTAGCTATCGTCTATCGCCATCACTCCAACACAACTGCAGGATTTGTCCTGCCTTCTATTAAGACATTCTCCATTACTAACCACTCCTACACACACTTAGCTTCCTCCTTCCTTTTCCTCTCTACTCACTTGCTCCTATATCCCAAATTTCCTATTCAACTCTCATTCAGGTGTCCACATAAGACCTACTGCACTGAAAACATCTGGGCCACGAGGGCCTTCTTTCCCCAAACAAAATGGTCAACCCAGATATGAAGCCAAATAATGGAACTTTCCCATAAAGGAAGTTCCGTGGTAAGCTCTTAAAGCAAAATTTTTTTTTCTCCTCTACACATATGACACAGCTAATATTATCCATTTTCTCAAAGGGTGGACAGAAAGCATTATCTGCTTTTCCACCCGCTTTTCATCTGCAGTTTAAGCCTATGATAGTTCTAGTGATTCTTCCTTCATATCCTCCAACCTACTTTCCAATGTTAATTATGACTGCCACTTCACCAGCTGTGGTATTTACATCTCAGTAAGAAAATGCTACCAATATGAACTGAAGAAAGGCTTATAAACTTCATTTGTTAAACTGTGCTGCCCAAGCTGGCAGGCCTCCAATTTACAGCTGATTATGTGCCTGCACAAAGCCACTGAAGTCAAAATATTGCAATACAGATCTTATTTATCTATAGAAACCATATATTGCATAATAGTGGTATAACCAGAGCAAGATCTGTTTCTCAAACACTATTCATACATATTCAGTCAAGCCTTGTACCACGTATAAAGAAGACATATTCAATCTTATTGAAATACAAAATACTGATTTTTATGACTGTTTTAATTATAAAAGTATTTTTTTTATTACAGAAATAGTGTTTAGGAGCTCCTATCGTGGCACAGCAGTTAATGAATCCGACTAGGAACCATGAAGTTGTGGGTTCAGTCCTTGGCCTTGCTCAATGCGTTAACGATCCGGCGTTGCCATGAGCTGTGGTGTAGGTCAGAGACATGGTTCAGATCTTGTGTTGCTGTGGCTGCAGCATAGGCCAGCGGCTACAGCTTCAATTAGACCCCTAGCCTGGGAACGTCCATATGCCGCAGGTGCGGCCCTAAAATGACAAAAGGCAAAAAAAATAAATAAATAGTGTTTAATGTAGAAAGTGTTTTACGGAAAAGAAAAAGGACCTTCAAACTCACTACCGAAAGATAACCACTGTTTACATTTCATTATATCATCTATGAGTCTATTTTCTCTGCAAATTTTTACAGATAAACAATCAGCACAGTACAAAGTTTTGTATTCTGGTCTTGGTACTTAATATAACATATTCAGTGTTTTCTATTTGTCAATAATTACAATGCCTATGTGTTAATTCACTTATCTAAACTAGTTTACATAACTTCTATTGTTCAGCACAATTTTATTTTATTTTATAATATTCAAATTAACACATTGTTAAATCAGCTGTTTTATCAACTACGATAAAAAAAGTTTGCATGTATTCATTGATATGTGTATACAAAGCCAATCAGAGAATAAAGGGCAACATAGAAAGTAATCACATAATTTTTTCCAGTTTTTTTATTGTGGTAAAAAGGCATAACAAAAAACTCACTCTCTTAGGTATTTTTAAGTGTACATTCCGGTGATATTAATTACATTCATAATGTTGTGCAACCGTCACCACCAACCATCTCTATAACTCTTTTCATCTTGTGAAGCTGAAACTCTACACTCATTAAACAATAATTTCCTCATTTCTCTCTATCCCCCAGCCCCTGGTAAGCATCATTCTAGTTTCCATCACTATAATTTTTGACTCATCTAAATACTTTATATAACTGTAATCCTACACTATTTGTCCTTTAGTAATGGGCTCATTTCACTTAGCATAATGGCCTAGAGATTTATCCATGTTGCAATATACATTAGAGCTTTCTTCCCTTTTAAGGCTGAAAAATACGCCATTGTATATGCCACATTTTTAGTCGATCAGTCTGTTAACAGACTTCAGGTTCCTTCCATGTTATAGCTATTGAGAATATTGCTGCTATGAATGCAGGTATACAAATATTTCTTCAAGATCTTGCTTTCAAATAGGGAGGTGGGGGGTTATACCCAGAAGTGGAATTGCTGGGTCACATGGTAATCATACCTTTAACTTTCTGAGGCACTGCCATACTGTTTTCCAAAGCAATTGGACCATTTTACATTCCCATCAACATTGCACAAGGGTTCCAATTTCTCCAAATCCTAGCCATCACTTGTTATTTTCTCCAGTTTTGCTGTTGTTTTTGTTGTGAGCAGCCATCCTAATGGGTGTGAGATGGCAACTTACTGTAGTTTTGATTTTTGATTAATGATGTTGAGCATCTTTTCATGTGCTTGTTGACCATTTATATATCTTATTAGAGAAAGGTCTCTTCAGTCCCTTGGCCAGTTTTTTAATTGGGTTATTTGTTGAGTTTCAGAAGTTCTTTATATATTCTGGACTTAATCCCTTATCAGAGATATGATTTGCAAATATTTTCTTCCATTCTGTAGGTTGTCTTTTTACTCTGTTAACATTGTCTTTTGATGCATAACTTTTTTAAATTTCCATAAAGACCAGTTTGTCCATTTTTTCTTTTGCTTCCTGTGCCTTTGGTGTCATAACCAAGAATCAGTTCCAAATCCAACATAGCAAAATTTTGGCTCTACGTTTTCTTAGAAGGCTTTTACAGCTTTGGATCTTACAATTTGGGCTTTTATTCAAGTTAATTTTTGTATATGGTGTTGGGTAAGGGTTCAGTACCATTATTTTGCATGAATCATATAAATTTGTACAGAATTTCTTTACCCTAGATGGAAAACAGAGTTTTGAAGTGAAAGAGAACTGAGTCAGTCTCAGAGCAACCTGTATGTGAAGATGAAAAACAGGGAGACATCCACTTCTACCCTTAACCTCATCACCACTACCCAATAATGAAATCATATACTGCAAGGACAGGAACTGAGAGATTCTAAGATATGGAAAAAGAAAGACATACTTTCCAAAGGTGTATGGCAACAGGAGATTGTCCAGGCTACACAGACAGTCATAAGCTATATATGTATATATGATGTCATTTACTCCACTAATTAATCTTTGCCTCCCAAATGTATGATTCTAATCATGTTTCCAAAACCATACTCATTAAAATGCCAATATCTGTTTTATTCTCAACTCCCTAAGATTTTCTGTTTGGATTATCATCTACAAGAAAAACCAACTGCCTCACACCTTAATATATTCCGGTTAGACCATGCCCAGTGTGTCTAGCCTAGCACCATTCTAATGACTCTGTGACTTGTAAAGCTAGAACATACAGGAAATGCTATGGTGTTGAGAGTATCTCAAAATGGTATTTCTATCCTTTTCCAAATCCCAATTCCATCTTCCTGTCAAACACCTAAGTTCTCTACTACAGTTACTGGTAATTTCAAAGACCAAGGCCTACTACATACCCCCAAAACAGTGAAAAAGAGATTCAAGTCACACTTTTTCCCAAAAGCTCTCAGTAACATGATCAACTAAGAGTTCATGGGGACAACTCAATCTCTTACAGCAATGTGTGAGAGACACTTTTTAAGGGGAATGATTATTAGTATTAAATTCAGGCTCACAAACCAAGCTAAAAGGATTGGGAGGGAATAAACAAAGAAGTCTAGGAAATGAAAGTTTGTGACCCCAAAGCCAAATTTATTTTGTGGTGGTTTTTTTATAGAATGAACTAGCATGTGAACGTCTCAGCCTCCCAACTTTACCACTCTCAATATTGTCCTCCTATTTTGTAAAGCAACTGAAAAGGATCCATAATCTAGAGATTAATCCTGAGAAGACTATATGGCATTGACTGGCTTTACACATGGGAACCCCAAGGTACATCATAACAGAGGAAGCTACGATGGTGTAATGTGCAGATTTATTGAAGCCACAGGCCAATAAAACCAATGCTGTGCTGAATTAAAGTGAATAAAAAAATAAAGTGTAATAAAAAGCCATTAAATTCTGGGACTCTATAGGCTTTCTCTTCCACTGAGCCACTCCAGGTGTCAAAATGGAAAGTCGGCTCTCCAAAAGTGAGCTCTATGTAGTAACCAGTCACCTGTCTCCCACGGGGAACCAAATTAGCCAATAAATCCATTATGCCTTGTCTTCTTCCAGAAGTATCCTTGGTATCAGAAGCCAGAAAACTCTACAAAAGACTTAGAGGATAACAGTGCCTCATTAGAAGTCCCTGTAAATGGCCAATCTTGGTATTTTCCTGAACCAGGCAAAAATGGTCAATTCAAAGCAGGACATACATCTCTCTCCACAGAGGCCTCCCTCCTCACTTCACCCACTCTTGTGTCCATTTCACCGTGGTTGTGGCACCCCTGGTTTTATTTCTAGATTTCCCTGCAAACAAACTAAAACCCAGAGCTAATTCTCACACCGTTTTTTTTTTTTTTTTGCAAAGTTGACCCCAATGGTACTATTTACATGGCCATCCAAGAGACTGATCACCCCTAAACCTGGGTACTTACCCAAAGACAGAGATTGGTGGGATCTCTTATATGAAGCATAAGGACTGAGGAAGGGGAAAATAAACTTTATTTTCCCTTGAGTATTTGAATGGAAGAGACTGCCTAACCCTAAATGATATCATATCATACCCCTAAATGATAAATTTCATAACTCTTGTGTTTGATTTGGGGATAATTCCACAGAAGACTCTGCTTCATTGTTTTTTAATCTAGATTCATTTTCTATCCCAGGTCTCTCAGAATCCTTCACCATACTTTGAATTCTCCCTCTGGCCTCCCATGAAAAGAACTATCCTAAAGGCCTACCTGACAGCCTTCCCACTCCCTCTGGCCAGAAGATGCAGAGAAACACCTACAGGCTGTGACTGATGCATCTGTTGGAGATAAGGCAGAAGAAGGGGCTGGCCCTTTTCTTGGTGGCAGCTGGTTCAACCATAGCAGGCAACTGACAATAGCCTCCTATTTGAAGCTGGGGCAAAAAGCAATGATTCCAATATCCTCTTCAGCATTAACCATCTCCATCTCACATCTCCTTCCGGCCCACACTACTCCTTTCACAGTGATTATGGAGGCAGCAGTTGTGCGATAATTAGGATCCTCCTGGGCCAGCCAGTCTCATTGAGAGCAGTATGCCAGCTGCTCCATCGCCAGAAACATCTCCTTGGCATCCCTTCCTCCTCAGGATTCTTCACCTCTCCCAGATCCTATCCAGTCCTTCTAGCCACTGGAATCATTAAGTCAGGCTGAGACCAAGTAGACAAACTAACTTCTACCCCAAAGCCAAGGTTATTCAGTTTTCTGGCTCACTGGGTGCAACGCCAGCTCAAGACCAGGTGTAAAGGTGCTGGGTCGTCAGTCATTCTCAGTGACCCTTTGGTTGAGGGTGGGTTTCAGAAATTATCTAAGCACTTTTGGCTTAAATTCTCTCCCTCTTGACCGCCCACATAGTGTCACAGGTTCCTCTGGTCCACCGGACACTTCTTTTCCTTTTTAGGCCGCACCTGAAGCACATGGAAGTTCCCAGGCCAACGGCTGAACTGGAGCTGCAGTGCAGGCCTACACCACAACCAAAGCAACACTGGATCTGAGCTGCATCTGCAACCTATTTGAAGCTGGGGCAAAAAGCAGCTTGTGGCAACGCGAGACCCTTAACTCACTGAACAAGGCCAGAGATCAAACCCACATCCTCACGGACATTATGTCAGATTCTTAACCTGCTGAGCCACAATGGGAATTCCTGACTGGACACTTTCAATGCCCAACCATCCTGATCCTGGGGTCTTTTCAACCCCAGGACCTGTCAAATTCAGGATCTGGAGATCACCTTCTTGATGGCACTGTTCATGGGATAACCTTCTGTGGGAGAGTAGCCTCTAGGGACACCCAGAATCACTTTCCCTTCTGATTTCTTATTTCTCTCTTCTCTTTCTAGGATCTGGAAAGAACATTATTCAAAGATGCCTCCACATCTGTCTCCTGATGAAAACAGGGGACTCACCTGCCAATGTGAGAAATCATTCCTCCCACCTCTCTGATTCCAAGAGCCAGAAAAGAAATGCAGGGATAAAATCTGATTAAGCTAAGGCAAGCCAGGAGAAACTCCACTGCCTGGAGGACCACGCTGGTCTGACTGTGCTGCTCAAGACCCAAGAAGTCTGTTTTCTTACTCTCCCCACTTCCATTTTCTCTTCCCATCCTTAGTCAAACTTACCATAATGTAACACTGTTATGTTACTAGGGATAAAGGGTATTTTTAAATCTCATCTGCCTCCCAATGACTTAAAATAAGGGCAATTTTTTAAAAAGCTTCTTGAGCCAATCCAGCCAGTCCCATGACTACTTTACTCCAGGAAGAAAGCCAGACTTGATGGAAGTGATGCCTATGAACCCACAAGTACTGGGTGGAGCAGAATGGGGAGCAACAGGATTTTCAAAGGCCCTCCCCTCACTTTGCTTTAAACTTTTAAGTGCCTAAGGCACTACTTTAATCTTCTTAGATACAGAAAGGAATCCTGGGGAGAAAGAGAAACAGGAAAAGACCAAAAAGAAAGGACCTGATTATATTTCAGAAATGGTCATTCTAATAGCTCTCCGCCTGCAGGCTCTGCCATCCTGTCCCTAACTAGGGAAGGAAATGACCAGCCCTGTCCAGTGTACTGAGCAAGCAGCCCCAGGCATCTGCACATCAGAACAAAGTAGTCCTGTGATGCTAACAGAACAAAGGGCAACCCTACAAAAAAGAAAAAAAGGAGTCAAAGGCAGCACCTGGCTCTCAGTCTAGGCTACCTGGCATGGGGCAAACTGGCAATTCTGGTGGTGAAGCCTGTGAAGTTATCACATCCAGCAAAGAGAGACTTGGCCAGATACTATGTCAGAGCATGATCAACCAGCCAGGGCGAAGGCACGTGTGAGACCTGTCCTAGGACCAGGTGGTTGAAGAAACAGCTCAGACCTGTACAGGAAGGAACACTTCTCAGCCTAGGGTGATGTGATACATAAGGATACTCAATGGATAAAAGAAAGAAATGTCACACTATGACTTACAAAAGGCATTTTAATAGCAAAGATAGCACAACTCTTACACCATTTAATGACACTGGAAAAATGTTAGCCCTTATAGTTTCTTGTGAAATGGAAGAAGCAAATAATTCAACTCAGGTATGAAAACCTAAAATACTTTTTAAAGATGTAAAGACTCAAGCTATAGATGAAACTTGTCTCTATCTACCTCCAGCTCGAAGACTATATTGGTTCCTAATTATTAGTAGTAAGTATTATGCCACAATACCTATAATATTTAGACCTAAATTAATCAATTAGTAAACGAATAGAGGAGATCCCTTGAGGTGCAGCAGGTTAAGGATCCAGCATTGTCACTGCAGCAGCTCGACTGCTGAGGCACATATTCAGCCCCTGGCCTGGGAACTTCCACATGCTGTGGATGAGGCCTAAATAAAGAAAGAAATAAACCAGTAGAAATTTTGCTGCTACACTTTTGGAGGGCTTTCTTAAATAACTATTTTTACTCTTTTCTTTAGTGCCAGATTATGGAACAACTCTTCCCTGCTGCCACCAGCACCACTACCAATATTATGTGTGCCAGTTCACCATTTTTGCCCAATCTTGGTGCCCATGTGCATAGACAGATTGAGCAAGTGTATGTATAGTTGCACACATGTAACCAAAAGAGATCACAGCCTTTTTCAGTCTTGTCAAATATCCTAGTCTTAAAAAATGAATCCTAAACAGAACTTATCCTATTGGGGTTAGCCTGAAGGAGAAAAAAAAAAAAAGACTGACATTAGCACTGACTTGTACTTGGTGCATAAATAAGAACGAGGCATGTCATTCCCTCACTACCTTTTATCCTTCATCCCTTTGCTGTCTTTCTTCCCAGCTTCCTCTTTCTACTACATTAATAGATGATTATTTTCATGAAAGCAAACCTGCTCAAAGCTTCAAAAATTTTGCAAGAAATTGTTACTGTGATTCAATCTTTCAAACTTTGCCATTTTAATAATCGCTTTAGACCCATAAAGAGCTTACTGGAACCAGCACTGGAATTAATTGAATGTGCAGTCTCACCAAACAGAGACAGCAACTCTATTATTAGTATTAAGATAATTATGGTAGGTTTTAATATTTTGCATTCTTTATATTAAAGGGGCAGTGTCAAATTAAGCAGAACGCAGCCTCAATTCTATCCTTATGTCCTCATTCATAGTTCCCCCTATGACTGAATCAAATGCAGGATATAAACCATGTATTTAAGGTCTAGATCTTTGTTACTAATGGCTCTAAATTGGAAACAACTAAGTCTTCTCATGTCATAGTTTATTTTTAGACCTTTTTGCTTCCTATTAGAATTATGCTCTTTATGGAAGTTTGTGTCTTGATTCATTTTTCACTTAGGAATATTTTCCAACTGAATTTCCTGTCCAGATTCTAAGTCTTTGTACAGTTTGGCTTCGCAATCTGGTAGAAATATCAACTTCTAAATGCTAGAGACAACTTGCACTGTATTTATACTGCAGGATCTAACAAAATGGGCTCAGAGCAAAGAGACCCAAGTTCTAGTACAAACTCACCAATAACCACCTGTGTGATTCCTATCAGTTTTTCCCTTTGTTTAAAAACAACAAAAAGAGGAAAGTTGATTTTTGTTATAATGATTTTCATATTTTTCCATAACTGGTTTACAGTGTTCTGTCAATTTTCTACTGTACAACAAGGTGACCTAGTTACACATACAAGTATACATTCTTTTTTCTCACATTACTATACTCCATCATGAGTGACTAGATACAGTTCCCAGTGCTATACATCAGGATCTCACTGCTTATCCATTCCAAAGGCAATAGTTTGCATCTATTAACCCCAAATTCCCAATCCATCCCACACCCTCCCCCTCACTTTTGGCAACCACAACTCTGTTCTCCATGTCCATGATTTTCTGGAAGGCTGATTTTTAATATCAATATCTTTAAACTTTTTCTGAGTTTCCACTTTTTTATAATTGTAGGATGTTATACTTCTCTCACTAGTGAATCATACAGTTCTTTTTTTAAATTTATTGTACTGCTTATTATTCCTTTATGAGAATGAGAAAGACTTTACACAATTGCTTGTTGTCTAGCATAATGCCATTTGGTAAAGATTTTTGTCTTAGAATCTGAAGTTGTATATGTATGTGTGTGTGTGTTTGGTACCTACGATAGTTATAGATTTGTATGTATGTTGGAAAAGATGGCTATAGTGAGGACAAAAGGAGTACTATTTCTGAGCATTTTGTTAACCACAACCATCCTGAGTTTCAGCAGATTTTTAAAATATCGAAGAGATATAGTTATACGCCTTGAGAATCAAAATGATGTCCCATTATTTATGGTGCTCCTAGATGGTAAAAAAAATCACCCAAATGAGCCAGTTTCATCAATAATTTTAATTATGAACTCTTACAGTGACCATATATTAAGGAATCAACCTTGGCAGTAGGTGTTACATCTAAGTCACAGTTCTTTACTCTTAGAAGTTAATACTCCAGTTGAGGAAATATAGAATCATAGAATGTTAGGGTTGAAAAATTATCAAAGTTCTTCTAGTCCAACCCCTATCTCATGGAATTACTTTAATAATTCAATTATTTAACTCAAAATATGTAATCTTATAAAGAAAAATTCAGGCACACTGCACAAAGCAGGGCAGATTAGAAGACTGGCCATTTATTTCCTGCCTCAATCTTTCAACCAAATCTGTACTAAGCTTATTAGTGAGGTTCATTAAAATAAGACAATAAGACCCATACCCTAACCCCACTGAACATAAAAGATGGGGTTGATAATGCATTGATTAAAACACATCCCTCTACACTTCCACTCTCTCAAAAAGCCAAAGAAAATCAGTTTCTACGATAGATTGATTTGTAGCGAAGACCAGTTTGAGGAGGCAAGGGTGACAGAATTGGAGAAACCACCCCCTTGGCTGAGTAATTCCATGTAGTTGCCCTCCCTCTAGTGGCCAAAGTAGAGATGGCAGCTGTCTGTTTCAGTCTGGAAGGCAGAAGGAAGAGGGTTACCCAACCCCCAAAGTTTTGACTGTCTGTTTCAGAACTTCGGTACTAAGTTACAGAACAAGTTGCCTTACAAAGACTTCTTCTTAATTAGAACATCTTGCTTGTTTATACTGATCATGGCACTTACAAAAGACCATATGTCTTTTAGACTCTGCTTGGCAAGACTTTTCCAATGTTTACCAAATCTATTTTGTATCCCATGCTAATAATAGTCCAGTGAGTCCCCAGGCAAAGTGATGGAGACTGAGGACTTCTTGTTTCTTCTATTACTCAGTATTCCGCCTTCAAAATGTGAAAGACCTCTTAGTTCCTGTAAAAGGACTAAAACAGAGCTCAAAGTTTCCCAAACGCTCTTATTTTGGGAAACGTTTATTTCAAGGGCTAAACTGTAATCTTTTGACAAATCAACAATGAGCAACGCTCTGCACCTTGTTACATACACTTTAAACTATTCCTTTCAAAAGAAACCTTTTTAAATGAGTGGCAAATCATTTTCTATAGTATCTGTAAGATAATTCTATCCTCTAGCACCATGGCATTTTATTCAGGAAGGAACAGTAGAGGTACACTCCAATGTGAAAGGGTGAAACTGATGCCCAGTGTTGGTAATAACTGGTTCAAGGTCACACAGCTAGACTCTCCCCACTCTAACACCCTGACCACATTGTATAATTAAAAATAAACTGAGAGTTGGAGTTCCCTTCGTGGCTCAGTGGTTAACGAATCCGACTAAGAACCATGAGGTTGCAGGTTCGACCCCTGGCCTTGCTCAGTGGGTTAAGGATCCGGCATTGCCGTGAGCTGTGGTGTAGGTTGCAGATGCGGCTCAGATCCCACGTTGCTGTGGCTGTGGTGAAGGCCAGCAGCTACAGCTCCTGTTAGACCCCTAGCCTAGGAACCACCATATGCCGCGGGTGTGGCTCTAGATAAAAGGCAAAACGACAGAAAAATAAATTTAAAAAAATAAACTGAGAGGGGATACATCAACATTTTCTACCACCAAAACAACAACCACCAAAAAGTAATCAACTTGTTTTCTTTTGTTGACATAGCAATAAATAACATGCTCGGTTTATTTCTTCACCATTTAGGCCTGAGTTTGGTCATCCAGAAAATTCAGCTTCTACTACTCATTTTGGCACAAAGCTATTATAGGCATCTGGGAATTAACTGATCAGGTTCAGACCTGTGTATCATTCAAGGTCCGCTTAATTTACGTGAGTTTTTAAAAGGCCGTCAGACATTTGTTGTGTGCAGAATTCATGTTTGATACTAAATTTTTCTTCCTTTAAATTGTGAACATACAATGAAGCCTTAAGAATTTTTATTTTCTTAATTGTGACAGCTCTATAGCTCTCAGTGGCATAATCCTTCGTAACTTATTTTATATACTTGGAATGATAACAGGTATTTCTTACTACTTGAGAACTATAGCAATATAGCAACTATTTTTAAAGAACTTTGAAATAGCTCATAGAGATGAGAAATGATAAACATAACTAACATATACTGACTACTGAATATGTGCCAGCCAGCATTTCAAATGCCTTATCTCTAGTAGGTCATTTATTTCATACAATAAACCTATAATGTAACTACCACTGATACCCCATTCAACAGAAATGTTCACTTTCATCAAAGTATCTACAAATTTTTAAATATAATACAATTTCACTAATTGTGATAATATTCTTGTGAGGTTACTAAATGCTTCATTTCGTGTTTTCTTTTGAATACCTATATTATACTCCTTTTGACACTGTACATGCTTTAATTTTTTAATATCTGTTGATGCCTTGAATTCTTTGAGGGCAGGGTCTGGCTTTGTTTCTTTGGATTTTCCTGTTATAAATAACTTTATTATGTACAGTGGGTGGATTTTCTGAAGAGAATGTTTCTTTATGTCTAAATTTCATACTCAAGTTTTATTAATCAAATGAAAGAGTATGCGCTATAAAGATCCTTTATTTCCCAAAGAGGAAAGCAGAATTTCACTGAAAGTCTATGAAACAGCAGTGAAATTTAACTCTAAGGGTGTAGAACTGTTTTATTCAGCCATAAAAGTATGTTGGAATTAGTCAGCACTGAGGGGCAAGCAGCTGGAGAAAGTTCTTTTCTGATGTGACTATGTATTCTTTGGAGAGAGAAAAAAAAAGTCACAATACATGTGCTGGTGCCAGAAAATTTAACAAGAGTGAACAGTGGTGGTGAGTCAGCACCTAAGGGGCAGAGCTGTAACTCTAGGAAACCTGAACTGAAGCCAAGCTTAAAGGTGTGATATATGTGTCAGGTTTCAGTGAACACCAAGAAAACCTCTCCCAAGACACAAAATACTCTGCATAAAATAAGAGGCCACACGCACTACTAGGTTATTGTTATTTTGTAGTCAGTTTGCCAAAACTTGAACTTATGTTTCTCCCAAAACACAGGCATGCACCTATAAATACACTTATGCTTCTTATATTCATGATTTTGATCATTTATATATCATGTTTGGGGAAGAGGATGAAATTATTTTGCATTATACTGCTAAATCTGTCTATATGATTTCAAAATCCACTTGAAAAAGAGGGGAAAAAATTCAGTCTAGTAAACAGACCATTTTATTTCAAGGTATATTTGTGTCTTCTAGTAACAAAATGTTTGAGCAACTTCTCTAAGAGGGTTTTTGGCTGGAAACCATGGAGGAAGCAAAGTCCTGTCTCTTAAAATGCTTACAGCCTAGGAAGACTGGGAGATAAACACCAAGGCACAATATGGGTAATTGGTAGGATATGGCGAGGGCCATGAGGAGTCATAAGATAGCTATGGAAGGGCAGAGAAGGGAGATTGTGTCTCCAGCTGCAGGAATCCAGAAGGATTTCAGAGACAGGGTGAACTACTAGCTGACCACTGAAGAATCATTACGAATTTAAGTAGGCGGAGCTAGTAGAAGACCTTCTAGGTAGAGTTTACCTGGTAGGCAAAGACAGAGAGGAAAATGCTGGGGCACAGGCAGGAAAAAATTATCACATCTGAAAGAGAGAGATGGAGCATTAGAATGGAAAAGTAATTTTAGAATCTGGCTAAATTTTTCAATTGATTTTTATGGTGTTCTGTAGCTACAGCTGTAAACTCCTAAGAGTAGTCACAGTGCAAGGCCAGTCTCGGAAAGGAGCCATATGCAAAAGAAGTTCAAATCATTTGGAGAGCAAGAGGCAGGACAAAGAAAAAGGAACCTTTCCAAACAAGTTAAATTAAAGTTCTGGGGACATTAATACAAACAAGGCAATTAGGACAAATGCTGCTCAAGAGCCTAGTCTCTGTCTCTTGAGACACAGTAGGAAGACAGCTAATGACACCATGCTGAACTCTAAAGAATTGGATGTGGGCATTTAAATTGGAAAAGCTTTGACTCTGGAACTCTCTAAATGACTATAACTTTCTTGGTCCTTGGGGCACAAGGTCAAGACTCATTTTTTAAATCTAGTCCTCTGCAGTTATAATGAAGATGCTTGTTATTTGGTGATGGAGATTAACTCTGAGTGCACACACCCAGTGGTAGAAAGATAATGAGAGCATCTTCCACTTATCAAACAAAGAAATACAACATTGGAATGAGGGATTCATTCCTTTCCTAGAAAAAAAGAAGTTTGTTTTCCACTTGATTTTTAAATGACTTAGTTAGAGACCCCCCCCCCAAAAAAAACAGCCTAGATGCAATGTGTGAGCACAATGAGACAATGGGAAAACTGAGGAGATCCTTGGTTAATGTTTTCATTCCAATGCTCTTTTTCCTCGAAATATTAATTTCCCAGACCTCAAGGGTATAAAACACTTAACATAAAGAAGAATAAAAGCTAAGGACTCCAAACAAAACATACTTGAACTGATCAATGAATTCAGCAAAGTAGCAGAATGTAAGATTTACATGCAGAAATCAGTTGCATTTCTGTGTACTAAAAATGAAATACTAGAAAATGAATATAAAAATACAATACCTTTTGAAATCACACCCCCCAAAAAATACCTAGGAATAAACTTGACTAAGAAGGTGAAAGACATATATGTGGATAATTATAAAACATTAATCAAGGATATTAAAGAGGATTAAAAGAAATGGAAACATATCCCATGATCCTGCATTGGAAGAATTAATATTGCTAAAATGGCCATATTACCCAAAGCAATCAACAGATTTAATGCTACCCCTATCAAATTACCCATGACTTTTTTCACAGAACTAGAACAAACAATCCAAAAATGTATATGGAACCACAAAAGACCCAGTATTGGCAAAGCAATCCTGAGGAACAAAAACCAAGCAGGAGGCATAACTCTCCCAGACTTCAGGCAATATTACAAAGCTACAGTAATCAAGATAGTGTGGTACTGGTACCAAAACAGACATACAGACCAATGGAACAGAATAGAGAACTCAGAAATAAACCCACACACCTACAGTCAATTAATCTTCCACAAAGGAGGGAAAAATACAAAATGGGAAAAAGACAGTCTCTTCAGGAAGTGGTGCTGGGAAAACTGGATAGCTACATGTAAATCACTGAAACTAGAACACACCCTCACACCACACACAAAAATAAATTCTAAATGGTTTAAAGACTTAATAATAAGACAAGACACCATAAAATTCCTAGAAGAGAACATAGGCAAAACATTCTCTCACATCGGTCATACAAATGTTTTCTTAGGTCAGTCAACAAAAGCAATAGAAATAAAAACAAAAATAAACCAATAGGAACTAATCAAACTGACAAGATTTTGCACAGCAAAGAAAACTGTTAAAAAAAAAAAAACAAAAAGACATCCTACAAAATGAGAGAAAAAACACTGCAAAGGATGCAACCAACAAGGGCTTAATTTCCAAAATGTACAAACAACTCATACAACTCGACAGCAAAAAAAACAAACAACCCAGTTGAAAAATGGGCAAAAGACCTGAATAGACATTTCTCCAAAGAAGATATACAGATGGCCAACAAGCACATGAAAAAATGCTCAACATCACTAATTATTAGAGAAATGCAAATAAAACTACAATGAGGTACCACCTCACACTGGTCAGAATGGCTGTCATTAATAACCCTACAAATAACAAATGCTAAAGAGGGTGTGGAGAAAAGGGAGCTCTCCTACACTGTTGGTGGGAATGTAAACTGATATAACCTTTATGGAAAACAGTATGGAGGTACCTCAGAAAAATAAATATAGAACTACCATATGATCCTGAAATCCAAGTCCTGGACATATACCCAGAGGAAACTTACACTGAAAAAGATACATGCACCCCTATGTTCATTTCAGCACTATTCACAAAAGCCAAGACATGAAAACAACCTAAGTGTCCATCAACATACGAATGGATTAAGAAGATGTGGTATATATACACAATGAAATACTACTCAGCCATAAAAAAGAACAAAATACTGCTATTTCCAGCAACATGGATGGAACTAGAAACTCTCATAATAAGTGAAGTAAGTCAGAAAGAGAAAGACAAATGCCATATGATATCACTTATATCTGCAATCTAATTTATGGCACAAATGAATCTATTTACAGAAAAGAAACAAACTCATTGACATGGAGAACAGACTTGTGATTTCCAAGGGGGAAGGAACAGGATGGACTGGGAAGTTTGGGGTTAATAAATACAAACTATTGCACTTGGAGTGGAAAAGCAGTGATATCCTGCTATATTGCACAATCCAATTACTTGTGATGGAACATAATGGAGGATAATGTCAGAAAAAGAAAAAATATATATATGTATATATGTCTATATACAACTGGGTCACTTTTCTGTACAGCAGACATTGACAGAACATTGTTAATCAATTATAATAAATTTTTTTAAAAAGCTAGATCAAAGAGCATGAACAAGATTATGAAACCAATGTGTCATTTATACAGCACCAACCATGACCACTACTTACTTAAAGTTCATATCAAGTCCATTTGGCTCTGTTGTGTTCTGGAAGAACCTCTCTGAGTTTCAGAAGGATAGCCTGTGTCAATCTGAGATTATTTCCTGCTTATGGCCTTTGGTCATCTGTATTTCTTAATACCATGGAGATACTTAAATTTAATCTGTGTGTATATTCCCACACTGCTGCCTTTGTTTTTGAATCTGTTTGGTCAGCTTCCACATCATGTATAAAGCTCATAGCTTTGATCATCCACTACAGGCCAGATACTCTTTCTCTATTATTAATTCCAAATTCTACAAATATTATTAATGACATAATTTGCAATTTAATTTTCAGGTGATCCCAGATGAAACATTTTGCTCAAAGAAATACTTGATTGGGGAATCGTTGGAGAACAAGAAGGTGAGACTGAGATAAGAACAATGGCTATGCCAGCATTTTATAACCAAAGATAGTACTACCTTTTTAACATGTCTCTCTACACTTCCTCCATGAATTTTCATATATCCCTTCCTATTCCACGCCCCTACCTGTATCCTTGCATGCTTCAGTACTGCATAGCCCTCTCTCAAATATACATGCCCAGTTAAGTCTTTTCATCTACCTAACTGTCCCTCCCTCATCTGTTTTACAAATCTTTTTTTTCCCAATAAAAAGTGAGAGAAAAGAATTCAAATATTCACAAGAATAGAAATATATTAGCTGAAATTCACACAAAGTCTCAGATCAGGGTATCCTCTGAGAGCTGGTTGTGGGGAAAGGAAGGTAAGTCTATGAAGGAACTCTGTGCTTAAAGAGTGGGATGGATAATTCGAATCTAGTCTAGCATGGAACTCCTGCATTTGATCACAAACATCACCAGAGTAACTTGACAACGGGCACAACGAGCACTGGACTAGCTTGGATTCTCATATCAGCTCAGAACCACCAAATGACTTAACCTCTGAGAGCCCCCATTTCCCATTCCATGAAGTAAGAGCTCAAAAAAGTTGATCTCTAAGTTCTTTTCCATTATGAAAAACCTACAATTCTGCTGACTGTTTAGAGAAAGAGATAAGAAATTTGCATAGAGCTTTTGTGATCACTGTGCAAGAGGAATGTACCATTTAGTACATGAAGACAACAATTCATCTTATTTATTATTTATAAACTTATTTATTTTTATTTTTTAAAAGATGTCCTATTAACATTCCCTGGAAGACCTAAGACTCCTCTTCAAATCCACGGAAGGCTCTCACATGGATGAATGCCGACTTCCTCAAATTGAATTGTTTTATATATAAACCCATAAGGCAGAACTGAAACAGATGAGTAGAAGACAGATTTAAGTTTAATACAGAAGAAAAATTTTCTTCATGTGGTGATGGTCCAGATACAGAATCAACTAAAAGAATTCTACAAAAACTTTGCTTTATCCCAAGAAGATCTCTGAGAATGGGAGTGTTTGACTCTGCAAGTATTATCTCATGATTGCTCCTACACTGATGGATAAAGGATCCTTCCCAATGCTTCTTGATGCTGCCTGCCTCAGCCAACATCCTGTCCAACAGAAGGGCTTTTTAGCTCTCAGATCAAAGCCTCCCTGTGTGCAAAGTGCCCATTGTTCATTAGTGAAATGTGACTTGCACCTGCTCCACTGAGGTGTACTGCTTTCACTGTGTCCCTCTCGGTTTCAGCAGGCTGTAGCAAGATCACAGGGCCAGTCACTTTGGTGACGAAGGAAGCCATGCTCTGCCAGTCAAAAGCTTGACCAGCTGTGCCGGTCCTGTGTGAACCAGGTGCCTACTGCTTCCCCAGGAACCTGCTGCCAAGCCTTGGCAGCCGAATGGACCAGCAGCTGCTCCTCCTGCTTCAGTCTTGCTCTCTCTCCTCCTCGGTCTGAGAATCCAAGTGCAGGCCCCTGGGAGGCCCATTACAAAGAGGAGGAAAAAGAACTTTGAAAGAAGGAGATACAAGGGTGATGATTACAGTGGGTTCACAGAAGGCATGAAAAGCAAGAAACATAGTCCATGTGAGAACTAAGACAAACTTCAACCAGTCTAAGCTTCTCATTTCTGAACGGCAGCATCCTCAAAACTGAAAAAAATTCATAACAGAAAAGCAGAGGACAGAGTTTACAGTGAGAAAATATACTGTTTATTAATAATATCACTGCTATTACTCAGCAAAGCTTTTAAATCCATGTCAACATTGATCCCCAATATAACAACCAATCATGATTAAAAAACAAAAAAGCCTCAGAATTCCCATCGTGGCGCAGCGGTTAACGAATCCGACTTCAGGTTCAATCCCTGGCCTTGCTCAGTGGGTTAATGATCCAGCATTGCCGTGAGCTGTGGTGTAGGTCACAGACAAGGCTCGGATCTGGTTTTGCTGTGGCTGTGGCATAGACCAGCAGTTGTAGCTCTGATTCGACCCCTAGCCTGGGAACCTCCATTTGCCGCGAGTGCAGCCCTAAAAAGAAAAAAAAAAAAACCTCAATTTAGATTATCAGGCAATGCCATCTGCCCTACAAGGATGCTCATTTTCATGATGTTTCATGAATTAAAATGTACAACAGCAGCAGGGAATAAGATTACCATTGGTTCCTGTGAGCTTTCCTGGTTATAGGTTCACTCTGTGTCCCGACTCAGGAAGCGCTATTAAGCTATAACTAAATTGTATGGTTTTTGAGCTCTGAATTGTATGCTACATCCCCTTGTTCTAGAAAATACTAAAACACCACTAAGCCACTCAGTCAACCGAATTACTTCCTTACCTAAAAGGCTCTTCCTTACACACTGCCCTTGGAGAGGTGGCAAGGAGCTCCTTCTTGAGCAGTAAATCCCGATACAGGGCAGGGGAGGGGGGATGGAAGCGAGTGTAAATGACACTGTTGTGCAGTGACTCATCCTTTCACTGACTTCACTCACTTCTATGTTTACAGACAGTTGGACAGCTGTATTGGCCATGTGAACTCAGAGAATTTTTTGTTCCAAAGACAGGAAGATGGGGCGGCGGGGAGTAGGGCAGATAAAACAGTGGATGCATGTGTGTGGAGCCATAATTGCTGCATGACTTCAGCTTCTCTGACCAGCTAAGAATCACCCCATTAGTCACTAGTCCTTAAAGGATGAGACAGAGCTGGGAGAATTCAACATGAAGTGAGACAGGCCTGGCAACTAAAGCTTAAGTCTGGGAAAAGCTTTTCCCCCATCTCACAGTGAGGTGAGGGGCAAACGCTGACAGCTAAAGGATAAGGTGTTTAGCTGTAAACTGAGGACAATCAAACCATAACAAAAATAAATGAGATAAGAACCTGCCCTCAAAATGTCCACAATCTAGAGGGGAAACATCTGTGAGTAGCCAGAAATTAAAGCAGCTCCCTGGGATCACAAAGGAGGAAGTAATCAGAATTACCAGAGGCTTGAGAAACAATTCAGACAGGGCCAAAGCCAATGCATCCTTCTGAATGTCAATTGGACCCTCAGCTGCACATGTATGCTCTCCCTTGTTACTGATTAATACTAACTCTCTCCCATTTCCCACAAAAACTGTTCCAAACCTCCAACATTCACTTCAGGCCTCAACCTTCTAAAACAAGGGTCAGCAAACTATGGCTCAAAAACCAAATTCAGTCCACCATCTCTTTTGTAAATAAAGTTCTGTTGGCACATAGAACTCACTAAAGGTGATGTCTACGGCTGCTTTCCTGCTGGGGTGGCAGAGTTGAGACCATGTAGCCTGAAAAGTCTAAATTATTGGTTGTCTGGCCTTTCAGAAGAACAGTTTGCTGACCCTCTGCTCTAACGCATAGCAGAAAACAACGCCTCTTAACTTCATCAGAAAAATGTGAAGGTGAATTCTACCTTTTGACCCAGCACCTACTGAACAATCTCTAGCTGTTCCTATTCCCATCTGGGCCTGTGCAGACTTAGTGGATGAAGGCACCTCCTCTGCTATTCTAGACCTTGATGCCATCCTCTTTCTTTCCTCCAGGTATCTGCTTTCATGTCTTTATAACTGGAGGATCTGTCCAGCCCACTTTTCACTGTCTCTCAGGGTGAAAGTCTGCCTTATCTGACAGGATTTCCAAATGATTTCTATGCTCTCCCTTCCTGTGGTTTTTGACTTGCAGTGCCAATGGATTGCCAACCTCTGCACCTAGATATTCTGTGAGCACCACAAAAGCATCATGTCCCAAACTAAATCAACGTCTTTCTCATAAAAACTTCTCCTTCCTTGACCTCTCTATCTCTGTTGCTAACATCACCATCTACTTAGAAATCTGTGACCCAATCTCTGACACCCCCTCCCTCATACCACACATATAATAAGAAAAGGTGCTACTGAATCTACCTTCTAAATTAGCATACCCTTAAGCAAATGTCCGATGTGCATTGTCGTGCTGCCTGCACTAGTCAGTCCCCTCTTCGCTCACCAGAACAACTACAACAGTCCCTTAGTCCACCTCCTATCTCACTCTCCACCAGTCCAACTTCCTCACTGTTGCTCAAAGGCTCCCATCCTTGCAAATTTCATCATTGGTAATTCCTGTTTAAAATTCATTACTAACTCTGTATGGCTTATAAAATAAGTTATTAATCCCCTGGCCAAGAATTCTTCATCATGTGACCTATAGCTCTCTTTCCAATCTTATCTCCTATGTGTCTGCCCTGCCCTAGGCTTGTAACATAACCCAGTGCTACTATGGTCCTTTTTTGAACCCACTAGTTCATGAAGATGAGCAATAAATACCCACTAAATTTTAGAGCTCTCACGCTGGACATCAGCTGCCTTAATTGATCCATATCTGACTTTGTTCCAATGTCATCTTCTCCTGAGTCTACATTTTTGGCTCTGGGATTCTGACCGGGATCCCACTATGACCTTTTGAGTTTGGTATTTATAGTTAATCTTTCTGGTGAATCTAGACTTTCTTCTAACAGTCTTTGACTTAAATTGATATCCCAGTTCTTGGAATCTCTGTTTGCTTTGGACATGAACAACAAGCACCAACCCTTAAAAATTCTTTGGATCTAATTCCAAGTTGTAACTCAACCAACATCTAACACAACTAGCCCTAATACCGAGGATGGGACATTAAGACACCTCTATCTTTATATTTTCTTGTTCAGTACCAAATTGTCTATAGTTCCCTTAACACTTCAGGTGTTTTATGGCCATGCTCTGTTTGGAATAACTCTTGCTCACTTGGATAAATAGTACTAAATACTCCACATTCATCTCAAGGGTCCCCTCACCTATATAACCTGCAGGATAGTAAAAACTAGTGATCAGAGGAGAAATTGGAGAAGTCCAGGATGTAAGAAGAGGGGAACATCAAAAAGTTCACAAATTCAGGAGAAACTACAGGACAGCCATACCTTGACGAGAGAAAGAGTATGAGAACAAACAGGAAAAGTCAAACTATAGAATAACCCACATGCTTTCAAGTTTAAAAAACTGAAATTAAAATACCAGAAGGATTCTGGCCAAATAGAATTAAAGAATGAGCTTAGGGCTAAACTAACTTTTTCTCTGGCAATAGATACAAACCTCATAATAACAGCATTGTAATGAGAAAAAAAATCAAATGTAAATGAATACAGAGTAACTAGAGGCAGCATGTTTTCCAATTAGCTCTAGCTTACAGGAAGATCTAGAGGTAAATTTGTGAGTTATTAGGAATATACACAAAAAATATGGAAATAAATGAAAATAATAAAACAAAGGAGTTAATTCAAGATTATATATTCAAGAGAGGTTTAGGATACAGCTAGCTTCTCTGGCTGACCTTGGTCTGAGCAGTACTTAGCAAAAAACATGAAGCTGGGTTATCTTCAATGTCTTATCTGGCCTTTTTAGGCATCACAGCTTGAAAGATATCCCCAGGCATCAGGAACCTGAGCTGAGGGATTAGGATGATTCTTGGTCTTTGGTTTCTTGATCACAGTAATCCAGGGCAAATTGCAGCTTGGCATGCCCTCTCTTTCCTGGCATCTCCCAAAAAACCTGGACCCAAGGGTGGAGTGGAAGGACGGGACGAAATAAATTAGAATCAGGAAGTCACATCTTTTTCTAAATAGTCTCCACTCAGAATGAGTTTACAGCCCCTCCTCAAGGTTTCAAAAGCATATTGTGATTCTTGGTACTTTGCACAGTCACGGTACTTAGTATTTTCTTGGTAGTACTTGTTTATATACATATACCCATTTCCTCTAAGTATATTGTTCTATAATGGTCTAAGACAGAATTGGATATAATGGGATATAATAACACACTCTGAGATTCAGCAGCTTAGTACAAGTTTTTCTCAATCATACAAAGTGTGATGCAAGTTAGTAGGAATGTTTTCCATCTGGGAACCGTGGGTCCAGGCTCCCTCTACTGTGTGGCACCGTTAGGTCAAAATGTCACTTCCTGGATCATGGCAGCATGGGACAAGAGACAAGAAGTAGTGTGCTGATTCGTAAATACCTCAACCCCTGAACTACAAGACAGCTCATAATTAGAACTGTTTACTTAGCTCCATCTCCCGCAAAGAGCTGAAAAACATCATCTCCTATGTGTTCAGAAAGGAGGAGAATTCAACACAGGGAACACTGAGAGTTTCTACACTCCAATCTCATTGTCCTTGTGACCTCAATACCTGGAAGAGGGGCAAATCCAACCAGATACTGAATAAAGGCTTTCTGAACTGTGTTCACTTTGCCTGGTGAATTTAAGAGAAGTCTTCACAGAAGATGAGATCAGGAAGTGGAGAAAAGGCCCCTTCAAAACCCTAACCCCAGAAAAGGAGTCTGAAACAAGAGGAAAACCAGGAGAAAACATTGTTGAAGAATTCAAATGAATTAATTAAGATAAGAATAGTCAATAGCATCACATGCCACAGAGGAAATAAATAAGAACATGACTGAAAACAGGCCATTAGATATGACAATTAGGTCATTAATGGCTTTTCTCTGGTGCAGGCCAAATCTCATTATGGTGAGTTTTAGAGGGAATCCAAATCATTTCAGTGAACTAGAGTTTCATAGCATGAATGTTGCTTGAAACAGATGGCTGTTTGAGATTTGTGGATGTTTTGTTTCTCTGAGATTTTTAACCTTAATAAAATTTCTTGCCATGAAATAGTAAGAATAAGAATAGCTACCATTCATCATGCACTTGCTATGTGCCCAGCACTCTGCTAAGTATTTTATCACACCATTCTCACATTTAAAAACAATCCTAGAAAGAAGGTATTGTTATATTCTTGTCCCAAGGTCAGTACATACTACAGTGAGGTAGGGGCCTAGCTCCTTGGTTCCAAAGTCTGTGCTCTTTCAGCTACATCACAGTTTTGTTTCTCAAAATATTTAGTGGTTAAAGATGCACATATTAGGAGTTCCTGTCATGGCGCGGCAGAAACGAATCCGACCAGGAACCATGAGGTTGCGGATTCGATCCCTGGCCTTGCTCAGTGAGTTAAGGATCCAGCGATGCCATGAGCTGTGGTGTAGGTCATAGACGTGGCTCGGATCTGGCATTGCTGTGGCTCTGGCGTAGGCTGGCGGCTACAACTCTGAGTAGACCCCTAGCCTGGGAACCTCCATATGCCGTGGGTACGGCCATAAAAGGACAAAAAGACAAAAAAATTAAAACTAATAAAAAAATTTTAAAAGATGCACATATTAGATCTGGGGCATTTCTTAAAATAATATGTCAAGGTGGAATGACTCTCTCATGCTGAATTAGACTATCCTTTTATCTTTAGCCTCAGAATCATTCCATACCAAGGCATGGAAATTGTTATGGATACTCTGAATTACCATTCTGAAATCATCCTCACTGAAAGAGATAAATTATATAGCATATATGGCATCTGAACTTTTTTCAGTTCTTTCCTGTTTTGCTTACTTTTTGTCATCTCAGTCTTCTTTTTACTTATCTAAGTATTGATTTGTTAACCATATGTTACTTTTTTTTTTTTTGTCTTTTTCTAGGGCCGCACCCGCGGCATATGGAGGTTCCCATGCTAGGGGTCGAATCAGAGCTGTAGCTGCCAGCCTACGCCAGAGCCACAGCAATGCGGGATCCGAGCCCTGACTGAGACCTACACCACAGCTCACAGCAATGTTGGATCCTTAACCCACTGAGCGAGGCCAGGGATCGAACCCGCAACCTCATGGTTCCTAGTCGGATTCGTTAACCACTGAGCCACGACGGGAACACCCATGTGTTATTGATGATATTGGTTAATCCTCAGAGGTTTTTTCCTTTCACACAAAATTGTGCTCAGCCTGGTATATTTGAAATAATGACATTTTCACAGTAAATTAACAATAAAGTAAAATGTATACTTCTCAAATTTTGTAGGATAAACTCAAATATTTATTGGCTTAATTGCAATTGGATTGAGAGAATATTTCCGGAAAATTCTTTTTGAATCAGTAAAGAACTGAAAAGGAAGACCTGAAAATATTATTTAGGCCACATCAGTAAGCAAACAATTCAACCAAATTTCATTTGAAGCTCTCATAGAAGCTCACCCATAGATAGTACAGTCCTCCAGTTCCATGGTGCCTGATTATTTAACTACCTTAAAATGACTAGCCAAGTTGCCTACTAAATTAAATCATTGAATACTGACATGGTTGGCCCATCTAAAGCATGACTTATGAGCACAGTGCTCCATTTACACTTTCATATATGGCTTTTTATTTTATTAAAAAAATTCATTAGACTTTTTGGGTAAGGGTTATGAAGACAGCATATTACAAACTGACCTATTAAGTCAGAAATGTGAACAGTTTTGCATTTATAATTATTCCAAACTTTATCAGGAATTCCAAGTTTGTATGTTACTTTCTCAGAGCCTGAAAAATTAAATGATTATTAATAATCATTAATAAGAATTATTTCATATGATCTTTAGGGATGAGTGTCCAGAAAATACAGATTAGGCAGAATAGAATATTATAGGTGTGTTTCATTTATGAATCTATTTAATTTATTAATCTAATCTCCATTGAATGAACACGTGTACTGGCCAGAGTAGTGGACTGAGTACAATAGGGAAGATACCCCTTATCCTCAATGTGTCAAAATATAATAGAACAGGAGTTCCTGTCGTGGCTCAGTGGTTAACGAATCCGAATAGGAACCATGAGGTTGCGGGTTCAATCCCTGGCCTTGCTCAGTGGGTTAACAATTCGGTGTTGCCGTGAGCTGTGGTGTAGGTTGCAGACGCGGCTCGGATCCTGCATTGCTGTGGCTGCGGTGTAGGCCAGTAGCTACAGCTCCGATTAGACCCCTAGCCTGGGAACCTCCACATGCCGTGGATGCGGCCCTAAAATGACAAAAGGCAAAATATATATATATATATAATAGAACAATGAAACTAAGGGAATGGGTTTGCAAAAGAAACATGCGAAGTAGTATGTCTAGAGTTACAAGATAAAAGTCTTTCCTAAACTTCTGTATACTACTCAACATCCAATTTACAGAATATATAAATATAGACACCCCGTGATAAATATTTCATTTTAACAGATGCTTTGAAGGTTTTCCTTAAATAGCAAATTCTTGTTAATACACATTTCTACTGTGATTCTTTGTAATCTTGATCTCCCATTCTGTTCCATGCTTTTTTTATTTTGTTCTTGTTTTCCCTTAACAGTGTTAACCCTTACCCCAGTCCTATTCTTCCACCGTCAGAGGATGGACTTCACTTTTACTTCACAGAGAGCACAGAATCCACCTTTCTGCATGTAATTAGCTTCACTTCCATTTGTTTGTATAATGAAGATAGTATCTCATTTCTACTCAAGATTCAGCCCCTTCACAGATATTCTGGGTCCTAAGCCCCTCCACTGCTTTCAGGCTTTACTCCTTGAGTTTTCCCTCTTTTTCTTTGGATTTAAAGTACAATTAAATATATTTACTGCTCACTGTCAGTTCTTTTCACCAAAGTTTCCCCAGCCATTGTTTATTTGGCAGATGTTCATTCTCTAATCATTTCCTCAAAAATGGCATTATATAAATAATATTTCCTGGGCTCTTGCACATTCAGAACTGTGTTTCTATAGTATTTTAGACTACAAATGAAAGATATCTTGGTCAGAGATAAGATTTCTGGTCCATTCTTCTTTTCTTGAAAATACAAAACTGTTCCACTTTCTTCTGAGATTGATTTATAGCTTCAGAAAAGTCTGATGCCTGCCCAACTTCATTCCACCACAAGTGACTTGGTATTTTTACCTGCTTGCCCCAAATATTCTTTCTTAACTCTAATCACTTTAGGAGATGCTCTGATGTTGACTTTTCTAGACCAGTTTTCGCTGGTACATAGTAAGAACTTCAAATATTCAGATTCATGCCTTGTTTTGTTTTTAGAAAAGCTTCCTTTTTTGTTTATGATTTCTGCCAAATCCCATTTCACCTCTTCCTTTAATTATTTCATCTCCTGCTGTCCATCTTAAGTTCTTGTATTTCTGCTTTGTACATCTTCATTAATAACAGTTATTACTTTATTAAATAATCAAGTAACATAATTTTTATCTGCTTCTTAGCAATAATTTTCTGGTGTATTTCATTGTTTATAAGAAAATTTTCCTATTATTTTCAACAGTCTAACAGTATCTCTGTACAGTTGTTTTCCTACTCCTTTTTCTGTTACTCATATTTGAATAAATTTTATTTTCCTGGACTAGCTTTTTGCAAAGGTTCCTAGGGGGTAGAAAGGAAGGACTGAGGAGTTCCAGTTTGTCAAACTTTACAGCTCATGGGCTTTCTCTGTTCCTGTCTGTTGCAACAGATTATTTCCTTTAAAAACAATGACTGTTATTATTCATCCACATTCCCTTTGCCTTTAGGGTTCAGGATGGTTTCCAATGACGTGATCTCCCAATTTCTTCACCAGTCAATGCCACAAAGGACATATCTCTTACCTTACTTTTATTGGTGCATTCTGACTTGTAACTTTCTGTAGTCAGCCACTTGTGTGACCCTCAGACCCTTCCCATTTCCCCACAGTTTCGTGAACACATCTTAGTTTGTCCCAGGACTGAAGAGGTTCCTAAGGCATGGGACATTATGCTAAAGCTAGGAAAAATCCTGGTAACTTAGACTAGCTGGTCACCCTGAATTCATCCCTGCTGACTGCAGCTGGCATTCAGGATGGGGCTCTCCTCATCTAGAAATGAACACTTACTGTCTTTTCTGAAATTCACCACAGCTAATGCCCCCTTTACCACCTTTCTCATTGTCCTCCACCATTTACCAGGCAGCTTCTCACCTGCTTCTATTGGCCTCAGTTGCTTTTGGCAGTATGTACATAATTCACAGTTTAAGATATCTCTGGGTCTCCTGATTTTACTGAAAATTGAGTCTGTTATGTTTTTTTCAACTTGCTCTATATAATTTCTAAGAGGAGAAGCATAAAAATTCAGACCAAGTCTCTCCCATGTTTCCTTGGAGCTCAATAGATATTTTCCGGTGTCTTCATATAGTTCTAGGTTGAAGAACCTCACTTCCATTATAATTGAATTTCTTAACCAAGAGAACACTGTAGTTAAGACTGCAATGCTTAGAATAAGAAAACCATGTAAGCAATACCCCACATGGAATAATGAGCCAACAGAGGAAACTCAGGCTGTGTATGCTAAACATTACAAAAGTATATAAAGGCAGATAAAAGTAAAAAAGCATATTTATATGCATCAAGTGCTATGTGGATAGAAAATAATTAAAAAAAATAGTACAAGAAGCATTGATAACTAAGAAATTATAACAGGAGTTAAATAACAACCTTCATAGAGTATAGGTGGATCACAGAACTATGTTTTGAATAAGCCCTCTTTATGAATTAAAAAAACCCTATTTTTTGATTATGGCCACTTCATAAATATGAGCATTAAAAAATAGACAAGACAGAGGAGAAAGACAAATACCATATGATATCACATACCTGGAATCTAATATACTGCACAAATGAACCTTTCTATAGAAAAGAAAATCACGGACTTGGAGAACAGACTTGTGGTTGCCAAGAGGGTTGGTGAGGGAGTGGAATGGTAGGGGGGTCTGGGATTAGCAGTTGTAGACTATTGCCTCTGGGATGGAAAAGCAAGGAGATCCAGCTGTATAGCACCGGGAACTCTGTCTAATCACTTATGACAAATCCATATATGTAAGTGTAACTGGGTCACCATGCCGTGCAGTTGGAAAATTGACAGAAATCTGTAAACTAACTATAACGGAAAAATTTTAAAAAATACAAAACAGAAACAAACAAAAAACTAGACAAGAAAAGTGCTCCTATATACAAATCACTGTGCTAGATGCAGTAACATGATTTATTTTACCTAAGTTAACAACTTTTCAAGGTAAGCATAATGAGATTGAATGTCAGAAAAGTTAAAATATCCAAGACCATTCAAACCTGGGAGTTAGGATTCAAACCGGGGCATCTCTGGGAACAATGCCCATACTCTTCTTGCTATATCACTGCACCTCTTTTCAATCAAAGAAAGAAATTAACGGAAGTTCAATGCATGGAAGAAAAATCTTGAGGGAGATAGTAACTTGAAACGGGGGCCTGGGGAGAGTAGTCATTGAGTTCTAACCAGATGTAGCAAAAGCTCAAGTGTAAATGTTATAACTGCAGCAGGAATACAAAGGAAGCAAGAAAGCCAACAACCATATATATTAAGATTTTTAATGCAATTGCATCAATGGCTAGAGAGACACTTAAAACTTGAACAACTTGGTGCATTTGGTCTTATCCCCTAACAGAAGCCCATTTTGACGAAGTGGGAATTAAATTCACAAATGTCAGAAACTAGAATAGTTTATCAAATTTCTTCCTGCTGTTGTGAAAAATAATGTTGTAGTAGAGAATGAGATTAAATCTCTCAAAAATCAAATTTAGGTTAAAAAAACAGAGAGCATCAGGCTAACTGGTCTACCAGAGGGAAAAGAAGTAGCAAGTCTAATTCTTAAAAAATGGTTTGCAAAAAGAAAATCTGATTCTTCATGTCACTGAAAAGCTACTAAAATTAGTTAAATTCTAAGCATTTAAAAATTACTAGCTTATAACTCCTTCCCAAATTACAAACACAATACATCCAAAGACTTAGGGATCAGGATGATATCATGGGAATCATCTTTGTCTTCAAGCAACCATCACAGAGACTCCATTAGGAGAATGTTTTACCTTAGCTTCTACCTAGTGCACCAATGAATAGGAAAAAAAATTAGCTGATAGGAGAAAACTGCACCATGCAGGAGGCTAAATGATATGAAGGGCATATATAGCCTTGAGTATAAACCTCCCTGCAATGCCATAAATCTCTTTTTTTCCCTTGCCATGCCCACAGCATGCATAAATTCCTGGGCCAGGGATCATACCTGTGCCACAGTGACCCAAGCCATAGCAGTAACTATGCTGGATCCTTAAACTGCTGAACCACAATGGAACTCCAGATTTTGCATATTCTTATAATTCACTTTATTAATCTGACCTAGACTGTGATAAATTAAGATGTCAATTGTAACGTCCAATACAACAAAGAAATAACTCAGAAAGAATATAGAAAAAGAAACATAAAAATTAAAATGGTGCAATAAAAAATATCTATTTAACCCAAAAGCAGGCAGCAGTGGAGGAAGAGATGAACAGAAAAGGCATAGACATATAAAAACAAACAGCAAAATGACAGGCATAAATTCTACCTCATTAGTAATATAGTAAATATATATGGACAAAACACTCCAATCAAAAGACAAAGATGGGCAGAATAAATAAAAATAGCAAATATGAAACAACCATAAACTATACACTGTCTACAGAAGACACATTTTAGATTCAAAGATGCAGATACATTAAAAGTAAAAATGGGAAAAGATATACTGTGCCAACAGTAGCCAAAAGAAAGCTGGAGTGGCTATACTAGTATCAGGCACAATAGACTCTAAGAACAAAATTGTTACCAGAGATAAAGAAAGATATTTCATAATGACAAAAACAGGAACCAGTCAAGATACAACAATTACAAGAGAACCCCACGGAGTTCCCGTCGTGGCTCAGTGGTTGAAGAATCCGACTAG
>PVHT021183524.1:21445514-21487232 GCA_004024745.2 Catagonus wagneri
AACCTCTGGGATTCAGCAAAAGCAGCGCTAAGAGGAAAGTATATAGCAATACAAGCCAACCTCAGGAAACAAGAAAAAGCTCAAATAAACATCCTAACTTTACATCTAAAGCAGCTAGAGAGGGAAGAAGCCAGGTCATGGAAACAACCTAAATGCCCACCGACAGAGGAGTGGATAGGGAAGATATGGTACATACACACAATGGAATATTACTCAGCCATTAAAAGGAACAGAATAACAACATTTATAGCAACATGGATGAACCTAGAAATTATCATACGAAGTGAAACCAGTCAGAGAATTAGACAGCAACACCCAATGCTACCGCTTACATGTGGAAACTAAGAAGACACAATGAACTTCTTTGAAGAACAGACAATGACTCACAGATTTTGGAAAACCTTTGTTTTTCAGATAAGACAGTCTGGGGGGTGAGGGGATGCACTGTGGGTTTGGGACACAAAATATATCGAATTGACTTATGATCTTTGTACACCTATAACTGAAATAAAATTCATTGTTAATTAAAAAAATTAAAAATAAATAAATATTTATCTAAGGTAGAAGTAAAGCCATAATACACACCCCAAAAAAAATAAAAAAATAAAAATAAAAATAATACATGATGTAATTATATTTGTACCTTGGCTAGTGAAGTGAGTTATACTGATAAACTATAGATAAAGGAAGTGCTAAATAACAACAGATGACTTCAGTAGAGTCAATCAATAACAGATATCTCTAATGGCAGAAATAATAACTTAAACCTCTATAGGACCTTAGAAATTACAAGGACTTTTACATATATTACACTCGTCAAACCCCATGACAACCAGGAAGAGGATTCAGTATAGTTTGTCTAAGCCAATGGAGATTAACAAATTTAATCAAGCTCCCATTACCCCCAAATAGCAAAGTTCATACTGGAAAATCCCCCCCAAAACCCTACATTCTCCCCTTTCAATTCCCTAGGTTGATCCCATTTTGCCAAATCAATGCAACTGACAATAAATTCATAGGATGTTAAAGGAGGGAAAGATCTCATTTAACTAAAGCAGTCGGGAAAGCATTCCAGAGCAGGAGAGAAGGGCTCCAATTCTTGAATGATGGGCAGTATTCAATAGATAATCAGGGACGGTGAGTTCTGACCAAGTTGGGAACTTCATCTGGAAGGAAGTAGAAAGTAGCAGGTTTTAAAGAAGGAGTGATGCCATCAAGGCCATTGGGAAGAACACTGTGACCAGAGCCCTATGCCTGGGGGTTCAAACAGCAAAAGAGGGACCTAAAGTTAGGGAATTAATTTAAACAAACTAATAGAAGTAGTGAGAAATGATTATAATACTAATGAATACAGAAGACTTAAGTGTTAGGGAAAAAGAGAATGAGCAAATTTCCCACCATAGAAATCACAGAGATGGTTTTCAGAAATAGGGACTCAAGAGACAGGATCAAACACAGATCAGAAACCACTCTGAACAGCTTTATCTTAAGGATTCTATATTTGAATCAATCCCGAAGCTAATGAGGTTAAGAAATGTTTATCTGAGAAGATTTGCATGTAGAACACTGTTTTCCTCTTCTTGGTTTCAGGGCAGCCAGACAGAAGAAATTAAGTGTAATTAAATATAAAAAGTATCAATTAGCACTGATTCTCCCATATACAGAGAGAAATGACCAGTTGGGAGTGAGTGATTTAATCCTCCCTCAAGCTTCAGAAGGATTCAGAAAACTGACATCCATCTAATCACATGAGAAGGCATAGGAAAGAGTCCCTAATACATGGAATTTTTTCCCAAATTAGCTCTTGTTCAGCAGGTCATTATAATCTCTGAAGTAATATTTGATGTCCTATTTTACTAACACAAATTTGACACCCTTGAGTAAAAGAGAATCTCACTCTTGAATGATAGTTCACTCCTACCTATCATGGAATATTTATAACCTTTATGTATCTAACAAGAGCATGCACGATAACATGGCAGAATGAACACATTCAGCATCAATTCCCACTTTCATCAGTTTTTACCAAATACATTCAAACCACCCACCTCTGTATTAGCAAAATGACATCACATTTCAGTGTTGAATGGGACATTCCTAGATTACAACTTTCTGCTTTTTCTATAATCATCCATAATGGGTTCCACCAACACCTTTTGTCACACTGCCTAACCCATTTCTCTCTGCTGCTTGTTCGATGAGAATCACATTTATGCATCACCAATCAATGATTTTACCACATTTTCTAACTGGTACAGTTATCTTCCACTTTAACCGGTCCTTAATATCAATTCTCCCCCTCCAAACATGCAGGTTTACATACACAGCCTTTTAGTAACATTTTAGTAATCTTTAGTGAATATAGGGCAAATGCTTCAGCAAAGGGTTGGGTTTAATGACAAAAAATAATTATTTCAGTGGTTTGTATAATAAGTTGATAAATCTCCCTCAATCAGGTACACCCAAACCCTACCCACCCAATGACGTCTAAGCATATCTGATTTTATCCAGGTGCCCAGATACCTCCAGCCTGAATGACCCCTCCCCATTCTTCTGGGATAAACCCTCCTTTTAACATCTGGACAAAACTCCCTAGACACACATGGCAGGAGGACTAGAGCCTCCCTCAGCATTGGCTTCTCCCTCTTCTGACTCAGTCCACTCTACGACCTGCCATCAGTCACTCCTCTATCCCTGGTTTCTGTGGACAGATATTCTCCAGCCATCCACTTCCCCTCCACACACACTGAAACCATGGTTTTCTACAGTTTCTGAAGCATACCTAATACAAGACTTGCATATAGGAGAATTTTATTGACACCATGAGGGTAAGACAGAGCAGTACAGAGCAGGAAAAAGCTTCCTCTCAACATCAGACAAAGGTAGACATGTACCACCCATTCTTAACTACTACAAGAAATTTTCCACAAGCCATATTCCTCAGTGGCCACACAGCACTCCATTCAATACAGGAGCTCTTGCTCCTATTCTGTCCTCCTCACAGACTGTCCTTCCCACTCCGTTCACATACCCTCTTCTATTTAACTTTGTTATACAGAGCAATAAAGCATTATCTTTGTCTTATCCTGATTCCTCCTCAATATGCCCCAGAAGTCTTGTTTTCCTCAATCAAAAGTCTATAAGGGCTTTTCCAAAAGCAATAGAATCATTCCCTTGGGAATATTATATCATGCTATTTCCCTAGCAGGTAGAAACAGTAATAAATGTTTATTATGCTAGTGATTTTTTTCTGCTCCACTCACACATCTAAATACGTGGAAAGTCTTTTACTCAGGGCACATTTTCTTGAAACTCACACTGCAGTGTCCAGAGACTGCCTTCCTGCAGTCCTGAAAGAGGTGGAACCCGGCAGGAGCCAAGGACCCTACCGCTACGGGCTGACCTCACTCCACTCACAAGATCACCAATACCACTAATTTCCTCCAAGGCAAGGAAAATATATTTATATATTTCTTTCATTATCCTCCCAGAGGTACCCTTTTCTAACTCTCTGTCAGGAAGTAGAATATCCTTCCCACTTCCTGTGGTGGCTTTGCTCTCCAATCAATCCACACACACTCTTCAGTTTTCCCACAACACCTGGCCACAAGCTTGCTGTTTACACCAGAGTGACCCTTGTTTGCCATGTGAAAACTGGGAAAGATTTTTGAATCTATGCTTTCTGGAGGGCTCTCTGGGATGAGAGGACCATGATATCCAAACTTATCCATGCTCACTTTCTAGCCTTGTCCACTTGTCTGTCAGTTTCCATCTTTCCTCACCAAGAGCTCTATATTTGTCTCCTAGGGCTGCCATAACAAATCACCACAAGCTTCATGGCTTCAAGCAATAGGAATTTATTCTCTCAGAGTTCTGAAGCCTAGAGGATCAAAATCTAGGTGGCAGCAGGACCGCACTTTCCCCAAAGACTCTAGTGTAGGATCTTTTCTTGGCTCTTCCTCCTTCTGAAGCTTCAAGAGTTCTTGGTTTGCAGCCACATAATTCCAGTCTCTACCTCCATCTTCATGTGGTTTTCTGTCTCTAACCTCCTCTGCCTTTTCTTATAAAGATGCTTATCATTGGACTCAGTGACCACCCAAACAACCCAAGATAATCTCGTCTCGAGATCCTCAATTACACTGTGAAAATCCTGTTTCCAAATTAGGTCATATTCAAAGGTTCAGGGTGGACACATCTCTTGTCAGAGAGGAAGACCACCATTCACCCTATGAGACCCACACTTCTAAGACCCCTGGCCTCACAACTGCCTGTGAAGGGCACCCTTCCTGAAGTTCCTCAGAGCTTCTAGGTTCAGAGGAGAGATTCACTGGGTTTCTCCACTGTGTGGACTCAAGGGAACTCTGTTCCCTTTACCATAGGCCAGGTAGATACTGTCTCTGCACATAAAGAACTGCTGCCAGATTATCTAGTTTCACATGGGAGGATTCTACAGTAGTATAAGGAGGGAATGTATTCAATCTCACTTGACTTTCCTAGTATGGAAATTTTAACTTTCTTTCTTTCACCTTTCCTGGAATTTGTACATAATACCACATGACATTTTCCAAACCATGATCAGCAGAACAGGAGGTGTTGCTGAGTGTTATACAATTAGATGCTCTATGAGAAAGACCATGCACACAAGCTTATTAGAAGCTCTGAGAAGCCTCCGGTAAAGTAGGCTTTAGAATTTTGCTAAAGAAACTTGTTTAACCACATTTAACTCAAACTGTCTTGATTTCAAATAATTTTTTACAGTGTCTTTTAAGAGCTCATAGAATGCTAATGTCCTACAGAATACATTTGGAAAATTTTTTTGAAAATTTGAAAAATAGTGTCATAAAAATTAATATTACTTAAGCAACAGTTATTGTATTCTCATTCCCAACCATAGAATACAAAGCTGCATTTTAAGTTAACTTGGTATTATGGGCCTAAAATTAAAGTCTTAATCTGATCAATTTGGGGGTTTTATTTACTTAGAGCTGAACACCTTGAATTATCTGGCATCTGCAGAGGATGAAGGAAGAAAACCAACACAGAATAACCCTCTAGATATTTTGGAGACCATGACCCACTTCCTCTTCATCTTCTCTCTCCAGCCTCCTGCTAACAGTGGTACCCTGAAAGTAACAAGCACTAATTGGCTGCTAAGAACAAAGCAGCAAGTTGCAATGCTCCCTCCTACACTAGTGTAATCTATATGTGAGAAGAATATGCCCTAATTATTTTCCCTTTTATAGACATAGTAGGATTACATTTCAGCGATTATTTATACATTTTTAGTATAAGTGAGAAACATTATGAGTTACAAAATACATAATCTGCAAGAAAGTTTTTAGTGAGTCATGTCAAGTTACAGAACTTGATAACTTTAACCAAAGATACCACACATTGCTCACAAATAGGCACTACCTATGTGCTAATAAGCCTGAATGTAGGTTCCCCCTCTACTTCCTGAGCCTGGGATGCTGGAATGAACAATGATCCAGAAGTTAGAAGACCCATATTTCGCTTCCAGTAGGCTGACCACACACAAGTCTTTCTGAAAATGGAGTTTCTTTCTGGAGTTTACAAATACACAAAAAGGACATATGAATACTGCCAATCGTCATTACTCAAGGATTCCATATGTGCGAACTCACCTACTTGCTAATATTTATCTGAACCCCCAAATCAAAACCTATGGTGCTTTCACAGTCAATCAAGCATATGCACAGAGTGGCAAAAATATCAAGTCACCCAAAACGCAAGTTCCCAGCTACAGTGGAACAAGGCAACACGCTGCCTTCTGGTTTTAGCTCTCATACTGTAAACAAGTATCCCTTTTGTAATCTGCCTAGTGCAACATTTTCATATTTTTTTTTGTCTTTTTGCCTTTATGTAGAGCCGCACCCGCGGCATATGGAGGTTCCCAGGCTAGGGGTCTAACAGGAGCTGTAGCTGCCGGCCTTCGCCACAGCCACAGCCACATGGGATCCGAGCCGCGTCTGCGGCCTTCACCACAGCTCACAGCAATGCCAGATCCTCAACCCACTGAGCAAGGCCAGGGATCGAACCCACAACCTCGTGGTTCCTAGTCGGATTCGTTAACCACTGAGCCATGAAGGGAACTCCCATTTTCATATTTCTTGTGTGTGTGTGTTTTTTTTTTTTTTTGGTGACTTCACTCTTTAAAATGGTCCCCAAGTATAATGCTGAAGTGCTGTCTAGTGCTCCTAAGCATAAAAGGCTATGATGTGATTTAAACACGTGTGTTGGATAAGCCTCATTCAGACATGAGTTACAGTGGTGTTGTCCATGAGTTCAATGTAAATGAATCAACAATATACATTAAATAAGGTGTCTTTAAACAGAAATACACATAAAGCAAGATTATGTATTGATCGGATGATGAAAGAGTTGTGAGCTGAGGCTCACGGGGACTTAACTCTGCATTTGCCTGAAAAGCAGTTGTTCATTATTTACTAATTCAGTGTTCACAATGACTTTATAGAATGTAACTACCATGAATAACAAATACCATGAATAATAATCAACTATATATCCCAGCCTCATAAAGTAGCTGTGATGCATAAATGAGAAAATATATATATATATTTTTGGTAATATATAACAATTATTTCTGAAGCCTGTCACACCCAGGCTCTGTGTAGACACTGTGAACTGAGACATACCAGTCAGGATCCCTGTTCCACAAAGGGCAGGGACAGGAGAGCACTTGGAAGAAGTTTTAAACACGATGTTATTACGTTAACTTTCTGTTAACATTAATATTCTCCTAATACTAAGGCTAGTTAAAAATCCTTTGTCAGAGTTCCCGTCATGGCTCAGCAGGTAGCAAACCTGTCTAGCACCCATGAGGATGCAGGTTTGATCCCTGACCTCACTCTGTGAATGAAGGATCGGACGTTGCCTTGAGCTGTGGTGTAGGTTGCAGACACAGCTCAGATCCCACATTGCTGTGGCTGTGGCGTAGGATGGTGGATACAGCTCTGATTGGACCCCTAGCCTGGGAACCTCCATGTGTCGTGGGTATGGCCCTAAAAAGACAAAAAGAACAAAAAAAATCCTTTGTCTTTGTCTTAAAAATGTAGGCTTGTTCTTTTAGGATCAGAAATGGATTTGGAAAATTAATGTTTTCACAAAATGTTCTGAATCTAAGCCATAGAAGCGAAGGGAGAAAACAAAGGTAAAATGTTTCAAGAAAAATTCAGAATTAGATTTGGGATTATAAAAACTTTATATTACAAAAGTTATTAAGCATAAAATTTACAGAGTATTTAATAAAGAAAAGATCAAAATTCCCACCTATCCTTAGAAAATTGCATTTACATCAGGGAGAAAACTGATGTACAATAAAGGAATATTGGGTTATCAAAGGGTCATTTGGTCATATGTGCTCAGGAAGCTAATCAAGTACATAAAATAAAGACAATTATGATCAGAATAGAGAGTTACAAGTAAAACCAAAGAGGTATAAAAGTAAAACTAAGAAGTTCACCTGAATATTATATTAGTCTTTATCCACACTATTCAAATTTTAACCACTGGAGCATGAGATAAACAGTAGAAGCTGAGGCAGGTCAAAAGATACTGAGGCGAATGCCAGTAAGGGTATTTTAATTGCTGCTCCATGTCACTGGGCCAGTTTTACCAATGAGACTGTCAGCTCTATTTTGAAGAATATGGCTAAAATGTTTCAGGTGTTAGAGTGCCATATTGAATGGTTATGCAGCGTCTCCAATTTTTTTTCCCCAACTCCGCTATCAACTGATTGAAAGGACCGAAGATTTTGAAAATCTAACGTGCCTCACTCCTCTGGGTGGGTTAACTGCTATGTAACAAAGAACATGCCAGTTTATCTTCCCCAGCACTAGGCACAGCTGGAAGGAAAGAAAAGGAAACCCATTTTAAAACATTTTAAAGCTACTCTCTATTCCAGACTATGAGACTGCTCTCTTTAGGATCTAAAATATGCTTACTTTAACCCATCTTTGTTGACACAGCCACAAACTTCAGCAAATACTAGAACCAGACTCAACTAGATTTCTTATAAACTTTCACATGTGAGCAAAATTCCCCTTTGATTTTGCCTAATGTTCATCTGCTATAATTTTTACTAAGTTCTGAAAAGGAAATTTTCTAGCATTCTCTGTTCTGTATTTTATGGTAAAACGGAAAAAAGGCAATTGGACAACACTTAACCCATTTTCAAGCTATAGTATTCTGTCTCATCATTCTCTCAAAAGCTTTCTTCTGATAGTCGTCATTTGTCTTTATATTTTATAAGCAGTCCTTCTAACCCATGAAACTCTCTCTGACACTTAAAGTAATGAGAATAATTGAACTCAGACTTGCAGGAGAAAAAAAAAAAAAAGAAGCCAAGGCTTCAGGGTTTTTGTGGTAGCTGGATTGTAGAGACCATCTTTTTTCTAAAAGAATGCTAAATGTGTTCACAACTGACTGACTCTCCACTAGGAGAAATGTGCCGTCCTATGTGCAAAGCCAGGAGCTCATGTCCTTTGCCTTTGTCCTCAGATCTTCTCTCAGACCTGGCATCGTGCAGGAAACCAGGAGCCCTGCCCCAAGAGATATGAGCCTCTTCTACCTCGGGCAGCAATTAGCTATGTAACCTTGGACCAGTTTCTGGTAACGTCTCTGAGCTTCGAGTTCTATTCAGCCTTCCCTGATTTCCTCTAGTAACAAGTTCTTTTTCCCTCCTGTCCACTCCTTCTTTATGGAACTTTGCACATTTGTGTGGCAATGGAGTTATTTATATAGAACCACATCTTCTCTATTAGATGCAGGCAGAAACCTCAGTTCCCCCGCATTTCTATCTCCCTCTTCTCTCTACTCCAAGAGTCTCAATTTTTAATAGAGTTGTTAAATATATATTAGATTAATAAATAAAACTTACAAATATATTTCACTATGCCAGTCTCCTCAAATATAAGTGGGCATAGAAATAATATACATGTTGAGATTTAATCTGTATTAGTTAGCCTGAAGCTACTATAACAAATAAAGCTTCACATTTTAACAACTTAACACAATAGGTTAATTTCTTGCTCATGTAACAATTTAATGAGGGTGTTCCTAGCTGATGGAAGGTGTTCCTCTATGCAGTAGCTCAGGGACTCAGATTCATTTCACCTTGTGACCCTGCCAGACCTTGGAATCCTCTGAGCCCAATGGTAGAAAGAAAGGGAAACAGAGTGTGAAGAAGACACAGCCTTTTCTTAGCCAACTTGGCCTGAAATAAGCAAACGTCACTTCTGCTCATATACCATGGGGAGAGCTGAGTAGATGGCCCCACCTAAATGAAAGGCGGCTTGTGAGATTCTTAGTCTTGGGCTACACAGATACTTTGAGGTAACAAGTCTATACCAAGGAAGTGGGAGGACAGATATGAATAGATACAATTATATGTCAGGCACCATGCTAATTTCTGGAGATGAAAGATGGGTAAGTCATTGTCCTTTAAGGTGGCGAGGACCACACACATACCCAACTAAGCAAACAAGATATCCGAGTACTACATTAAGTCATATGTGAGCACAGGTGCAAGGACAAATACCTCACTCAGGAATGGATTCAGAAAGCAGAATCTTAAAGGGCTTCAACTAGCAAGAAGAGGAAGAACTGAGAAAATGTCCAGACAATGATGAGATGCTTGATGTGTCAGGTATCCAAGAATGTGGGAGTAACTAGGCCAGATCAGACAGGACCTCATGGACTGCACCTTTTGCACAAATAGAATGGTGTGCATTTGAGGCTTCATGCATAGGTCTTTTGATCCCTCTCCTTTCTGAAGCCCTTGTTTCTTGAGTATTTCATTACATATGTGAAAGAAAATGGATTTGTAAAACTTGAGGAGTCATATGTGACTTTTTAAGATGAAAGGTGTTTCGTTTCTAAGGAAGTAAAACAAGTCCTTGGCAGCCCTGTTCCTTACCGGGTAGGAATGCATCACCTTACAAAAGAGGCATGTTAAACTGTATAAATTCCCACATCTGACTTCAAGGTTGATATTTCACCATATATTTAAGGTCCTTTCCCTTCCTCTTAATACTTTTAGTAGTGAATGTACTTTATTATAATGCCAGAAAAATACCATTAAATATTTGTTAGATTAATAAATAAAACTTAGATATATTACACTATGCCAGTCTCTTCAAATATAAGTGGGCATAAAAAGGAGTAATTATAGTTGGTAACTAGCATGATACTGTCTACTGAGAAAGGAAAGCAAATACTCATTACAAAATTAACAGTGCTGTATGATAAAGATAAATTTATACGATACATGTTAGATGATAAGGAATACAGGAACATCGAAATCTTGGGTCTCTTCCAGCCCCTTAATTCTAGTTAAGAAAACTGTTTGGGAAAGTAATATGTATGTCTTGTAGCTAGCCTCCCATGTCCATCCCATAGTGACCCCATTCTCCAGCATATCCCCTAGGCCAAGTTTAGTCAACACCGAACCTGCTCTCCACCTCGAACAGCTGAGACAACCTCAGCCTTTTTTGGTACCTGGAACTCTGAGCTCTTTCTGTGTAACAAACAATGCTTAGTCCCTCTAATGTCTAAAGCATGGATATAGGAGAGGGAAGGAAAAGAATTAGGGGGCAGAGTAAAGGAAGGTAGAGGCAAAGAAGGAAAGAGGAGGGAAGAAAGAAGGAAGGAAAAAGAAGCTGTCTAAAACGAAAACTGTAGTCAAGCTGCCACCTCAGATGTAAGCTGCTTATATCCTTCATTGTCAATCAAGTACATCATAACCAGGCCATTTATTAATTTTGCTGCTACATCTGCAATGCCTAAACATTTCCTGAGACATAGTAGACATTCAACAAATATGTGCTGGATCAACTAGTAAATAAAATTATGAATTAATACCATTTCTTGGTTTCCTCATAAAACGACTCCAAGAAATCACATCTCCCTAAGCCTATCTGTGGTATTTAGCCAAGTATAAAATATCTTTCCTCCAGAAGTTTAAAAACAACACATAAGACTATAATATTCATCTGAATGCCTATGACGTGCCATAGGCCTTATGGAATCCATGTTCCCTGGAAGCTTTCTTCTAAAATAATAACATATTGTTTACCGTTAAAGAGCTGATGCTTAGTGGTTGGCTCTGAACTAAGTAAAAGGCAGAATTTTTTCCCTTTCTTATACTAATTCCCAAAACAAGTTTCTTATTACAAGAATTTTTAGAAGAACTTTCAGAAGAAGATATTTTTGGAGAGGGAGAATGGGGGGAGGAGAATTCTCTAGAAGAGAAAAAAATAATACAACCTTAATATCAAGTAAAGGGAAAAGAGACCACATGTAGTGATGAGAACAATAAATAATCTACATCCTATGATCCAATGGTCCAATTACTACAATATTATATATATATATATACATACACACACACACACACACATATATATATAGTGCTAAATTTTGCCCAGTCCTGCTAATTAGACAGCAGCTCACTGTGTCTGTTTATCTCTAGGCCATTACCCAGTTGTACAGTAAATCTGCATTTCCAGAGATAGTCTAAAATAGAAACCCATGCTGGCTAAATTTGTTTTGGGACATATCAAGCAACAGCTAGAAATTTTTAAATGACCAACTTGTGTTCCACCGAGGCACTGAATGAATTGATCAGGGAAAAACTAAAAATTGAGTAGTATTTTCTGGAGTAGGCTAAGGTTAGTGCTGCCAGTGAAAATGTGTAACTACCAAGCGAACAGCTATCAATCACATAGAAACAGTCAAATAGAAATGGGAAAAAAATGAAATTAAATGGGAAAGAGGAATGTCTTATTTTCCCCTCTATGTGGCCCTTTCCAACTAGGTCAATGATATAATTGAGTACTCAGGGACACATACAAACTCCCACCACTGAAATTGTGATAGAAGATAACAAGTTTTCCCACCCGCCAGAGGTTATTTCTCAGTTGAGACAAGCTTTGATCAGAAGATGGGCACACAGACTCTGAAAGGGACCAATATTATGTGATTGATTGGTTTCTAATCGGAGAGTGTGGTGCTGCCATTGAGAAGAGGGCTCTCTTGAGAGACAAGCCCAGCTATTGTTTGGCTGCTCTCATGTTAGCGAGTGCCCTGCGGTAACCCTCATGCTCTGAAATACTCATATTGGTTATTTCAAAGTTGGGTGCAGAATTGTGCTTTCCCGTGTCTGTCACTAATGACTTGCAGCTGTTGCTAATCTGTGCCTCTGATTTCCTTTGATTACTATGTGTATTGATGCCTGTGGTAAATAGGCATCTGCCAGGTGCCAGCACAATCAGGGAAAAAATATAAAAAGTTCCCTGTTTCAAATTCAATGTGACATTGTGCAAGTTGAGAGGCAGCCATTTAACTATTCAGAGGAAACAGCTTCCTGGGGCACCTCCGGCCTCCTGGCCAGGGACATTCCTCCCATTCTCCCCCTACCCACCCCATGATGCTGATTTTCTTTAAGACGGTTTTTAGTCACGAGAAGAGGGTTTCCATAGCCCATGACATCAGCAGAGGGAAATTCCTAAGACAGGTGGTTATGACCCAAGTTTCTAGAGAGTGAGTATCTCACCTCTCAGCTGATTTAAGCTTTAAAGGACCTCTCCTGTTCCATGAAGTGCCCCAAAACTTCTCCACTACAGCTGTCCAGTGTTTTTCCCTCTGAGAAACACATCTCCTGGTCAGTACTACCTTCTCTTTCAGGAGAACCAGGTGATAATCTAGAAGATAACAAAGCAAGATGAAAACTTTCCCAGGAAAGATGGAAAAGTGATCAGGATCAAAAGCCAGCACCTACAGGTACAATAGAAGGTAGCTTCTCTGGAGCACTTTCGTTTTGTTTTCGATTCTTAGGGAAGCTACAGACAGAGGTATAGTTCATCTGTTTCTTACTCTTACGGGGCCATCTTAGAACATAACACTGAAGAAAGAAAGGAGCCTCTGATGTCCCTGGGTGGGAGTTTTTCTTCATGGCTCTTCAACCGTCCTTTTCCACAGCAGAAACAATGATGACTTTAATATTGCCATGAAATAGAGCACGAGGCAGGTCTGCTTTGGAGTTAGTTGTTAGGTTGCAGAGTTAGGCACCCCAAAGAAGGGACCAAATAAAGGCTGGCCAGATTAAGTCTAGAATATTAGGAGAAAAGTTCATGAGATCCCAAGATATATTGACATCAAATAGGTCATTTGAACCTTATAAAAATCTGCTATGAAAATGGGTATCTGATGGATTCTTTTAACATTCCTGCTTGGCAGTTTTAAAACCCAGACTGTGACTGAGACACTGATTTACAAGCAGAGCTCAAGAATGTTGGTTTTCTTCCATCTAGAACTTCCAACTAGAACAAAGTGTCCACTCTGGATATTTAATCCCTGTGGCTTCAAAAATCAGCCAGTAATACAGTATTCCCCAGCAACAGATAAAAACAGAACATAAGTGAAAGAGGACCCCATATCTAAGTCAGAAGAAATAATTAGAAGAATTTAGTAAATGCCCACTGGCCCAGTGATTAAGAGAAACAGTTGCATCACAGTAATCACCTCGACATTGACTGTAAGATTCAGAAACTTGAGTCAAGAAAAGTTCATGATTAGTAACAAGGGGGGTAGATAATAAACTGGCAAAAGTAGGGGTAACATTCTTAGAAAAAGGTATTATATCATTCCCTGGATATTCAGATAACAAATACTTCAAAACTACCTCACTATACTGCATTTTATTTAAAGACAATGGTAAAAAAAAATATTGTGTATGTGTATGCATATGTGTGTATGTATGTATGTGTGTGTGTGTGTGTGTGTATATATACATATATATATCCCAGTTGCTTTAATGATGGAATAGCAAGGAGCTCCAACTGTAATGCACGGGGAACTATATCTAATTACATGTGACAAATCCATATATGTACATGTAATCGGGTCACCACATGGTACAGTTGGAAAACCTGACAGAAATCTGTAAACCAGCTATAATGCAAAAATAAAAAAAAAAAAAAAAAAAACAAACTAGAAGCAAGTCAATATCTAAAAGAATCTTGATGGATTGAAAGAGGGGACACTGCATATGCTGCCACGGAGACTAACTGAAGACACTAAAGAGATTCAATTCTGTTACTGCCCTTTTAATCAAAGGTTCACAAAGTACACAAAAGCATCTATCTTCTTACTGACAGTGAGAAAAGAGATAGAATGAGATGAGGTATAGGATTGATAATCATCCATAAAACCAGCAGGAAAAGGCTAGCTAGAGACATGGGTTACTCTATTATTGCCAATTCACACAGTCACCACCCCCACCATCCCCAAAGAAATGCAATGTCAGGCACGACGTACTCTCAGCCTTACAAACAAACCTGCACGGCAAAAAAAAAAAAAATCTTTGGTGTCCCAGCTCCTTGATATGGCCTCTTATAATTACCAGTAATCTTAGTAGTGGGATTTAAATTACTATCAACACATCTGAACACAATATATTCCAGAAAGACCTGCAAAAGAAGACATCCTATTAGAGCTCTGTTAAAGGTCTAGGTCCTGCTCAGACAATGAGGCTGAGCTGAATCCTGTGTGACAGCAAGAGCTAAGCAGCCACAGAAATAATTAGCTAGGTCTTTTGACCATCAACCTCCCTGCTCCCTCTTCAAACTCTTACTCAATAACTTGGAGAATCAGAAATAAAAAAATAAGTTCACTAGATACATAGTTGGAGTTGTCAACATGAAAGTCACTTTCATCATTGGGTAAAGTACGATATATCTAATGCTTAGTGTTATCAGTTTCACATTTAATTCAGATCACTGGAATGGCAACTGCCTCTTTTCCAAAATTTTTTTCTTTTTTGGCCACACCTGCAGCACATGGAAGTTCCTGGCCCAAAGATCAAATCAAGCCAGAGATGCAACCTCTGCAACCTACACCACAACTGAGACAACGCTGGATCCTTAATCCACCACGCCAGGCTGGGGATCGAACTCACACTGCCACAGAGACAATGCTGGATCATTAACCTACTGTGCAACAGCAAGAACTCCCCTTTTTCAAATATCTAAACAGGAGTTTTGTGACTGGGTTCCCAAGCAGAGGTACAAAGGGAGTTATCAATGTGGGCTGCTCTGCAAATTAAAATATAATAAAATAATTAAAACCTTAAAAGAATTTGGGAAAATGCTAAATATTGTATGCTCCCTTTTAAAGATTTCTAAAGTATACTATCACAAAATGGACTCTGAAGAGTCTCAAGTTTAATCTAGAGTTTAATCTAGAGTTTCCTAACTATTTTATGGGAAAATACTTTATACAGAAAATACCTATAAATACATGAGAAAAAGAGTTTCATGTTCATGCTATTGTAATATATGAATTTGTATCTGAACAGGTATTTTATTATTTACAAACTGGCAAATGTAGGGAATATGTCTATGATAGTCATCTATATAATTTGGTCCATAAAGTGGCCATAATACTTAATAAACCTTGGCAATAATCAAGATGAGATAAATCACTGTTCAACTGAAATCCAGTAGCATGATGACTTAATTTGGGCTCTTTCTTAATTGCTTATTATGTGTTCTGTGAAATATTTCATTTGTATTAATGAAAATGGGAAATATTATGATTTTTGCCACAAAGAAATGTGATCTTAGGGAAATCCTAGTAAGTCTTTAATAATAACATTCATCCTCTACACCCCCACCCCCTCCAAAAATCCCTATGTAAGTATAATCAGATGAGTTTTAAAGAAGACCTTCTCTGGGGAGTTCCCTTCGTGGCTCAGTGGTTAACGAATCCGACTAAGAACCATGAGGTTGCGGGTTCGATCCCTGGCCTTGCTCATTGGGTTAAGGATCCGGCGTTGCCGTGAGCTGTGGTGTAGGTTGCAGACGCGGCTCGGATCCCGCGTTGCTGTGGCTGTGGCGAAGGCCGGCGGCTACAGCTCCTGTTAGACCCCTAGCCTGGGAACCTCCATATGCCGCGGGTGCGGCTCTACATAAAGGCAAAAAGACAAAAAAATAAATAAATAAATAAAGAAGACCTTCTCTGTGAAAAGCATGCAATAGAGACCAAGTGTCCTCACTCCTCGTTTTGGAGCTTGTTAAATTCAGTAGGTGAGACATGATAACTTTGCTAATACTTAGACATAATTCCGTAAAAATTACAAGAGAATAAAAGAGGGCCAATTTCCAATTTCAACTGGGAATATCAGGCAAAGCTTCATGAAGTGGATATCATTTGAGTAGCGCCCTGGAGAATGTGTTTATCATTAGTAACTAGAGATGAGAGAAGAATATTATAGCATGACTAAAGAGAAATATCAGGAAATAAAAGCCTAAAGACTTGAATTTAAACTTTTTTCAAGGTCTTAAATACTAGGTAGGACATTTGAAATCTGAAAACAAATTACCTAAGCCATAAGAAGCCAATGAGAGGGGAGCAGTCTAGAGCAATGGTTCTCCACGTGTGGTCCCCAGGGCAGCAGCAGCAGCACAGAAGCACTCCTGTGTCAAGAATGCACATTCTTGGGACTCACCCAGACCTACAGATTCAGAAACCCTGAAAACAGGACCTATGAATCTGTTCTAACAAGTCTTTCAAGGGATTCTGATATATGCTCAAGTTTGAGAACCATTCGTCTAAAGGCAAGAAAATCAATCACGAGATAATTTTATTCATCCAGATGACTGGTAATGAAGAGTTAGTCCAGGTAAAATAATCATAGAAGGAAGGTAAAAGAACAGATGGGGGGAAACAACTAATTTCTCCAAAAGATCAGGTATCTGAAGGATGCAGATTGTTACATCTCTTCAAATACTGTCCCAAATTTCCCAAACGGATGACCACAGTTCCCTTTGTTTTTCCCCAGTGTCTAAGAGCTATTGAAAAGCACAACTGAATAATTTCTGAAGACTCACTAGATATAAAGAAAGAGGGATAGAGAGGATTTAAAATAATTTCAAGTTTTAAGCCTCAGAGATATGTGTTGAAAGATGGCTTTAACAAAGACAAGAAAAGTAGGAGGAGCCACAGATGGAAACACGGGATGAATCCATGTGTTTAGTTTTTATATATTTATACCCCTATCCACTGGGGGGGGGGGATTTACAGAAGCTTATAAAAATGTATACAATAAGGTAAAATAACATAAGATAAAATGAAAATAAGAAAGAAAAAATGAGATCAGAGAAAAGTAAAGGTAGAAAAGTAAGATGAAGCCACAGTGAGCCAGAACAGGGTCACGAATTTGGCTTTGATGCTTCCTTATAATCACTACTCCAAAATATTTATAGGATCAGTCTACGAGAGCAAAGCAAATAAGTTACTTAGGAAAAGTCCATTTTTTCCTTTGTACTAAAATCAGGAGAAATTTCCACCTTAGACCATCAAAACAGAGATTTATAATGTAGCTAACAACGCTGTCGTTGCTGCCCTTGGAGATAAATAATTTGGTCTGAGAACATCACGTGGGACTGCATGTGCCCTTAGAATGATAAAGTTAATATTTACTGCAGAAAGTTGAAAATGTGAAGCTGAAGCTAGAGAAGAAAATCAGGAATAAAAATATAAATGAATGTGTAATTTTCCCACATGAGAGATGCCTGGTGGGTAAATGACAACACAGTAAGAGAAACAGAAATGAAGTAGTCCTGTTGCTGTTAGGATTTATGCCTATGGTTTAGAAAAACACTACCTCAAATATTAATAACTATTTAATTGAAAATATAAAAATTAACTGCAAAGGAAACTATGAGCAAAATAAAAAGGCCACCTACTGAATGGGACAAGACATTTGGTAAAAGATATTTACAAATGATTTATCTGTTAGGGGAGAAGACATTTGCAAATGATGGCTCTAATAAGGGATTAATATACAAAATATGCAAAGAACTCATACAACTAAACATCAAAAAAAAAATAAAAAAGACAACCCTTGGAGCTCCCATTATGGCTCAGCAATAACAAACCCAACCAGTATCCGTAAGGACTCAGGTTCGAGCCCTGGCCTCACTCAGCAGGTTAAGGATCGGGCACTGCCATGAACTGTGGTGCAGGTCACATACATAGCTCAGATCCCGCATTATGTCTATGACATAGGCTAACAGCTGTAGCTCCTATTTGACCCCTAGCCTGGGAACTTCCATATGTTGTACATGTGGCCCTAAAAAGAAAAAAAAAGAAAAGGGCAGAGGACGCCAATAGACATTTTTCCAAAGAAGACATAACAGATGGTCAACAGACACATGAAAAGATGATAAACATCACTAATCAGAGAAGTCCAAGTCAAAACCCACAACGAGGTATCACTTCACACCTGTCAGAATGGTTGTTATCAAAAAGATAAGAAAAAGAGATGTGGCAAGGATGTGGAGAAAAAGGGAACACGTGTACTACTGGTGAGAATGCAAATTTATATAGCCTCTATCAAAAACAGTATGAAGTTTTCTGAAAAAATTATTTATGTGATCCAGCATTTCTACTTCTGGGTATTTTTTCAAAGAAAACAAAACAGTAATTAGAAAAGACACATGTATCCCTATGTTCACTGCCGCATACAACAGCCAAGATATGAAAGCAACCTAAGTGCCCATCAAGAGATGAAGGGACAAAGAAGATACGGTGAATATACATACAATGGAATATTAATTACTCAGCCATAAAAAAGAATGAAATTTTGCCATTTGCAACAACATGCATGGACCTGGGGTAATTACACTAGGTGAAATAAACCAGATAAAGGAAGACAAATACCATATAATTTCACTGATATACAGAATGTAAAAAACAAAGCAAATGAACAAACCTAACAAAACAGAAACAAACTCATAGGTACAAAGTACAAACAAGTCATTGTCAGAGGGGTGAGGGGGAAACATGTGACGGGATCAAGAGGTACAAACTTCCAGTTACAAAACAAAGGAGTCACTGGGATAAAAACATACAGCATGGGTAATACAGTCAGTAATACTGTCATAAATGTGTATAGCGATAGAACTAGACTTATCTTGGTGTTCATTTTATATATATAGAAATACTGAGTCAGGAGATCCTGCCATAGCACAGTGGGTTAAGAATCCCACTGCAGCAGCTCAAGTCACTGTGGAGTTGCAGGTTAGATCCCTTGTCCAGTGCAGAGGGGTTGAAGGATCTGGCAAAGCTGTGACTCGGATTCGATCCCTTGCCCGGGGAACTTCCACGTGCTGCAGGTGTGTCCATAAAATCCTAAAAAAGAAAGAATACTGAATCACTATGTTGTGCACCTGGAACATAACACACACTTCCCACCTGGAAAAAAGTATATATAAAATAATATATATAAATATATATACACATAAATGCTTCCCTCCTGGGAAAAAAAACTAAATTCATCAAATTTTAAATTTATAAAACAGATGAATGATTAGCAAAGAGAATCAACATTAATTTTTATTGACTAACAATTGCCCTTCCTGAAGTCAATTTATAAAATTTCATTTATCACTTGTTTTTGAAGAACACATCTATTGTATTAGATAAGGTAAATACACTTTAAAAAACACAATGCAAAAAACTGTGTCAGAAAACCGTTTCTACAATGAATGTAATATAAGATCAACATTCTCTGTTAGTTAGATTAGCTATTCTGTTATGTCACAGAACAGCAGAAACTTTCTGATAAGGTTTTTTTTTAAAAGTAAATATATTCCAAAGATCAGTGTATGACTGATTTGGTTACAATTATCAGAAACTGATTGTGATTTTTAAAATTACACACACACACACATATACAGATGTATTATTGTAATGGTACATGCTGGCTCACAGATCAAAGGACATTTTGAAAAGTACAGCTCTAAGATCCAGGCTGCAGGATCTAATGGGCAGACTGCTCAGGGGGCACTGCTATCATCGATGAATCAAGCATCCATAATTTTCTCTCCTCCACTACTCAAATCAAGATTCTCAGTCCTAGAACAGACAGCATGCTTCACACATCCATCACTTAGATAGAGAAAGGCAGGGACCCTTGATCAACAGCCCATATGAGGCAGCCTTTCTTACAAAGATGTCAAGGTTGTGCTATGGCAAAAGACAATGGGCAGGGAGAAAAAAATGTCTACCATATGGAGTGTGCAAAAACAAATATGGACAATGACAAAGACATGAATTTGGTCATTATCCCAGCAACTGGTATATCTTCACATACACATCTTTTGAATATCTTAAGAAACAAAGATCTTGCCATAGATTATTACCAATTCAAAACGATTCCTCATTAGATCAGGAGGATTTTTTTTTTCTATCAATAAGAATGACAGGACCAGGAGTTCCTGTCGTGGCTCAGTGGTTAAAGAATCCGACTAGGAAACATGTGGTTGTGTGTTGGATCCCTGGCCTCGCTCAGTGGGTTAAGGATCCGGCATTGCCATGAGCTGTGGGGTAGGTCGCAGACGTGGCTCAGATACTGTGTTGCTGTGGCTGTGGTGAAGGCCGGCGGCTACAGTTCAGATTAGACCCCTAGCTTTGGAACCTCCATATGCCGTGGGTGCAGCCCTAGAAAAGGCAAGAAGACAAAAAAAAGGAGTTCCCGTTGTGGCTCAGTGGTTAACAAATCCGCCTAGGAACCATGAGGTTGCAGGTTCGATCCCTGGCCTTGCTAAGTGGGTTAAGGATCCAGCGTTGCCATGAGCTGTGGTGTAGGTCGCAGACGCGGCTCGGATCCCGCGTTGCTGTGGCTGTGGCGAAGGCCAGCAGCTACAGCTCCTGTTAGACCCCTAGCCTGGGAACCTCCATATGCCGCGGGTGCAGCCCTAAATAAGGCAAAAAGACAAAAAAAAAAAAAAAAGGAGACAAAAAAAATAAGGAAATGACAGGACCATTCTATCTTGCTCTTCTATTTCATAAATATTAAAACAAAATTAAAGGAACAAAGGGTACTAGTTGATCTTATGCTTAAAATAAGCCAACATTATACTAAAATATTAATGCAACCTTAAACAATGTGAATTGGAAAATTAAGTCCAAATGACCAGAAGTATAGTCTTGGTGCCTTCTGTACTATTTAGATCGAGTATTGTTTTGAATTCTAAGTTTTATAATTTAGAAAGGATGCAGCAAATTAAGAGTATGCTGAGAGGATAGCAAGGGAACCATCAGAATAACAATGACAGGAAATGCAAACAATTTATATAGAGAGAAGAGGACTTGGGAAGTAAAGGACTATAATAAATACCATACTGTAACGTAAAGAAAAACTGGTCTCCAAGATCTAGAAAAACTAGATCTCCAAAGACCTAGAATCTAGTTCTCATTCTTTTCCTATTTAGCTGTGTGATCTGGGACAAGTTGCTTACTTCTCTGGGTCTTGATCATCACATCTGTAAATGGAGATGATGTGTTATAGCCAGTGGCGGGAATTTTAAGCAGAGAGACCCATGTTCAAGTCCCATTTTCACATCTTATTGGTTATATGATTTTGGTCTGAGCCTCTATATAATAGAAAAAATAAATGAAATCTCCCTCAGAGTTTATTGCAAGGATTAAATAAAATAATGTAAATAAGATGCCTAATACACAGTAGAGCATAAATTTAGAATATCCAATTACCAACAAATGGTAATTGCATCAATTCAGTAGTATGATTCTAGGAAATATTTGGTGTGCCATTATGAGAAATAAGCAATAGCGTTTTCTGGGGTGCCATGGGATCAGCTGCTGGAAGCTATAGGCAAGTAGATTTTTCTTTAATTGAAGAAATAACTCTCCAATAACTAGAACTAACAAGAGAAAAGGCTGACCTGTGAAACAGCAAGATTCCCAATACTGCAAATATCCAAAAGGGGCGATATGAATATTAGCTGGGGAAACTACAGAATACAGCTTCCTGTATAGTATGAGTATATAAGTACATAAATTCCCTTACTAATCCAAACGTCTTGAATTTCAGCTGAGTGCAGTACCAAGTGCATTCATAGTTTATAATATTAATGTACCACTGCCCTCTAGTGTGTAACCTAAGAAGATAAAATCATGGATACAAAAAAAAAGAAAGAAATGAAGAGAAAAAAAGATAATTACACAAGCATCATACAAAATTATTCTTACTGGCAAAAACTTATCTCACTAATCACTGAGTAGAACCTTCTCATTTTCAGATGCAAAAACTGAGGAATAAAAAGCAAAAGATTAGCCCAAAGTCAGCTGCAGAGCTTAGGCCAGAACGTGGCCTGCTCACCCTCAGGTCAGGGTTCTTCCTGGTACACCATGTGCCTGGTCATGCATGGCAACGCCGGGTCTTCCCTGGATGGCATCATTTATCCGACCTGAAAGTCCCTGGTTCTAGCCATGTAACAAGTAAAGTTTCCCTTAGCACCATGAGCCCAGTGTATCCTCAATCACAAGTTCAAACCCTCACAACTATTGTGCTGAAAAAACAATGGTTAATGAGGCCTTGTTGACAAGAACACTCCGTTAGGCAAGCTAATGACCACTCAGGCCACAGCCGGGATGCCAGCCTACAATTAGGTCTGCAGTGATATACACACAGAAAGGGATTCTAGTTATAATTAAACCTGATCCTTTGGTCCAATTGCTCATTAGGAAAGAAAATAAAACAAAACACAGACCCCATAACGAGAAGGCCTAAAATTAATACTTTGGTCAACGGATGAAATTCTAGGCCATGATCTATTAGTCCATGCCCAAGTATCTGTCTCTGAGTGAGCACTTGAGCTTACATTCTTTTTCAAACTATTCTTTATTGGAGGCAGGATTGTTTTACATCTTAGTGATTTTAAAAATCATGGCATATAGGATGGTGGGTAATCTTTTATTTTCTTCACTTTGCTTATCAGTAATTTCCAGCTGTTTTCATTATAAACTGTATAACTTATATAACTAAACAAATTTAAAACATACTAAATCTCAGCAAAGTCTCTGTAAGTGATGAAAAATACCTAGGTATTAAATACAAGACTACGTAAGAAAACAAATCTTCCCTAATTAGAAGGAGGCAAGACCCTCTATCAAATGACAACATGATGCTGTAAAAAGCCAGCACGGTTCTGGGTTCTGGAGACAGACCAGTTTGTCACAGAGTCTGAATGACAGCTTTGCTAGTTGATGCCTTTGAGACACTGGACAGGTATCCAAAATCTTTAAGGACGGTTACTGTGATTAAGTAAAAGATCTGACGTGAAGATCCTAGTAGATGCAAAAAAGGATTGTTAATGAGTGGCTTCTTCTTCTTCCCCATACTCCTCTGTGTCACCATTTCTTTCTCCTTATAATTTCAAGATGCCTAAATCTAGAGAGATGCCTTACTAAGAAAGACTTACCAAATGAAAGCCTTGGATTGTCCAGGAAAGTGATAAGAAGAGGTGGAGAAAAGGAGGTAGGTGTTGACTGCAGAGAGGAGAGAATGGGCTACATTTGAATTTTAACTCTGGAGTGTTGAGAAGGTGGTGAAGAAAAGTCAAGAAAGAATGAAGCTAATGAGATTTCAAGAGACTTGTTTTCTCTCCATTTCTTCCCATTTAGTCCCCTTCTTTCCTCATTGTCTCTTTGTCTCATTGTCTCAAGGAAATAAAAGAGGGGCTTTCTTATTCCTGCCCATTCACTCTTCATCTGTAACATCTCCCTGCTCCTTAATAAGGCCTACCCCCTGCTCCTGTGCTTCTGAATCAGTCTTACCAGCATCTTCTGGAACCATGTGTCATAAATATTCTTTTCATTACATTATACCTTCTCACATATTCTTTCAATCTGTTCATCTCTACTGGTCTCTTACCCATCTATATAAAAGCATGCTTAGGTTTTCTCCATACTTAATATTCAATCCTGCAAGTCTTTAAATTGCCACATTCTCTTTTCTGGATAATAGAAAGGCAAAGTACTGTGAAGAAAACACAATGTTTTCAAAAACTGGTTCCTGTGCTCAAGGGGCTTATAATTTAGTCATGGAAACAAGACCGCTACTTCACTAGAAACAGATAATCATCAAAAAAAGCAGTACATACTTAGCTCCTAAATTGCATTGTCTGACAGAGTTTCTACACCTTTAGGGGTGCAGGAGGAGGTGTTCCCCAGGTGTGCTATGGTCAGGGATGACTTGAAGGAATACTGCACATGAAAATTACTCAATAAATGTTTAATTCTGATTTGATTTGACATATTAGCTAAACCTTGAAAATCATTATCATAAGAGCATCAAGTATCTCATCCATGTGACAATGACCCTTATTCATTAAATTAAAGGGACATTATTTCACATTTTAACAACTTGAAACAAGGACACATCTTTTCATCACTATCTCAGCAGGTATCATAAGTTAATTGGTAGTGCTTTTCTTAGTGTAAATAAAATAATGGTATAGCTTACAACGGATGGTTTCTTAGATTCCATATAATTCTGTATTTATTTGAGCATCTAGTATATTTCATGCTATTATTCTCAGCCTTGGGGATATGTGAACAACAAATTAAAGTTTCTCTCTTGTGGAGCTTGCACAAGATTGGGAGGGAGATGTATAATAAATAACTAAAAATGTTTGATGTGCTGAAGCTAGGTACTGTGACAGACACTGAGAGAAGGAACTAGATTTAAGCCTAGATTTCAATCTACTGAGTCAGAAAAGAAAAAGAAAAAAGTATTCAGAAGCAAATTAAATAGGTGGATTTCATATAAGGGGGAATTATAATTTGGGAGGAATTTACATATATTTTGAGTATTGGTCTCCCCCGCTAGACCATGGGCTTCCTGGAAACATAAATTGTGTTTATTTATCTTTGAATCCTCTGTGCATACAGAATCATGTCTACAACTGTGAAAGAAAGTGAGAGAAAGAGGGAAGGAGGAGGGAAGGAAAGAGGAAAGTAGGAAGGAAATAGGAAAGAATTTAGTGTCTATTGTGCAGTTGGCCTTGTTCTAGATACTGCGATAGGTACTTCATTTATGTTGACATCTTTCAATTAATATATGTTGAAAAAGTGAACTTTTCAAAGAGGAGAACTTATAAATAAAAGTCAGCAGAGGAGTTCCCTTCATGGCTCAGTGGTTAATGAATCCAACTAAGAACCATGAGGTTGCGGGTTCGACCCCTGGCCTTGCTCAGTGGGTTAAGGATCCGGCGTTGCCGTGAGCTGTGGTGTAGGTTGCAGACGCGGCTCGGATCCCATGTTGCTGTGGCTGTGGCGAAGGCCGGCAGCTACAGCTCCTGTTAGACCCCTAGCCTGGGAACCTCCATATGTCGTGGGTGCGGCTCTACATAAAGACAAAAAGACAAAAAAAAAAATAATAATAATAATAATAAATAAAAATAAAAGTCAGCAGAACTATGCTAGACTAACTTTACCTTCTTTTCTTGTTTGCTTTGCTTTAAGCAAAGTTATCATGTCACAGATAAGGCAGATGCTATTGTCTCAAGGTGTCTTTATTTCCGAAGAGTATAATAAGAGAAGTGGTTTATAATATGGTTAAATAGTTGTGAATTGGATATAATATCTTTTTAATGGAAAGACATCAAACTTCAAAGCCATGGTACAAAACTACAAAGCTTTGTCTTATTCAGCAGTTTTGTCAAGATTTGGGCAAACATGAAATGACATTCATACCCGATTTGCAGATGACAAATCTTGGAAGGATAACTAGTACATCAGATGATGGAGTTAAGATACAGGAAGATCATGACAGAATAAAATGGAGTCAACCTGACAATAAAAATAACCATAAAGTCCTCCTTTTCGGATTAAAATTTCATTGCAGATGTACCATATAGAAGACATATGGTGAAACAGCCCTATATGTAAAAGATTTCGGAATTTTAGTTTCTGACCAAATCTGCATGAGATAAAAGTTCTTAGGTTAATTTTTTTAAGTATGCTGCATTTAATATATCTTGTTTTACTTGCACTTTTATCTACCTGGCTGATGTAATTCAGAGAGGTTCTTCAGCATAAATCAATTGACAGAGACTTGCTTCAAAGAATCTGTGAATCTCACAAAATTGTACATAACATTTTATTTTGGAGTGTGTGTGTTATCTAAGGAAGAATCTCTAACTTTTTTCAGATTCTCTAAATATTTAGAACTAATGTTTTAGACCAATGCTGACAAACTACTGTGGATCCAGAGATGAATGGATCCCCTTTGAGATAACAAAGGATCTGGAGAACAAACCATAAGAGAAGAGTAGAAAAGCAGAAGGAGGATAAGAAGAAACTACTTAGTGAAGATAATGACTGTCTTTAAACATTTGAAGGATTTTCTTATTGGAGAGAACCTGGATCTACTTTACATGACTCTGGAGGGTAGAACAAAAATGAAAAAGTAAAAGTCACTAAGAGGTAGTTCCCTACATTGTGTGAATCAGATTACCTTAAAATGCTGTTGCTGCCTTGTGAGATAGTGAGTTTCCTCCCAGACATGTTCATAGAGATGCGATGACATTGTAAAAATTCTGCATACTTTTTTCTTGCACATCTATAGCGGGCATCATGCATATCAGCATATTCAAGTCTCAAAAAATCCTTGGTTAAAAAATCAGTGTTGCCCAACCCCACTTGACATCTAACACTTTTTTAAAAGACAACTTGAACTTTAAAGCAAAAGCCGAAAAACATAATATGGATTGAACCCTTGATCTGAAAGGTCAGCAAACTTTTTCTATAAAGAGCTACATAATAAATAATTTCAGCTTTGTGCACCATATGGCCTCTGATACAACTAGCGCTCTGCCATTGTAGGACTAAAGCAGCACAGACAATACATGCACAGATGAGCATGGCTATATTCCACTAAAACCTTATTTACAAAAACAGGTCACAGGCTGGGCTGGCTCTGTGCTGCAGTTTGCTAATCCTCAGACTAGATAGCCGCTCCTCAAGACTCCTAAAACTCTAGAATTCTTTGGCTCTGAGATTTGAACCTGAAGACCTGTTGATCCACAACTATACACAATATCCACAAGAATCCTAGGATTTTAGGAAGGCTAACAAAAACAAAATATAACAACAACAGAAAAAAAACAGCAACATTTATGGTGAGTAATGAGCAGGGTTGAACCAATTTACAAGTTTTTGCTCAAAAACTTACCATTTAAACTCCTCCTAACACAATACGGCCTTCCAGATAAGACTGAGAGAATCCTGCACTAAAAAGAACAAGACTTTTTAGGAGGTGAGCAGGTGATTACCAAGGTCTGTATCTTCAGCCCTGGCTTGCTCCACTGCAGTCAAACACAGCTGGTTACAAGTGTGTGTTTGCACTTGTTCAAGTCTTTAAATGCTGGTCTCATATTAATTAAACACCTCCTTAAAAGCAGGTTAAAAACAAATTAGACCCTGCCATCCTGTGCCTGTCCCAGTCATCCCTTGGTCTATAAGGGATCATCGACAGCTGTAAGGAGCAGCGTTTCTTTGTAATTAGGGAGGGGCTCATTATCCTCTATCAATTAATGCACCCACAACTTAGTGAAAACAGTTGTTGCTACACAGCACAGATTAGTGACTAATTAATAAGGGCTGATTAGCTAAGCTCCCTCACAAGGTAGAAAAGCCAACAGCCACCTTCCACATGGACCATTGATGGATTAATTGAAGCAGTGACACCAACAGTCTAAAATGAACGAAAGGCGTTATGAGGACACACATCTTCCTAGATGCCTTAGGAGAGAGCAGTTGATAGCTAACTAGCACATCTACCAAATGTAACATTTACAAAAGTCATCAAGGATCTCAGGCTTAGAATCTGTGAAAAAGGGAGGAAACTAGAACTATGACACATAAATATGGGAGCTTGTATACACAAATTATAGAACATAGAACATGAATACTTATCTATTTCAATATCTTTATTGGTATTATAAATTTTTTTTTTTTTGCTGTTTTTAGGGCCGTACCCACAGCATATGGAAGTTTCCGGGCTAGGTGTTGATTTGGAACTGCAGGTGCCTGCCTACACCACGGCCATGCCAAATCTGAGCCAAGTCTGTGACCTACACCACAGCTCACAACAACATCAGATCCTTAACCCACAGAGCAAGGCCAAGAATCAAACCTGTGTCCTCATGGACACTAATAATGTTCATTACCACTGAGCCACAGTGGGAACTCCTAATGTTATTTTTATTAGGAGCATGGAAGAGTGGGTAAAACAGGCAACTGAGATTTAGGAGGGATGATCAGTTACAGATCAAGCAAAATGTATATGTTCTATTGCAACAGTTATTGTGGCATATCATAATTATCTGTTTACATAAATATCACTCAGACAAGAAAACAAGGCTCTGCTACAGAGAGTCAATAAATTTATAATTTGCACACAGGCACTTTCCTACACGGATAACTACATAAATTACCACGATTAATCTTTCGTTTTGGAAACTGTGATCCTGGAAAGCATATGGTTTGGGGCAGATCTGTCATCCATTCTCTTTTACCAGAGACACTCCCAGAAAATAAAAAGATATATATATATTTCTTGACACCCATTATGTATCAGCATTGTGCTGGGCACTGCAGCTTACTTTCTCTTGGGTAGAGCTTACATAGTAAAGATAGTGTAAAAAAAGTCCAGACTTTCTTTTGCGTAGTTGCAAAAAGCAACTAAACTTCAAGTACTCTAAATATTAAGATTTAAAATTCTCTATTCCTTGAGTCACCCAGGCTTCAATGTGGATTTTCTCTCCATTAGTTGTCCTTATCACCTTTTAATTCTTTCACCTTTCATTCTCTGTCTTTAACACCTTAGTCATATGCACTTTATTTTATTACTCTTTCCAGAATGATACTATGAAGGACTTTGACTTTGAATTGTTTATTAAATAAGTTAATATTTGTATATTAAATTAATTCATTTAAACAAATTAAACATAGTAAGCGCTATATAAGTTTTATTAAATAAAACAATATAAAAGTATATAACATAGTATTATGCTTGTACTAAAAACAAAAATGAAAACATGAGTTTCATTAGCTCTCATTCTCCTAGTTCTTTGAGTGGAAGACTGCCGCTTTTGTATGACCATTCTGAATCTTGTTAGACACCCTAAATTATTGTTTTCAACTTATATTTACAATAGAAATATCACCCATGGATTAGGTTTTGCACAACTCTACCTTATATAAGAAATGGTAGAATTCAGAGGAATATTTTGAAAGGCAATTAATTCATTGTCCTAGGATATTTGCCACTCTTCAGCTTAGGAGTCATTTTTGGCAATAGGGCAAAAAAACTAACTTATTCTCACTCAAACATTCTTTCATGAAAGATGAACTTATTTAGGTTAGAGACAAGGGTGGCTTGGACTAGGTAAAGAAATGACTGAACGTGAGGAAGATGGATGGACTATAGAACTATTTAGGAGGCTAAAAATAGCAGGACTTATGTAATGCTGCAGTCCAGATGTAATTCTTGGGAAGCACAGCAAATCTACCAAAATAAAAATAGTAACAACTGCACCTTGGCTGCAGCTTTTGTGAAAGCAATAGGAAGGAAGAGGAGGAGAGAAAGAGAAGGAAGAGAAAGAAAGTGATAAGGAGGACAAGGAGCAGGGCAAGGGGTGGGAGGTGAGGAGAAAGGAAACAAAGAGAAGGAAAAGGAGAGGAAGGGAGAAGGAGGGGGAAGAAGACAAGGAGGCAGCTCTAAGAGTCAGGGAGTTCTTCAGCACTGCAAAAACAGCACTGCTAGCCACGCTTTCTCCCTGCACACAGAGTAAACCTGTGCTTTAAGATTGCAAATATCATTTAAAAAAAAAAAAAAAAACTGGAGTTCCTGTCGTGGCTCAGTGGTTAACGAATCCAACTAGGAACCATGAGGTTGCGGGTTCGATCCCTGGCCTTGCTCAGTGGGTTAAGGATCCGGCGTTGCCATGAGCTGTGGTGCAGGTTGCAGACGCAGCTCGGATCCTGCGCTGCTGTGGCTGTGGCGAAGGCTGGCACAGCCTTCTACAGCTCCTGTTAGACCCCTAGCCTGGAAACCTCCATATGCCACAGGTGCAGCCCTAGATAAGGCAAAAAGACAAAAAATAAAAAAAAATTTTTAAATGAAAATTAAAAAAAACAGAAAAATTGATGATATCCACAAATTTGATATAACTCTTCTCTAGTTCTGGGAAATACTGACTGGGATACTGGCATAACCCAGGAGTATTCCTTGGGTCCGTTGCTGAGGGCAACCCAAGTTAAGGACATCTGTTGGCAAACCTGAAACCAGGAAATTCTTTCCCCTCCAGGAAAAGAGAGAAAGAGAAGACAAGACATCAAGGACAGAGAGCAGAAGTAAAACTAGTTGGCAATTTGTAGAACAAATCCAGAATTTTTTCCTACCGATTTTCAAGTTTAAATGCACTTGATAACAGAGCAAAACATTAAGCATAAACTGTGATTTAAAAACTTCCAATAAACAAAAGTCTAAGACCAGATGGCTTCACAGGTGAATTCTATCAAACATTTAGAGAAGAGCCAGCACCTATCCTCCTGAAACTATTCCCAAAAATTACAGAAGAAACACTTCCAAACTCATTCTATGAGACCACCATCACCCTGATACCAAAACCAGACAAAAACACCGCAAAAAAAGAAAACTACAGGCCAATTTCACTGATGAACACAGATGTAAAATTCTCAACAAAATACTAGCAAACCAAATCCAACAATACCTTAAAAGGATTATACATCATGATTAAGTGGGATTTATCCCAGGGATGCAAGGATTCTTCAATATCCACAAATCAATTAGTGTGATACACCACATTAACAAACTGAAGAATAAAAACTATATGATCCTCTCAACAGATGCAAAAAGAGCCTCTGACAATATCCAACACCCATTTCTGATTAAAAAAAAAAATCCTTCAGAAAGTGGGCACAGAGGGAACCTACCCTGACATAAATTAAGACCATATATGACAAACCCATAGCTAACATCTTTCTCAGTGGTGAAAAGCTGAAAGAATTCCTCTGAGATCAGGAACAAGACAAGGATGTCCACTCTCACCACTACTATTCAACATAGTTTGGAAGTCCTAGTCACAGCAATCAAAGAAGTAAAAGAAATAAAAAGAATCCAGATTAGAAAGGAAGAAGTCAAACTATCACTATTTGCAGATGACATGATACTATACCTAGAGAATCCTAAAGACTCTACCAAAAAACTGTTAGAGCTCATCAATGAATTTAGCAAAGTTGCAGGATACAACATTAATACACAGAAATCAACTGCATGTCTATATACTAACAATGAAAGATCAGAAAGAGAAATTAGGGAAGCAATCCCGTTTACCATCGCATCAAAAAAGAATAAAATACTTAGGAATAAACCTACCTAAAGAGACAAAAGACCTCTGAAAACTATAAGACACTAATGAAAGAAATCAAAGGTGACACAAACAGATGAAAAGACATACCATGCTTTTGGTTTGGAAGACTCGGTATTATCAAAAATCACTGTACTACCCAAGGCAATCTACAGATTCAATGCAATTCCTATCAAATTACCAAGGACATTTTTCACAGAATTAGAACAAAATAGTTGAAAGTTTGTTTGGAAACACGAAAGACCTAGAAGAGCCTGAGAAAGAAAAATGGAGCTGGAGGAATCAGGCTCCCTGACTTCAGACTATACTACAAAGCTATAGTCATCAAAGCCATACGGTACTGGCACAAAGACAGAAATATAGATCAGTGGAACAGGATAGAAAGCCCAGAATTAAACCCAAGCACCTACAGCCAACTAATCTATGACAAAGGAGACAAGAATATACACTGGAGAAAAGACAGCCTGTTCCATAAGTGATGCTGGGAAAACTGGACAGCCAAATGTAATAGAATGAAATTAGAACACTTCTTAACACCATATGCAAAAATAAACTCAAAATGGATTAAAGACCTAGATATAAGACCAAATACTAAGAAACTCTTAGAGGAAAACATAGGCCAAACATTCTCTGACATAAACAACAGCAACATTTTCTCAGATCCACCTCCTAGAGTAATGAAAATAAAAAGAAAAATAAACAAATGGGACTTAATTAAACTTAAAAGTTTCTGCGGAGCAAAGGAAACCCTAAACAAAATGAAAAGGCAACCCACAGAATGAGAGAAAATATTTGAAAATGACACAACTGACAAGGGATTAATCTCCCAAATTTTAAAACACCTTCTGCAGCTCAATATGAAAAAAACAGACAACACCATCAAAAAATGGGCAGAAGATCCAAATAGACAATTCTCCAAGGAAGACATACAGATGGCCAAAAAACACATGAAAAGATGTTCAACGTCACTCATTATTAGAGAAATGCAAATCAAAACCACTATGAAGTACCATCTTACACCAGCCAGAATGGCCATCATCAAAAAGTCTACAAACAATAAGTGCTGGAGAGGGTGTGGAGAAAAAGGAACCCTATTACACTGTTGGTGGGAATGCAAATTGGTGCAACCACTGTGAAAAACAGTATGGAGATTCCTCAGAAAACTCAAAATAGAATTACCATTTGATCCAGCAATCCCACTCCTGGGCATCTATCCAGAGAAATCCATGACTTGAAAAGACACATGTATTCCAATGTTCATTGCAGCACTCTATACGATAGCCGAGACATGGAAACAACCTATATGTCCATCAACAGAGGAGTGGATAAAGAAGAAGATATACAGATGCCGAACAAGCACATAGAAAAGTACTCAGCATCACTGATTATTAGAGAAATGCAAATCAAAACTGCTATGAGGTGCCACTTCACACCAGTCTGAATGGCCGTCATTAATAACCCTACAAATAACAAGTGCTGGAGAGGGTGTTGAGAAAAGGGAACCCTGTTTTATTGGTGGGAATGTAAATTGTACAACTTCTATGGAAAACAGTACAGAGGTACCTCAGAAAAATAAATATAGAACTACCATATGATCCAGCAATCCTACTCCTGGACATATACTGAGAAAACTTTCATTGAAAAAGATACATGCAACCCTATGTTCATTGCCTCACTATTCACAACAGCCAACACACGGCAACTTAAAGGTCCATCAACAGATCAACAGATTAAGAAGACATGGTATATATACACAATGGAATACTACTCAGCCATAAAAAAGAACAAAATAATGCCATTTGCAGCAACATGGATGGAACGAGAGACTCTCATACTAAGTGAAGTAAGTCAGAAAGAGAAAGACAAATACCATATGATATCACTTACATCTGGTATCTAATATATGACACAAATGAACCTTTCCACAGAAAAGAAACTCATGGACTTGAAGAACAGACTTGTGGTTGCCAAGGGGGATGGGGGAGGAGTGGCATGGACTGGGACTTCGGAGTTAACAGATACAAACTATTGCATTTGGACTGGATAAGCAAAGAAATCCTGCTGTATAGCACAGGGAACTATATCTAGTCACTTGTGATGGAACGTGATGGAGGATAATGTAAGAAAAAAGTATAAATATATATATATATATATGTATGTATGATTGGCTCTGCTGTACAGTAGAAATTGACAAAACATTATAAATCAACTATAATGGAAAAAATAAAAATATTAAAAAAAACTGAACGGGACTGAGTCACCTAAATACGATCATTTTCAATAGCCAAGTGGCTGTGATTCAGAATACTCTAAATGGATCTTTCTAGTGATAGAATTGGGGTGATTTTTATTTTCTCCTTTGTGCTTGTCTGAATCATCCAAATTTTTACAACAAACTTGTGATACATCATAGTCAGATGAAAAACAGTTCATTTTGAAAAAAGTAAAACATTTAACATTTATATCTTGAGATGACATCACAAAATCAAACAATCCCATGAGTCAGTCAGAACTTCAGCAGGTACTAAAACAAGTTTGGTGATTCTCACAGTAATTAAGCGAGCTTACACTATCAAATAATTAAACATATGATGACACACAAGGACATAATGTAGTACACACAGAAGAACTGCTAATGGAACCAAATAGTCTTGAAATGGAATCTAATATACATCTATTCAAAAAGGATGACCATATCTATATGGTCAAGGAGACATTACCAATCATGGGGTAAGAGAAAGGATTATTTAATAAATGGTGCTAAAAAATAGCAACTTAAGTATTTTAGGAGAAAATAAATCACTACCTCACAATGTACAACAATATAATTTTGGATGGATAAAATTGATAAGTGTAAAATCTATACTCAGGAGACCAGAAACACATGCGAATTTATGATCTAGGATTTAGAATACCTTTCTAAGCAAAATGCTAAAGGGAGTTTCCTGGTAGCCTAGAGGTTAAGGATCTGGCACTGTAACTGCTGTGGCTTGGGTCTAATCCCTAGCCTGGGAACTTCCACATGGTGCGAGCAAGGCTGAAAAAAAAAAAAATGCTAAAGGAAGAAGATAAACCAAAGAGAGAGAGAGATCAATTTTCTTATGAACACAATGTATCTCTCCAGTTATTTAGATCTTAATTTTCACTCCTCTCACAGTTACCTACGGATTTTGGGATTCTGGATGCTTTTATTTTCTTTCTCATATTTTTATGTTCCAAATTTTCTATAATGCTCATATAATCATTTCATAATAAAAATTATTGTAAAAGTAAATATTTAATGAAAAGATTAATTTAAACAATCGTGTAAATACTATAAACCCTGTTAAGTATCAAATGCTTAATGACAGTTAAATACTAAGAAGACATTTGTGCATGAACACTGACATGGCTCTGTCGAAAGATTTCAGAAGTCATGCCAGTATAGAGAAAAGGGAATGAAGGAGAGCTTAGAGAATAATTTTCTTTAATAATGCTCTCAATTTAGCTTTGATATCAACTACCACAAATCCTTGCCTTCTCCTAATTAGCAGGGAATAGAGATTATTATTCTGCTGCACCACTGAAAGTCAAAGCAGCTTCTTGAAGTTTACCCAAAAAAATCCAGCATACAGAAGGTGTTAGTCAAGCAGCTGCAGTCTTTGTTATCTGTGTACCTTTTTTTATGGCCACTGAGGGATGGCAGGGACAGTGTGACCTTGACAGCAGTGACAGGCAGGCTCTAAAAGCAAGTGGCCGTGCATTGCTGCTCCATAGCTCTGGGATGCAGAAAAATCTTTGTTAACCTCTTGGAATAATATCGCCCTTTGGAGACATCACTGCCTTTTTTTTTTTTTTTTAATACTTTCACTACCTAAATGTTGCCTGCAGACACAGCACAAGCTTAATGGCTCTATATTGATTCACCTTTGAAGAGAGTTGCAGCCCCATGAGATGCATGGACTTATCAATGGAAAAGGGACACCTTATAAAAAGGGAAATGTGTGCTTCCCACTTCTGCCTACCCCCTGCACACAGTTACAGATTCTGAACCATTAATGGTGGTTGAGGTGGAGTCACAGTCTCTTGGATCTGGAGAGTCGAGTCTTTTATATCTGCGTATTCCAAGTTAACATCCCTATTCAGAAGTACATGGGAGGAGTTACCGTCATGGCTCAGTGGAAACCAATCTGACTAGCATCCGTGAGGATGCAGGTTCAATCCCTGGCATGTTCAGTGAGTTAAGGATCTGGCATTGCCATAAGCTGTGGTGTAGGTCGGAGATGCGGCTCAGATCTGGCATTGCTGTGGCTGTGGTGTAGGCCAGCAGCTACAGCTCCGATTTGACCCCTAACCTGGGATCCTCCCTATGCCTCAGGTGTGGCCCCAAAATGAAAGAAAGAAAGAAAGAAGAAAGGAAGGAAGGAAAGAAAGGAAGGAAAGAAAGGGAAGGAAGGAAGGAAGGAAGGACAGACGGACATGGGAGAGGTGAGGTGAGAGAATGCCGCTGGCCTCAAAATACACAAGGCCAACTGGAACTGTGAAGACACAGAACTCTTCTCTTTTAAAGAAACACCCACATTAAACGTTAGCCTCGCCTCTCAACAAATAGTTGGAGCAAACTGAGTTTGTTTTGTCTCTTCCAAAATGGAAAAAAGAATTGCGTAGTTCAAACTGCTAGGAAATCAATACCCCCTTGTATCTCACTCCCACTCCTCCCAAATGTAACCTACTAGAATATTCACAAAATTCAGTATACCAAACGGCAATCAAAGTATCAGCTTCATTTACGGCAGATTTAAAAAAAATAAAAGCAGATTTCTAAGGCCAAGACTGGACTCCCTTCTTGTATCTTCTCATTGAAATGCAAAGTCACCCAGATATATCCTGTCAGGGTGGCAAAGAAGCTGAGCCCAATGGCGAATCTGCCCAACCAGGTCCTGTTCAGTCTGCTACCTCATGCGGAAAGGTAGTGCTGATCCCTTCTGCCCCTCTTGCAAAACTCTAACGCAAGTGGCAAGAGTAAAGTCAGTTCTCACTTTGGAGACAGAATAACTCCCCCACTGAGTAGTACGCAGCCCTAAACTGACACTCCCCAATTAGCTATTTGCCTTCCTATCGGGGAGGTGAGCCTAAGGTGGCCAGAGAAACAAGAAACATTTTCTCCAAAGCTGCCTAGAGCTAAGGTGGTCCTATAAGGGTTGGAGGCCTGGTAGAATTGGGTATCCTGAGTCTTAAACATTAAAGCCTTCAGTTTACTAAAGAACACATTTTCAGCAAACTCAAAGAATACATTTTCAGCAAATGTTAATAATGAGCATCAAGGTGGGCTGATGCTAGTGGAGGGAGAAGACTCAGGTCTCCTCAGTTTCTGATAGGAGACGGTTGTGACAATGGTATTCTACCTGTTCAGGGTGAGATCCCATGGGGCTGTATGAAGATTTGTCACTGTGAAGTTCCGAATAACTGCTGTATATGGCTGCAAAAACTAGCATTAGTAGCCATATCGGCTGACTCTACTGTCCGGTTCTAAGTGCACTGATTTATAACCCCCCGGCACCACCTTGCTTTATTGTCCCAGACAGATGGGCAGTCACATGACAATGACAGTTTCGACATGACCAGGCCATGTGCTTGCCCAAACAAGTATCTAAGAAAACCTAAGCACAGCAGACCTATCCCCTTTTACACCATCATCATTTTATCAGGAAGAATTTAAGGCACAGCGTAATTACATAACTGCCCAAAGTCACACTTAATGTGCTGTAGAGACAAAAATTGAACCCAAGTGATCTAGCTCCAGAGTTCATACTCAACCACTTCACTGTGCTGTGTGGCAAAACTACCTATACCCTACTCAGATAAAAACAAAGAGTGAGCTTTGCCCTTATTAGAAAAAGAAAATTATTCTCTACTCAGATTGTCACCCAAAGCCACAGACTTATAAATAATATGAGGCTGAGCCATCATCTCGTCCAGTCTCCAGTCCAGAACATAAATCCATTCTATAAAGCTCCGACAGATCTTATATCTCCTAGTACTGCCACAAATACCACAACCAATAAGAGGTAGTATTTATTAAACATATACTTTGTGCAGGATTTTCCTAAAAGCTTCACATAAGTTATCACATTTAATCCCTAACAGGTAAAAAGTACAGAATCACCATTTTCATACATAAAATTTAAGTGTGAAAAGGTAAGTGATTTGTCTAGGATCACATACTTTGTAACTAGCAAACGCAAGACTGCCTACTGGAAAGCAGTTTAGGAGAGGAGACCAGGGTGCAAGCACTTGCCGGGGTAGGGCAGGGGTACACTACGCAGGGCCCAGGTTATTGTCTGAGCACCCTGATGTGGCACAGGGTTGCTGCTGTGGTTGTTCTATGTGCTACCGCTTTATTCTTTCTGCAAGCTGCCTTTTAGCTCCCCTGTTTATTTTATCTGTTTTATCTTTTACCCATTCAACAGACATTAATGAGACTGATGCAGGCACCAAGGATAAACCAGTAGCAAAACAGAAAGTCTTTCTCTGTTGGAGCCTGTATACCACTGGGGGCAGGAGGATAAGTGGGTGGGTGTCCGTGCATGTGTGTGTGCACGTGTGTGTGTGTAAAATATAAAGACAGAGACATCTAAATATCTCTATAATCCATATATATCTATAGATATCTGTCTACAGGTATACCTATCTATGGGTATCTTCTATTAAATGTATCTGTATCTATCCGATATATCCATCTAACAGATGGATAAATACAGAGAGAAAACTTTGGAGATTAAGTGTTATAAGAAAGTAAAGCACATCAGGCTCTGTGCAAGGTACTGGGCTCAAAGACATGCAAGCTATGGCTTCACACTCAAGGAGCCTCCAATCTAGGGAGGGTAGGTCTCTTGGCTCCAACAGTGGCTCTTAGGTCCACTGCCTCCCCAGCAGAGCTATGCTTAGAGCTTGGCTTGGAGCTACCAGTCCTTGGCTTGCAGGACCCCTGGACTTCAGATGGCTGGGTCCTTACAGGAGAGAGAAGGAAGGAGAAAAAGGAGTTGGCCCAGTTGGCTGACTCTGAGAAGTGACAAGAGGTTCTTAAACCCATACAGATACAAAATTCCTTTTCTTAAATTTCTAAGGCAGATATGCTTCAGAACTGAGAATTTTTCAGGATTTAGAAAGCAAATATGGTGAATTACAAAGACCTCCAGTAGGACCTGGAGCCATAATCCATAATCAAATGTATTAACATTACAAAGCAAAACACAAATATTCACTCTAAGTGGGATAAACTTAATGATAATAAATAACCTCAAATGAATTCCAGACAGGTTTTGCCACCAATGAATTCTGATGCCAAATTTAGAGTAATATTCTCAGTTTTCGGAGCTTTGTGATGTCAGAATTATGGATAAGGCATTATAGACCTGATTAACCTCACCTCATCCACACATTACTCTGAAGTTCCTAAACTTGAGTGTGGATCACAGTCACCTGGAGGCCTTACTCCATAGGGCTGGGGTGGAGCTGAGAACAGCATTTTTGACAAGCTCCCAAGTGTATCACTGGGCGGAGCTGCCCCTGGGCCACACTCTAAGGATCCACTGCTTTATTCCACAATGAAATGAAAAAACCAATAAACACTCAAACTCATTTTTTATTTTCATGAAGTTTATCTCTCAAATGACCCCAGTGTGTATTTGATGATTCATAGCTGCCTGCCTGTTTGTGACACATAGAGGAACAAAAAGACAGCTGGATACTTGTGAAAAGCTTGGTTGCCATGGGATTTTGATGGAATGTGACCCTGAAAAGCCCAAGCTAGGCTCTTCACTGGTACAGGAATCAAAACATCAATTCTAAAGGGGATTGGGGAAGAGGGCATAGATTTGATTTTAAAGAAAATTCCTTAATTGAAATTCCTTTCCTGAACCACTCTATCATGTTACTATATGGGGGGAAAAAAAACCACTTTGCAAATGATTTTCAAAAGTCATTAAACATGAAAAATACTATTTTCCTTTTAACGTACATAACAGTCAGTCAACACGGAAACTAGCAGATATAGATCCACTTCCTTTGGGAATCAGAGGAGTTGTCAAATTCTTGTGAACTGATGCTCTTAATTTCTCTACTCACAAGCCAGGTGCTAACTTCAAGATATCTCTTTTTCATTCCCATAAATTTTTTTTCCAATTCTATTCCTCCACCTTTATTTTCTAGATCTTACTAAACCCAGAAAAATCTCTCCTCTTCTTACTCTGTTTTAATTGGGGGGGGGGCAAATTTGTAAGTAAAAGCTGGTATAGGTCAACACAAACACAAGATAGCTACCCACTTTCAGATCGACTTACACTAATCAATGTCACAAACACCTCAGTATGAAAGTATTTCTCTTCTTCATGTTTCTCTAACACTGCATTTACTCAATTACCTGAATGATACCTTAATGATATATTTCTACTGAATTTGTCGAATCCGTTATAATTTTGACTATTCTAGCTTTTTTGCTTCAATTGCAAATTATATTATTTAACCTACATCATGGGTTTAATAGCTTTTAGAGGGCTGATCTGAAAACCTATTCATGGTTTATAATTTTATAAATAAAGGGACATGCATTTTTGCCTCAGTAAATATCTATAAGCCTTGGAGTTCCCTTCAAAGCTCAGCGGTTAACGAACCCAACTATAGCATCCATGAAGATGCAGCTTCGATCCCTGGCCTTGCTCAGTGGGTTAAGGATCCGGCGTTGCCATGAGCTGTGGTGTAGGTCACAGACATGGCTTGGATCTGGATTTGCTGTGGCTGTGGTGCAGGCTAGCAGCTACAGCTCCAATTCGACCCCTACCTTGGGAACCTCCATATGCCGCAATTGTGGCCTTAAAAAGCAAAAAAATAAATAAATATCTATAAGCCAATCCATTTCTTGTTCAAGGACTAATGAATTTCTGTGACCCCTTAAAAATGGAACATGTATTTAACAAGAGAGGCCCTTAATGAATATATCTTGGCCAACTTACAGATTATCAAGTTGAACTGTGTGATTATTCACTTTGCTTTTTAAAAGAACGCATCACTTTCCTTTAAATAGTCACATGTAAAAAGCACATTTTGACCCTCGTTTTCATACACACAGCTGTTGCTAAAAGCAAATATAAAAATGAAATAGAAATGAAGGGCTAGTATCATCACTCATATTTTAGGCCTGTAGACTCTGCCTCCTTAGCTTGACTCCAATTTCCTAAAGGCTCAAAGCATGTGCCTTTCCATGTGGGTATTAGATTGAACATTAGACACTGCTATGTGCCCCCTCCATAGCTCAACAATAAGCAGCCGGGTGAAATCTAGGGCTAGGGATGTTTAGTGATGCCTTATACATAGGGTTACGAAGAGTAAAAATTAAAATGTCTAAAGAGCAAACTACAGTAGACCCCTGAACGTGTAAGGGGGTTAGAGGCACTGACCCCCCACATAGTAGGAAACACCAGTATAACTTAGAGTTGACCTTCCATATACTCAGTTCCCCCACATCCTGGTTCTGCATCTGCAGATTCAATCAACCTCAGATCCTACAGTACTAAAATATTTAAAATTGAAAAAAAGCCCACAAAAAAGTGGACTCATGAGGCTCAAACCAGAGTTGTTCAAGGGTCAACCATATTTGTTTCCAAGTGTCCTTCCTGTGGCTAACCCATCCAGGCAAGAACTGTGGTGCAGAAGGCTCTGCCTCAGTGGAAACTGTTCTAAAATTAGGGCCCATGCCCGTTCCAGCTCTCAGCTAAAGTCCTTGATTCTAATCTTAATTCCAGTTTTAAGGATGGGGCCTATAAATGGATTTTTAACATACTCTCTGTTTTATGCCTTATATGTGTTTATATTTCCATATACCTTAACTATCTTTTAAAATAAAAATCCATCCTGTTTCTAGAAAAAGACCAGGTTGGTATTTGTCTTTTAAAAGTATATGCCTCCAAAGACAGAAATATAGATAAGTGGAACAGGATAGAAAGCCCAGAATTAAATCCACGCATCTATAGTCAACTAATCTATGATAAAGGAGGCAAGAATATACATTGGACAAAAGACAGCCTCTTCAATAAGTGGTACTGGGAAAACTGGACAGCTACATGTAAAACAATGAAACTAGAACACTCCCTAACACTATGCACAAAAATAAACTCAAAATGGATTAAAGATCTGGATATAAGACCTGATACTATAAAACTCTTAGAGGAAAACATTGGCCAAACACTCTCTGACATAAATGACAGCAACATCTTCTCAGATCCATGTGTCAGAGTAAGGACAATAAAGAGAGAAATAAACCAATGGGACTTAATTAAACTTCAAAGTTTCTGCACAGCAAAGGAAACCCTAAACAAAACGAAAAGGCAACCCACAGAATGGGAGAAAATATTTGCAAATGATTCAACTGACAAGG
>PVHT021183524.1:21488232-21531504 GCA_004024745.2 Catagonus wagneri
ACCATGACCCGAAAAGACACCTGTACTCCAGTGTTCATTGCAGCACTCTATGCAATAGCCAGGTCATGGAAACAACCTAAATGCCCATCCACAGAAGAGTGGATAGGGAAGATATGGTACATACACACAATGGAATGTTACTCAGCCATTAAAAGGAACGAATTACCAACATTTATAGCAACATGGATGGACTCAGAAATTATCATGCAAAGTGAAACCAGTCAGACAATTAGACAGCAACACCCAATGATACCGCTTACATGTGGAAACTAAAAGACACAATGAACCTTCTTACACAACAGACAATGACTCACAGACTTTGGAAAACCTTGGTTTTTCAAATAAGACAATCTGGGGGGGTGGGGGGATGCACTGGGGGTTTGGGATACAAAATCTGTAAAACTGACTTGTGATGATTTATGCACACCTATAATTGAAATAAAATCCATTAAGACAAAAAAAATAAATAAATAAAAGTATATGCCTCCCATACTTAAGGTACCTGACTCTGTGAAAACAAGCAAAGACTCCCATAGCTCACTCAGTATCTGAGAAGACCACTGACCAGCAGGAGATACATCTCCCTCATCCAGATGCCACTGTGGTGAAACCATGCCATCAGTAATAGAATGTGTACTCATTGGAGCCTGCTACGTGGCCCCTGTTCACTAGGCTAGAAGTATGAAGATAACTAACTTGGTCCCTACCCTCAAGGGACTCAGTGTCTGTTAAAGGGCTCCCTTCTTTTGGGTTAATTATTGTTCTTTCTGTGTAGCCCTTTTAAAATGCAACTACTCATCACTAAAATAAATAATACAACATACTATCCATTTGTCCATCAGATATTTCCTCTCAATCCTAAAGTATCTGTGGGAAAATACAACATTTTAAAGAAAATTATTCTCACAAACCTCTTGAAATAAATACAATAACTCACAGACCCCAGTTTAAGAAAAACTCTGTCACCTTAAAACTCACCTTGATGCAACTGCTGTCCTGTGACCAAGAGCCACTCACCTGCCATTCCTTGATTGAAGCACTAGATGGCGGCAGAAAACTGCCTCATCAGAGTAACTGCACCAGCATCTGAGGCTGACAAGGTCTCCTTTCTCATCAAGGGGTCTCACCAAGGGGCTTCAGATTTGCTCTCAAAAGTATCATTTTCCTCAAGAGCTAAAGAAACAAAAGAATATGATATTCTAACAAAAGAAGCACCTATCAGCATCAACATTCCGATTTAATTGCAAGGGGCCAGCAACCTGGCTTCAAGGCAATTTCATGGGGTTTTTTTTGTTTTTTGTGGGTTTTTTTGGCTGCACCCTAGGCACGTGGAAGTTCCAGGGCCACGGATCGAACCCGTGACACAGCAGCGACCCAAGTCACTGCAGTGACAATGCCGGCTCCTTAACCTGCTACACCACAAGAGAACTCCTGGCAACTTCATGATTTTCCCAGCAACTCAAAGTTCTCATTTCCTCATATACTAATTAGATCCAGAATCTCATCTAGCCCTCCGAGAGGAATTTGTGAGAACCAAACGCCATAATGGATTTGAAAGGCTTTTGTGAACTGTGTTGGGTTATTTATTAATTGCCATTAACACACATTTCCCCCGAGATCAGAGCCTGTCCTGAGGCAAGACAGGCTGTGGAGGGGAAAGCGGTTTCTCTGAAGAAAGCATGAGGTGCTCTGCCCGGGAATGCAGTGTTTCCATTAAGCTTGGCCAACCAACATATTCAACATCATACAGTGAGGGAACAGAAGTGTTATTCAGTTTCTGGACACCACGGATTTGTTCTCCCCACTCTCTGGTTAAAGGATCACCCTGGACTCAATTCCAGTCTCAAGCAGGAGCTTCAGCACGCTCAATCCCTGTCCTCACAGAAAACTCCAAGTGAAACTGAGCCCTAAGCAAAATGGTGAAATAGGTGAAAATAAGTGTCTAAAATCTTCCTCTTCATCCATATCCTGATTTAACTTTCCCCCCGCAGATAATCCTGCACCATCACTTTTACCCAGGCTGTCCCTATTGGGTTGGGAAATGAACAGAAAAAGGAATAAATGGCTCAACACATTAGCCCTTCCAGAAACATCTATATTTTAAATGAGAATGGTAACAAAAGGATAGTGTTTCATCCAAAGGAATATATCTCTAACAGTTGAATGTGAGGCACTGAGGACAGAGAAATTTGAAGTTACGGTCTACTGTCTCTTCACTTCAGAAAAGTCATCTCTCATAGCTTTTTTTTTTTTTTTTTGGTCTTTTTAGGGCTGCACTGGCGGCATATGGAATTTCCAGGCTAGGGGTCAAATCAGAGCTGCACCTGCCAGCCTACACCACAGCCACAGCAACATAGGATCCGAGCCACGTCTTCAACCTACCACAGCTCATGGCAACACCGGATCCTAACCCACTGAGTGAGGCCAGGGTTGAACCTGGGTCCTCATGGATACCAGTTGGGTTCCTAACTGCCTGCATCACCACGGGAACTCCTCTCACAGCTTTTAATAGAAGGCCCAGCCAGCTTTTTCTCCTTCTGCCCCACCCCTGCCCCTCCCCCCACAACTTTTTCTCTCTGGTCTACACAAATGACGACACTCTAAAATGCACCTGTTGTGCTTTCCTTTCCTCTATTCCCCTCAGCAATCACACTTTTGAGTTTAAAGGATCTTTCTGACCCTAAACTCATTGTTGACATTCTCTTCCCTCCCTATACATACACTCAACAGAAATCAAGCTGGCCACCATGTAAGCACCAGAACTATAACTCTTTACACTAATTTATAATTGACAAAATATTTCTATCCAACAGGTAAAGGGAAGAAAACAAGATGCAGTAAATTACCCGAGGTCACAGGACTAACCAGCAGCAAGATTCAGACCCAAATGTAGACCCCTGGCTCCCAGCAGCCCAAGGACTGTTCTGGAAGCTACAGAAGAACCTGAAGGCCAGGATGACACTGCCATGGAAATGCTCTAATGCCCCACACATACATCTCCAGACTCAGAGACTTCCCACGAGGACCAAAGGCAAATCACATCTACAGCCAGCACTGGTGTCCTATCAATGAGGGTGGGGGAAGGAGACTGAAGGTCTATCTCAGCCCCCTGGTCCCCTTAAATATTTAAGACAAATTCCACCCTGAACCAGTACCATTTCCATACCCAGATTCAACCTTGGACTGTGGGTACCTTAAAAAACCATGAGAGAGGGGAGGAAAGAATTTCTCTAGAAAGCAAAAAAACTGGAGCAATAAAACCATGTTCTTGATTCCAGATTTCTTAATCCTCCCTAAAGACGGCTCAAGTAAAAACAGTATTCTGGGCTGTTGCGAAAGAAGGGGAAGCACCACATACTTCCTGAGTTTTCAATAAAATCCCCTAAATTCACTAAAGAGGAGAAAGCACCACACTTTTTGAATTTTCACTAAAATCCCCTATTATGATTTAACCATACACCCACCAACACCCTTTCCTCCTATTAGAGCATTCACACAGCAGAGCTGCAATGCCAGTCCCCAGCCAGCCCCTCCTGACTCCACACAGCAAAGCCTTTATAGGAGCTGCCACTCCTTCCCCACTGGGGAGAGCCCACAGCTGGGGAAGAGATTCTCTGCCACAAACAAGGAATGAAGCACCTGAACACCTTTCAATCTTGAGTGTTTCCACATGGAGGAGGATGTAAACAGGAATAAGAAATTTAAAAAGGGAGTTCATGGCTCAGTGGTAACAACACTGACTAGTATCCGTGAGGAGGCAGGTTCAACCCTGGCCTCACTCAGTGGGTTAAGGATCCTGTGTTGCCGTGAGCTGTGGTGTAGGTCACAGACATGGCTCATATCTAACATTGCTATGGCTGTGATGTAGGCCGGCAGCTACAGCTTCAATTTGGCTCCTAGCCTGGGAACTTCCATATGCCGCAGGTGTGGCCCTACAAAGACAAAAAAAAAAAAGAGAGAGAGAGAGAGAAATGAAGAGTTAGTGAGGAGGGCCACCCATTTCTGAGGGTGCAGTTCTACCAGGGGCCCCTCTAAAAGCTCCCCATCCACAGGAAATGAGCTTTTTTGATTTTGTTTAGAGCTGCACCTCTGGCATATGGAAGTTCCCAGGCGAGGGGTTCAATTTGAAGCTGTAGCCGCCAGCCTTTACCACAGCTCACTGCAATAATGGATCCCTAACCCACTGAGCGAGGCCAAGGATGGAACCCGTGTCCTCATGGATACTAGTCAGGTTCTTTAACCACTGAGCCGCGACGGGAACTCCAGGAAATGCTTTAATCTGAGAGTTGGGAAAGTGGCCCTGGCTCTGGAGGGCACCCCGCCCGCCCCCCACCCCACTCTGCCTTGTCACATCCTATACCTAGAGATGACTTCCACAAAAGACATCCAAAAGCAAAAAAAGAAACAAGGCCCAAAGCTTATTCAATCATTTTAAGATACCAGGACACCTGGTCAGCACAACGGTGAAGCTGCATCACCGTGTTTTATTGCTTCCAAAGGCTCAGTGGACACCGCATAGACATGTACATACCTATGTATATGGGTATACACATATTTATATTATTTACATATATTTCTGGGTGTATATGTCCACATATACCTATAGGGTCGGTCCTCCGTATCCTCTGGCGATTTGCCCCAGGTCACTTAATATCAAAATTCGTAGACGGACAAGTTCTTCACAGAAAAACAGCGGAGCACAGTCCTCCCGACCTCCCCGGGGTTCAAACCTCCGCGGGTTTCCGCCCTCCGCGGGTTTCCGCCCTCCGCGGGTTCCGCCCTCCGCGGGGTTCCGCCCTCCGCGGGTTCCGCCCTCCGCGGGTTCCGCCCTCCGCGGGGTTCCGCCCTCCGCGGGTTCCGCCCTCCGTGGGTTCCTCCTTCCACCAGTTCCGCCCTCTCTGGGTTCAACCCTCCACCCGTGCCGACTTCTGAGGGCTCAGCCCTCCGTGGGTGCCGCCCTCAGCAGGTTCCGCCCTCCGCGGGTGCCGCCCTCCGTGGGTTCCTCCTTCCACCAGTTCCGCCCTCTCTGGGTTCAGCCCTCCACCCGTTCGGACCTCTGAGGGCTCAGCCCTCCGTGGGTTCCGCCCTCCGCCGGTTCCACTCTCCGCTGGTTCTGCCTCCCATTAAGGGGAAATTGACATGCGGTTCTTCAAGTGTGGGGACAAAACGGGACTACAAAGGAAAAGAAAATAACCATACCCTATACTGCTGTAAAATTTTCTACCTTTATCAAAAACTTTTGCATTTGTGACTGAATTGTTTCATTCCTAACTCACGAGGTAGGTTGGGCAGATGTCATTAGGAGCCCTACTTCATAGCTGAGGAAATTAAACTTCAAGCACAGTGTTTTTGGTTTGGATCATAACTAGAATGCAGGTATGATGACATCCGTGTTATCCTGCACCAAACAGACACTGCTTAGTAATTGTACAACCATGTGTGGTGCAGTTTGGGATATAAATGTTCCATGTTTCATAAATTCATTTTAGAACTTATTGTTACTGATAATACACTTGCAGATTTTTTATCTCTATAACTGAAGTTGGAGTAGAAATGAGCAAAAATTATCTGGATGCTACCTATCTTAAAACAGCCATTAGACTTTTTTTTCCTTTTTTTAGGGCGCATTCACAGGATACGGAGGTCCCCAGGCTAGGGGTCAGGTGGGAGGTACAGCTGCCGACCTATACCACAGCCACGCAGGATCCGAGCTGTGTGTACGACCTACACCACAGCTCACAGCAACGCCTGATCCTTAACCCACTGAGCAAGGCCAGGGATCAAACCCACAACCTCATGGTTCCTAGCCGGGTTCATTTCTGCTGCTGTGCCACAACAGGAACTCCAGCCATTTGATCTATTACTCTCAACCCTACCTGCTTTTCGGAATCAACCAAGGATCTTTTTTAAAATATCAGTACCTGGACTTCACAACCCTGAGCCTTTGAAGTAGACTGTCTGCAGATGGATAGGGCAAACTAATTTTTCCAAGTTCTTCGGAGGTTGTTAACATGCAACCACAAACTTAGGTGGCATGGGAGTATACCATGTCACGCAAAGCCAGATCATTTTGCACATTTTGTGTGTGCACATGTCCTATTTCTATACCCTTAATATCCCCAAGTTTACCAGCTATTCAGGGGTCACCCTTTTCAGTGGGTTAATATCCAGCTTTGCTGTGAGCTGTGTGTAGGCCAGCAGCTGCAGCTCTGATTTGACCCGTAGCCTGGGAACTTCCATATGCCAGGTGCGACTCTTAAAAAAAAAAAAAAAAGACTCACACTACAATCTAACGTGTGCTGAGAAATCTAATCACCTTCCTGACATTTTTCAGGAGTCCAGAAAGCATGTTCTCTTGGTTCATATCACTCCAAATCCCTACTATTGAAGCTGTTTCAGACTTACCATTTTGCTTCCTGCAAATGCCGACCTGTTTCCTCATTCCATCCCCTCACTTTGGCCACCACCTTCCTACCTCCTTTCAACACCCAAACGACTCTATCACCACTACTTCATGAAACGAACCTTTACTAAAAGCTTAGGTTTAACAGGACAGCTCTACCGCTCCTAAAGAAAAACATATCCCTGGGTATTAGACATCACTGTTCTTGAAGTTTCCCGGTCCTGCCACAGTGTGTTCCTGCTGGCTGGTCTTTTCCCTTAGCCACTAACAATTTTCTACACTGCTTTTCTACCATCATTAACCGGCTATGTCACAGCGGAGACTCCTCAGGATGCGTTTTTACTATCACAAAGCTCAAAGGTGGCAGGAGGCAGAAGTTTCACTGTGCTTTTCCCTTTCTCCCTTTCATAGTAGATCTTGAGCGTACTAAGTGGTAGGAGCTAAACGTTTGTGTCCTCTGACCTCCCCAGATTTACATGTGGAAGCCATAATCCCCAATGTGATATTATTTCCAGGTGGGGCATTCGGGAGATACTTAGGTTTAGATGAGGACACAAAGGTGGGGCTCCCATGATGGAAATAATATCCTTGTATGAGGGGACGAGAGCTCAGCACTCTGTGAGGTCATATGAGTGACAGTGACCTACAAGCCGGGAGAAGAAGCCTCGGAATGAAACTTACTTTGCCAGGACCTTGATCTTGGACTTCCCAGCCTCCAGAACTACCAGGAGGCTGAGAAATACATTTCCATTGTCTGAATCACCCAATCTCTGGTGTTTTGTCATGGCAGTCCAAGCTGACAAACATAGCAAGACCCAGAAGTCACGGTCCTTCTATCAAATTCTTTACCAAGGTCTTAGGTGCCTGACAAAGTGCAGGGATTGTCTTAAAGCCTAGTTTAATCAACACCATAAAGCTGGTCAAAAAAACCCCAAGGGTTGCAGGTTACCAAGTTTTCCAGATAAACAGACCTCTGCCATCTTCTCATTCCTCTAATTTCCGATACGGAGGTTCTTTCACAGACCAAGGAGCACCCCTGGTCTCCTCTGACTCAACTGACCCTTTGGCTTTTCCGCCATGATCTGCCGGCCGTCGTTCAGCCCTGAGTTACACGCCATCGTGGACTTTTCAGGTTTTTGTTTTGTTTCTTAAATTTAAAAATCAGTTAAAAGCATCTAAAGTGCAGTTATAACTGAAGATCAGTTATAAGCATCTAAAGTGCAGACACCACACCTTAGTTGGTTTCAGCCTCCACAAAGCCTGGCACAATTTTGAGCACATAATAGGGAATCAGTGTGTATTGGATTCATTTGTCAAATAAAGAGCAATGGTTTTTGTGGTCAGGTGAAGAGCAACAATGTTACAGGCCCCACCTGTTTCAAGAAAAGGCAAGCCATCTTTTTCAGACAGGATAAAGAGCTTTGCCCTTACCCAGCATGGCATCATTGCGGAGGAGAGAAGTCTAAGACGAGTTACTTGACCTCTCAGAGTCCTTCTTCATCACCCTGTAGGGAACCTTCTATTTCATTCGTGGTCTCAAAAATAACAAGGATATTGCGTGCAAAGTACCCAGCACTGTGATCAGAGCATAAAGATATTCAATAAATACAACTGCCCGCCCTGTCCACACCCCTCACCCCACACCATCCCTTCTGTAGGGCTTTAGGGACCACTTCTGCATTTTCCCACCTTTCTTAGGAGGGGCTCTGTGGACCCTGAAAAATGCTACCTAACAATCCAACCAAGGCATCTCCAGATTCAACCACTGAATCCAAATGAAGCCAACATACAATTCACAGAAGTACTCAGAAACATGCGTCTCAAAGAACATATGAAACAAGACCTCCAGAAGGACTGTTTTTTGTCTTGGCTTGCACAGAGTAAAGGTCTCAGAGAAATGTTTCATTAGATGAATGGTTTCAGTGCCATCAGGGGCTCTGAAAAATATCAGTTTCATAGTCTAAGCAATAAAAACCGACTTCTGTATCTCTTCCATCTGACTCCACATTCCTGGTGACCAGGTGGTTTCCATAGTGCCCAGGAAAGCCTCTCAATAAATATTAACTAGGGAAAAACAGACCAAGAAAAACTCTACTCTTCTTTTCTGACTTGGTCATTTAATTCTGAAAGGTCAGAGGCCTTTTGCGTTTCATCTGTTCCTGTGGAAACCCCCCAGGGAGGACTGGCCCCTGTTCGGCCTGTTTCAAACTTGCAGTGTCAGGTGTTAACATTTTCTAACTTTGGAAGACAAGATGTCCCAAATTCCAATACCCTGAGGGAAGAAAATTAATCATAGGTGGCCTCCTGCTGCATTACCCATCCTGACAGAGTTTTTGCAACAATATATCCCCTAAGAACCTTCTAGTTCCTTCCCAGCAAAAGTACTGTCTATTCTCACAACCATCGTCTTTCTCTGGCTCTCTCTCCCCAGGACATTTTTTTTTTGCCTGAAAACGTCCCCAGGTCTCTTTTCGGAATACTTCAGTCTTTGCATTGCCTGCTAGTTTGTCTGTACCTCTGCCATATCCCTTACTACGTTCTGACATGTGTTATGATTACTTGAAAAGATGCCCATCCTCCCCCACGTGGTAAGCACCTTAAGAGCGTGGACTGTGTCTCGGCTGTTATCACCCCTTGCCTGTGCTTCCTGACCCGTTGTGAACTTTCAACACAGGCTGATGAGTTGGCTGGACCAGAGCTCTCCGTACTACTTCAGTCGTTCATTTGTGCCTAAAACCAAGTCCTGGGGACTTCTTTCTTCTTTATAGCATCAGGAAAGAGCATGTTTAGACAGGAAAGAGGTACAAGGGCCAGAGGAGAAAGGAAACTAGAGAGAAGACTGCAAAGTTTTCTTCTATGAGGCCCTATTGTAAAGCACAGGAAACAAAAAAATTTATATATATATAAAACTGGGTCACTTTGCTGTACAACAGAAATTGGCACAACATTGTAAATCAACTATACTTTAATAAAAATAAATTTTGGAGTTCCCATCATGGTTCAGCAGGTTAAGAACCCAACATTGTGCCCATGAAGATGCAGATTTGATCTCTGGCCTCACTCAGTGGGTTAAGGACCCGGCGTTACTGTGAGCTGCGGTGTATGTCACGCAGACACAGCTCGGATCTGGCGTTGCTGTGGCTGTGGTACAGGGTAGCAGCTACAGCTCCAATTCGACCCCTAGACTGGGAACTTCCATATGCTGCAAGTGCAGACTTAAAAAGAAAAAATATATATTTTTTTAAATAAAAATAAAAAGCTTTCTTCTTTAACATCCATAGCTACATTTCTCTGCCACATCCACCATATAATGCTCCATACCTCTTCAGCTGTGACTAGGAGACTGATTTTACCTGAAAAGCAACTCACTCACACTGGAGCTTTCAAAGGCTTCCTGGATTGCTGAAGAGAGTGACACTGCCTTTCAATTTAGAATCTCAAAGCATTTTCTAACTAAAGAACCGATCTTGATTAAATCACATATTCAATTTGTCTGAGGCCCACAATTCCTAACATTCAGTCTTTGGAGGCAGGATGAGCTGAGACCCTGAAGAAGGAAAGGGTGTCCTGAAAAACCAGGACTTCCCACACTGCTCTCTCCATGCAGCTGCCCTTCCTCTGGTCACTTGCAGGCTGGCCCCCGCAGCTGCTACTGTCCCCAGTTTAACGTATGATGTTGCCCGGGAAGCGATGCTGGGAACCTTTTTGCAGCGGCTTTCTGACATATGTTCCCACGGCCAGAACAACGACGAGGCTCCTTTCAACTCTCTTTCTTCCCTAGCAGGTTTGGAGACTGCTCTTTGTGAGGCCTGGCTGAGTCACAGATGGCCGCAGGGCTTGGACTGGCCCCCTCCTGTCTTTCCCCACTAGGATGCCTAAGTCATTTGCATATGGTGAATCCTCCGCCAGGCTCCTTACAAAAGCAAAAGAAAGGCATTTTTTTCCTTTTCAGGGCCAGGTGGCTTGGACGATTAGTATTTGTTGCATTAGTGAGAGCAGCCCCAGAGATTAGGCAGAAAGGCCATTTTCCCCCACAGTGATTCCACCCAAGGCTTATTTTCGAAGAAGCTGAGTAGCCCAGGGGCTCCGCGGCTGCATCTGAATTCAGTCCAGCCAGCTTGCCACACTTCTCCAAGGCGGTAGGAACCAAGGCTTTAGACTAGTTTCAGACCTTTGCAGAGACCCCACCCTGACTTGCACAACTAGGATACTGTCTGGGAACTGTCACCTCTGTTAGGGTTCTCTTCACCTAAGAGATCTGGGAAAACACATAATACATCCTAGACCCCACCCCCACCCCCCACATGTCCTCAAAAACAAAGGCACAGGGATGTGTCTGTTCACATCCACTGCAGTTTATGGCCCCACCATGGGCGCTGTTACTGAAATACAAGAACTCATTCTGGTTGCTTCACTTCTCCCCACATCTAGTGGGTTTATTCTATCTAAATGGCTCTTTTCCCCTTCCTCTTTTCTCCATCCTGTTTTTCCCAAGCTATATGCAGCTGATTGTATTAGGTTCATTGCTTTTCTTCCGGCCTCTCCGTGAACCTCCTTCCACAAAGCTGCCAGAGAATTTTTCCAGCGTTCAAGTCCAAGTCCATCCATCACTCCCTTGCTCAAAATTCTGCAGCAGGGCCCATTCATCTTGGAGATGACTCCTTCAGGCAACTTCAGAAGTTGGTTCTTTCCTACCTGTTCATCCACCCTTATATCCCAGTTTCTCCCCCAGGCTTCAGTGACTCTAAATGGCTTTGGGCTCAGCATCCCTGCTGGGCTCTTACATCCCTCTTTTCCCTGGAATGCATCCACTCTCTGTTTTTTTCCCAGTTCTCAAGACCAAATCTTTGACTTGCCTAATTTCCTGGTGTTCGCCATGCCCAAACCAGGACACGTTAGTCCATTCTCTATTTCCTAAATCAGTCAAGGTTAGCGAACTTTTGAGAAGTTCATTTCGCCCTCTCCATCATCCCCAAGCAAGAAAACCTTAAGGGCTATTATCCCACAGAGTGAAATCTAAGAATGAAGATGACCCTGTGGCAGGCAGAGAAGAGGCAAAGAGAAACTGGACTGGGTCCTTGATAACTTCGAGTGACTGAGTCAAGCCTGCTTTATATCTGTTCTTTTCAAGTTCATCAGCCAACAAATTCCCTGTATTGCTTAGGCCTGTTTGAACTGGGTTTTCCATCTCTTACAATACAGAGAACCTTATCTGATATGGCAGAGATTAATAATATTCTCTTTGAGGAGTTCCCTTTGTGGCTCAGTGGTTAACGAAACCGACTAGGAACCATGAGGTTGTGGGTTCAATCCCTGGCCTTGCTCAGTGGCTTAAGGATCCGGCATTGCCGGGAACTGTGGTGTAGGTTGCAGACGCGGCTTGGATCCCGCGTTGCTGTGGCTGTGGCGAAGGCCGGCAGCTACAGCTCCTGTTAGACCCCTAGACCTCCATATGCCGCAGGTGCGGCTCTACATAAAGGCAAAAAGACAAAATAAATAAATAAATAATATTCTCTTTGAAAGAAACAGCTTACCTTAGAATAAATGATAAAATAATACGAAACCTGAAACCAAGGAGTTCAGTAAATGCATCATCGGATAGTCGAGAAGCCTGCCTTTTTTTTTTTTTGGTCTTTTTAGGGCTGAACCCACGGCATATGGAGGTTCCCAGGCTAGGGGTCCAGTTGGAGCTGTAGCCACCAGCCAACACCAGAGCCACAGCAACACAGGATCCTTAACCCACTGAGCAAGGCCAGAGATCGAACCCGCAACCTCATGGTTCCCAGTCGAATTTGTTTCCGCTGAACCATGATGGGAACTCCAGGAGGCCCTAATATCTTATATTTTGTTCTTCTATCTATAAATTAAGTCTATTCCTACCAAATCCTTCCTAAATTTATAACACAGTTGATAGTAATAAAGTCTGGGAAGGTGTTTTAGTCTGTTCTGGCTGCTACAACAAAATAAGTTGCTTGATTTATAAACAACAAAAATTTATTTCTCACCATTCTAGAGGCTGGAAGTCTAAGATCAAAGTACCAGGTTGCAGCCTGTCAACTTATTGCTATGTCTTCACATAGTAGAAGGGTCAAGCTGGCTCTCTGGGTTTTTTTGTTTTTTTGTTTGTTTTTGCTTTTCAGGGCCACAAGTGTGGCATATGGAAGTTCCCAGGCTAGGGGTCCAACCAGAGCTGCAGCTGACAGCCTACGCCACAGCCACAGCAACACAGGATCCAAGCGGCATCTGTGACCCACAGCACAGCTCATGGCAGCACCAGATCCTTAATCCACAGAGCAAGGCCAGGGATCGAACCCATACTCTCCTGGTTACTAGTTGGGTTCTTAACATGCTGAGCCACAGTGGGAACTCCCTGGGGTCACTTTTATAAGGGCACTAACCCCATTCATGAAGGCTCCACCCTCATGACCTAATCACCTTCCAAAGGCCCCACCTTCTAATATCATCACCTTGGGCATTAGGTTTACAATATATGAATTCCAACATGTGAATTCAGACCATAGTGAAAAAGTTCTGCTGTTCCTTAATATATGCATAAAAAACCTTTTATTTAGTACTTACTCTGTGCATGGCAGTAGGTATTATATACATAGAAAAATATGAAATATCTCCCAGGCTAGGATATGGCAAACTACAGCTCACAGCTGCTTGCTGTTTTTGTAAATAAAGTTTTATTGGAACACAGTTACACCCATGTGTTTACCTACTATTCATGGCTGCTTTCACACTACAACAGCAGAATCGAGAAGTTGCCACAGAGATCATATGGCCTGCAAATATTTACTATTTGGCACTTGACAGAAAAAGTTTGCCAAACTCTGCTCGAGGCTATTCACCACAAATAAAAGCTCTGGTTACAATAAACCTCCCATTTTTGAAGAGCTATGGTGAAGTATACTCCACCAACTTTTGTGTAACACAGTCCCAAATATCAAATTAAAACTCCTCCCCCCCCAAAAAAAAAGCATGGGGGAGAAAGAAAAGAATGTTTTTAAACATACATTCAATTGGATGCACTCATTTTGAGTTTCCAGAATTAACTGGTACCACAAATGAGATGCAGACCCCTGCTGAGTCATCATTAGGATTCTCCTTGAGAGATGGGCAAACCCATCCCAGCTGGTGTCAATGAAAAACCAAGTGCAGACAATATGACTCATTAGCATAGAAGAGAGATTTGGTTTGGGTTTTGTTTTTTTGGGTTTTTTTTCTCCTCCATCCTTTCCCCTGGCCTGGTTTACTTCTCGGAACAGTGATCTGATTTCGAGAAACCAAAGCACAGGACTAGAAAGGAAAAATAAACCCAGTCCATTTCTAAGTATGGTTACAAAAAGCTGAAATCTAAAAATTAGGTCTCTGGCTTAATTTTTTGCTATATTGGTTTATGGTGACCCATAGGTAAGCATCTAGCCTAAATATCCCCATTTTCATTTTCCACTGTAGGCTTTTCCTAAGCTCTTTTCAGATGCGAAAGGGATTAACCCATAGTCACTCACATGGTTGTAGAAGTAGAAGTAGCACAGACTATTGAACTCAGTGGATACCTGTGTGAATGTTTTGCCATTTATAATGTATACAATATAGAAGAGTTCGTTTATCTTCTCTGAACATGATTGCCTCAACAGTATGCAGAATGCTAACTCCTATTTTCTAGAATTGTTGAAGAATCAAATGTGGTCATACCTGAAAGTATCTAACACAGTTGCAGGCACAGAGCTGTTTTCCAATAGATGTAGCTTTCTTTTCTCCTCCTTCAATCTTCTATAGCTGAGAAGATAAAAAGCATATCCTAATCTGAACAACAGAATCACACCTCCTACAGTTTTGAGGTTTTCCTCTCTTAAAGGAAAAATAAAAATTAAAAGTTGAGAGATATCAGAGTAGGATGGACTAGGAGTCTGAGGCTGGTAGATGTAAACTATTATATTTAGAATGGATAAGCAATGAGATCCTACTACGTAACATGGGGAACTATATCCAGTCTCTTGGGATAGACCATGATGGAAGATAATATAAGAAAGGGAATGTGTGTGTGTGTGTGTGTGTGTGTGTATTCATATATATATGAACGGGTCACTTTGCTGTATAGCAGAAATTGGTACAACATTGTAAATCAACTAAATTTTAAAAAGTGAAGTTGAGAGATATCAAGAGATTTAACTGGGTTCTGGGACTTTCTCCTCCCAACTCCACCGTTAACTCCAATCCCAAGATTAAAGAGAACAGGTTTCTATTTCTAAATGAACAGAATGCTGCAGGCATCAATCCATAGTAACCACTAATGGAAACTTGGCCACTAGTACTCTCTCTGAGGCTGTTGGACACATTTGGATTTAATTGGCAGTCTGCTTTAGAGCAGCCAAAAAATACAGTGTCATACACATCACAGATCAAAGGAGAGGCAAACTTGCTAGTGGCCATGGAGCTTTGATTGCCAAAATTAGGCAGGCAGGTCTGTGGGTCTTATTTAGGGACAGGTAAATGATCACTAGCTTATTTTGAGCAAACCTCCAGAAGACCCTGATTTAGCCAGTTTGGGACCCAAAACATGAAGGTACAAGAAAAAGCATTCAGAGCAGCTGGCCACTTGGGTGGTCAGGAGAGACAAGCTTATGTTCATCCTGCCACCATGTACTTTGGAAATTAATTAGTATCCTCTTCTGGGCTTCCATGTAACGAATGACTTAGGCTTTTCAATGAGAAATATGCCTCAGCCCCAAGCTCAGAAACATCAACTAGACCTAAAAACCCTCTTTTCTCTTGTAGGAGAAAACAAAATTTTTCCTTTTCCTAAAAACCAGCAAAAGGATTGCTTCTTTCTAACTCCACCATTATGCAGAAATCCCTATCCATCAGATTTAAATGATAAATGTTACCATTGAATACTGCTAATCTTTTTAGTGTCAAAGCCTCCTGAAAATTATGGAAAACCTCTTTTCAGAGGGTTTCAAATACATACGAAACCCAGTTTTACATACAATTTCTGTACAGACAGACTTCCTGCGGACTTCCCAAGGACCCCCATGAGCTTATACTTCCTAGAGAAAAGATTACTGTATAACATCTATTAACCAGAAAAACAAAATCATTTTCCAAATGATGATTTACCACTATAGGTCTGTCATTATTTCCAATTTATGACAGTCACAGCTAATTGTCCATTCCCACAAAGATCTCAAGCTCACCAGTCGAAAATTATTATCTTCAACTAATATTATCCACTGTAAAGAACCTCTCAGAATATCTGATCATTTAATTCCCTCATATGAACAGACAACCAAGAAATGTCAATTACTTGAGAGAAGCCCAGAGCACCAAAGAAGTAAACTATGGCAAATGTTTTTAAAGTAAAATTCTAACTAGTATCCTTAGAAAGATTAGAATAGATATTATACCCATAACAATGGAAAAGGAGAATGTGAAAAAAAATAACTCCTGGAGATTAAATATGTGGTTGCTAAGATACACAAAATAGAATAGTTGAAAGGTAATAACAAAGGAAAATATAAAGGAGGAAAAAGATGGAAAATATGAGAGAAAAGATGACCATGTTGGACCAAAATAGAGGATATAGCTTGGAGTTCCCATCATGGCACAGCAGAAATGAATCCAACTAGGAACCGTGAGGTTGCAGGTTCAATCCCTGGTCTTATTCAGTGGGTTAAGGACCTGGCATTGCCATGAGCTGTGGTGTAGATCACAGACACGGCTCGGATCCTGCATTGCCATGACTTAGGCTGGCAGCTGTAGCTCTGATTCGACCCCTAGCCTGGGAACTTCCATATGCTGTGGATGTGGCACTAACAACAACAAAAAAAATCCACTACAAACTGACCGGATTTTGGAAGATATGGAATTAATGTATTTAGAATTCTAAGAGAAAAGTATTTACAATCTAAAATTCAGTACTCAGCCAAACTCTCTATTAAATGCAAGGGAAGACTAAAAAAAAAAAAAAAATCAGACAAGAAAGGACTGAAAAAGTTTGCCTTCCACACGTCTTAGTTGAAGATTTACTCCAGCAAAATAAGGGGATAAACCGAGAAAAACAAGTCTTGGGATCTAGGAAATAGTTGACCAGAACCAGGAGCAAAAGGAGATGTTTCAGTGTTTAATCTCCAAAATATACAAACAACTCAACAACAAAAAAACAAACAACCCAACCGAAAAACTGGCAGAAGACCTAAATAGACATTTCACCAAAGAAGACATACAGATGGACAGCAGGCACCTGAAAAAATGCTCAACATCACTAATTATTAGAGGAATGCAAACTAAAACTACAATGAGGTACCACCTCACACCAGTCAGAATGGCCATCATTAACAAGTCAATACATAACAAGTGCTGGAGAGGACTAGAGAAAAGGGAGCCTGCCTACGTTGTTAGTGGGAATGTACATTGGTACAACCACTATGGAAAACTGTAGGGAGGTACCTTAGAAAACTAAATATAGAACTACCATATGACCCAGCATTCCCACTCCTGGGTATATATCCAGACAAAACTTTCCTTGAAAAAGATACACGTACCCGTATGTTTATTGCAGCACTATTCACAATAGGCAAGACGTGGAAACAACTTAAATGCCCATTGACAGATGAATGGATTAGGAACATGTGGTGCATATACACAATAGAATACTACTCAGACATAAAAGGACAAAATAATGCCATTTGCAGCAAAATGGATAGAACTAGAAACTCTCATACTGAGTCAAGTCAGAAAAAGAGAGACACTATGATATCACTTATATGTGGAGTCTAAAATATGGCACAAATGATCTATCCACAAAACAGAAAAGACCGTGGAGAGGTCGGACAGACTAGTGTTTGCCGGGGGGGAGGCGAGGCAGTGGGATGGATTGGGAGTCTTGGGTTAGTAGATGAAAACTCTTGCATTTGGAGTGGATGGGCAATGAGATCCTGCTGTACAGCACAGGGAACTATATATCTAATCACCTGTGATGGAACATGATGGAGGATAATGTGAGAAAAAGAATATATATATCACTGGGCCATTTTGCTGTACAGCAGAAATTGATAGAATATTGTAAGTCAATCATAATAAAAATTTTTTTAAATATAATAATCTGTTAATAGAAATATTATGTAAAAAGATGTAAGTTGTGACACCAAAAGTATACATGAGTGAATGTAAAAATGCAGAGTTTTCATGTGTGTTTGAAGTTATCAACTTAAAAATACACTGTTATAAACATAATTTTTTGTAAGCCTCCTGGTAACCACAAAGCAAAAATCTATAGTAGATATACAAAGATAAAGAGAAAGGAATCTAAGCATACTACAACAGAAAAATAATCAAATCACAAAAAAAGGAAAGCCAAAAGGGGTAAAAAATAATTATATATAATAATGGATGTATAATTTTATATATATATATATATATATATATATAATGGATATAATGGATGTGTAATGGATGTGTTAATTAACTAGGTGGGGATGAATACTTTCACAATGTGTATGTATATCAAATCATCATAATGTACACTTAAAAGTCTTACAATTTTGTTTGTCAATTATACCTCTAAAAAGCTGAAATAAATTTTTTTTTAATTTTCGTAGCCTTTAGAAGAAATACTTGTTTATGGAATGTCTTCTAATTCTTTTCCACAAAAAGAAATCTCAGTAAATTCTCAAAAGTAGAGATTATACAGGCTATGTGACCCCAGTGCAAGACAAATAAGAAATTTGTCTTATTTTTAAAGAAAAAGAAAATTTACTTGGAAACCAAAGCCTATCCAACCAAAACCATTAATGAGTGAAAGTAGATCAATACAGTAATTATTTTGTAGAAAAGACAAGCAATGACAATATCATTTATTAAAATGTTTTGGATGCTACCAAAGTTACAGTGAAAGGAAAAATCATAGTTTAAATGTTTTTATAGCTAAACAAGAAAGAATGAAAATAAATGAAGCATTCAATCCAAGAAGTAAAGACAATTTTTTAAAAAAATAACTAGAGAAAATACAATAAATATTTTAAATGGATTAATGAATTAGAAGGCAAAATGAAATTTATAAATTCAAGAGCTCATTGTTGGGAAAGACAAAGAAAACGGTCAGATACTTGCTTATTAAGAAGCAGTGGAGGAGTTCCCGTCGGGTGCGGCTCTAAAATGACAAAAGGCAAAAAAAAAAAAAGAAGCAACGGAGAATGAAGCCAGGTAAAGGCGTCATTCTGAGAATAAGTGATTCTGAGAGTAAGTGATTGTTTTAATTATAAAAAACTTCTCTGTATGACCCAAGTCTTCACCCTCTCAATACAACAAAAAGTATTAACAATTGATTTGCATATACCAATATCTGTGGAAGAACTTAGGAAAACTGTCCAAACATTTCTGTAAGTTTCACTTTTCCTTCCTGAGCATCAGTTGATCAGCACATAAGAGCTATGAGGGGCAAGGGAAGGCCATGTTGGTCTCAGATCATTACATGCAGCTATTCCTTTTTTCCCTCCTAAAAAAATGGGTACTGATTGACAGAAATCAGTGTTCCCTCTCTCTCCTTCCTGTTGTCTGTGATCAGGTGTAGTACGCAGGGCTCCAACAGCTACTGTGTCAGACGTACAGAGAGCAAATGATTTCCATGGACAAAGGGCAAAGGAACATTCTAATGAGAATGGGTTAATCATCCTTCATAAAATAGAATCACTGAGTTAAGTAGGATTGCTACAAGCTCTAGTTCTTCTCAGACAATAAATGCTAAAGTATATAACATAAGTTTACATCAATTTATCTTATTAGCTGACAGTGAAGAAAGGGGAAAGACACACCTCACTGAGCTTTCAAAGGGAATTCCTTTCCAAGTAAATGAAGACAACATGGTCAATTAACTTCCTCAAAGGACTTTCAGAACTCAGCTCCATTTCCGGTCTTTGTCAAGCTGGTTGTATACTTCAGCGCTCCCAGCTTTCCCTAAAAAAGGAAAAGGCAGTTGGGTTTAAAGCATTTCTTAAACACTAATAAATACATTAATGTGAGAAACTCCTCTGTGCCCTCTACTTTCTTAAGAATCACCTCAAGTTATAAAACCCAGTAGAAATATATCTCTCACACAATTTTTTTCCTGCCTTCAGTCTGGCTCTTTCATCATATCCTATTAGATATCATATTTATTCTCTACTTTGTTCGAAAAAGGATTTGAGGGTAAATCCTATAAGACTCATATTAACATAACCCTTTCTAAGCTGGTTCTGGGTAAAAACTGATAGCAATTGTATAGAGGCTTTAACATTCAAGGCAGTAATACTATGTTCAAGTAAGAAAATGATAGTATAATGGAATACTCTTAAAAAGCACTTACTCTGTAGGTGATATAACCACCAAAAATGCTATTGAATTATATCTAATTCAATATACATTGAAATTATACATGTAATTATATATATGTAATTCAACATATATATGAAGCACCTTCAAGAAGTAAATTTTACTTAGGTAATTTAGAATGTTATTTTTAAAATGAAATCAAAATAATATAGGTTATAATTTTTAGGTGACTGTTAAAAGACAGAATTAAAAGATGAGATGTCAAATAAGTTTCTAGTTCTCAGCAATTCACTTTGGGCAATGCTTTTAAGTCATTCTCTTCCTCCAAGGGGTGAGTTCATGTTCTTATATCAGTTGAGGATGTTTATGTGGAAACATTTGAGAAACACCCTGTAGATTATGAATGGGAAATAGAGAAAGAATACAATCATTTCTTTTTTTCCCTATCATTTTCATTTTAAGATGCAATCAACACACATTTTTGTTTTCAGTGAAATGGGCCATAGGAATTAAACCTGAAGGTTTTTTTGAAGTCTTTGTTTTACGTTCTTAGTTATGATATATTTATGACACCAGGTTTAAATATTAGAAATGAGTTTTACGGTGACTGCCCTTAAAACTAAATCCCAAATGTTAAAAGCCCTAAGTGGGAACATACTGTGTCACAAATGGGAATAATCACCTGTAAGGACACCTTATTGTGGGTTTCAAGTAATACATGGAAAAATAAATACATTTTAGTTTAAAAGTCAAAATTTTAAAGCCTTTTTAAATATTTATTTAGCTTTCATTTTTTTTAATTTTACTGTTTTTGAAGTCCAGAAGTAGTTTTGTGTTCTACTTTTGAAAATAAAATTTATTTTTGTCTGAATAAAAATTTATTTGTTCCTAAGTAGATATGCCTATCTGCCTACCTCCCTATCTACTACACACACACACACACAATACATAAATAGGAAGATATACCCCCATATATACTGTCCAATCTACCATCCATTAACACAGATATATACGTACCTTAAATTTAATTCAATTCATAGAACATGCCATGTGTAGCAGAGAAAAATTAATCAATACAAGCAACTGAATGTTAAAAAAAAATCCTCCGGCTGACACACTCTGAATAAATAGTCCATTGTGTGCTTAAAATAAGGATACTGAGGTTAAGATGTTTTTAATATAAGTATTAGAGAAAACATGTCCCTGAAAATTCCGCAAACAACTTTTGTTGTAAGGCTTCAGCCATCCAGAGCTGTAAACAAACTTATGAAGTTCAACCCTTGTTCTTTGTTTTTGTTTTTTTTTTTGCCTTTATGTAGAGCCGCACCCGCAGCATATGGAGGTTCCCGGGCTAGGGGTCTAACAGGAGCTGTAGCCGCCAGCCTTCACCACAGCCACAGTAACGCGGGATCCAAGCCGCGTCTGCAACCTACACCACAGCCACAGCAACGCCGGATCCTTAACCCACTGAGCAAGACCGGGGATTGAACCCACAACCTCATGGTTCTTAGTCAGATTCGTTAACCACTGAGCCACGAAGGGAACTCCCAATGCTTGTTCTTTGAATTTGCTTATTCTAAATAAACTTGTAATGTGTTTCACATGCTTATGTAATTACCTGTAATTTTGTGCCCCAAAGCTTCTTCCAGCAATTACCAGTTCCTTGTCTAATAAGGAGAATTTCCCTTACTATTCTCATGGATATGAGGCTCACAGGGGGTGTTGGCGAGCTTCTCCATCTTACACAAAAGGTTAGATTTGAACTGGACCTAAAAAACAATCACTTCCAATTTTCTAGATGAGAAAACCAAGGTCAAGATATATTTTTAAATTATCCAAAGCCAGTCGTGGACTAGTAGAGCTCTGACACTTCCCTCTAGTCTTCCGTTTCTAGTTAAAAAAAAAAAAAAGAAAGAAAAAGGCCATTCTAGGTTAAAACATCAAATGAGGTTGTGGGTTTGATCCCTGGCCTTGTTTAGGGGATTAAGGATCCTGCATTGCCATGAGCTATGGCATAGGTTGAAGACGAGGCTCAGATCTGGCGATGCTTTGGCTGTGGCATAGGCCAGCAGCTGTGTCTCTGATTCAACCCCAACCTGAGAACGTCCATATGCCAATCCCCTGTTCTCTTTTGGAAATGCTATCTGGGGGCAAATTCACAGCCATAGCACACGCGGTACAATGGCTCCCCTCTACTGCTCTCCTTACAAACAACACTGGGAAGCACTTTGACGTTTGTGATCTCATCCTCCAAAGCCTGAGCTAAGACTGATGAAATGATGCTGTATGATAAACGGCTCGCCCCGAACCATACCACCACTCAAGAGCAAAGCCAGGCCTGGAACTGAAGCCATCTTCTTGCAAACTGCATGCCTGCCCCCAACCCCATGCCACCAGGACTGGCAGAGGACAGAGGGAATGGAGGGTGCCACCTGCTGGTTCCATGCCTTGGGTGACACAGGTTGATTGACCCACCCTCTCCCAGCACTCTGTTCATGTGCCCTTGTGGTCCAAAGTTCTAGGGCCAGACTGGAATCTGAGACGCACCATGCAGGGCAGTGTGTGGGTTTCTGGACTTATTTGCTTTTAGAGAAACAAGCTGGCTTGGCTTCCAAAAATCAGCCCAGGCTGATGAATAATCAGAAGTCTCACGACTCGCCTCGAGAAAACCTTTGTGTTCATTTTATTTAAATGTGTTCAATAGCATTAATGTCAACCACCCATCTACTCCCACTCAAAAAAGAAAATATACCCTCTCAAATCATACCAGGTCATTCAGGAGCCATAAGATAAAATGGCTGATGTTAGATTCAGTTTGCTTCTCATCAAAAGCCTGAATCCTAGTTTTAATAAACACACAAAAAAATGAAAACTAATAAAATTAAAAGACATAAAGGCAGAAAATGGAATCCAAAGCATTTCTTTGTACAGATCAGAAATTCATTAAGTTCCTTATTCAGAGCCCCATTTCTTGCTTTTGAAACTGCAAAATGATTGGTATTTAATGCTAGAGCACAACTACATTTAACGCTAGAGTACAAGCTAGTAATATTAATAGAGAAGGATGTGGACCCGAGTTAATCACTTTGAGTCTTGATTGTAAACATTAAAAGGAACTGATGACAGTGGACCTGTCATCATTGGGAAGAGGCGAACACTTTGGCTTCTGGTGTCAGCACACTGACCCAGTTCTAATTCTAGTTTCAATATTAGCAAATCAGAAGCATATCATTGCATTATCTAAGGAATCACCTTCGGTCTCCTGTCTCCTGTCATTCTCCTCTGAACCCCCGGGAGTGACTGGGGTTGACTCAGGGGGGTGGCCCTTTGCCCTAGGCGTACTGTCAAACATACCAAAACACAGATACTAAATGACTGTTTGAAATAATAAACTGTTCTCTTACATATACATTCATTAGAGATATCAGAGAGGAGAGCATTCTCTTAGGACTCACAGACATGAGAGTAAAGGCCAGCTCAGGATTACTAGCTGATCAAAGAACATTAAAATACTTTCAAGGAGTCAGGCATTCTTTTTCTAGCTGCCGCTTATCAGTAGTATGACCCCTGGCAAGACATGTACCCAAAACCATCGCTTTCTCTATGAACTCGATCCAGTATCTGCTCCATTTATCTCATAAGATTGTTCTTAAGTGTTCCCTAAAAGGCATACATGTGGGAATTCCCATTGTGGCTCAGCAGTAATGAAACTGACTCGTATCCATGAGCACATGGGTCGGATCCCCAGGCTCGCTCAGTGGATTAGGGATTCGGTATTGCTGTGAGCTGAGGTGTAGGTCACAAATGTGGCTCAGATCCAGTGTTGCTGTGGCTGTGGCTGGCAGTTGCAGCTCCAATTTGACCCCTGGCCTGGGAATTTCCATATGCCACACGTGTGGACCCAAAAAAGATTTAAAAAAAGAAAAAAAAAGCATACATATGGAGTTCCCTGGTGGCATAGTGGGTTAAGGATCTGGCATTGTCACTGCTGTGGCCCGGGTCACAGCTGTGGCATGGGGTTGATCCCTGGCCCCAGAACTTCTACATGCAATGGGCACAGCCAAAATTTTTTTTTAATTTAAAAAAAATTAAAAATTTAATTAAAAACATACATAAAATATATACATAAAATGCTATAATTGCTATTAAATTAATTGAAGAAATTAATTTCTTTCTCACAATGTAGAGCTGGATACTACTCTTGAAAACACCAGATTTATTCTCTAACAAATGGAAATAACTGAATTACAGAAAAACCAAATTATAATTCTCTTCCAAACTCATCAGATTCATATTTCACATCGCAATCAGTTTTCTGGTTAGGGGATTAATTAAAATCACTGCTGTATAAAATGGTTCATTCAATAATTCTTTGGGAATGCAAATTCAAGTTCAGCAAGTAATAAGTACACTTTTAAAATGAAATCATGTTGACATTCCAGGGGATGATTAAGCAAATTAAGAAACCGTAACCCAAAAGTGTTTTTAAATGATCTTATTGATTTCCTCAAAACTGAATGCATACAAAATGAAATTCGAATGAGTCAACTATAAACCTTTATACTCAGGTATCATACTAGAAGCAAAGAGCAGTCAATAAAAAGGCATGGGAGTTCCCTGATGGCTCAGTGGGTTATGGATTCAGCATTGTGGCGACTGTGGCTCAGGTTGCTGCTGTGGCACAGGCTGAAAGGTTAGAACCGACCTGAGAGAGCACAGAGGCTAACATGTATTTTACAGAACTAATTCTGATGTCTGCCAACTTTTCTTTTTTTTTTTTTTGTCTTTTTAGGGCCACACCCATGGCATATTAAGTTCCCAGACTAGGGTTCTAATTGGAGCTCCAGCTGCCAGCCTATGCCACAGCCACAGCCACGCCAGATGGCCACAGCCATGCCAGATCCTAGCTGCATATGCAACCTACACCACAGCTCACGGCAACACTGGATCCTTTAAGCCACTGAGCAAGGCCAAGGATCGAACCCACATCCTCATAGATACTAGTCATAATCTTTTTTTTTTTTTTTTTTTTGTCTTTTGGCCTTTCCTGGGGCCGCACCCGCGGCATATGGAGGTTCCCAGGCTAGGGGTCTAACAGGAGCTGTAGCCACCGGCCTTCGCCACAGCCACAGCAACGCGGGATCCGAGCTGCATCTGCAACCTACACCACAGCTCACGGCAACGCCGGATCCTTAACCCACTGAGCAAGGCCAGGGATCGAACCCGCAACCTCATGGTTCCTAGTCGGATTCGTTAACCACTGAGTCACGACGGGAACTCCAACTAGTCATATTCTTAACCTGCCGAGCCACAACAGAAACTCCCTGGCAACATTTTTTATTAGGATGATCAAAGACCTAAATTATTGGTTATTTTTCTGGATAATGATTAATGCCTTGCATTAGTGGTTTGGAGAATCACACACACACAGGAAGAAAGTCTGCCTCGAGTGAAGGCATGACACTTGCTCTTATTTCTTTTAGGAAACAAGGTAGCAAGAGTTACTTCTACATATGTTATTACAGATTTGGGTGCTTTTTGTTAATTCTGAACCAAAGATTTAATAGTGACTTGGCTGGATCCTGGATGATACAATTGAACGTGTGTAGAAACATGCAGCATAACAAAAAATAACACACTTGACTTCCTGCTCCACATTTATTGGGGTCAGAGAGACTAAAACAGCTATTTTCTTCTCAAATACTTGGAAAAATATAATACAGTAGCAATTTCTTAAATACATAACAAAACTTTCTGGATTGTGCATCAACATGAGATTTAAGAGCCTACAGATATCAGTTGTAACAGCTTTAAAAAAGGTCATTCATCTAAGGCATTCTGAAACTGTCTTTAAAGCTACACAATATACACATGATTCTATACACATAAAGGCATCCATTCAGGAGAAAGTCTTTTAGAAGCAGTGTGTAAGAAAGGCTACAGTAATACATATTTAGATTCTATATGATTTTTAAGAGACAATTTGGGGTTCCAAGAAATAGTGATTTACATTCAAATAAACATGTAGATTTTCAAACCTGAATAAGTATCATTTTTGTGATGCTGGCTACAAGAAAATTCACACTATGAATTGTTTTTCCAAGGCCTCTTTCAAACTATAGATTTGAAGTCCAGAGCAAACATCCATAGCATGAACAAATAGGATGCCTAAGATTCTAAAACTTGCTTTCATATCATTTTCCCCTTCACTTCCCTACCTAATAACAAGAGAAAAATTCCTAGAAGGGGCAACAGCTAGATGTTAGGCCATTCCATCCACAGGTGAGTTATTCCATCCAAATTACAACATGGTAAAGCATTTGTTTAATTTCCACTTCCAGTGGACTATACACTACTCCAAACACACACACACAAACACACAAAATGTTTGCCCTAAGATCCAAACATTACATAGACCCATATTTCTTACTAGTACAGAAAGAATCACCATGAAAGAACAGAGCTAACAAACAGAGGAAGGCGACAAGATTAAACCCTTTATCTGGCCACTTCTACAAAATGCAAACATCAGTCTCTGTTATCAAAGTTGTCAGCTTTCTCTATCATAAACAAAATCTTTAGACGGGCTTGCATCTCGCCCTTTGATGCACCAGAGATATATTTGGGTCTCAACCAACCAAGCTGGTCCTGTTGATTCCGACAATCTCATAAAAGCCAATTCGTTGGGCCATTTAAGGAAGAATTCACCATTTTTCAGGCACTTTTCAACATCTGAAAACTTAAATCCAGTTATTTTAAATCTATTTGACAAACATTCTCCACCCTCTCACCCCCACCAAAAAGTAAGCTAATTCTTTTATAGTATCTCTTTGAGAAGACAAATTCCTTCAGTTTTTGCCAAGGAAATAGTATAGATGCTTTTCTTCACCTCTACTCCAAATTCAGGAGCTGTGCCTCTGATAACAACATTTTAGGCTACTTGAAATCACCCCTGTTTAAAGATTCTTTGCAGAAGCAATCTTGGAGAGCACATGAATGGAAGAGTATATTACCAAGACTGACATTCTTGATACAAAAGTTCAATTTCAGTTGAGTTCCTGTGATCCCCTGAGCAGTTATAAATGCCCTGTACTAATAATGAGGCAGTGTCAGACAAAGCAAATTATTCAAATATATGTACATTTATATTTATACTCACATGAAATACAATGGTAGAAGAAAGATATTTTTTTTCTCCGAAGTATTTGGAGTTTCCAGGGGGAAATAAAGACATTCAAGACTGAGAAACTTCTAATGAATGATTAAAAATCTTTTTTGGTTAGTTGCCATCCAGAAGTTTTCCCAGAGTTCTCATCTATGTTCTATAGAAACTGTAAATAAAACTGTACACGACCAGCTGTATTATGCATCTATCAGACAGCAATATCTACACACGAATTAAAGTTCCTGAAATATACACATCCCCGCTTAGAATACAGTCCATTACATAGCAGGCAAAGCATCATTCTTTCATAACAGATCAAGGATAGCAGCAGTTTAACAGGCTAGTTACCCAGTTACCTCAGAAGATATCAGAGGTCCTGACAGTTCCTGATGTGGTACCCTTGGCTTCAAAGAGAGCTGTCCGCTTACATTTAACACGGTGCTCATACAGCACCAGGCTACATTGCTAATGGCATTTATGTAATCCTGTCATTAGTGTAAAAGTTACTGTCTTTTCATAACTCGTTTATTCAAAATCTGACCAATGGAATAACGGGGAAAATAAGCCACAGTGAGGTGATACAAACCCAAACTATTTAAGATACATCAAGCATTTACCTTTTATTTCTCAGATATTTTTTGTCGTTTCATCAGTGCGTTGTACGAACAAAAAGTACTCTTAATTGCCCTAACAGATGCTGAAAGAGCAAAGCTGCTGGGAAGACAGTTGTTCTGAATTGTGTTTGAAACTGTGTAAGTAATTTGATTATCAATTAGTGTTTTTACAAACTGGGATGGCATGATATCATACGAAGTGCTGTTTTAAGAGTTGAAATCTTTGGATACCTTATGAACTTAACTGTAACCAAAATTTACATACAACATATGCAAAAAAAAAACACCCTTTTTAAGTGGATTTATAATAAACCAAATATGAGTCCCAGAAGACAGAATGGCTTTTAAGTAAACATTTATTTTGCGTGTACTCTTGGGTATATCCATGCAGGCCCAGTAATAGAAATTCCAGATAGGCAGCAAGTTATATGAATTCCGGATATATCTGTGGACTTTAATATTCTCTCCTGTTGTATACTTTTAGATCCAATTCTAAATTTGTTGGGGTATATGAGCAAAGAGCTCGAGAAAGGCCCCTGTTCCCCACGATGAAGATTTTAAATCCCTGCCACTCTACCCACACTTAACAGAAAACAATCCTACGGCCACAGCTACTGACTGTTCAAAGAAGTTTATCACCCAGGAGAGAGATACTAAATTAGACCAGATTGTTTTATCTGCTTCAGCCCTCTGCCTGGTAGGGGGACAACTCCTTCTGCACAGCAGTTTCTCCTGCTTAAAGCTGAGATCCCACAAGGAGAAACTTATTGTGTTTCTGCCAACTTACCAGGGGGATGTCGGGAACGGCCCACCCAGTAACCACCAGCAGAGGCAGAACCATCATAACCAACTCCTAAGAGAAGCAGCCCTCTTACAATTCTTACAAGAACTCTAATCCTTATTAGAATTTCCCCTTAAACAGTCTAATTCTTCCTCTCCTACCAGAGACTTTCCTCATGCTCCTCAGGGTGGTCAAATTAACACAGAGCAGACTCTGGCCTTGCCGTTACCATGTGTGCTGTCATGGCTGACAGCACGTTTATTGGACCAAATGCTCTTTCAGGCTCCCTGGATTTGGACGGAAGTTGCACAGTCCGGTGGGATCCTTCAGCTGATAACATGATGATGTGTTAGTTCCTCCCCGTCACCCCAAAGCTTCCCAACACGCTCTGCAGACACAGCCTGGACCGCTGAACCCGGTTCTCTTTACACAGGAACACACACCCCAGTGCTTGGCCTTTTTGGATCCTGAAGGTGGGCAGGCAAGTTCAAAGTCTAGACAGAGAGGCACTTCCAAAGTTTGGCAAGGAGGAGGAGGCGAGTTCGCTAAGTGGGGTTTTCTCACTGTGTGGTCTCGTATAACCCAGGCATCTATGGCACGTGGACACGAACAGAGATCTTTAGGTGGTGGATGGGTCGTGCTTTTTCTTCTTGCCCCGGCAGGATTTGCAGACACAACAGATTATACACGGGGAAGCCAGGAGCAGCAAGGGTGAAGTCACCAAGGCAATGATGCCCAGCCCCACCAGAATCCCAACCACCTGGAAACGTAGAAGAAAAGCCCATTACAGCAGTTAAATCTTCCTAAGTATATATTCTACCATCAGCCATGGGCTGTGTCTACCCCCCTCTCCACTTCACATACTGAAACCCAGTATGATGGTGTTCGGAAATGGGGGCCTTAGGGAATCAGAGGGTGGAGTCCTCATGATGGGATGAGGGCCCTTATCAGAAAAGACTCCAGAGAGCTTGCTTCTTCTCCCTCCCCTCTCTGCATGTGAGGACACAGAGAGAAGGCGGCCATCTGTAAACCGTGCTCCTTATCGGAACCCAACCACACCGGCACCCTGACCTCAGATGTCCAGTCTTCAGGACCATGAGAAATACATTTCTGTTTAGGCCGCCCAGGCTACGGTAATTTATTACTGCAGCCTGCACTGACTAAGACACCCACTCAGGCACATAAAGCAGTTAAAATAACGGGACCTTTTAGCCAGTGCCCAGCAATGGTCTGAACTGGATATAAATCAGGGAGACAGTAAGGACTAAAGTGAAGCGTGACCAGGACTTGGTGCTGGCTCTCTGTCCGAGCTTCCTCAGCTGTCTCAGAGGCACATTAATAGTGGCTCCCAGGCTATTCACACTGACTCCCTCAAAAGGAACATGGCCAACAGCAAATATGAACCACTATTAAAAATAAGCCATGGAGTTCCCGTTGTGGCTCAGTGGTTAACGAATCTGACTAGGAACCATAAGGTTGCAGGTTCAATCCCTGGCCTTGCTCAGTGGGTTAAGGATCCGGCGTTGCCGTGAGCTGTGGTGTAGGTTGCAGACGCGGCTCGGATCCCGCGTTGCTGTGGCTGTGGCGCAGGCCGGCGGCTACAGCTCCTGTTAGACCCCTAGCCTGGGAACCTCCATATGCTGCGGGTGCGGCTCTAGATAAGGCAAAAAGAAAAAAAAAAGCCAGGATTCCTTCTGAACCTGTCACGTGAATGATAGGTACAGAGGAAACCAAGCCACCACAGGGGCTCATGGCATTTTAGAGCGCTGCCTTTCATGGCCAATATGCTTCCCAGGGCTTTAGGAAAGTCATTCTGCTCCTTTTTTCAGAAGGAACGTGCAACTGCCTTCATCCTGCTGGTCACTGGCTGCTCTGGGGCCCTTCCTTCTCCTCTAGGAAACTGTGCTCGTGAATTAACTTCAGGCTCAGAACTCCCAGAACCTCTCAGGCTGGGATGGGTACGTAGGAAATAGAGTGGGGAGGATCAATAGGTGAGCTTTTAAAGGCATCCTTAGTCTGGTTGCTCCCAGGTTCCTTTCAAGGTCACGGTACCTGCGTTCTATTCCACATCACTGAGGCTCTGGAGTGGCCGAGCTTATTCCTACACGGCCCTTTGTCATAATGTCTGAGGAAAATGTCATTCTGCAAAGCAAAGAGAGAGGTTTTGGTAAACACGCAGTTTTGAGTTGAGAGATGGGTACTAATACCCATATCAGATCCCCTCAGTGGGAGCAAAGGCTCTCCCTGGTGATATTAATGACCATTAGGAAAGCCAGGCCCACCGTCTTTGGACAACATCTCAGCAGTTTTATAAATCACCGTGTGAAAACAGATTATAGTTATTGAGATGCTTGATTGATTCTAAGTCAGATTAATGACCTGACCAAGTATCTTGGAAAGGAAGTTCTAGCAGAGGGCGGTATGGGATGAGAGTACCAGGAATGAGGTGCCTAAAGGCCGCTGTAGTAAAGCGGCTGAAATAACATGCCAGTGGCTGAGATGGAGAGGAGGCGGATACAGCCATGCAGTATCAGGAAGGTAACTGACCACATGGTGAAACAGGGAAGAGAAACCACAGACGAGGGCGAAGCACCGGATAGAAGGCAGTGGCTTTGTTGAGGGAAACGACAACACGGAGATGGATTTTTGGTCAGGAAGATGATGACCACAGTCTGGATGTGTTGAACTTGAAGGATACTTGAAACATCCAAACAGTACTGGTCAAGAGGCAGCGGATTACAGAGTTCTGGTTTTGGGGAAACAGACTTGGGAGGCAGTGTCCTTGGGTTAAAGAACCCCAAGAAGTAGATGAGATTACCCAGCAGACGGTGCAGACTGAGAAGTGAAGAGGCTGCTGACAGCAACAGTTAAGAATGGGCTGTGGAAGCGCCTGGAAAAGAAACTGAGAAGGGAAACCAGAAGAGATGGTACCATTGGAACGAGGGGGCCAAGATGTCAAGGCAGCAGAGAATCCAGGTAGGATGAGGGCTGAAGCATCCACTGGATTTTCTGCAAAAAAAAATTCCTCAGAGCCACGGGAGAATACAGGTATGAGTGGGTTGCAATCTGAGTTCACTGCAATGATCGGAGGGTCAATAGTTAGAAGTTATTATGCCTTTTCGAGGCTTGGTTTCTAAAGGAAGGAGAGAAAGAGAATGGCAGTAAGGGAAAGACGCAGGCTTGAGAAAAGTGTTCCTTGTTTTTAAATGGGACACAGTTGAACGCGTGGGTACATCGGAGAGTGGAGAATGGAAGTTAAGTTATCTCTTCACAGGAGAGAAGAGATAACTGAAGAGGACAAGTCCTGGAGGTTCCCAAAGCAGAAAACGAAGACCGTCTCATTCTCTGAAACAGCAGGGATAAGAGTCCAAGCAGGAACAAACCCAGTTCGCCATGGCGAATCTTAAAATCACCCTTTGTGATGTTGGTCTCAGGCTTGGCTTTTGGACAATCACCCTTCTCCTAGAGCCATGCTCTAAAACTATCTTATAAACAAAGATCAACGCCACCATCTGACACGGAACACTTGTCTACAGAAAAACGCCATTACCAGCAAGCCTGCCTCCTGGCTAAAACTGAAAAAATAAGATCTCAAAACACAACGATCAGAAGAAGATGCTCTGCATCTCGCAGTTTAACAGCTGTACCATTTCACCGCAGGCACCAGAGAGCACAAGTGACAGAACACCGTGTTTTTTGTAACACCATACCCAAAACATATTTCAGCCAGAAGATGGAGCGATCTGGTACCCATGTTTATTCCCTTACTCTCTTGCCTCATAAAAAGAACCTCATGGGCTTAGCCTCCTTGTGGATATGAATCCGATTAATATTCTGGTTAAATCCTGAAGGAAAACAAAGAAAGATTTCTTTCCTTTGTAAAGCATGAGGGGTGCGGAATCAGGAGTCAGACCCTCATTCAGAGTGCCATACCTCTGGAATTAGAAGAGGTCTCAAATATCAAACATAATTATAATTCAAGGGGTTATGATAAATAGAACTACTTAAAAAGAACTGAAAACATATTTTCCAGCCTCAGCTGCTGATCTTCTAGAATCTAAAATGTCACTTTTCTCCTCCTCACGCGTACCTCTTCTTGAAACGCTGACATCAGCTGGTTATGGTTCTCACTCATAGATGTCAGCCTAAACAATTTATCTAATTTTCAGTTAAAAATCAGGTATGTGAGGAGTTCCCACTGTGGCACAGTGGGTTAAATATCTGGCGTTGTCTCTGCAGCGGCTCAGGTCACTGCTGAAGCGGTGAGTTTCAGCCCTGGCCCGGCATAGCGGGTTAAGGATCCAGCGTTGCCACAGCTGTGGCATATTTTGCAGCTATGGCTTGGATTTGATCCCTGGTCTGGGAAACTTCCATATGTTGTGGGTGTGACCACAAAATAAAATAAAATAAAATAAAAGCATGTGGAGGCCAGCATGCGTCCTACGTTACCTGTACCCACTGGCTGAACGTGAATAATACAAAAGCCCTACACCCTACAAATTGAAGCAACTGAGCAATTAAAATGAAAAGTGTGAAAAGAAATGACCACCCATACAGCCATGACTGAAGGCTTCCACTGATATGAACATATTTTACAGGCTCAGATTGCCAAAATAGGGAACATCTCTAAATAAACTATGCTATCCCAAGCTGGAAACCACTCAAAAACAAAAGAATTCTCACCAATCCTTCACATTTTTTAACTCGGGTTACCATTTTAACTCTGAGGCTACCATTAACCTCAGCCCTGGACTGAATGGAAGTGCACCAGAAATGAGTAGGACCCACCTCATGAATGGTGGGGACAAAGAATAATTAGACCAGACCGTGTGTCCGTGTGTGTGTGTGTGTGTGTGTGTGTGTGTGTGTATTTAAGACCTCACTGGCAGTATATGGAAGTTTCCAGGCAAGGGTTTGAAATGGAGCTGCAGCTACCAGCCTACACCATAGCTACACCAAATCCAAGCCGTGTCTGTGACCTACACCACAGCTCATGGCAAAGCTGGATCCCCAACCACTGAGCAAGGGCAGGGACTGAATCCACATCCTCATGGATACTAGTCGGGTTCGTTAGAGCTGAGCCACACCGGGAACTCCTAGACCAGACCCCTTTATGTGGGAAGGGAACCCTGAGAGAACAATGGCCATCCTGCTGTCAAGCCAATGAGCAAGATAGCAATTAGGAGATGATACTGATTTGAATGGCTTTTTTCCTTAAATTCTAAAAGAACAATCTAGTTCTGGTGCTCCCCTAAAGACACCAATGGCCTATTTCCCAGAACTTGTGAATAAGTTATCTTACATGGCAGAAGGGATTTTGCAAGTGTGATTCAAGACCTTGAGATGATTATCCTGTGGTGTCTGGATGGGGCTAATCTAATCACATGGATCCTTCAAGTCCGAGAGGCTTTCCCAGCTGCTGTCAGAGGGAATGACCTTGGAGGCTATGACTATGGAAGAAGGGTGTGAGAGATGTGACACTGCTGTCCTTGAAGATGAGGAAAGGGACCACAAGCCAAGGAATTCAGGCAGCCCCTGGAAACTAACACAGGCAAAGAAATGGATCCTCTGCTAGAGCCACCAGAAAGAATGGAGACCTCGGGACACCTTGATTTTAATCCAGTGGGATCCATATCAGACCTCCAGTGGACAGAACTAATGATAACAAAGTTGTGTTGTTCTAAGCCACAAGTTTATGGTAACTGGTTAGGACACCAAAATAAAACTACTACACTAACAGTCCTTTACATAATAGAATGACACAATGCCCCAAAGCAGGAAGTGTCCCTAAAACAAAAGCTTGCCTTGTTAAGGTGACACAGCTAAAGTAATCAAAGAGAGGTATCTAGCGTAGCAGCCTCAGGAAGTCTCATAAGGAAAAAGTTCTTTGGCAGCACAAAAACAGGCTCAACATTTTGAAAGGAAAGCCTGGTCGATCTTGGCTGTCACACAGATACGACATGGAGAAGGACCACACGAGGAGACCCTTCCGGGTGGAACTCACATCCAGATTCTGGAGACAGTACCAGCAAAACGTGTGCTTGCAGTTCTTACACATCATCTGAGCACAGCCTTCGTTGCGTTCGATATAAACCCGGCATACTGGGCATTGCTTAATGGGGGCTTCTGCCTCTGTCCCAAAGAGGGTCCTAGAAACAAAATGAATGAGAAATTAGAGAGTAGGGATCGAGGATGCTGCCTGATTTTTTTTTTTTTTTTTAAAGCTAGGACCACAAGGTGTACACCAGCCAGAGCTATGGGAAAAGTGGGCTGCATCAATTCAACAGTTAGATCTGGGACTCAAGTTCATGGTCATCAACTGAATTTCCAGGGCTTCTGATGTGAACCCTTTGCTCTCTGTGCTTAACTCACTTTCCAGGAAAAGGGTAGGGGTAAAAATAGGAGAGACAAGATAATGTGTTGTTCAGGTAACTCGAAACGAAAAAGAAAAGAGCCTTAATTTATTTATCTTTGGCTTTGAGTGAATTACATAATCATATTTTCCACAGCTGACTGAATTCATTGTTTTGCCAAATTAGCCCTTCATTCCTGAGCCCACGCTGTCAGAATAAAAATACCGCAAGTCTGCCACACAGTGGAAAAACTAGCTCAGGATCGATTTGGTGCAAAGATCATCTATCTCATGATCTGTTCAAGTCAGCAAGGGGAGAGGACTGGAGGGAGTCAATCATCACACTTTAAATGGCCCAAATCACTGAAAAGACCTGCTCCAAATAGGTGACGAGGCCTTCGAGGCTCACAAGCTCACAGGACACAGAAAATAAGTGAACAGATTGAGGCGGAGGGAGGGCTGGGAGGGAGCCACAGCAATGGGTTGCATTTTACTCACTGTTCATCAGAACCACCACCCAGCTACATAGCGACACCAGGTTACAAAGTGTTGACAATTCGGTGCTCTAAATAACCTCACACAGCAGTAAGACAACTACCATTTTCATTTCTCTCTCTTTTTTTTCCAAAGAGAGAAACAGACTCACAGAGGCTGAGTGACTTGCATGAGGTCACAAGATCCCAAATGACAATGTCAGAACTCAGTCCTTCTTGCCTCGGATCTTTACACTGTCCTGTGACTCCTGGGGACCTTACAGTGTGGCAGTGAAAATGCAGAAGGTACTGACGAAGCAGGCACATGCCTGCCACGTGTGTCAGCTCTTTTTCTCCTCTTGATTTGTCTGGTCTATGATTCTAGCTGGGCATCACAGCCAGGCAGCATGACTGTTCCTAGAGAACGGTGCTCCACACACCAAGGGCACTAGGGAATTAAGCCAACAGGATGGCAACAGTGGTATTTCTGTTCTTGCTCATGCAGAACAGCCATAGCCTCAAGCAAAGCAAGGGATCAAACACAAAGGTCTCTCACTCTGGGCCCTGCTGCTGCTGCTGCTGCTGCTGTAAAAACCCTCCACCCTGCAAGGGAGAGAGTGAATTACTTCTCAAGCTAACAACATCTCGACCTTGGCACCATTTTTTTCAGAGCATAAAATATTGAAAGATAAGCTCTTTTCCTCTAGAACACATAAATTTTTAGCAGCGTGTTACACTAAAGGCTGTTGTTTCTCTCGCTGTGTTCCTCTTGATAAGACTGGCACACCTCACAAGCTGGCAACTGAGTTAGGTAAGAAAATTATTTCTGCGCCTTCGCAAGCAGGAAGGACTAGGTGTATCCACTGTGGGTGGCTACGGTACCTAAGCAAAGGGCTGTGGACAAGCCAGGACATCCCTGAGAACCAGCAGATCATGTGCCTCCTACCTAAAGAGAAATCAAAACTCATACAGACTCTAACTTCAGTAGTATCCAGAAGATTCTCCGGGGGTAAGTAACTAAAATTCCTTTAGAAATGCCTATTTGATTATTGTTTGTTAACAACTTACTGATTCGTAGACACTTCTCAGGAAAGTTCCACAGGGAAATAACCATCTTGAAATTCCATCACAAGGTAACTCCTCCTCCAAGCAACATATTTCTAAGAATATCGGTGAACAATCCCAAAGCAAGTTTCCTTTCTTACCCATGCTCTGTTGGCAGGACCACAGGCTGACTTTCCTTACAGGAGACCTCTGCATGCCAAGCATCCTTGCAACATGAGCAGAACTTCAGGTGGCAAGAAGGACACTCCACCAGCACGGGCTGTCCTGGGTCACTAGATGCGACGGGGCACACTGTCTGACAGTCTGCGACAGGACACCATGTTCTGCAGGGGTCCAGGTGAACTTCTACAGCGTAAAGAAAGAAAATGTGATGGTCTCTCTGTCATTCAAGCTTCAAGCGTTCTCCCCTCCATTTATTCTCTTTTATAGGCTAACATTTTTGGAAGCTCAATACAACCAAGGGCGATGACGTCTACTCTTAGTCTTCACGATGGATCCAAACGTACAAGGTCACTCAGCCCTGCCACGCTTCTCAAAGTAGGTACTCATAAGACAGGCCACCACTGTCCTTACCAACGGATAAGGAGCCTTCTCACTAATCAAAACTTGCCACTCTTTGGGAGTGTATCTCACCTTTCAACACTTGAAATAGGCAAAAATCTCAAGTCTCTTCTACAATTATTTTGAGTACTATTTTGGAGAAAAATTGGACGTGAAGAACACACGAAAGGCTTTGTCCTTGCAGGCACTGAGTAACAGGTATGAGGTTCCTTCTGTTGTTTAGAGAGAAATTATAGGACAAGGAAGAATTGAATAGTTTAGGGACCATACAGTGTCTGGTGTGGCTTAGCCAAGAAGTCAGATTAGCTGTCAATTTGGATTTTCCTCTGCCCTACCAAAGTGCTACTTAAGGGCAATTTGTAAAAGATCTACATGCTCCAAAAACAACAGGTAGAGACCTTCACAGACCATAAAATGATTGTCATGCACCACGCTGGGTAGATCCACATGGCATGCAAAAAAGAAAATAGAGTTGGAGGGTGGATGATGGTCTTTTGAGCATTCACAAATCTTGTTCAGTTTTCCATTTTCTAGTCAATAAAAGACCCCATATTCTTGTCCTACAACATGACCTTTAATGGAAAAAATGTCATGTGAAAAGTGATGTTATTTGAGGGGCAGAGTAGCCCTTTTTTCTCTGAAGCACCATCTTTCGCAAATTTTGAACTGATGAAATTCTCATTTCAACCCTCTTAAGGCTTGTAATTCTTGGAAATTCCATGCAGAAAGCAAACAAACTCAAAGGGTGGTGCAGAAAGGAAGTGAAAGTATTAAGTATGAGCTTAGTTTTAAAGGTAATAATTATACAAATTCAGTCACAGGGGAGAAAACAGGGACGAGATATCTACAAATGTAAACCAACAACTTCTCTCAAACAGAGTCCTCTTCTCCCAGTAGCCTCCCCTTTTAAATAATTTCAATAAAAAGAAGGTACTGCTAGTTAGAATCACAAGATTAAAGCCTGGAGAAATGTCCAGCCATCCAGGAGATACCGACAGTAACAACACAACACCGTTTGTTTATGTAACTTTGGGGGGGGCACAGATCTCCTTTACGTGAGTGCTTGAGCTCGTCCAACAGCTTTTAAATATTGTTCTGGTTATGCAAAAGACACCTGCCAAAGAAAGTGTGCTGTATCTTCTTGATAAACCATTAAGGGCAGAGTAAATGATGATTCAGAGTAGGGGAGGGGGATAGCTGGGGTCAATCGAGCCAAACTTTTCCCAGTTTTATATTTCTGTGTTAAAATTAGGAGCAAAGTTAAGTTAACAAGGAGCGAAGGATGGAGGGTTGAATTTCTCTTACTGGAGATGCAGATGGGACTGCAGGAATTTATCCCTTATACTCAAATAGCCACAGGGAAGTCATCTGCAGAAATTCATGAAGGACAATCTTTGGGAAGAAAAGGTACACTGGTGCCTCTGGGCCTGGAGACACAGAGTATACTTACTTAATTTGTTTTTCTTTCTGTCTTTATTTTTTTTTTCATTACAGAGACCCCCTCAGCTCAAATGTACACTACCCTTTCCATTGAGTAGCTATTAATTTGGTTAGAATTAGGAGAGATAAGCCTTTGGAACTTTTACATTGGTAAGAACCAGATGACACTGAGTAAACATCACTTCTGTTTTTGAAGGCTTTTTTTTTTTATAGCTGAGGATTTTTAAAAATCACATTTAGGTCTATAATTTAGGACCATGAATAAGTAGCCGACCTACACATGGTTTTGATTTGAAAGATTTCCAGCTTTTACCCAAGTAATGCAAAAGAAAAGGTTTACACATATAATAAGGCAGTCCCGTTTTACAAGGAGCTAAGTGAGCAGAGGGAAGAGTCACCAGAGGTAATGTGGGAACAGGCACCAAGGGCCTGATCGCAGATTATGAGGATAAGGCCTCAATGTGATGAGAGGCCACTGGAAGAGAAGGCATTGTAATCAGGGGAGTGCTGTGAGCTAATTTCCACTTATAGAAGAATATTCTGGCAACTATAGGAAGAAGGGCTGGTAGTGGAATAAAGAAGCATCAGAGAGCTCTGTTAGGAGGCTACTGCAATGATCTAATGTAAGACGATACATGTTAGAAGCAGAAGTCCTGATAATTTAGAGCGCATTTTGAAGCTGAAAACTGTCCTGGCAGAGATGCAGTTGGATACAGTCATGCCAGGTGACAACTACCGACCTAGAAAGGTACCTGGAACGTAGTATTCATTGAATAAAGGAGGGAAGCAACATAAAAAGAGTGAAAGAAACAGTATCTATAGATCAGCGCCCGATGGCAATAAAAGATAATGATAGCACCTCTGGCAAGGTTCTATACTGCTCAGCTCTGCCTTCAGATATTCCCAGGGAACAGAAACAACTATCCAGAGCTACTTCTGCACAGGGCATCTTGGGGTCTCTTGGAGAGGAGCTTCCCCCAGTGGAACAGAGATCAAGACCTACAAGTCTGACCAGGTTACACTGAAAAGGTATCTGAGTAAAATAAGGCATCTGTCCTTCCGACTGTCCTTCTGCCCCGCTCCCTAAAGAGCAGCTCCAAGTAAAAGTCCACTGAAGCTAAAAGAGTTGTTTGTTTCCTTAAAAAAAATATTATAATTCCAATATGCCACGAAGAGCACAGTTTTGGGTAAGACAGGGTCCCCAAAGTGGGGCCTAGAACCAGACTGGTAGAATAGGGGAAGATGCTGAGGAGGCGTCAGGCCTTGGCAGCCCTGGCAGCTCCCAGGACCTGCCAGAATCTAAGCCAAAAAGGAACAGATTAATGGACAGCAGGTGGGAGCCAAATGGCAATCTCATCAGCGATCGCTGCCTTCTCCTCCCTCTCTCCTCCGCCCCAACTACCTGAGAGGAGTCTGAAGGGACGGAGAGCCCCCAGGCTTAGTGGGGGATTTTCTAAAATGCTTTTTATTACTATTATTGGGAATTCAATTCTAGCTCCTGGCTTGGGGCCTGGGAAACAGAGTAATGATGTAGATAAACCAAATGCATGCTTATCCAAACATTGAAGGTTTAGTTTCTTCCTCCTTCCAATTTTCTATTTCAAAGATGAAGAAAACAATGAACTGATGCATATTCAACTAATTTCTTCCGTATCAGCAGGGGTGCAAGTCTTCTGCAGCTTCGAGATGGGGAAAAACTCAGAAGTCTAGCAGAAGAGAACAGTGCCCCCAACACGTCAACATGAACGGGATTTAAAAGTAATTGCTTTTAACATACTTAAATCAGAGACAGACAAGTCACAGACCTGAACTGGAATTTACTTACGAAAATTGGAATTGATTACAGAAGTAAAGCCCCACGACTCTTTGATCTTCAGACTCTGCTTGTTCATGTAAATTATGCAAGGCAGGAAATGCTATTTAAAACTATTCTGTGCTCTGACAATTATTAGGAAATAGAAACACTCCAAGAAAATAAAACTGCCATGAAACCAAAAGACCACGTCTGACCCCAATAACGGCTTTCAGTTTTCAAAAATTAACTCAAGCCCCTTGGTTTTCTCACCTGGAACTATCAGCATTCGACATGATAAAGCTTGCTTTTTATTCTGTTATACATTCTCTCAACTACTGTGAGTGGTTTTTCTGCCGTTTTCTACCATTGTGAAGCTGTTCCAAAAAAGACAGCGCATGCACTTTTATTATTGTGGGAAATACCGTGCACTCAAGCTAATTTAATTATCAGCTGAAGTAAATCAAACTGTTTTAACTTTTATGACCCACTGCATTTTTAATTATGCCAAAATTAATTTGTCTTGTGCTATCTCAAAGAGCAAAGATCTTCTGCAGATAGTTAAAATGCAATTAAACTGAACTGATTGGAATAAACACCTGCCACAGTAAACACTCCCAGAGGTGGCCATCAGCAGAGGGGTTGCTCTCCAGACAGTGGATGAGAACCACAAAATTTCAAGCTTAGAAACAACTTTGGAGGTCATCTGGTCTAAAAGTGTTATACTGAGCCCAACAGAAGCGGAGAGTTGGCAAAACTCATAGTTAGTGAGTATATGAAGGGATCGGGCCTTTTTCACTCCTAGAATATCATTATTTATGTAAAAACAGAAGCAGGTAATTAAATAGATTTTAGTCGCCCCTATCACCATGGGAATTTTTTCTCTTTGAAGCAGAAACTTTGAATGCTCCATCTCAGCAAGTCATGACCTTCTTGAAGATGGTCAGAGAAGGTGGATTCATGCTTTGAAGGATACATACCCGAAGGAAACTGATATAACAGGTGGTGCAAGGAATTTGCCTAGATTATTATGTTTCCATAAAACTCTAGAATCTAGGATACGAAGGCAGAAACACAGTGAAAAAGACTTGAATTAAGATGAAAAGAAAACAGAGTGATATTGTTGTGTACTCAGGCGAGGTCTGATCTGGATTCTGGAAGATGCTTTCTTAGTTTAAAAAATTGGGGATAAGATTTGGGGGTGGTAGTAATGACAACAACCAGAAGAATAACAATCGTGGCAGTGATAATTCTTCGAAGGCACACTGTGACATACACAGTATTAACTCATTTATTCTCTGCAACAGCTCTAGGACAATCATTCCAGCACTATCCCCATTTTGTTGATGAGGAAATGGAAGTGTAGACAGGATGAGGCAAATACTTATGAACATTGTGCCTCTAATTCAGGTCCCCTTTAGAAACCTCACCCAACCTGCTAATAAAGGTCTTTTCTTGCAGACAATTCAGTTTTTCAGAGGACAGCTGAAACATTTAGAGGGCACTGTTTTAGATTTGAAACTGGTTAGCATTGTGGCTGTGGCAGAGGCTGGCAGCTACAGCTCCGATTCGACCCCTAGCCTGGGAATCTCCATACGCCTCAGGTGTGGCCCTTAAAAGCAAAAAAAATAAAAATAAAAAAATAAAATTGATCAGCAAAAAAGAACTAGATGGTGAAGTTGAAGCAGCGTGAAGCCAAGGAGAAAGTGTTACCATCAGAAAGCAGAGAATAGCTGGGGAGGGAAATCCTAGACTTAGTCATACATTTACCACAAAACACCAGAAAGTCGGGCTCAGACAGAGTCTCTCTGCGTGGGAGACTCTGAACTCACGACCCTGGGACTGAAAGTCCCCTGCTCTGTCTACCAACTCAGTACCTATGTGTATCTCTGGGTATGTTTAACTGGGTTTTTTTTTTTGCTTTTTAAAAAAGGTAGCTCGTTTCTACCAGCTCTTTGACATTATATAATCTAAATAAATATACTGAAATATCGCATCTCTTTTTTTAATGAAATATCGCATCTCTTTAAGCTATATAACTTTAAATAGCAGACTTTTTATGTTTTATGAGGTAAATATTAATAAACCAATCTGTAATGTTTTTCAGTTAGTAAACTCAGAAAGATGATTCATTCACACATGTACGCACACACACACACACACACACACACAGTAAGAATGGGCTTGTGGTCAAAAACTGTGAAAAGGAAGGTGACTAATGAGAGAAGGAAGGTGTTAAAAAATAAAACTGAACCAATTAAGGTCACTGAGTATCATCCAGTCTTAAAAAGACAAAACACTAAAAGAAACCACATAGCTACAGAAGGAACTCTGGTGAGATAAGACCTTAATCATCAGATACAAAAGATGAAGCTTTTGTGGCTTCACAAAGATGAAGCGGGAGCCTTTCATGGAGGACAAATACAAGAGCAAGATGAAATCTGAAGAGCCATCTCATAGATGTTAAGACTCAAAATCAAAGAAGGCTTGTGAAAAGTACTCAGAACAAAAGAGCTTTCCAAAAAAAATGGAACCATAGCTTGAAGCTGCATCCGGAATAGCACCTGGCATATAATAGATACTCAGCACATAAATAAGTACATACTGAATACATGAGTGAATGCGGGAGGATTAACAGATGACAACAGGAAAGAGAATTCCTATTGTATCCGCTTACTATGAAGGAGAACAATAATAGCACTTAAACCATTTCTAAAAGTTTCTAACCACTATATGATAATGCAAATATCCAAGAATAGACACATTCTCCTACCTAGAAACCGAAACAACTAAGCAGTCACAATAAATTAAAAATTAGAAAAAGAGCTTAAGCACTAGAGATGATAATCTTAACCTAGTTTGCACACACACACACACACACACACACACACACATATACACAAAATAATTTGAAAAAGTAGGTTCTGGAAACAAGAGACAAACAAAATTCTAGCCTTAATCATCATACATGTGCTTTGAGAAGCAGTAGAAAATAAAACAATAATCACTAACACATGCCAAACTTAGTATTCCTTTTCTTTGTTAATATTGGAAGACAGACATAGAAAGAAAACCCACAAACATAGTGGTAGCCAATGGAAAAAATCACAGATGGATGGAAAGTAGATTCATAGAATAACCAATCAATGCCAAATGGCATTTCTCTGCTTTGTGTAAACAGAGCGTTAATTGGGGACCATTCCTCTTGAAAAGATTTTTTTCCCCCACAAAGACATAGATGAAAACAAAGACATAAAAGGCAAGCTAATCATATATGTAACATAAGGTGGAAGAATATTAAAACAATGGATG
>PVHT021183524.1:21532504-21571399 GCA_004024745.2 Catagonus wagneri
GGATGGAAAGTAGATTCATAGAATAACCAATCAATGCCAAATGGCATTTCTCTGCTTTGTGTAAACAGAGCGTTAATTGGGGACCATTCCTCTTGAAAAGATTTTTTTCCCCCACAAAGACATAGATGAAAACAAAGACATAAAAGGCAAGCTAATCATATATGTAACATAAGGTGGAAGAATATTAAAACAATGGATGACAAACTAGAAACTGAAAAAGAATTTGGCAAACAGTAAGAACTGGACAAAATCAACAGTAATTTTTCTGACTAAGATACAGAGCTGCCACTAATCTGATTCTATATTTTTTTCAGAATAAAAACTCTCCCTCCAATTCTATCTCAGAATCCAGCCAATAAGTTTTACTTTCCACCAATTAGTGATTTAACGCCTTCATAACATTAGTATTTAATACAACCCAAGATCTCCTTTTACATAGTTCCACATGAAATATTTTCATGACATGGACCTCAAAGTCACCTAGTTGGTAAATGCCGAGTCTGAGGTCAATATGAAGTCTACTGTGTAAAAAAGACGTATTCAATTTAAATAAAGATTTTCTCAATCAAGTAAACTGTATTGTGTAGCCCCATATTACCTTAAATTTATTCTTACCTTGAATGTCTATTTTCTAATAATAATTATTTATAATGGATACCAAGGAAGAATTACATGATTATAAATTGCCTTCCAAAATCACCTAAGATCAAAATGTCTCTGGGTCTGTTTCCTTTTTTATAAAATGCAGGAGTTGAACCAAATGGTCACCAGATTTGACATGCTTCCAAATTTAAAATACTTTCATACTCTACAATAGTAAAAATGTCTAATTAAATTACAGAGTGTTATAGTTTGGCAGTTCCTCAAAAACTAAATATAGAGCTGCTGTATGACCCGGCAACTTCACTGTGCAGCTATAGATCCAAAAGAATTGAAAGCAGGGACTAAAACAGGTACTTATACCCCAGTGTTCATAGCAACATTATTTACAACAGCCAAAAAGTAGAAACATAAACAGATGAATGGGTAAACAAAATGTGGTCTCTACACAATAGAATATTATTCGTCAATAAAGTCAAGAAGTTCTGATACATGCTACAATGTGGATGAACTAAAACATCACATTAAGTGAAATAAGCCAGATACAAAAGGAATGTGTGATATAATTCCACCTACGGGAAATGTCCCGATTGGGCAAATTCACACAACAGAAAGTAGATTAGAGGTTAACAGTCCCTGGGAGAAGAAGAGAATGGAAAGTTATTGTTTAATTGATACATGGTTTCTGCTTGGGTGAGAAAAGTTTTTCAAGTAGATGGTGATGGCTGTGAATACAGGGAATGGTCTTCTTTTTTTGTCTTTTTTTTTAGGCTGCACTTGCAGCACATGGAAGCTCCCAGGCTAGGGGTCAAATCGGAGCTATAACTACCAACCTACGCTACAGCCAAAGCAACGCAGGATCGAAACTGCATCCATGACTTACAATACAGCTCATGGCAACGACAGATCCTTAACCCATTGAGCAAGACCAGGGATCGAACTCCCGTCCTCATGGATACTAGTTGGGTTCGTTACCACTGAGCCATGACAGGAACTCCTGGGAATATTCTTAATGCCATTAAATTGTTCACGTAAAGTGGGTGAAATGGTACATTTCATGTTGTATATATTTTACCCCAATCAAAATATCAAAGAATTCAAAAATTTTTAGAAATGAAGAAGCTTAGACACACCTATGTGGTCCTAGGCAAGTCTCAATCTTTCCAATTTTCAGTTTCTTCATCTACAAAATAGGAATAATAACATCAATTGTCAATTCACAGGATCTACATGGGGCATCCGCCTCGAACTTGCGAGAAAAAAATAAATTCCATGTCTGAGTAAAACTGTTTGATCTATAATGTATCGGAGACAGGCAAGACCCACCTATAAGGAAGACTGACTCCAAGGTCTGCCTAACTTGTGAACAGACTGAACACACCGCCACATCTCTTAAAGAAATAAGCCAATCAGAAGCAGGGCTGAACACAAGAACCTCAAAAGGTCCTAGTCCCAAAGCAAAGGATGGTGATATCTATCCAAACATTATCTGGGGAAGAAGAGTGTAGGCCAGCAATTGTTCATGTGTACTTTGCAAGCGGCAAGGCTATTCCTATCGTAAAGATAGATGTGGCACTTAAACGCATACTACTAAGTGAACGAAGCCAATCTGAGAAGGCTACATACTACATGAATGCAACTATATTGACATTGTGGAAAGAGTCAAACTAATGAGACAGTAAAAAGACTGGTGGTTGTCAGGGGTTAAGGGGGAGGAAAGGACAAATAGGCAGAGTGGAATTTTCAAGGAAATGAAACTACTCTGTATAATACTGAGATACAGATCATCACAAACTCAGAGAATGTACAACACCAAAAAAGAAAAAAAAAGCACGTGGCCAATTAATTTCTTTTTTTTTTTTCTTTTAAGGGCTGTACCCACGGTATATGGAGGTTTCCAGCCTAGGGATTCAATTGGAGCTACAGCTACTGGCCTACACTACAGCCATAGCAACACCAGATCCGAGCTGTGACCTACACCACAGGCTCATGGCAATACCAGATCCTTAACACACTTAGCAAGGCCAGGAGTGGAACCTCATGGATACTAGTTGGGTTTGTTGACCACTAAGCCACGACAGGAACTCCACCAATTAATTTCAAAGGTTCTAATCCCATTGACAAAAGACAATCATTAATAGCTATTCCAATATGATAATGTTTCCTAGAGAATGTGATGATTATCTTCTCATCTTGGAAAAAGGGGAACATTGAGACAGAGGAAGTACTCAAGCTAGCGTTTTACAGGTATTAACTCATTTAACCCCCACGGTACAGGGGCTATTAATATCTTCATTTTACAGATGAGGAAACTGAGGTACAGAAATGAAGGTCACACAGCTAGGAAGGGGAGGAGCCTGAATTCCCACACAGGCTCTTAGACACTCTTTTCAGAATACACGAGAAACTTACAATTCCTGGTACTATTAGAATTTGTCTAATTAATTACAAAAAGACATTTTAGCGAATAGAAAAGTGCGTAAACAATAAGGAATAAGGCCGGCTAACTGACAGATGGGGCAGTAGGTGGGTAGGGAGGCTGACGGTCACGGAGCGGAAGAGGTATACCTTGGGTCAAGTGAACATTATAAACAGGATGAGCACCAGTCACTGAGTGGAACTGGTGAGACTGACAGGTCTTGTCATTAAAGAAGGAGTCTGAAAATCCAGTCTAACTCTCCTGACTTCCTCCAGGTAAGAGCCCTCAAATCATGGCACTGGTTACCAGCCACACCCATCCATGGAGTGAAGGACTACGTTCCAGCAGTCATTTATTTTTATAATGGAAGATACTGGGATAAAGTGGGAGAATGGCAGGGCAGGTGTTTGACACCATCAATCAGCATCTAAGGGTGTAACACTCAACCTAATTGGCCCACAGAGGATGGAATAGGGAGGGCCAGTATAAACGACCCCATCTTTTATTCCTCTAGTTAACTCAGAATCCACACAGCACAGTGTACCAGGCTCTGTTTTTATCCATTAAACCTAAAATTTATCTGGCACTCTTGGTTCTAATTCCCTTATTTGCATCTTCCTACAGGGCAAAAATAATTCAAGTAATGTAGTTCAAGAATTTTTTAAATAAACTCCACCCAAATATATCGGTCTTTAAACAGATGATATACCCATGAATCTGCTTTTGGTTTGCTGAAAAAAATAAGCCTATGAGACGGAACCAAACTTTGGTCATAGAGAGCAAGTGCCATCCTGTGATTCCCCTGCAAGTATTCCTACTCTTAAACCCCCTTTATGCTCTGGATGGTTCTCTTTGCTTTTTCACATAAGAACTATCTAAAGTCAGGGTAACTGCAAAAATTAAATAAATTTACTAGCATATGATAGATTAATGTTCATTTCTTCCCAACCCTCTTAGCTCTAGGCTTTACTAATCCAGATTAAAGAGTTAGTTATCAGAAAACCGTATGTTCATGCTAGATTAGAGCTTATGTTATATATTTCAATGAGGCTATACCAGTCCTATGAGTTGCAGGAGAAACCACTTCATCCTACTTCTCGGATATGGAAAAACACACAAAAAAATATTTCCTACAGATAAAAAGGCAATATAAATAGAAAAGCTACAAAAATTACTCCAAGTCCAAAGTCAGAAAGAAAATCAGTCCAATACATTGTAAACAGCATTACAATGATATACTCAGCCATCATTAGGATTACAAGTGTTATCAGAACAAATGGTGACTATTACAATAAGCAGTGACAGTGTTTGGGCAGGTTAATGTTTTAAAGTGATCTTCGAGAGCAGGAAATTGGCGGTAAAACGCATCTTGAAGGTCACTTTCTTTTTGTCATACGGTTATTATGAAACTCTCCAACTTTTGCAGAACTCCTCTCACAGGAGCCAAATTAAAACTACAAAACAACCAGTTTGAGGGAAGTTCTACTTCCTGCTAGTCTACATTTTTTTCTGGCTGCGGCCAAGAAATTTGAAATTTTATGATGCAATTACACTCTTCCTTTTTCTGAGTAACCTTGTGGCTTTGCTGACAGCCCATAGCTGCCTTAATCTTCTACACAGGTTAGTGTAAAGAGGACACACGTAAAACCACATTCACCACCAGGACTGAAAGAAGAGTGTGTACATACCTCGTTCAAATTTTAACCGCTGATAAAGCTGAAACTGATCCACAGGTACCAAACAGGCAATCTGAAACCAGAGACATTAGAAAGATGAGATTTCAGTTATCACAGAGCCCCGAGCTACCAGTCTTTTATAATGATCTCTCTTTGGTGACTTAATTTTTTAATTTTTATATAATTATAGAGGTGACTTTCCATGTACAGTTATTACAAAGTATTGGCTCTAGTCCACTTGTTGCATCCTTGAGCCTGGACCTATCTTATACCCACCGTTTGGCCCTCCCACTCGCCCACCCTTATATTGAGCCCCACCCCCAACCGGTAACCACTAGTTTGTTCTGTGAGTCTGCTTTTTTGTCAAACTAACTTGTTTGTTGTACTTTTTAGATTCCACATGTAAGTGATATTATACAGTATCTACCTTTCTCTGACTTATTTCCCTTAGCATAATGCCCTCCTGATCCTTCCATGTTGCTGCAAACAGCAAAGGTTTTGTTCTTTTTTCATTTTCCCATTGTGTATAGGTACCACTTCTTCTGTATCCATTCATCTGTTGATGGGCACCGAGGCTGTTTCCAGGTGTTGCTGATTGTAAATAATACTGCTGTGAATATTGGGGTGTGTGTATCTTTTTGAATGAGTGTTTTTGTTTCTTCAGATAGATACCCAGGAGTGGAAATGCTGGGTTATGATCTCTTTTTCTTGTCTGGCTCAATGCACCCTCTCAATACCAGTTGTTTGCAAAGGACTTTTTCTTTACACTATCCATGCAGTCACACAAGCATCCCCACCCTCCGCCATGGCCAGGAGTCTTTGTGCAAGGTACCAGTTACAGAACTCAGTGATCACCTCCCATTCTCTTATCAGCATCTAACAAGACCAGACAATCAAATTTTGGGCTTCCCAAATTTTCTGCACACATATATGAAAGAGATGCTCCCTTTCTCTCTTAAGACATTTTTAAATGATTATAGTTCTAACCTACTGGGCGTCATTCTTCCACAGCCTGAAGATTCAAATGCAGGGAGTGGCTGGGGTGACTATCAACAACAATAACAAAAAAAGATTAGTGTTCTAGCTTTAGAACCTTGAAAAACTACGGTCATGTTGATAGTGCCTCAGGAATTATGAAAAATTCATTAGTCACCAGGGAATAGTACTTTTTAAGCAATAGAAAAATCATTTCTTCTGACAAAAACCACTTCAAGGGGCTCTGGTGATCATTCACTGCCATCCAGGCCCTGGTAGAAAAGAAATGCCTAGGATATTGCTTGTGGTTAGACTCCAATTTTCATTTCAGATGGCACTAGTAAACAACAATGATTCATCTCTAACTAAATGACATTTCAGATTAATCATTTTAAAATTGCTTTTCAAAGGCAGATGCAGGAAAAGCTAGCTGCTCTTGAGCTGGCATTCTAAAAATAGTAATTCCATTGACGTCAACATATAAATATATTGACATTGCTTAAAGACTAATAACTGAGACAATCAAGGGATATTATATTAAATTTTCAGACATTCAGCAAGCTGATAAAGGACACAGCTTTAGCCTTGGCAATTCCGACTATAAAGCATTACATATTTTTTAGTATAAAAGATATCTAGATTAAATTTCCTGCAGCTAACGGAAAGAAGTCTGTTTTGAGAAAACCCATTTTAAAATGAGGCATCTAAAATGGTACTTAATATAATACATTTTATATTTTAAAAAAGAATGTGTGTATGTGTGTATATATATATATATATGTGTATATATATATATATATATATATGGATTAACTGAATCACTTTGCTATACAGCAGAAATTAACACATTGTAAATCAACAATACTTTGATATAATAACATAACACATTGTAAGAGGTAATAAAAACCTATTTACTATTTTAGAGGTCAAAGGCTTATATGGAATTAGGCCTTAATAAGGTAAATTCACTTTTCTATGGAAATTTGTGATCATAAAAAGTTAGTTCCATCACTTCTCACTTTGTCTGACCCTTCTGGAATAACGTTAACACCAAAACACACCAAGCTCTTCTCCAGCCCCTACCACCTAGACCTGCATCTTCTCCATATACTCCTTGACAATCTACTATTCATAATGCATTGGCTGGAAGCCTGGGAGACAAAAGAGAAAAGAGATACAGAAGCTGCCTTCAAGGAACTTAAATTACTCAGGAGGCATTATGTACGCATGTGTTTAAAAAAAAAAAAAGATCTATTCCCTGATCTCACCTTCTGTTAGATTTCACAGATAAGAACCAATTTTCTGAAATATTTCTATATACTTTGACTCTTTTGGCTGTGCCATGGCATGCACAAGTTCCCAGGCCAGAGATTAAATCCACACCACAGCAGTAACCACAGCCACAACAGTAACACCAGATCCTTATCCTGCTGAGCCACCAGGGAACTCCTATACTTTGACTTTAGATGACAGAAATCTAGATCTGGTTTAAAAAAAAAAAAAGATGATCCAAAGTATTAAATTCCTGGTTCCACTGCTATGTGGAGCTAAACCACAATTGCTCAAGGTCTTCTACGTAAAAATTGTAAAGGTGAAGTAAATGTGTCAGGATGGTTACTGAAGACTCGATCAGGTCACAGGTTAATCACAATGATACTACCATGGATTGCAAAAACTGAAAATCCTAGAGAATAATAAAAGAGATTATAATGAGATGTCTTACAGTATATAATTACCTTCTTCCTGCCAACAAATTTCAAAACATTTCAAAACCATATCAAGGCATTCTTTTTTAAACTTTTTATCTTGAAATAGTTTTAGACTTGCAAAAAGTTGCAAAAAAAATGGTATAAAGTTCCTAAATGCCATTCCCCTCAACTTCTTCAATGTGAACACTTTACATAACTGTAGCTAATTATTAAAATAATGAAATTTACACTGGTACAAAACAATTAAACAATCTGCAGGCCATTCAAACTTCACAAGTTCTCCTATTAATGTCTTTTTTTTTTTTTCAATCCAAGATCCAGTTCAGGACACCACCCTTGCATTTAGCTGGATAAATTATCTCCTTAGCCTTGTATTCATATTCTCCTTAGCCTTCTCCAATCTGTGGCAGTTCCTCAGTCTGTTTGATGCTCATGACCTTGACACCTTTGAAGAGTCCAGGCCACTAATTCTGTACAATGTTGTCCAATTTGGGTTTGTCTGATGCTTCTCGTGATTAGGTTGAAGTCGTGCGTTTTTGGCCAGAATATCACAGAAGTAATGTAGGGCCATCAGGAGCTACATGAGGACAACCTGTCTCATTACTGCTGATGTTACCTGTCTAACTTGGTTAAGGTCATATCTGCCACATTCCTCCACCCTTTGTAGCCAAGGAGTATCTTGTAAGGAGACAGTTTGAGATTCTGCAAATATCCTATTTCTCATCAATTTTTTTATCTATCAATAATGCTACCTATAATAATTATTACTGTGGTATTTGCTTAATGATGATTTTCTATTCCATCATTCTTTCTGTATTTGTTAATTCTACTACAAGGAAGAGTTATCTTTTATCCTTCATGTATCTGTTCATTCATTTATTTATGTAGGTCATTATAGACTTAGTGATACTTATTTTACTCCACGGGTTCTAATCCATTACTAACTAGACCCATATTCAAGCAACAGAAACAAAAATTTCAAAGTATCTTTTCAACTATCAAGTGACCACTCCCCTCAAATCAACTACTAAAAAATCCTTAACTTGATTTAATGTGATTTTTAATCATTTTTCCTTTGAAAATGTAACAATCTACCTGTTAAAACAAAAATTTCTCTTCTCCTTTCCAAGCATGAAAGACCACTTTTCCTCCTCCTTATTCTAGAAAGTCTTTCCAAAAAGGAAAAAAAAATAATTCAAAGAGAAAATAAATTCAGTTTCATTTTAATAGAACAAAAACAATAATATCAGAATAATAGTAATAATAAACTGCAAATTACCTGCAATCATTGTCTTGTTGTGTTGTTGTTGAAAATGAACCTGGAGGAGTTCCTGTCATGGCTCAGTGGGTTAAGAACCTGACTAGTATCCATGAGGATGAGGGTTCAATCCCTGGCCTCACTCAGTGGGCTAAGGACCGGCACTGCTGAGAGCTGGGGTGTAGGTTGCAGACACAGTTCAGATCTGGCGTTGCTGTGGCTGCAGTGCTGGCCAGAAACTGCAGCTCCAATTTGACCCCTAGTTCCCTGTGAGAACTTCTATATGCCACAGGTGTGGCCATAAAAAGAAAAAAAAAATGAACCTGGGGACACTTGTTAAATACCCAGTTCTTACTCTGTTGAAAGTCTTTACTTTTCTACTCTCCTCCACCCATAGCAGAGCATAACCAGGGAATTCAGAAAATAAGTGGGGTTCTCTATTATACGTGACAGTTAATTGGATATATCCACCAACCACGACTGAGAAGAAATAGAAAGTAAAGCATACCCTTGGGTACCATTGTTAACTATGACCATAATATCTGAGCAGGTACCGTCACCTACATTGACACGAACCCTGCAAAGACCAAAGAAAAAGAGGGAGCAGACAGGACTGTAAGCCAGAGAAGCATGATTGCTAAGAATGCAGTGTATTCTCACTATATTGATATACATATAATTCATACTGTCTTTTAGTTAGAAAAACGAAATGGTTAAAACACAGATGCTAGGGATTGGCTTTCATGTATGCGCCAGCCATCAAGGCCTGGAAAGCCAGGACAAAACTGGGGGGGAAAATGGTCGTATTTCACTTAGGTTTGGCCCTTTAAATCATACTTCTGCTACGTTGCTTTTAAAAATTAAACAAACAGGAACTCCCGTCGTGGCTCAGTGGAAACGAATCTGACTAGTATCCATGAAGACACAGGTTAGATCCCTGGCCTTGCTCAGTGGGTTAAGGATCTGGCATTGCTGTAGCTGTGGTGTAGGCCAGCGGCTACAGCTCCAACTGGACCCTTAGCTTGGGAACTTCCATATGCTGCAGGTGCGGCCCTATAATAGACAAAAATAAATAAATAAAAATTAGACAAACAGCTGAACACAGAATACAAAAGATCAGTATTTCTGGAGATGGAATTGACCATGGAATGGATCATTACAGCATGTCAAGATTCTGGCAATTTCTAAAGCGCTATGACTTGCAAAGACACTGGCAAGAGAAACAGTACTAGCCTTATGGATAAACGCCCTATCATACTAACACAGAAACTAAGAATGTTTCCTGTTCCAACCCGCAAAATAAGAATGGCACTTCCTAACAGTAAAAGGAAACTGGCACATCACCCTTTCACCTGACTGGTGTCAACGAAGCTCACACCCGCTGTCAAATCCTGTTTGAAAAAAAACTCCAGAGGGCATCGTTGTCTGAGAGCCAGAAGGGCATGGCTCCCTGGAAAAGTAAAAGATGGGGGAGACCTGGAAATCCAGGGCCAGGAATCTTTCAGAAAAGGGCTGCTGGAGTTCCCGTCATGGCTCAGTGGTTAACAAATCGGACTAGGAACCATGAGGTTGCAGGTTCGATCCCTGGCCTCGCTCAGTGGGTTAAGGATCTGGCGTTGCCATGAGCTGTGGTGTAGGTCGCACACGCGGCTCGGATCCCACGTTGCTGTGGCTGTGGCGGCCGGTTGCTAGTTCCGATTAGACCTCTAGTCTGGGAACCTCCATATGCTGCGGGGGATACAAAAAAGAAAAGAAAAGATAAGGGCTGCTTTTGCTCTTTTTTTTGACACCTGTTCCACAGAGGCCTCAGTACAGCTTCCCCATCATCCCTCGCCTCTCCCCCTCGGCCTGTCAATGGGCAAAAGGGATATATATGCCTACGTGCACATCCACATGACACATCCCCTCCGCCATCATCGCTGAGTCTTCTTAGATTTGCCTTGAGTTAAAGAAGGAGCTTAGAAACGTTATTTTCCACTTAACGCGCAGTTTTAAAACAAAGTTTTGAAATGTCCCAAAAATTTTCAGTATGTTCTTAAAATTCAGCTTGGAATCTCAAATTGACTCCAGCCTGGCAGATTCCTTTATCCTGCACTGGCCCAAAGTCTTACTCTTCTCCAGACAACACATATTACAGCCAAAGGTTGTTCTAGACACACTCAGTCCCTTTCCATTCTAATTCTTAAACCACAGGAACAGCCATATGGCCCCTTGCCCAGGCATCGTCATTTTTCCTCTGTCCCAGCTTCATACTCTGATCATGGGAAAAAAAAGAGTTAAATGGAGAGATGGCAAAAAAGGGCCTGTGCTAAAGGGTGATTTGGGGGGGAACAACTGGATCTCTTCTAATTCCAGGAGCCTTTACCAAAACCACCCTAAATAAACACACAGTATGAGTAAAAACTGTGTTTATTTTGCAAATGTAGCTTCAAATTTCTTGGCATTCCACTTTTCTATTCCTCCAGTTCCTCCACAGTGCCCCACCCGAATACCTTCCTATAGCAATTCTGGAACCCAACCCCTCCTTTAACAATGAGTTTTATTTTTTCCATTATACTGGTTTACCGTGACCTGTCAATTTCTCGCCCCCACCCCTTTTTTTTTTTTTACTTTCAGAGCCACACCTGTAACATAGGAAGTTCCCGGGATAGGGGTTGAATTGGAGCTGTAGCTGCCGGCCTATACCACAGACACAGCATCACCAGATCCGAGCTGCATCTGCAACCTACACTGCAGCTTGCAGCAACGCCAGATCCTTAACCTACTCTGAGCAAGGCCAGGGCTCGAACTCGAATCCTCATGGATACTATATCGGGTTCTTAACCCACTGAGCCATAACGGGAACTCCTGGAGCCCTCGTTCTTGACAAGAGCAGCTGCACCCATGCATCCTCTGGGTATATTCTGTATACTAGCAGTAAAGGCAGGTCATTTCAGTGTCCCAGGATTTGGAAGGAAGATTGGTGAGTGAGAAGCTGCTCCCTGCTGTCCACCACCAGCTGGCAGGGGGAAGAAGTTCAACTTCTCAGGCCTTGTAACGGTGTGTGCTCACTGCCTCTCAAATTTAACATGGTCCAGCCCAACAGTTCAGGTTCTCCCTGTGTTAATTCCCAACACAGTAACGAAACTGCTTACATGAGTCATCGCCTTTTTAACAGGGCTCCTCACTTCAAGCAAAGGCCCTGCTTGAAGCAGTGCTATCAGAACCAACCATCTGTGTCCTGCCTTTCATAATTCCATGTTGGACAAGATTCCTGGATCAAGTACGTTCAAAACGCTGCATACCAACAGCTGAAAGTACCAGATGACGCAAGGAAGGAAAGTTTTCCTTTTCCCTGGCTCCCAGTGGCATTATCTCTAGTCCCAAGTCCTCTGGGGTCATGCCTCCCACCAGTTTCCAGGACACTGAAGGAAAGCTGCTTTTTCTACTGTGTCTTACATAAGCAAACAGTATTTGAATTGGGCATTGAATGCTTTGCTGATGAAGCTATTCCTAATAAATATAAGTGAAGAGGCAGAGCCACAGATGAGCCAATCTAGAAACACTAAGGACACAGGCAGGACCTAAAACTTGCAGTAGACACACGTATGGAGCACAGCCAACTTTGTGAGCTAGACCCTCCAAGGAAAGAGTTTAAATTCCTGGTGTCCTTTGAAGATGAAAAATTTTACACTCCCATGCGTGTGAACAGTGTATAGTGAAGAACCATATATTGTAATACAACCAGCAGCAGCACAAAGGGAACCTGAGCCTTAAGCAGAATTATTTTTAACAAAGTATATTTATGTGTTACCTGTAAAAATCAACGGACAATCTTTTAAAAGGTGCAAGAAGTACAGAATCCATAGTACATGGAGACAGAATCCAGTCAAGCATAATGTGGACAGAAGCACTGTGCTATACTCAATACTATCTAGATTAAGAGCTATGTATTATAAGAAGGACTGTTTATAAGAAAAGCTTGATGGCAAGCAAGTCAGAAAGGAAGGTGGTACAGCCCAAGTTCATGTGTGTGTGAGATATCTGCTTCAAGAGGAATAGTCCCACATGAATTGACGAAGCCACCAAAACCTCCAATATAATCTGCTCATTCTCAGTTCAAAATGAGAGACAAAGACCACCACCATCAAATTTTTTTTTTACTCTGAAAAAGAAAAAATAGTAGCAAGTCAGTTAAGGACATTTGATTACTGTAATTCACGCCCATCTTCAGTCAGGCCCTAAGCAAAACCGAAGAGAGCAGAAATGGTCCTCTAATGCCCTGCAGTGTCTCTTACTCATCTAATGGGAAACAGACTTTGGAGAATATAAGAAATACCATGGTTTAGTTTGGAATATGTTTTTGTTCTGTTTTTCAAATACCCTTTTGTTATTTTTAAGAGCCATTATGGGCTTATTTGATTTTAATGCAGCCTAAAAGGAAAATTGTTTTTAGGGTAAAGCTGGGTAAATGAAATCAGCACGAGTGAAGTGTGAATGAAAATGTGAACAGAGGGGAAAGTGAGGATTAAGAAGCAGAAGAGAACTATGGGGGAAGATGACCAGAAAATGTCTAAGAAAAGCAGAAACATTAGACTCTGTTCGAGAGAATTTCAGGACAAATCATGGCCTGTCTTCACTCGTCTGGACACATTAGCCCTAACATTTGATATCCAAAGTGTCAATGGCTAATCGGTTACCACTCATTTAAAGCCCAGAATGCCACTATATGATGAACTTTCTGCAAAAATGTAAATGCTCCATTCTGTGCTGTCCAACCTGGAAGCCACTAGCCACATGAGTACTTAAAATGAGTACCGGTGACCGAGTACTTAAAATGTGATTGGTGTAACCAAAGGAATTTTAATTTCTAATTTTAATTTCAATTAAGTGTAAATAGTTGAATGTAGGCTTGTCTAGATAACAGAACTGTGATTAATTTCAAAGGCTTGTTTAGAAAAGCCACTTCATTTATGCCTGATAGATTTTGTATGTATGAATTAAATAAGAGTTCACGGTAGACACAGCTCTTCCTATCTGCTCCATCTCACACTTTTTGCTCTTATAATTACCTGGCTCATTATTACTTTAAGGTCTCTCTGCTAGAGCAAAAGCTCCAGAGGAACAGCACTGGGCCTGTCTTATTTACCTTTCTATCCTAGCCTGGAACAGGGCCTGGTACACTGTACACTCAATAAACACGTGTTGACTAATCAGATATCAGAGAAGTCAAAAAGGAAGCACGTTCTGTGGAAGGATTATGCATAGAAAGATGCTCCTACAAACCAGAGCCTTATTTTAAAATCCACTTCCAAATTGCATAGATCAATAGTATTCTTGACAAGTAACCGAATCTTTCCCCACTTTAATTTCCTTCCACTCATTATTCACACAAAAGTAAACATTTCTCACCACAGGATTTACATATTATCTTTTTATTTAAAAAATTCTACTGGCTTCATAATTTTCTTAAAATGAATAGCTTCCAAACCAATATGTATTCCTTGTATTCTTCCCCAAAAAACACTTCAAGCTCACTGGCACCACCTACTTGATATTTCATAAGCTGAACACTGGGTACCCAGATTCAGATTGGTTTAAAATGGTCTCTAACACCTCTCTGACTGCTTTGCTTACAAAGCAAAGGATATATATGTATAAGCATATGTATTTGTATATAAAACATGTGTATATATATGTATATACACACATACAGGCACATATACACATACACATCTACACAAACATAGGCACTCTCTTGGGCTTCCAATTATCAAGTCCTTTATCATGCGTTCTATTTATCTACCTAGCTCTTCTCTTAAAGCCATGCAATTACGGTGGTCAGAAAGAAATGGATCAGAATTTTAGCTCTTTTGCTTTTTAGCTATGCACTCTTGGACAAATTACTTAGACATTCTAGGCTTCAGTTTTATAAGTTTCTTGACAGGATTAGATAGTATATTGGTTACTAAAGCAACTACAAAAGTGCAGATGAGATTTAAAATGAGCAGGACCTGAAGGTTAAAAACAGATTTAACAGCAAGCTACTTATCAGGGATTGAAAAAACAAAGGAAATTGACAGAACACTGTAAACCAGCTATAATGGGGAAAAATCATTAAAAAAAAGAAAAAACAAAGGAAAGAGATATATCACAGTCTTAATACAATGGGAGAAGAACTCACTTTAAAAAGACATTTCTATGCCTGATAAATACTGAATGAAAGGCCCTTCTTTGCTTCTTTGGAAATGGTTCAATTTAGGCTACCTTTGTAGAATTACAATAATTTATCTATAATAATGGCTAATCTGTTATTTGTTTATCTTTAAAGTATTAAAGATCTCAAGGCCACTGACTATTCCACCTCCAAACCTCACATTTGGTAAATCTGATTTCCAGCACCTTTACCTATTCTAGAGCTTCTTCAACACTCAGAGGGCATTTATAAATAGAACCCAAGTAAATAACAGCTTTAACAGTTTGTATAAAGAATCCAAAGGTAGGTAGCAATAAAGTACTCCTTTAAAAAGCTGACCTCTGCATTCTGTTTATAGACCTCCTGGCAGGGAAATACATAAAGAGTCAAGATCCTAGGAAAGGTGTCAACAAGAAAGAGGGAACAACCAGGACACTCATCCATACCTCAGCCTCCTGCAGGGTCCCGTGGTTTCGGCACACCATGTCAGGGCAAGTGATGGGAGACCCACATCCATCTCGAATGGCCAGCTGCATGTACTGTTTCAGACACTAGAAGTTAAGAAAGAAGACAATTATCCACCGCATTACAGAAGCTCCAAGGTCACATAATAGCCACGCCTCTCCCTTCATTGGCAGTCCTGGGGCTCTGGTAGCAGAGAACATAAGGTGTCACAAGTGTGAACACTGAGAGCCATCACTCTGGAAAGAATGCAGAGGCGGGTGATTAGTTATATATGGCTTCATTCTAAGACTACCGAGTTCATCCAAGGCAACAAGTCAAATTCCTATAGGTTCATACATTTTACCCACCGTAGACTGGGAAAAGACGAAAACACTCTTTGGCGCTAATAGCTAAAGACTTCTTTTAATTTTTTTTTTTTTTAACTCATGTGACTTCCCAGTTCCATTTTTACCAGGTGGTCCTCTCCCTCAAAATCTGCCCCAAACCCTGTGACCCTCATGCTGAGCTTGCCAAACAGAACTGAAATAAGATTAAGGCACTGACTAAGAATTATAATAGCAAAGGCTCCTAAAAAAAGGAAATATCAGTTTGGGAGAATGAGACCTTCCAAGAACCAAAGCCCTTGATAGATGCTATGATGAGGAAGCTTAAATAGAACCTGGGAAAAGAAGAAACTGGATGGGAAATAAGAAGCCCAAAGAGGTAGGACACCAAGGACGAACTTGGTCTATTCACTGCCTACTGCACGTGGATCTTGGGCAGGAGGTGGAAATATGATTCAGATTGAAAAGGTACAAGAGAAACTGACAGAATTGTGGGGACCTCTAACTCCTCCATTCTCCCTTCTAACCAACCCACCCCGACATGCCCATAGTTCCAGAAGATAAAACTCTTCAGAAATCTGAAAGTTAGGGGGTGGGGGGATGCACTGTGGGTTTGGGATACAAAATCTGTAAAATTGACTTGTGATGATTTATGTACACCTATAATTGAAATAAAATCCATTAAGAAAATTAAAAAAAAAAGAAATCCGAAAGTTAGCTTCTCAATTTCTACTACTTTGCTCATAACTGCTGAGCTCTTTTCTTTTCTTCCCTTTTTTTTCTTTTTTTTTCAGGGCCTCACCCGCAGCATATGGCTAGGAGTCGAATCGGAGCTGTAGCTGCCGGCCTACACCACAGCCACAGCAATGCTGGATCCGAGCCATCTTTGACCTACGCAACAGCTCACAGCAATGCCGGATTCTTAACCCACTGAGCGAGGCCAGGAATGGAACCCATGTCCTCAAGGATACTAGTCCAGTTCTTAACCCACTGAGCCACAGTGGGAACTCTGGTGAGCTCTTTTCTATACGCATGATGATAAAAAATGTCAAGCCAAAATGTTTAAGGAGAACACCAACCCCCCAAATATATGTGTCAATGAATTAATGACTTAAGTGGTGAGTAGTTATAATTTGGTTCTAATTTTTCCAAATGTATACACTTATGTAACAATCTGCTACATTAAAAACATTGCTCTCCCACCAACCTTTTATAAAAGCTGAACTAGTAAATAAATCCTATGGTCAGACTCCTAGTGACATAATTATGAAATCTATTCCCTTCATTGACCATCTTTATGCATTTTCCCCATCTGAAAATAAAACAAACACAACTATACTATTTCAGAAAAAAATAGTCAGGTATTTGTCTGATTGAAATTACCATTACAATGTATGAATGAATTAGTGACTAGGGCAAACCATTTAGACCAGAGTTTTATCTCTTTAAGTACCTAAAAAGTCCCCTCTCCAAGGCGTTTATTTTTATTCCAGAAAAAAAACCCCCTAGAAAATAACCTCAATATCCAACACAGAAAAACACATCAATAAATTATGCTCGGGAGTTCCCGTCGTGGCGCAGTGGTTAACGAATCCGACTAGGAACCATGAGGTTGCGGATTCGATCCCTGCCCTTGCTCAGTGGGTTAAGGATCCGGCGTTGCCGTGAGCTGTGGTGTAGGTTGCAGACGCGGCTCGGATCCTGCGTTGCTGTGGCTGCGGCGCAGGCCAGTGGCTACAGCTCCGATTAGACCCCTAGCCTGGGAACCTCCACATGCCGCGGGTGTGGCCATAAAATGACAAAAGGCAAAAATAAATAAATAAATAAATAAATAAATAAATAAATAAATAAAGCTCGATTCATGCAATGGGAATGCTGAAGAATCAAGAAAACTATTTTCACATGATGTTTAAAAACTTGGGGAAATGCTCATGATTTAGTATGAATTGGGGAATAAAAGATGATCTAGTGTGAACTGGAGAATAAACAACATCTGAGAGCAGAGTCCTAAGTCACTCTTCGCTACAATTGAAGACATATGCATATAATCTTTAACTTTCTTGCTCAAGAGAAGAATGAACTATCACTTGCTCTAGGAGTTGCTGTGCCAAACACGGTCTCAGTATGAGGAAGAATAAGTAGAGAAAGCAGTAGCAAGGGAATTTGGGGAAGAACGTCAATGCACAGGCAAAAGAGAGGAACTGCAAAGGTGGGTCATGAAAAATAGTGTCACACTCAGGGGACAAATGAGTAGGGACAAAGACCCATTCACCCAGCTCCGCTCTCCATCAGCCTTCCACCTGCCACAGAGATCCCAGAGTTCCTGCCTTGATCTCCCCTGGCTGCCACTTAAAACCGAAGCAGAAAGACTGAAAATGTATGGCCTCTAGGCTCAAGCGGAAGATATCCAAGAAAAACAAAGCGACTGCTGTAATGAATGTCAAATCCTAATATCCCAGCTCTAGCCTCAGTGCCATTCTGGGAAAATTACCTAAACTATGGTCCAGACTAGCTTCCCTTAATTTTTAAAATGGGGACAATAATACCCATTACGGTTACTTCACAGGGTTTAAAAAACTCGCACACACAAACACAATCCCAAAATTTTGTACATGGAAGCCCTTTGCACATTTGCAAAACGTAGAATTTTTTAGTCATATTTCTACTCCACTTCACCTGGTGTTAAGACTTTCAAAGACTCTGTGGGGAAATGTTAATCTTTCGGCCTTCTGAGATTATCCTTTCTCCGCTTGCTTCAGGAAACAAAATAAATCACTTGTGGTGGAGAAGCTGCATAAACAGAGCTGGTGTTTATAACAGAGCATCACACGCACCTCTCTTCAAGCCTCTCTGAGGAGCTATCTGCATCCATAGAAAAAGCTTCAGCAGGAACTGAAGAGACTCTGAATCTTTAGAGGCAAAAATTTTCATTTCAACTTACATTGCAAATTTCTAAGGCTGAAATTTAAGCTTTCCCAAGAGTCTATAGTGTATGTTCTATTTGCTAACGTAATGCTCTTAGGTACACTGCAACCACAACACATTAAACCAGTGAATTCTGAAGCTCCCCTCCAAGACGCTCCTGGACACAAGCTTATGTAACCCATGATTTTAGGAGAAAAGTGAGAGCTGTATACACTGACCACGGGGTGTAGGTATACATACTTTATAAGCCCCCCTTTTTTAATTCTAAGAATCGCTGGTTCAAGATAGAGGTTTGTAAGTACAAGCTGCTTAGTGACGCTAAAGCACAGGTACTGACCCTCCATCACTACCGTTGTGCATTTCTATTCAAAGGTAAAGAGGGAAAAGAACCAGTTCTAGTTACTGCCTCTCACTGGATTTTCAAGTATCTTAGGTTCATTATATGCCTTCCACTAGCTTTCATTAAAATTTAACCTCAAATCCACCTCTCTCCTCTTTAGTACCTCTGGCTGAAGCACAAAAGAACCAAAAGCAGGGAGTTCCCGTTGTGGCACAGCAGAAATGAATCCGCCTAGTATCCACGAGGATGTGAGTTCAATCCCTCAGTGGGCTGGGGATCCAGCGTTGCCGGGAACTGTGAGGAAGGTCGCAGAGGCAGCTCAGATCCCGCGTTGCTATGGCTGTGGTACAGGTTGGCAGCTACAGCTCCAAGTCAACCCCTAGCCCGAGAACTTCCATATGCCTCAAGTTTGGCCCTAAAAAGAAAAAAAGAAGAAAGAAGAAAGAAGAAAGAAGAAAGAAGAAAGAAGAAAGAAGAAGAAGAAGAAGAAGAAGAAGAAGAAGAAGAAGAAGAAGAAGAAGAAGAAGAAGAAGAAGAAGAAGAAGAAGAAGAAAGAAACCAAAAGCATTCACAGGAACCCCTGTACATGTTACACAAACCAAACCTAAGTAAAATGGTTAACAATTCTGGGAGAAATGGCATCCAGGTTGGGTTTTCTCATCCCTCGCCCAGCCAAGGGTGGGAAAGCAGGTGATGAGGGTGGAGCTATTTAAGGCTAAAATCTAGACAGGCCTTGAGTACCTGTTCTGATTTTTATCATTCCCAGTACAGTGCTATACCCTAAAATAGATATTTAATAAAACGTAGACTAACACGTCTCGCTTCAGTACACGATTACATCACAATGTCTCAAGCGTGTTCTAAATAACATCTCTTATTGAAGCCAATATTCTGTTCACTCCAAATCAGACTATGATGTCTGCACACGATCCAAGAATAAAGCCTCCTTTGTTGTTTGCTGCTGAGTTAAACTATTAGTACAACTCAAGATGCTATCTCTCCCAGTCCAAAAGCCTTTAAATACACACAAAACATCCCGGTTTGGAAATGCGTAATGGTTTGAAAAAATTCAAATCAATCAACATCCTAACCAGTCAGTACATTGTTTCCTGGTAGAGTAGGATTCTATAACTTTTTTCGTACAAGACGCTTTTCTGAAACCCTGACTTTTCACCCCTCAGGTTATTCCTAGTAATGGGGATCATGCTCATACTCCTTTGCCAGCCACACAGGACATCAGAGAACTGACAGGAAAACCTGGCTCCAGGTGACTAAAGAGAAGCCCCAAATCCAACAGCAGGCCATGACTATGGTTAAAAAGAGACCGTAGTTTTACACTTCTCATCCTAAGCTTTCTCATTCAAGAAAGCCTTCGTTGTCTTGTCCCCTAGTCTGATGTGATGCCCAGCCTGTCTGCTCTCACAGCACCTTGATGCCCAGGTAGCACAGTACCTTCCAGCTGGGTACCAAGGTGCATTCTTGGGAGCCCTTAAGCTCGCTGTGACAAGGGTTTTTTTCCCCCTATTTTATGTTTATTTAACAATACTAATAAAAGCAGGGAATACCCATTTTCCACTCAATTTTGATGTTTGTACTTGTGTGGGGTACAGTCCTATTTTGCCAAGTACGAGAGCTTTCATGATCACAGGCAGATTAAAAAAAAAAATATGGGAGTATCTGAGCCAAGCGAAATCTGTACAAATCACTGTTTTTAGTGATCCCAACACAGAAAAGTGGCAAGATCACCAAATTACCCCTTGTTCTTTAGAACACGCCAAACTGAGAGTCTGTTAAAAGCTATTTAGTGGAAATTAAACATCTTCCATCTCCTCAATGTTACCTAATTTTATTGGCCTATAATTTTAATATTCAGCGTAGGTATTTACTCTGATGTTCACGCTGTTTCAGAGAAATAAGTTTAAATGTGCTTATATCTCATATTACGTTGGTATAAGTTTAAGTGTGACTACAATAAAAATAATTTTTAAATATCTCAGTATTGGGGTTCGAATTACTTTCCTCTTCAAAAGGAATCCCTATAAACCATTAAAAGGAGAACCCTGTGGTTCTCCATGGCAGTGGGGCTGGTGGTGTGGCATTTTCCCCCAAGGACGTATCAGAATTCCTAGGTCCTCCAAAGAGAATTTTACAAACTATGCAACTACCTCCTCTCACCCGAGTCTCCAGAAGACTTGAATTTTCCTCCCTATTTGCCAATATTCCCATCAATACCTTAGGTAACACCAGATGTGAACAACTCAAGTACGTTGTACATGGAAATCATGCAGTGATTATCACCCGACATTGCACGAGACTCTGAACTTGACTCTCCAGTAGCCCTGGATTTCCTTCCAGGTCTGGATCATATCTTATTTCTTTTCGCATCCTATAGAAACACCTGTCACAGGACCTGCTAGACACTCAGCCTTCTGTGGGAGCTGGAAGCATGAATCTACCACCCATCAGCTTTGAGGCAAAAACTCCTTCAACTCCAGTTACTAAAACATACACACCCACCCCACCCACAGCCTTCCTCCCTTCTTCTCTCCTTTGACCCACATGAGTCCAGTTCACTTTCCAAGGCCAACTTCACTATTTTCTAGTGGATCTGAGCCGCACGGGATCTGAGCCGCATCTACAACCTACACCACAGCTCACAGCACTGCTGGATCCTTAACCTACTGAGCGAGGTCAGGGATCGAACCTGTGTCCTCATGGATACGAGTCGGGCTTGTTACTGCTGAGCCATGATGGGAACTCCTCCATTTTCTTTCTTATCCTGGAATTTTTCTATTGGGTTCTTCTAAAGATGTTTAACCTAATTAAAGAAAAACTGATAATAAAGCAGCAAAGAAAAACAGCCCTCCCTGACTCCTCTTGCTGGCTGTACACTGCCTTCCTCATTCCTCTTCTCTTCAGTCAAATATGTCAAAGAGCTGTCTGCCCTCACCGCCCTCACTCCTTCACCAGCCCCATCACCGTTCCTCCCCCACGACTGAACAGAAGTGGGTACTAAAGTCACCAGTGGCCTCCATTTGCCACTAAATCCTATACACATTTTCTTTCTTGTGACCTCTCAGGGGTCTAAAACCCAGTGAACCACCACTCTGCAGAACTTTCTCCCCCCTTTGCCTTCAGAACTGCACGCTTCTCTGATTTTCGTTCTTCCTCTCTGGCCATTATTCCTCAATCTCTTTCACTTTTCTCCACTCAATTTTTAAATGCCAGAATTTCAGGAAGTGATCTAAATTCTTTCCTTTCCACACTTTCTTTCGTGTCACCTCATTAACTAGGTATAACTAGTTGTTTATTTGATCCACTGCCTATTTTCTCTCAGGTCTGTTCCCCACTTCCTGCTCTGCTCTGTGACTCAGGGCATATCTTCCCCAAATCCTCCCACCTCTACCCCAGGTTTAGGCAACCCCCAGTCTACTGTCTGTCTCTGTGGGTTTGCCTATTCTGGATATTTCCCGTAAGTTAAATCATACAATATGTGGTCCTTTGTGACTGCCTTCTTTCAGTAGTGGATATGTGTTTTCATTTCTCTTAGGGACATACTTAGGAGTGGGTGGGATAGATGATACTCAGTATTTGCCTTCTGAAGAACTGCTAGACTGTCTTCCAAAGCAGCTGGATCATCTTACATTCCCACTAGCAATATGAGAATTCCAATTTTCTTCAAGTCCTCACCAGAACTTATTATTGTCTTTTTTTAATCCTAGCCATCCTATTGTGTGTAAAGTAGTTCCTCACTGTGTTTTTCTCTTTTTCCTATTGATTCACAATGTTCTGTCAATTTCTGCTGTACAGAAAAGTGACCCAGTTATACACATACATACATTCCTTTTCTCACATTATCCCCATCATGTTCCATCACAAGTGACTGGATATAGTCCCTGTGCTATACGCAGGATCTCATTACTTATCCACTCCAAATGCAATAGTTTACATCTACTAACCCCAAACTCCCAGTCCATCCCACTCCCCCCTCCCACTTGGCAACCACAAGTCTGTTCCCCGTGTCCATGAGTTCATTTCTTCCTGTAGATAGATTCATTTGTGCCATATATCAGATTCCAGATATAAGTGGTATTTGTCTTTCTCTTTCTGACTTACTTCACTTAGCATGAAAGTCTCTAGTTCCATCCGTGTTGCTGCAAATGGCATCACTGTGGTTTTGATTTGCTTTTCTCTGATGTTAATGATTTGAGCACTTTTTCATGTGCTTATTGGTAACTTGTACATTTTCTTTGGAGAAATGTCTACTCAGACCTTTATCTATTTTTAATTGTGTTTTTATTATTGAGTTGTAAGAGTTCTTTATTCTACATATGCCCCTTATCAAATACGATTTGCAAATACTCTCTCCCCTTCTGTGAATTATCATTTCACTTTCTTGGTGTCTTCTGAAGTATACGGGCATTTAATTTTGATGGAGTCTAATTTTTTTCTTTGTTCATGGTTTGCCTAGGGTCACGAAATTTTTCCTATTTCCTATATTTCCTTTTAAGAGTTTCTTCAATTTTAGCTCTTATAGTAAGGCCTATAATCTATTTTGAGTTAATATTTGTCAATGGTGAGGAAGAAGTCCAATCTTATTCTTTTGTAAATGGATATCCAGTTGTCCAAGCACCATTTGTTGAAAAACTGTTCTGTACCCTGGGAATTGCCTTGGCATCCTTGATGAAAATCAATTGATAATAAACATGAGAATGTACTTCTGGACCCTCAGTTATATTCCATTGATCTGTCAGTCTGTTCTTTTGATGGTATCATGCAGTTTTAATGACTCTAACACTGTAGTAAGATTGAAAGCAGGAAGTGAGTTCTCCAACTTTGTGCTTCTTTTTCAAGATTATTTTGGCTATTCTAGGTCCATCAGCTTGTCAATTTCTACAAAGAAATTGGGATTTTGATAGAAATTGTGTTGAATCTATAGATCCATTTGGGGAATACTGTCATTTTTAACAATATTAAGTCTTCAAATCCACGGACATGTGGCATCTTTCTATTTAGTCTTCTTGAATTGTTTTCAACATTTTGTAGTTTTCAGAGTATAATAAGCTGTGTACATCTTCTGTTATATCTATTCCCAAGTATTGTATTTGTTTTGATACTGTTGTTGAATTGAATTATTATTTTAATGCCATTATCATATCTTTCTTTGCTAGTGTTTAGAAATAAAATTGATGTTTGTATTTTGTATCCTGGGAAACCTTGCTGAACTGGCATCAGAATTTTTAAACTCTCAAAGTGATCCCAATGTGCAACTTAGTCAGAAACACTAGGTTCAATGCCATCCATGCTCTCAAGGCTGAAGAAGGAAGATATGTCCATTATCACTGCCTTTGTATCATCTTGGAAAATTCAGAGGCATGACATAGGAAGGAAGGACTCATCTCTAACTAACATCTTCATAGAGAATACATGCATCAACTAATTCCAGAAGAAATAGTAAAGGAAGTGTAAAGGGGAAATTATATATGCAAAATTTAAATATAAATGGAAATTTAAAGTATCTTTAAATACTTTACCCCAGGAGTTCCTGTCGTGGCTCAGCAGAAACGAATCTGACTAGTATCCATGTGGACACAGGTTCGATCCCTGACCTCGCTCAGTGGGTTAAGGATCTGGTGTTGCTGTGAGCTGTGATGTAGGTCACAGATGTGGCGCAGATCTGTTGCTGCTGTGGCTGTGGTGTAAGCTGGCAGCTACAGCTCCAATTCAGCCCCTAGCCTAGGAACCTCCGTATGCCGCAGGAGTGGCCCTAAAAAGACACACACACAAAAAAATCTACCCCCAAAAGAGTGCTGCTACTTTCTCTAGAAAAGGGTACTCTAAGATCCACCTTGTAAATCTGAGAACAGTCATTCAACGTGGGAGATTAAATCTGGGCCCCAGTCAAAAGTACGTCCAGTTCCCACCAAGCGAGAGTGATCAAACGCTTCTATCTTTATCTCGTGATCATGATACATCTAAATTAAGAAACTTGGTGACAGTAATAGCTCCAAAGAGAAATCCACTGGAAATGCTGCAGCCCTGGCCAGTCCTCACAATGAAATTATTAAATCTGCTAAACTGGAAGAACATTTCAATCAGAGCAGGAACCAGGCACCAGGACCTTAAAGACATGCTTCCAAAAGGAGTAATTCAATAACTCTTCAGTTGATCTTTCGGAGGCTTTCCCTTTTGTCCCACCTGCACTGCATTTCCTAGCAGAGGAAGGCCCAATTCTGACAGTAGTTTCAAAGAGCTCCCCTGTGCCAGGTTCTATCCTAAGAGCCAGTACATCCAGAAAAGCAACCTAGGTTCCAGGACAAAAAAAAAAAAAAAAAAAAATAAGAAGGCTTGCCAAGTTTACATCCTTCCATTTCCTCCAAAGAAACATTAGACCTCAGAACTGACAGCCCTCCCCTGGCCCAAAGGCCCAGGACAGACAGTGAGAATAAGTACACCCTAGATTACATATCAGTAGATTCCACTGAACTCATTTATCACTTTCTTCCTTCTCCTCCTGTGCCCCTAACGAGTCCTTTTTTGAACTCTTAAGCAGTCTTTCCGATTCTCTCAGAAAGCACATAGGTCCCAGCAACACAGAAAGAAACAAATGACAAATTAATAAAGGGAAACTCCTTTAGCCATGATGTAAGGCTATGCAAGTCATCTGCATAAAATATAACTATTCAGGTGTTCCCATCGTGGCTTTGCAGGTTAAGAACCTGACATGGTATCTGTGAGGATGCAAGTTTGATCCCTGGCCTCACTCATTGGGTTAAGGATCCAGCACTGCCACAAGCTGCAGCATAGGTGACAGATATGGCCCGTATCTACTGTGGCTGTGGCTGCAGTACAGACTGCAGCTGCAGCTCCAATTCATCCCTTAGCCTGGGAACTTCCATATGCCACAGGTATGAAGATATATATATATATATGTGTGTGTGTGTGTGTGTGTGTGTGTATATATACATACATACATACATACATACCATTCAACTACTCTAAGCACATAGCCGCAGAATGCAGTAAGTATTTATGTTCTACTAAAGAATTCACCGTGCATTAAAACTATACCTTAAATTCTACTAGAGAACTCACAGTGCATTAAAACTATACCATACAAAGGACAGAAGAATAAATGGATGGATAGATGTGTGATGAAGCAAGGAGAGTAAAAAGTTAATGTTAGAATCTAAGAGTTAGTGGGAATAAAGATAGTCACCATTAAAATTCTTCCATCTTTGTTGTATGTTTGATAAATTTCATAGCAAACTGATAGTTTTTAAACTAAAAAGCAAAGAAAAATTTTATATCATTCATTAAATCTCAGATGTCAATGTTCCTCAAAACAGGAAGCCTGTGTATTATATTTTATATAAAACCCCAATGTCTGCATTAGCATGCAAACCAGAGTTTGAATAAATTAAAGTGAAATAAATTAAAAAAATAATGGGAGCAATATTCATGAATTATCTAAATTTTTGAAATTTTAAGAGAATATCTACACTGCATAAACAAGAAAATGAAACTAACTCATTGTCAACTACAGTCTTTCCTCCATGATATAACCTATAAAGCCGGCATGCAAAAGAGCTCACATCAATGACCCAGAAATTGGACAACAGAGATACTGTTAATTTCATCACAAGAATACTCATTCTCTACATGGAATGATAGGAACTAAGTACCATCAGTTTAGTAGAGACCTAAGCCTTAAGCAAACTTCCTCCTTGGCTACACTTACAAACTAGAATTTACTAGATTTAAGAACTCCGTGAAAGTTGGACAATGGCCCACTATGACTAGAACGAATATGAGCAATCTTGTTTTATTCAAAATTAACCTGAAATCTGTAAACCAGCTATAATGCAAAAAAATTAAAATAAATTTAAAAAATTAATTTGAAATGATCTTATTTAATTATCCATAGCAAAATCAGAATGTCTAATTACAAATTAGATGGTAACAAAACCGTAACTCATCTCATAATTTTCCCATAGGACTTTACTCTGAAAAAAAAAAGGGGGGGATCTTTTTGACAGTTCCTAAAAAGCAAGTTTCTAGAATCAGGGAGGTTTCACGTGCTGCTTTTTTTTTTTTTTCCCATTTTAATTGCCATAATTAAACCAGTCTTCCGTTTCTTTCTCTCAGTAAGTCCAGAGGCCTACATACCCAAGACTACTCTTGACTCTCTAGTCCAGTACTAACCTAGTTACTATCCTCGAACTGAGACTTTCCAAATACTTTGAGTTAGCACCATATTCTAGCAAATTAAACTAACTATCAAAGCAAAGATCCTAAGTCAAAGCTAAATAAACAACTGAATCAGAAATGTGTATCAGTGGTCACAAAAGAGACAGAGGGAGCATATTATTTCAAAGCACATGATAACAAGCAGTTCATACATACTTCACCCATAGAGTGCTCTTCAAAGAGCCCAGACCAGGCCATCAGAATCCCCTGGAGGAGGAACTGAAACACAGATTGCTGGGCCCCAGACCCAGATTTTCTACTCCAGTTAAGTCTAGGGTAGAGTTCAAGAATTTATAATTCTAACAGGTTCACAGCTGCTGATAGTGATGCTGACTGATAATGGTAGTGGAGATGATGGTGGTGGTGGTGCTGGTTTGAGGATCACACTTTAAGAACCACTGGCCTAGAACTAAATTATTCATCACCCAAGAGGCAGGAGAAAGGAGGAGATCATGGGAATGAGAATATCTGTCAAGCTCCTAGGATAGCTATGGTATGTGTCTTAAAATTATCTCATTTAAGCTTCATAGAATCTCTGACATGGCATTACTCCCTTCTCATAAAAAGCAATTCAGTAACCTACCCTAAGTTCCCACGACCGGTAAACACAGGAGCTGAGATATAAACCAAGTTTTCATGCAGACACAGCTCTAGCTGGCTTCCCCACTACCTCACCACGACTTCCGTGCTATGAGAATGAAAGCATGAGAAAATACTGGAATCTTTACAATTTGAAAAGACTGCTTTTGTTTTTTTCCGAAGGTTTCGACCCCATAAGCGGAAGTGTTTTGCAAAGACTAGACACCATACCATTTCATATTAAGATGATCTGTATTTCACACAGTACCCAGGAAAAGTAGCTATTACATCTATGGCATATTTTTTCCAGTTGCAATGAAGAGCTCTGTGCTTCAGAGTCCTCCGTTTATTAATTTATTATCCTTAGCACAAAGGAACCACTTGGAAACAACTGGCAGACTGAGGTCCTCTAGGGAACACCAGTAACTCCACAAACATCATGCACGGGGAGGGTGGGGGAACAACCGTCTCTGAACTTCCCGAGGAAACCCTGACCTCGGTTTCAACATCTGAATATACACTAAGTGCACTGGGAGCTTCCAGATATGTAAACTAGACCTCTTAAAATCTCTTAGTCCTTGGTTTCCTCAAATAACTTGCCCAAAGTCACACAGTTGAAAGTTCACAGCACAGCCCTCAATCCCTTCAAACTGGGGCTAGATCACCAGTATATTCAGATCATATACACACTCTCTGGTCTCTGGAACTCCTTGGATTTTTTTTTTCATTATTTGCTACCTATACCTTCTTTGTATTGACTAGCCTTTTATGTATATAAAAACCAAGTGTCAATTTTGCATTACAGAGGCCATTTTCCAGCTTTAGAGATTTTTAGGATCACAAAAATCTAATATGGGCTTCATCCACTGTTCAGGCTAACAAAATTTAGGGAGCACATATACTAGGTGCTAGGCAGTACATTATGTGTTTTCACACAGGTTGTCCTCATTTCAAAACTACCTGAAGATTCAGGAATTAAGAATACGAATCTTGAGCATGCAACTTAATTCTGCCTTGGTTTCTTGAGCTGTAAACTGGAAGGTAAGACTAAATTGGGGAAAAAATAGTTATCTTGCTATAAAATATGAATACACATATATTCATATTTTCATAGTAGGTACCCAATTCTCTTGCTCATTCTTCCTTGATTTTTTTATAGGTAAATAAAGAGAGCGTCAAAAAGATTGAATTAAAATCCTACATCATGTAGCTAATAACTCACACTCTCCAGAAGAGTCCAATCGAAAGGACCTCCTTACTGAGGGTGAGAAATGATTCAAAGCCATTGAGGCTTTCATTTAACACAAAGCTATTTACTTCCACAGAAATGGGGCACCAACTATGTCCAGCCTGATTCCAAGAGGTTCCATGCATATCTGGAATCCCCAGCATAACCAACCTTTAATTAACTTAAACGTTCAGAATACGGTGTTTTAGAGCTAATCGAATTTTCTAGTTAATTGATAACATTTTTGGCGTCCACTTGCCTAAATCTTGAAAAGTTTATTTTCCTACTTAGTAGCATCTCGTCGCTGAACACAGTGTGTGTGTGTGTGTGTGTGTGTGTGTGTGTGTGTGAGATAACACAACTCCCACCATCTTAGCACCACCACTGTGATCATGACTTTTCTTCCATCCAGTCATGTCTTCTATGTGTATACTTTTCTAGATATAGCCCATTTGTCTAACTTGACAGCGCTGTGAACACCAAAGTGTCAAATCAACTGAAACTGTACAGGTCCATACATACATACATATATATACACATACATATATATATATATATTTTTTTTTTTTTGTCTTTTTTTAGGGCTGTACCTGCTGCATATGGAGGTTCCCAGGCTAGGGGTCGAATCGGAGCTGCAGCTGCTGGCCTACACCACAGCCACAGCCAAGCTGGATCTGAGCCATGTCTGTGACCTACACCACAGCTGAGAGCAACACCAGATCCTTAACCCACTGAGCGAGGCCAGGGTTCAAACCTGCGTCCTCATAGATGCTAGTCAGATTAATTTCCCCTGAGCCACGACGGGAACTCCAAACTATATATTTTTTTAAAGACAGACTCACAAATCGGGTTTGTTTTGCTGCAATTAACTTCCTCCTTTAAAAAAAGGAAGCATGGATGAAACAATGAGATATGTTCTTTCCACATAACAGATTAGAGAAAGTTAAAAAAAAAAAAGTTGAAAATACCCAGAATGTCAAAAAGAAAGGGGTTTTTCCACACCATTGGTGGGAATGTAAACAGGCACAACCGTTTGGGGAGACAATGTGGCAACACGATGATTTAAAATGCACAAAACTTTCGATTAGACAATTCTACTTCTAGAAATGTGTCTTAGAGAGATACATTTTCACATTTATGTATGCATAAAAAAGTTCATTTATCATAGCAAAATCTGGCCCATTATTACATGGGTCCTAGTAAAATAAATTCTGACACAGCCATACCTTAGAACATACAACACTTAAAAAGGAAGGTAAGTCTGTACATTCTTACATAGAAACATGTACACACTACGACTGGGTCATTATGCTGTACACCCGAAATTGACACAACACTGTAAATCAACTCTACTATAATTTTAAAAAAGACAGAAACAGGTCCACAAAACACTATGTTAAATTTATAAAACTCAAAGTTCCATTTCTCTATTAAGTGATGTGTATGAATATATAGCCACCCATGTATTTATATATTTACACACAGAGAAAGGGTCTAGAAGGGGGTACATACAGGTGAACTATTCATATAATCAATGCTTTAAAAGGTTTTTTTATTTTCTTTTAGGACCAGCATGTGTTACATTTAAAATCAAAAATCAGTCTTTAAGAGCTCCCCCTGTGGCTCAACAGAAACGAATCTGACTAGTATCTATCTGACTAAATTCCATGCAGGTTTGATCCCTGACCTCGCTCAGTGGGTTAAGGATCGGCGTTGCTGTGAGCTGTGGTGTAGGTCACACACGGAGCTCAGATCCTGCATTGCGGTGGCTGTGGTGTAGGCCAGCAGCTGCAGCTCTGATTCAACCCCTAGCCTGGGAACTTCCATGCTTCAGGTGTGGCTCTAAAAAGATTAAAAATAATAATAATAAATAAAAAATAAAATACAGGCTACTACTATATATTTACTTCATGATCTTTCAAATGGTATTTTTCAGTGACAAATTTGTGTTATTTATGGATAAAATAAGTTAAGACACTTAGAACAAATGCCTTGCACGAAGTTGGATAATTGCTTGCTGTCGCTACTATGATGACAACAATGATGATTAGTGATACCTAATTGCTTTCCTGGTTTTTTTTTGCCCTCAGTGAACTTCAAGTCCAGGTGGGGAAAAAAAAATCAATCTATGCCAAACAGAACATAAGGCAATACTGATAGTCATATGAAATCTTTTTAATCCAATTTTAAGTGCTAAATGCTTTTGGAGAGAAGAGGATCATTTTAGAGTTGGAGAGGCCAGTGTCACCAGGGTAAAGACCACGTATGAGTTTTTCTCCAACAAATCCCCCCAATCTAGTGTTCTGCTTGTCAACATGAATATTTGTCGAAGAATGAGCAGAGGTATGGCTTGACCAACCAATGAGACACCACTAGAAACTAAGCAGGGGACTAAAAAGGAGAGAAAAGAGGACAATTCCAGGGAGAAGTAAAGACCTAGAGGTATCAGATACTTCACACAGGAAGTGGCAGAAGGCAATGTGCAGATCCGCGTATCCACTCTGCAAGAATTCACAGAGGAATTGAATGTCAGCACTACGGAATACAATTCAAGCAGGAACACGTGACTCCTTAATAATGGCTGTGGCACTGTGACGGCAACACTTTAAGAAATCTGACAGTAGTATCATAATGGGTAGGAAGGAGGAGAAACTGGGGACATGAGAATAATTTAAACACTCCCGATGTCAAAAGCACAGTCTAGCATGATGTATACAGCATATGCTGAGGAGGGTGTCCTCCAAGCTCCCACCACCCTCCTTCTTTCGTCCTACTCCAGTTCTGCCCACTTTCAGACCATTCTTCACCCTGTGCCGAAGCCACCCTCCCCACCCCACACCCAGACGAAGCACTCCAGTGGCTTCATAACGCTCTTTAACATGGCTTACAAGACCCGCCGTCCAGCCTCTGCTTGCCTGTCCAACCTCCTGCCCAGGCACACCCACACTTCCGACCATACCTTCTAGGGATGTCTGTCAGTGCGGTTCCCCAGTAAGCCATTCTGCCTGGATTCTGTGCCCCACACGTGGCTGCCCCCTCTCCCCGGAGCATCCTTTCTATCCACAGCCCGCCAGATTACCGCCGTCAGGTAATCTCCTATTCATCTTTCGGTCTCAGCCGCTTAAGAGGCCTTCCCCAACCTCCTCAAATCTGGTCCAAGTGGGTTCCCACATGAACACACAGCAGCTGTAACTCCTGTATCAGTGGGCCTGCTTCCCACACGAGAGCTGGACTGGTTGTGCCCTCTTCACACAACTAGCACAGTGGTTGGCACAGAACAGACCAAATGGAAGATTCAGGACCAGATAGTAATAGACTTAGAGGAAGTGGAATAAAGGTGCTATTTCAAAAGAATAAACTTTGGTGACTCAACAGATGTAATGGCAAGTTCTCTCACTGAGAACCACTTTTGCCTGCTCCCTGGTCACAGCCAGCCCAAAACATTCTTTTTATTTTTTTTCCCCCTTCATTTTAGGGCCACACCCATGGCATATGGAAGTTCCCAGGATAGGTGTCAAATCAGAGCTATAGCTGCCGGCCTACACCACAGCCACAGCAGTGCCAGATCCTTAACCCACTGAGTGAGGCCAGGGAATGAACCTGCATCCCCATGGATACTAGTCAGGTTCTCAACCTGCTGAGTCACAGTGGGAACTCTCCCTATCACCTTCTGATATATGGTTCAAAGAATTAAATACGGCAAGGTATGCTTTTTAAAAAATGACATATAGGATTTCCCACAGTGGCACAACAGGATCGGCAGCATCTTGGGAGCACTGGGACAAAGGTTTAATCCCCAGCCCAGCACAGTCATCTATGGCCCAGATCTGATCCCTGGCCCAGGAACTACATATGCCACAGGGTGGCCAAAAAAAAGAAATATAAGCACAGATTACCAACATACTATCTTTTTATAACCTTCTTTGTGAAAAAGAAATTGTCTTGTTCCATATTATAGAACCACCACACTACCTAGATACCATATGCTTTTCTAAGAGAAAGTAGAAAAGCCTGAAGTACTTATTCCACCAATGCTCAAAATCAAGAATGTTATGCAAATGAAGCTTGTTTCAAAAAGAACTGTCACCAGAAACAGGGGAGGGAGGAACAAACTTTAATATTCCCACTCTGGACAGAGCACTGTGGGTGAACTTTTAATGATTAACCTTGTTCTTGCCTTCTAACACAAAGATAAGTTTGGTTTAAATATTAGAGGTAAAAAAATAAAAATCATTAAAAAATTATAGGAGCAGAATAAAAATTGGATTTCAACCAGTTCTATTCTAGAGAACAGAACTTGTACTAATAGGTAGAATTTATACAGCAACAGGTTTCAAGTCAATGTAGAAGACAGTTTAGAATTAGGATTTCCCATAATGGAATAGCCAGTGTGATGGTATGTCCCAATCCTGGAGGTTTTCAAGCAAAACCTAGATGATCACACCAAGACCAGCTGAGCTACACAGGCTAGCTGTATTTCAGGCACATACCATGTGCTTTATCTAGATTATCGACTGCAATCTTCTCTTTAAACTTTTAGGATGATTATTAGCTCTATATTATACAATAGAAAATGAAAACTGAGATTGGCTACCACCTGCTGGTCCAAGCCACTATCATTTCTGGGCTGGATTATCATATTCACCTTCTAAATTGTCTCCCAGTTTTCACACCCGCCCCTGTAGTCCACCCTCTGTGCAGCAGACAGGGGGACTAGGATGGTTAATTTTCTGCATCAACTTGCCTAGGCTGTAGGATGCTCAGATATTGGGGTATTTCCAGGTGTGTCTGTGAGGGTGCTTCCAGGTGAGATTAGCTGATCCACCACGCCCCCCCCCCCATCCGCCCTGTGGATACACCTCATCTAATTAGCTGAAGGCCTGAAGATAACAAAAAGGCAGAGGAAGGGAGAATTCACTCTTTCTGCCTGACTGAATGAGCTGGAACACTGGTCTTCTGCCCTTAGACAGGAACTTATACCCTGGGCTCTCTTCACTCAGGCCTTCAGACTCAGGCTGGAACCTCACCTTGGTTCTGCTGAGGCTCTAGCTTACAGACGGGCCGGTGGAGGGGTAGGTGGGAGGGTCAGGAGGCTCCACCCTCATAACACAGGAGCCTTATAATAAATCTAAAAGCAAATAGAATTGTAATGATAAACAGAGTCAATAAAAGATACCTATGTGTGTGTGTGTATATATATATATATATATATATATATGCTCTTATATGTGTGTGTACATATACCCGCACATACATATCTTTTATTGGTTCTATTTCTCTGGAGAACCCTTCCTAACACAAGGATCCATTTAAAACATTAAATCGGAGTTCCCTTTGTAGCTCAGTTGTTAACGAATCCGACTAAGAACCATGAGGTTGCGGGTTCGATCCCTGGCCTTGCCCAGTGGATTAAGGATCCGGCGTTGCCGTGAGCTGTGGTGTAGGTTGCAGACGCGGCTCAGACCCCGCGTTCCTGTGGCTGTGGCAAAGGCCGGCGGCTACAGCTCCTGTTAGACCCCTAGCCTGGGAACCTCCATATGCCGCGGGTGCGGCTCTACATAAAGGCAAAAAGATGAAAAAAAAAAAAATTAAATCATGGAGGGTCAAAACCCTCCAAAGGCTTCTGTTTTCACATCAGCCTAAGGTCAAAATCCCTACCTTGGCCTGCAAGGTCCTACATACAAACACCACTACCACTACCTCACTGACCCCATGTCCTGCTGCTCCCCCTAAACACACACACACACACACACACACACACACACACACACATGCACACACACGCATGCACGCACACACACACACATGTGCGCGCGCGCACATGCTTCCATGCTGTATCTGGACATAACAAGCACATTTCCAGCTCAGGACCTCCATTCTGCTTCCCTCTGCCCAAAACTCTTCTCTCGCAGACACCTATACAGTCTGTTCCCCACGTTCTTCAGGTCTTTGCTTAAATACGGTCCACGGGGTGAGGGGGGCTGGTTGGTTCCAGGATCCCCCGCAGATAACAAAATCCACAGATGCTCAAGTCCCTCATATAATACGGCAGAGGAGACTCAGCCCCCTGCACTCCTGAGGTCTGTATCCGCAAATACAGAGAGCTATTATACCTGATCAGTGAGACTTCCCTAACCCTGCAACAAACGGTAACCCCCACACACATCACTCCCTGCCCCCTTACCCTGCTTTGTTTTTCCTCAGAGCACATATCGTCATCTGACTTCTGAATTTATTTGTCAGTGTCTTTGTCTTGCACTAAAATGTGGCTTATCTGAAAACCAGACCTTGATCTGATTATTCACTACACTATCTTCCCCATCAGGACCCTGCATGGCACAATAAATCTTGGTTGGAAAAAAAAAACAAAGCCCAGACAACCAGACTTACAACCTATTCTCTTAAATGTCAAGCCACAGTGGGCAACCAGGAAAAGAACTTATTTCATTAGGAGGGCAGGGGGTCTAGATTTGAGGCCCCTTCTAATTCTAGGACTATGATACCTCAAGACTGCCCTTAGGACCTTAAGAGAATGGTTCCCTTTTGCTGTTCTTTCCCCTGGCCACATTTTACCACTTTCCTTGAATAAGTAAGTGGCAAGCATTAGGCAATGGATGAGATCATAGGTCCAGGAAGCCAGCTCCTCCTTGAGTCATCTCTTACCCATTTCTCATGCTGTTACAGTTTGCTCTTATTTCTCAGATGCTATCTGACCTGCAGCCACTCAGTTGTCAGTGGAAAAATATAGCACCAAAATGTGTGTTTTTAAAACAGTAGCTTGACTGACAAAGATAAAAAGCATCATAGTATTATCATTAAAAGTCTAAATAAGTATAAGCAGCAAATACACTGATGTCATTTACAAATAAACAAAGAAAAAGATCAATTCACTGACTCACTGTTGATCACCCAAGATAATGTTAAGGGAAAGCATAAAACCAATCTTGCAAACCAGTATATTTTAGTACCAGAAACAAACAGCAAGAGAGGGCTCTGAACTGGCAGCATTTACTTCTATTTACTACTAGAAGACATGGGAATTCAGAGAGCTGGTGATTTTAAAGCTTCAGGAAGAGCTGGCAGGTCACATGACCAGAACAGGGGACAGAAAATTATTATAACATTGCTAGAGTAAGATGCTTCACTATTTCCCACAGTTCCATAGAGTTCTCAATAAAAGATACTTAAAATGATACTAGATCGAACATATGAAGTCAGAAAGCAATTATGTTATTATATTCTTATTAGGGTTCAGCAGCTCTTAAAGGGCAGCTTGCAACACTCTTTCAACCCAAATCTTTTATAACCCACCAGAAATCTGTTCACCTATTCACTTTCCAAGTTCTACCGGTTTTTTAGTTTTTCCTCTAAGTCCTACTTCTAGATCTTCAGTTGAAACATCCTGCCGTTAGCTACTTTTGGACAAATCCAACAGAGAAAATGCGCTCTCTCAATCCTAGCTGCTGGTCTGTGGGTGTCTCGGAATAGCATTGAGTTGAAGTCACCTATGTAAGTGCCTTTTTATAAAAGGCTAATGAGGAACCGAATCAAGTCTTTACAAGACTTCCTTCCTTTAAAACACTTTTGAAGAACACAACAGCTCAGCACATTGACAAAACTTGGGAAAGAGAGGAATGATGGCGATAACAGAGAGGGGTAGGACTTTGCTAGCTGCTGTACTGGGATTCTCATTTGATGCCTCCTACCACACGCCAAGGTCAGTACTATCATCCACCGCCCTCCCCCATCCTACAGGTAAGAAACTAAGGTTCCCAGAAGCCAAAGACCTTCCTAAAGTCATACACCATTAAATGGCAAAGCCTGAACACATGCCTGGGTCTTCCCATCTCTGTATCCGCTCTTTTAACCATGCTTGTGACAATGAAAGGGGAAAACGGAAGTTGGGAAGAGAAGGATGGCATTCCTTTCTCCCTGTGCAGGGATCAGAATCTAGGAACAAACCACTGCAGGTTCTTTGCTACATTAGAAAATTACCAATCCGTGTGTGTGCACATGTGTACATATGTATGCGCTCAGAAACACACACATGCATGCACACACGCACACTGCACTCAGAAACACATACATGCGCGCATGCACGCACATTGCACATCTTCGCAAGCTGCAAATGTCTCCCAGGCCATATGTGGGCTTTTCTTAAAGGTCATCCAACAGGCCCCAAGGAAAAAAAAGAAGGGCTTGGTCTAAAAAGCTTTATGGTTCCTCTCACTTTTTTAAACATTGGAAAATCCATTTGGCTCAGAGAAATGAATAGTAAAAAGACTTCTAACTACTTAGAGCCAACAAAATGTAATGGAAAAAAGGCAAGAATATGGCTGGACTTTATTTTTCTTTTCGCTCAGCACATCCTGTCTTTAATCCGAATGGTAAATAGGCCATGCCCAACATATCGACTCTTTTCAGGTGAAATTATCTAGGTTATAAAAACAAGCAACAACTCTGTTTTCATTCTTTTTTCGTGGCTGACAGAAATAGCTTCCAAAATAAATCACAGAGGCAAATATTGCTCACTAGGGAGCAACCCACAAATTTTCCCTCCTTTGATAATTGATTTTTGTTACATTTTTTTCCTTTCACTTGAATTATAATTGTGCAGTATTATCTGAAGGAGTGTGTTGCAAAGGGCAAAAGAGGGAAATCTGAATTTTCATATTTACATTATTTAAATTCACAAGGGGGAGGGAAGAGAGAGGGAGACAGGGAGGGAGGGAGAGAGCGAGAGAAGCTTTTTCCATATTATTAGTTAATAGACTAATGTCCCTGAGATATTTAACTTTTCAAGTGTAAGAACAAACAGTTTTGCAACACCTCTCTCCATAAACCCACAAAATCAGCTTCTTTGGCTCCACGATACACCTACTGATTTATGACTTTACTCATGCTCGTGAGAGCTATACCCCTTGGTTTACACCTCACTTTCTTCTCTAGGTTAAATCCAAGCAAAGAGTCTAACAGAAACCATCCTCACAAACAGAACATGGTAAACTTCCTATGACAAGAAACTAGATACACGGATGGATTATTTGAAACAACGGCTGCCACATTCCTTTCTCTGAATGCTATTTAAATCAAGAATTACTCCACTTACAGAACAGACAATGACTCACAGACTTTGGAAAACCTTGGTTTTTCAAATAAGACAATCTGGGGGGGTGGGGGGATGCACTGGGGGTTTGGGATACAAAATCTGTAAAATTGACTTGTGATGATTTATGCACACCTATAATTGAAATAAAATCCATTGAGAAAAAAAAAAAAAGAATTACTCCACAGAACAAGTTAAAGCAGCATTCTTCCATACACTGCTTGTGGGGAAGTTAATAGGTATAGTAGTAAAAAGAAGATGGCCTTGGTCAAATGGAAATGCTTCATCAGAAGTTAAACAGGGTATAGTATCATGTCGTCTGCAAAAAGTGATAGTTTTACTTCTTCTTTCCCAATTTGGATTCCTTTTATTCCTTTTTCTTCTCTGATTGCTGTAGCTAGGACTTCCAGAACTATGTTGAATAGTAGTGGCGAGAGTGGACATCCCTGTCTTGTTCCTGATCTTAGTGGGAATTCTTTCAGCTTTTCACCATTGAGAATGATGTGAGCCCTGGGTTTGTCATAGATGGCCTTGATTATGTTGAGGTAGGTTCCCCCTATGCCCACTTTCTGAAGCGTTTTTATCAGAAATGGGTGTTGGATTTTGTCAAAGGCTTTTTCTGCATCTATGGAGAGGATCTTATAATTTTTATTCTTCAGTTTGTTAATGTGGTGTATCACACTGATTGATTTGCGGATATTGAAGAATCCTTGCATCCCTGGGATAAATCCCACTTGATTGTGGTGTACAATCCTTTTAATGTATTGTTGGATTTGGTTGGCTAGTATTTTGTTGAGAATTTTTGCATCTATGTTCATCAGTGAGATTGGCCTGTAATTTTCTTTTTTTGTGGTATCTTTGTCTGGT
>PVHT021183524.1:21572399-21616154 GCA_004024745.2 Catagonus wagneri
GGGGGATGCACTGGGGGTTTGGGATACAAAATCTGTAAAATTGACTTGTGATGATTTATGCACACCATAATTGAAATAAAATCCATTAAGAGAAAAAAAAAATCATTGAGCCACAACGGAAAAAAAAAAAAAGAAGTTAAACAGGGTCCATCTGCTTTCTTTTCAAACATAAGATGTCACAGAGTCTCTAAAATGCAAATATGCATCACATCCCTCTAAGAGAGGAATAGAAAACATGTCTGCTTCCAAGCTAATCTGACTATGGAACACCATTCAAGAGTCACCTCTGCTTCACAAAGCTGGAGGTTCACGAAACACACTTGGGTTGAGAAGCACCTGCTTAAAGGCCAGGTCTGAGCGGGCCAACATCCAATGGTCAAGTCAGATGCTTCGCATCGATCCGTTCTGCTCTCCCCAAGCACACTGACCACACTGTTCTCTTAGGGGAAACAGGACAAGCATAGCATGTTCAAAAAGCTTTACTGAACTGATGACACTACACGAGTAGAGCACCATATCTAATAGGAGAAGCACTGCACTTGGACATTCCCCTAAGGAAAGGAAGAAGAGGGAACAAGCTCAGCAAAGGCCTTTTAAATACACGGTATTATGCACAAGAAGCTTTCCCAGCCAATAACTGGAAGATGTCACCCAACCATACTGAAAACTGGAAATTAGTAGTATATGTCATACTAAAAAACGTCACAGATTGTGTTTCCAGCCTTGAAAACACACATTTGATGTCTTTCATTTGAACGCAAATCAAAACCTGGGCTATTAGACACACTACTAATGTTTTTAAAAAGAAGAAATAAGAGCTCTAACAAAATGTTAGAACAGTATTAGAGGTGACATTGATTGCAAGGATATAGACACTAATGTAATCAAACACCTACAGCTTACTATTCTGGCAGATCATAGGGAACGAGGCATTTAGGAAACCAGGAAAAGTTAATGTTTATAACTCCAAAAAGTTCCCAGATTCGAGGGATACCAAAAATGCCAAGCCATTTGACTTTCTGCTTTTAAGTGCACGCGACAAGAGGATGTTCACACCTAGATGACAGAGCTACCTAATTGCACTGACTCCTACACCCATATTGTGGAAGGAGAAATAAGCAGCAGCCGTGCTCTTTTTAATTGGGAACCAAGATCTGTGGAAACCGTAAAAGGGCAGTGTCAGCTCCTGGTGAATATGAAATACTGCTTCTGCTCGTGCATTTTCCTCTTTACCCAACACTGATGCACACATCTGAAGTCTGCTCCATGGGATCTCATTGCAAAACGTGAATTCCATGTCCTGCTCTTCAACTTCGGTAATCCTCAGACAAAAATTTCCATTCCGCCTTTAACCAAATGTTGCTTCAGACTCATTCGTTTTGAAGGTTAGTGAGGGTCCGAGACTAACGTGAGAAAGTCAAAGAAAAGGGTTTTGGAAGTGCAGCATTCAGAAACAAAGCAACACCAAAAGAAACTGAAGCTGCCCTGTGATAACAAGGCCATTTCCTCACTTCCTGTAAAGTAACACAAGATGAGAAAGAACTAGTGCAAACATCACTTATTGAATCCTCCTTCCATCTACGCAACTATCACTGCAGCGTCCTGGCCCCACACTCCTAAATCGGCTCTCCTTTTTTTTCTAAGTCCCTATTACCCACTCCTATGTAACTTATCTATTTGTTAGGCTCTTTTTTTTTTTTTTTTGTCTTTTTAGGGCCGTACCTGCGGCATATGGAGGTTACCCAGGCCACAGCCACAGCAATGTGGGATCTGAGCCACATCTACAACCTACACCACAGTTCACGGCAATGCCGGATCCTCAACCCACTAAGCGAGGCCATGGATAGAACTCACGTCCCCATGGATGCCAGTCAGGTTCATTTCCACTGAGCCACAAGGGGAACTCCTATTAGGCTTATTATTTATTATGTAACTCCTTTGATAGAATATAAATTCCTAACAACAAGGATCTCTGCTGGGTTTTGTTTCTTTAACTGATAAATCCCAGTGCCCAAAACAATTCCCAGGACACAGAGGCTGCTCACTAGGTATCTGCTGAATGAAGGGACAAATGAAACTATTCTTTGTCATCTCTGGATCCTACAGTTAAAAACATAAGAATTTTAGTCACTTTCCTTTTTAATCTCAAAATTATTCCAAGCCTTCTTTCTACCCTAATCCTCAATTCAAAAAAAATTTAAGAAAAAATTGATTAAACTAGCTTGAAAAATGTGTCATGTTAAACTTAGAAAAATGGGAGTTCCTCTTGTGGCTCAGGGGGTTAAGAACTTGACTAGTCTCCACAAGGATGTGGGTTCCATCCCTGGCCTTGCTCAGTGGGTTAAGGATCTGGCATTGCCACAAGCTGCAGCATAGGTTGCAGATACAGCTTGTATCTACTGCTGCTGTGGCTGTGATGTAGGCCTGTAGCTGCAGCTCTGATTCAACTCCTAGCCTGAGAACTTCCCTACTCCACAGATGCAGCCATAAAAAGAAAACAAAAAGGGGGAGAAAGGAAGATGGAATAAAATTTATTTCACCTTAACTTGTTAACTTTTTTAAAAAGCATGCTTAGTAGAATGTCTTTTTATAAGTGATTTTGGTATTTCCTAAATGATTCCTTTCTGCTTACTCCCCCTGATTTAGGCACTGATCACTGTTCAATTTCCTTCACAAGTCAGAGTATTAAATCCACATTTGTTCGGTAATTATACCTACTATACAATAAGTATTAACAGTCTGCCCATGCAAGGCCTACCAAAGCAAAAATAAACGATGAATATTGTTATTTCAGGCATCAGGCCCTCCCCTCCACCCTGCTGAGAGGCCTCGAACTCTTCCTAACTGACTCTTAATCCGTCCTTAATTTGAAAGTACAGTTCATTCAAATACATACAGGAGAGAGGTAGGTACCACAAACGGAGGAAAGATCATCCACTTCTGGGTCTATGAATACAGGCCCAGAGTAGCTAAAACTTACTACTTTTTCATCTTGAAAAGGAAAAATTAATAAAATCTGTCATCTGAAATTTCCCAATTGGGGATGCAAACGAAAATGTGTTGAGGCCATGGTATCGGTTTGCAGTCCTTGTTTAAAGCCTCGGCTCAGGAAACCACTGTCACCAGGAAGCCCCCTCCCATCCCCAATGAGAGTGAGCCACCCCTGTGGTCTAGCCATCACCGATTTCACCAGACTTGTGTATAAGTCCTCCAATGTGTCTATCTTCCCTGTGGGAAGTATCCTTTTCCTCTTCATATTCTCAAGAACAAGCAGAGTACCTGGCACACAGTAGGAGCTCAAAAAAATGTCTCAGTAAGTGAACACCTGAACAAGTGTGAACCTGGTCCACATTTCCAGGAGCCCCTTTGAACCCATTAGCCTGTTTGCTATTTTTACTCTTTAACCAACCAATCTTCAGGAAAATATGCAATCAAGGTCATAAGCATTGACACTAAGCATTAAACTAAAAGAGACAAGCCCACCCCTGGAGTTCTGTAGGGTTCTCCTTATTATGAGGAATAAGCAGCATTCAGCATATTCTGAAAAGAGAAAAAAATGTAAAAGGAGTTACAACGAAGTAAACAGGTGTACACCATGTGCTTTGCAGGGGATGAGCAAGTATATTAAAGATGATCCAGTAAATTGATACCTGCTTTCTCCATCATTCAAACCACCTGATGAACTTCTTACAGATGGTTGTTAACTAAAGTATGTTAAAAAATGTCACCATTTTGTTCCCTAGTTAGACTCTTAAGAACAGAAAGATACTGCTTATTTAACCAATAATTAAATTCCACTCACGCATTACAGTAAAACCCAGTCGATACTGGGTTTACCATTCAGGATGGTATTTGGAATCAGATCCAAATGTGCAACTGCTGCCCCAGGCAGGATCATATTGTAGCAGACTTTGGCTTCTCAGTAAGCCATAGCCATGGAAGCTGCACTTATACAAGTCTTCCCTGTGTATCTCCTCATGATGAAAGCATCGAGGAAAACTTACGGCTGTGCAAAAGATGCAGCGGCATTCCTGGAGTGTGGTCATCTTGTCCAGAGACTGTTCACACAGGCAGAGCTTGCAAGTGACGAGGGGGGCCAGAGCCAGGTCTCCAGGCGTGGGATTTTCAGTGGGATTTTCGGTGGTCATGGTGAGATAGTGGAGCCTACCAACCGAGCCCATCAGCCTATTTTCAGCCTCCTTCAGTCTCCTCAGTCCCTACAGAAAGGCCCAAAGCAGAAAATTATTACACCCACTGATACAACTCTCGTTCCAACCAACACATCTGGGCACCAGCAGAGCAAACTCTCATATTCGATGACCGAAGTGCACAGAAAATGCATTTCTGAGAACCATGGGCTGGAGAGCTTGCCACTTGCAGGGTGTTCCTGGAGTCCTGAAAGGTAAGTGGACCTCACTGTCCTGACTCATGTCACATAAACTATGGGAATTAAAAGACCCCTATGAATAAATACACTGCTTAGGAATTGCATTGTTACAATCAATTCCAGAGTCGAAAAATACTTATAAATAGAATGTCAAGCAAAAAAATAAAGAATTACCATAGGATCCAGGAATTCCACTTTGAGGTGTACACCCAAAAAAACTGAAAGCAGGGACTCAAACAGATACTTGCACATCAAGTTCATGGTAGCATTATTCACCATAGCCAAAAGGTGAAAACAATCCAAGTGTCCATCAATAGATGAATGGACAAAAAAAAATGTGATAGAAATATGCACTGGAATATTATTCAGCCTTAAGAAGGAAGGAAATTCTGACACCTGCTACAGCAGAGACAAACCTTGAAGACATTATGCTAAGTGACAGAAGCCAGACACAAAACGGCAAATATTGTATGATTCCATTTATATGAGGAACCTAGAGCAGCCAAACTGATAGGGACAGAACGAAAGGTGGTTAGAGCTAGAGGAGGGGGAAATGGAGAGTTATTATGTAGTGAGTACAGTTTCTGGGATGATGAAAAAGTTCTGGAAATAGATAGTGTGACAGTTGTACAACATTGTGAATGTACTTAATGCCACTGAATTACACTTAAAATGGCTGAAATGATATATTTTGTTACATACATTTTACTCCAATTAAAAAAAAATGTTTTCATTAAGATGCCAGTGTTAATTGTGCTCCTCCACATGCATTTTTGCATTTAATCCTTTGCAACCACAATGATTACTGCCTTCATTTTATAGGTGAATTGAGGTCCTGAGAAGTTAAGGAATCTGCCAAAGTTCTCAAAACTTACTTGTGGCAGAGCAAAACTCAAACCTCCATCTTCTGAGGCTAAGTCCAGTGCCTGGTCCATTAAACAAGAACTGCCTCACAAGTGGATATTATGTGGCGGGATGGAATAGGGAGAGAGAGATATGGGAAGAGGGAGGGAGAAAGAAAGATATGAATTCCAAGACTACAGCTATCATAAGATCACTGAAATTCCACAAGAATAAAACTTGTCTCTACACCTAACTTGACTACAGGATAGGACATTTCTACACTGAAAAATAGAAATGATAACTGAAGCTCTTCTATTAGATTGTTTTTATCCAGAATCTCTTTAAAAGAGATAAAATAACTGTGAAAATAAATTTCCTACATACTCATGGTTACCATAACATCAAGAAATTTCATGTACTGATTAAATAAACACAAAATCCTCGAGTTCGTACTATTCTTAAAGAGTATGGCCAATTCTATATAATGGTCAAATTTATATTTGACCATACAAATAATTGCATCCTCTCTCTCTGGAAGAACCAGGCTGTCTTCCTCCCAATTTTCGGGCAAAAGAAATTATTTTACATATTTAGCATTTTTATATAGTCCCGCTGTGGCTTAAGTCTCAATATACAGGTACAAAAGTATTAAAATAAGGGAGGGAAAATAAATTGGATTAGACAGAAAGGAAAAAAATCTATGAGATCTAACTGCACTGATTTTCTTAATCGGGAAACAGCAGTCATAACAGGAGCAGTCAACAGTTTCTAACCCTAGTAACCTGAAGTGTTTAAGGTTTATTATGTGTTTCTTGAGTAACAGTAAATGATTTGATTAAAAATAAATAGGAAGCTAACCAGTGATTGGCTTCCAACAGGATAGCTATTTCTTAGGAAACGCCCAATACTGTTCAATACACAGTGTTCTTCAGTTAACTACTGACAATCTGTATTATCTAAGAGAAAACTGAATTCAAATCACCTTGTACCTCAAATTTAAGATCTTGAATTTTTTTTTAAAAAATTACCTTTAAGGCCAATTAAAGGTAAAATGAATGATTTTATCTCTCCCCTGTTTCCAGTTTTTGCTTACACAACTATTACCTGCGTTTTTCTCTGAGACTCCCCAGTTCATAACACACATCGTCTTATCAACATCTTTTCATCTGTCTTCTCACCTCTATTTTCCCAACGCTGTTCATACAACATATTCTGAATCATCATCCCTCTCAAAAAGAGAAATCCCGAGTCAAACAAGAAGAAATGTAGCCAGTAACTGCTTTTCCTGAGTAGGGAAGACAGGCGGAAACAGGCCAGAAACATCCCACACTACAAATGTCAATTACAGTAATAGCCTGTATGGAGGAAGCTGTTGAGAATAGATAAATCCTCCAACCTAGCAAGAGAGTTAGGTGTTCTTCAAGAAAGTCATTTATTTCTATCTGAACATAATACTATTTTTTAGGAGGAGACTCTTCACAGGCCAAAGTACTCAAAAAACAAAGACAGAACTGGATCCCTCTTAGAAGGCTATCTCTTTGAGATAGTCTTCTGATGAAAGCAGGACTAAAAGCTATGTGAATCAAGGCCATCTGAAACATATCTTTTATTATATACATGTTTTGACTCCTTAGTTTGTGAGTCTACAGGCTATGAAATCAAAGTTGTAAAAATATAAAAATAGCCATCACACCTCCAGAAGTTTCCTCCTGCCCCTTCTCTTTAGCATTATTTTGCGTGTTTGTGTGTGGTAAGAGTACTTAACATAAGATCTACCTTTGCGGAGTTCCTGTCATGGCTCAGCAGAAATGAACCTGACTAGCATCCATGAGGACGCAGGTTCAATCCCTGGCCTAGCTCAGGGGGTTAGGGATCTGGCGTTGGCCATGTATGCCAACCTCTGTGGCATGGGTTGTAGATGTGGCTCAGATCCCACATTGCTGTGGTTGCGGTATAGGCTGGCAGCTGTAGTTCCAATTCGAACCCTAGCCTGGGAATCTCCATATGCTGTGGGCATGGCTCTAAAAAACAAAAACAAAAAACTATCCTTGGCAAATTTTTAAGTACACATACAGCATTGTTAACTGTAGGCATTATGCAGTTCCATAGGCATATACCTATTTAGAAACTCAAGTTATATACATTAAATGTATAGTTTCTTGTCTATTAACCATACCTCAACAAAGTAGCTTAAAATTTATTTATATATATATATATACACACATATATACACACTTTAAAATATCTATATTTTTATAACATTAAAACCTTTTAGGAGTTCCCTTTGTGGCTCAGCGGAAACGAATCTGACTAGAAACCATGAGGTTGCGGGTTTGATCCCTGGCCTTGCTCAGTGGGTTAAGGATCCTGCCTTGCCGTGACCTGTGGTGTAGGCCACAGATGCGGCTTGGATCTGATGTGGCTGTGGCTGTGGCTGGCAGCTGTAGCTCTGATTTGTCCTCTAGCCTGGGAACCTCCATATGCCATGAGTGTGGCCCTAAAAAACCAAAAAGAAAAAAAAAACTTTTTACAAAGCAGAAACTTATTTTGTTATAAAAAAGCTTCCAAGCATTCCAATCAAGGCAGGACTTGTGACTGAGATAGAGGAAAGAAATCACATATTTCATCTCTTAGAGATGTGCACAATCCAAAATTCTTCTTCAAAAGAAGCAATTTATTTTTCTGTGTAAAATAACACCAGTTCCCCAAAATGATGGCTTTCAAATATTTTTAAGGCAATGGAATTTTCTAAAACTATAATCTTGGAGTTTCCAGGTGGCTCAGAGGGTTAAGGATCCAGCGCTGTCACTGCTGTGGCTTGGGTCAGTGCTCCAGCAAGGGTTCAATCCCTGGTCCAGGAACTTCTAATATTCCACAGGTGTGGCCAAAAAAAATTAAAAAAAAGTAAACAAACCCCCCAAAATCGTAAGCACACTGCCACTGGATAAAAGAGATAAGTGGTGCTGGTGGAAGCAATGCTGGGAGACCCAGGCCAGGTGCCTCCTTCAGTGGCCTCCTAGGCATCACAGAAGCCGAAGGCCTCACCATACGTGGTTCAAAACCAGTCCTTTGTTGTCTCTCAGGGAAAAACCAGTTAATAATGAACGTTTTAGAAATAAATGACACATAGTGAGCACTTCATAGGAAAAGACCATCAGAGAAGAAATCTTTTCACCATTGAGTCATCAGAACTTGAGCTCTTAAAGCAACAGTCAGGAGAATCCCGGAAGTCCTCTAAATGACCTTCCCCCATACTTGAGATGCTGTGACCGGCTCCAGGTCTTCAAGTTTCTTCATTTACGTCCAATGGAGATTCACGGGTCTCCACAGCATGAAACCACCACTAGCAGAACGCACCCCACCACCACCCAGACTTCTAAACTAAATGGCACGAAGCTCAGAGGGGGTGACCGGAGAATGACTGACCGCACCCTCACAACTCCTCCTTAACCCTTCATGCAGCCACGTCCTCGGAGGTACACTGACAACACACACACACTCCCCTTTGGGTTTCAAGAAAAACCTTCCTTCCAGAGGGCCTGTAACTCATTCTTACCGGCTTGCTCAACTTGTTTTGCCTCATACTTCACATTTTACCTAAAATAAGAGAGTGACTTGAATGTTCCACCCTCCTGCTTGATTTAAAAGGGGAACAATTGTAATTACTTTTACAGTTATTACAAATGTGACTGAGCCTCTTTCGGAGTGTCAAAAACCCATGGAGAATTTTGGCGGGGAATATAAGAACCATGTTGGAAAGATGCGAAAGCTGACTTCAGATTTAAAAGGTCTAAAGTGGGTGGCGGGGTTGAGGGTGGAGTGGTGAGGGCAGGCTTCGCCCAAATTGGAGAAATCCCACTTGCTGAACTGCAAGTAACCACAGAACAGGACAGATTTGCTGGGGCATGCAAAGAAGGAGGGCCACTCTAAAACACCACATTTTGCATTAAATTACCTGGAAAAGGGAATCAGCAGTTCTACCGACTCTCTGAGTGGTTCTTGCCCTACAAAGTGTTCATTATATGAGCAACCACTACTTTCTGATAGGAAAGAACAGGAAAGTCACTTTTTCCTTCTTGTGTTTTCATTAGAACGGCCAAAGAAAGAAATACTTCAGAAACTGTGCTGGAAAGCTCAGGATGTATAAGGAATTCTCATATTCTGCTGGCCGCCTGAAAAAGCAATCTGCTCCAAAAATGCAGTGGGTAAGAGAGCCAACATTCAAAGTATTTTTAACTAAATGTAGTTAATGTCTGTTTCACTACCCCAAATCAGCTGTTATTCCTCTGTACAAAAAGATAACATGATTGGAGAGGATAATGATTTACTAGGATATTTATCTAGTTATTTAGGAATTTTTACACAATCTGCAAAAACTTTTAAGATTTAGATAAACTGGTAAAGTTCAATTAAAGAGGCTAAGAGAGGGCTAACAAGCTCCCTGGTGGCTTTGTGAGTTAAACATCCAGCACTGTCACTGCTGTCACTGGGGTCACTGCTGTGGCTCAGGTTTGATCCCTGGCTTGGGAACTTCCACATGCTATGGGCACAGCCACAGAAGAAGGAGAAAGAGAAGAAAGCTAACAAAATGAACTGGATGTTACTGATGTAATAGAATATGAATGTATGTACAAATCCAGAGGTCTAAATTCCAGCCCATGCTATAAACGGCAAAGAGTTACTCAAGAACAAGGGACAAAACAGAAGGAGGAGACACATGAATACTCTCAAAATGTTTACATGCCTGTGCAAGACACTGAGTCATCCCTGTGAAGTAGCTGGAATAAAAGATACGAAGGCTTGACTATGAGAGGGAGCTAACAAAGGGAAGTGTTTTCAGGATAGTTGGTAAGGAAGGCAGGGCTACAGTGCTGCCTGTATAATGAAGAGAGATTCTTAGGAAGCCAATATTCTAGCAAAGCAGAAAGAAACAGTAGTTCAAAGGCCCCATCTCTGCCTTGCTGGGAAAGCCCTCCCAGTCTCAACTAAGAATGACCTATCAGGGAACCAGATCAACGCAATCTGAACATCAGTATTGTGCTGACCTTGGCATTTGTACCCAGTACAATGATTTATTTCACTGCTGGTTCATGTTCTTAACAAAAGTGAGTAGTGACTCAAGAGGTACTGACCGAATCTAATAAAGTGCGGATCATCAGTAGCCATTAGCCATTTTGGTGCAGTTCTACCCTAAATACAGTTTGGAATGGTAGGTAAACCAGTTGGCTAGCAGAACAGACATGGATATGGGTGGTGAGATAAGGAATTGTGGCAGACCTTCATACTGGCCAGTGTTATGGTTATACTCCCTTCTTCCATCTTTGACCCCACTCTCTGGCCATTCAGGGACTAGATGAACCAGCGTTCACCCAGTAATATCAGAAAAACACTTCTAACATGTGCCTTGAGAGGACAAGAACAAATGGACGCAGGCAGCCTTGCTAGTAACAGCAGAAATGCAATTACTCAAGTATATTTTATATCTATTGAGTTTAGTTCTTTTCGATGGGCACACCAGAGACATATGGAAGTTCCTGACCTAGGGGTCATATCAGAGCTGCAGCTGAGGCCTATGTCACACCACGGCAACACTGGACCAGAGCTGCATCTGCAATCTATGGTACAGCTTGTGGCAATGCCAGATACATAACCCGCTGAGCGAGGCCAGGGATTGAACCTGCATCCCCATGGAGACTATGTTGGGTTCTTAACCCACTGAGCCACAGTGGGCACTCCTATTTAACTGTTTTTTAAATTCTACTCAAGGCCAATGAGTAGATCCATAGCATCACAGAAAAGATACTTTATCATATTTGAAAGCAATAAAATAGATTAGAAACTATTCTGTAGTATGGTCTTCCCTGTAATACTTCCATGGGGGATTAGTTCCAGGACTCCTGGTAGATAACAAGGTCCCCAGATGCTCAAATCCCTTCTATAGAATGGTCTAGTACATGAGTTGCATCCATGAGTTCCACATGCTCAGATTCAATCCCCAGCAATGTGGGACCCACCAACACAAAGGAAGGGATGACTGTATAAACAAACCCAAGTAATACCTAAACCTTAGAGGTGATGGAAGTAGATATGCACCCACTCTGGCTTTGTGAGGTGGGAGCACTGGTGCAAAAACACTGTTTATCACCGTGCCTCATACGACAGGGAAGAGAACTTTCGTTTTCTTCCCCACTGTTTCACAGCTTCACTCAGAGGAAACCAAGAGACGAAAAATCACACAGTCTCTAATTCTTTACTTTAAATATCTTCATCTCACCAGGTCCCAGGATAGCAATGATTATAATTTTGTAACTTGGAGACCTGGTTTCTTCTGAAAATGGAACTGACATGCAAATACATCCCTATTAATTTTTTGCTGGGTGCCAAGGACAGACACTCCTCTCAGGAAAGGCCATCTTAAATATTAGCAACAACTGTTTTCTAGGCAGTCTCTTTCCTATTTGAAATTATGTAATGAATAAAGTCCATTATTTTAATAAGGTTTAATTTCTTCTCGCTTTATTGAAATACAATTGACACACAACATTGTGTAAGTTTAAGGTATATAATATGATGATTTGATGTAGAAATATTTGGGGAGATGATTACTGTAAGGTCAGTTAACACCCCCATCACCTCATACAGTTACCTTTTTTTTTTTCAGGTGAGAACAATCAGATCTAATCTTTGTATTTTTTCCTACAAAATATATAGGAGAAATATATGGAGATATGAGATCATGACCGACAACGTACAATACCTTCTGATAAACTTACCCTAAACCCTATAGAGTACAGAGCATCTGGGGTGTCAAGTTTTAACGTTTGTAAAGTACCTATCCCTTCTTCTTAAAGGCACATTTTTTTTCTTGCCTTCTTTCCATGTTCTCATTACCAATACAAGGTAAGGCCCAAGAGGAGGAAATCCGTTCCCAGATTTTCTAACAATAAACATGTATCAAAGAAGGTAGGAGTGACTATAAGAAAAACAGCTCAGTGATATTTTTGGCATTGTAATTTTACATTCCTCATCCGAGGTCCCTCCTCAACACCACCGCTGTGCCCTGCCCACCTCTTTTTTAATCAGTGGTTCCCTTGCCTCCCACAATTATTCATACAGCCCTGCCGAATAATTTTCTTCCCCCTGCCTGGCATAACAACAAAGCTCAGAAGCAGGAAGGACCGCCACTTAGAGGCAGGTCAGACAATGATGTAATTAACAGATCAAGGAGAAGTGTTATTTCAGAAAGCTGAACAGAGCAAGAGACTGGCTGATTGCCTGGGTCATGACATTACCAAGAAACTACAGTCCCTAAAGAAGGAATATCGAAATCAAAATGTTTTCTCCAAATGGAGAAAAGCATGTGTAAATATTAACCTCTCCTGTGAAAGTTAAAAGTTTTAGACAGAAATTTTATAGAAACTAATTGAAAACCAGTTTGGCAAAAGAATGCCTCCATCCCACACTAAGCAAGGTGCAGGGTGTGTATTTTTGCACATCTTTGCCAAATGAGTTCTTAAGGAATCAAATCAGGAAAATGGAAAATGCAGGAAATAAGGTCAACTTAACAAAGCACCAAATTCCACATGTTAGGTGCTGTGGATATAAAGCTGATTAAAAATAGTCCCCACTTAGCAACAGTAAACTAACTGAGGAGATTGTCAACAGAGAGTTTCATATAATCATATACAGGACAATTTGTGTGTTGATAGCTTTAGCCACAAGTTCAACAAAGAGAGAAATGAGATAGTTTTGTTCTACCTTCCCAAGAAAGACAAAGAACCAGGTGACTTAAAATCTGAGACTCAAACCCACAACTGCAGAAGAATTAGAAACCAATGAAACACAGCTTTCAAAACACCTTCCTTAATAGCTATTGCAAGTCATGTGATCAGAAGTATTTCCAGCTATGAAGAAGAGAAGTATACTTCACTTAGATTATTGAGTTTTCAGTTCAAAGAAGTGAATCCACTTACATATGAGAAGTTTCTCGTGCCGTGCTGCAAAAGCACAGATCACTTTCACTATCTTTAATGTATTGTTTTCCATTTTTTCATAAGTACTACTTTACAGTGCATTGGGTTTAGAAGTACTGATGGACCAAGTAAATAGCAAGTGCCAATGTTAGTAAAAACAAAACATTAGCACAAGACCTCCCACTTACACCTAAGGGTGAAAAAAACAAACAAAATTAAAATAATTAAATGAACTAATTTAGGTGCCCTTATGCCTCTTCAAATTACTTAATGCTCAGGTGACATCAGCGCAACATTGCAAAAAAAAATAATGTAATTGAGATGACATCAAAGTAGTTTTCATTCTCAGGTAAAAAAACATGAAGTAAAAATTAATATTCTTGGCGTTCCCATCATGGCTCAGCGGAAACAAATATGACTAGCATCCATGAGGACGCAGGTTCGATCCCTGGCCTTGCTCAGTGGGTGAAGGATCTGGCACTGCTGTGAGCTGTGGTGTAGGTCACAGATGTGGCTCGGATCGCACATTGTTGTGGCTGTGGTGTAGGCCAGCAGCTGCAGCTGCAACTCAACCCCTAGCCTGGGAACCTCCATATGCCGTGGGTGTGGCCCTAAACCCCCCCCCCCCCAAAATACCATTCTAGTCAAAAGTCACTTCCAAGCTTACTCAGATTCCTTCAGGACAGAGTCCACATCTTATACATCTTTATATCCCCAGCATGTAGTCACTCAGTACCACAGTAGATAACCTCTCTAATGTCCAGGGAGGGGAGAAAATATCCAGAGCCTGATTCTCATCTGTATTCACTTCCAGCAACTCAAAAGTTGAAACTATTGATAATCAGCTCTAGCTAAGGCACTTCAATAAATGAAGGCAGACATTCCTGAAAAAAGTCTCAGTACTCAGGAGCAGCTGCGGATATCTACTCCCCAAAGATCGGCTTGGCCCAATTCCCATCTCCAAAGTAATCAGTTGCACAAAGCAGGTTTAGTCCCCAAACTGCCTGGACTTTGTTCCTCCACCAGCATCTGGGTTCAGCGTGATTCCTGACCGCTGCCTCAAACTAGGGATTTCAAACACTAAGAACTTCACTAAACAAGAAAGTAAAATTTTAAGTCAAGGCCAGGTGAAACACAGAAGCCAAGACTAGCAGAAATAGTACAGAGAAATGATTCGTATATTCTTAAAAAATGTTCCTAAACATCTAAAGCATTAAAATGACTTTTCGAAAAGGAAAGTTTAAAAATCAGTTTCTCAGATTAAAAGGATTCACATTACTGAAAAGAAAGATACAGTGTCCAGAAAGCTAAATGGTCTTATTACTGAGATAAAATGAGCTTTTATTTTCTGATACAACCTACCTTTTTCTCTGCTGTAGGGTTTGGCTCAGAAAACCTGGATCATAATCTGGGAGACCCCAAAATTAATTATTATGTTTAAAAAAAGACATGTCTTAAACTGACCTAGTTTGGAAGCCTAGATGCCTTTAAATTGCCAGTGAACTGAAGCCATTCATGAGAATGGGGCTTTTGAATGTTGAGAATGTTCTTTGGGGCTCAGCACAAAGATATTTGGCATCGATGACTGTAAATATTTGTAAAACTCTGGGTAAATGGACAGTGTTTGACCACACTCAAACCTCACTTCCAGCACAGTACTGTGGAAGCAAGTTATCTAGGGTGATTGATCTGGGGGAGAGGGAGTCTTTTGGTTGAGTTTTTTTCAATTTGTTTTAAATAAAAAGTCAGACAATCCAATCCCACTACTCGGCATCTTTTTACATATTCTATAGCTTGAATTTGTTTACTCATCAAGACAGTTCCAATTAGTCAATTTGAAATCAATTTTGTTTTCTTTCCCACTTTTCTAACTTTATGCCCACAACAAAGAATAAAATCCCAATCAGAGGTATGTAAAAAGGAGGCAGGAGTTTTATGAAAACGTGGCCTTGGACTTCCCAATACCATTCTCTCCATGTGGACTTGTGGATCTGCTAGAGAGATCTTTCTTTTTCTCCCTCTCTCCTCCTCCTCAAGGCAGCTTCAGAAGTACTAAAGGGACTGCTATCCATGAAAAGGACTAGGGCTGAAATGGGAGGACAGAATAAGGAGAAGGGACCAGCAAAGGTGTGAAAAGGACTGGGAACCAAGAGGCCCATCTCAGTGAAAGCTTTAATAAGCTAGCAACTCAGTAAAGACTGGCTGGGTTCCTTTTGCCTCTTACCCACACCCTAAAAACTGAATCATCTCAAAGTTCATTTATTTTGCTTCTGGGCCTAGACACCCCCAATTGGCTGCTTGGGAAATGTTAGGTATATTGTTCTTTAATTCATACCTGGCAAAGTTCAAATAAACATCCAGAAATGCCAAATTAGAAGAACACTGCTAGTCCAATTGCGAGCCCCAGCTAATGTTTTGATAAGATACATGCGTGCGGCAGAAAGAAAGAAGCGAGACTGTAGTGCAAGCCTGAAAACCAGAGAATTTTTTCCCAGAAAGGGAAATTCATTTCTGAGAAATACAAATGCATGAAGTATATGCCTCAGGAGTAGACTTACAGCAGAAATCTCTTATTTCCTTACAAATAAGAAAATAAAAGGTACCCTGGAATGGGGGTAAGCTGAAGATACCTTTCCACTGCCCATACAGGAATTGGTTTCATTTTAACATAAACCTGAGAACAGCAGTATAGGATCTGAGTCTCACCTTTTTTTATCAGCAATTACACAATAAAATAATCAGCAAGCTATATGGCCAAGATTCCAAGAATAATATAACATCTTATCCATATCTATATATGCCAGCATATTGCTATGCATTTCCAAATAACAGAGGGCAAACTGCTGAGATTATGCCAACTTTGGTCTCCTCTTCAGACATTGGGAGGTTTGATCTAATCTTGAATTTCACAATACCTTCTGCAGAAGCGGGTTTACTAGAAATTAAACTAGTTTCTTTCTGCCTTTACAAAGACATCTATTTTTTAAAGTTAACAGGTGTTTCGGGCATTCAGAATGAATTCAATTCTGTATCTTTTAAGAACCAGGCGCAGAAAACAAAGCTAAAGACCAAGCTATCAGAGTTAGTCTCCCGTCCTTTTCTCCTTCCTCAGTTCAACACCACCGCTGTCTTGCCATGCCTGCAGCGTTTAAAAAGCTCGCTAAACGTACCTGGCCGGAGAGCTACGTTCTTCTCGGCCGCCGGGCTTCTTCAGCGGCTTCCCTCGCGCGCACCGGCGGCTGGGGTTGCTCGCGCCCCAGGGAGGAGGAGCTGCTCCGTTCTCTCCCTCTTCCTCCGTGCTCTGCGGCTGACAGCTTTGCACTCTGCAGGACTGCCACAGGACTCGGGCTCCCAGACCTATCGGGCCGAAGGAGGAGGAGTACCTACTACCGCCTCCTGCCTTGGGGCGCAGCTGCGATGGCCGGGAACCGTGCAGGGCGTGGGGCGCCGCACGCAACAGCAGCGCCGGGAGCCCCGCGTTTATTTATACAGGAAGCTCAGGCGCGGCACTTCCTACTTCCCATCTGGGTCGCACTTCAACTGCAGGTGATGGCCTTAACCCTGCCTGAACCTGGCTGGCCGGCGCCACCGAGCAGTCCAGGCCTCCCGCACTCGCTCCACTTATCGGGACCGCTCTCTCGTCCTTCTGGGACAGCTACTTCTGAAAATCCCAAGCAGGGTGGCCAGCAGCCCCTAGTGTCCTTCCTGTCCAGATGGGCACACCTCGCCGATTGGCTTTCAGAGCTTGCTGCTTCTCTGCACGTATCCGTCTAGGACACCTGTCTCCTTCCTCCGCAGCTCTTTAATCTCGGGTCTCTACTTCTAACAACCCAGACCTGCCTTCCCACCTCACCAGAAAACTTGTTTCTGTAGAAACACTTCCCATGCCCATCTCATCCAAAACACCTTGTGTTTGATTTGTCCTTTTACATCTAAGGATAAAATGAGAAGGTAGGCAATCAAATCAGGAGAGTCTTATTTTATTTTATATAACACAGGCACAACTAACAATGGTTTTGCCTGAAGTGCTGTGGCAACAAATTATGCGGGGAGCTGCTTAGTGACCCAACAGGTTGTACTTCAGTTACAGAAAATGTAACAGGAGAAATCCAGAAGCTGTGGGGTACTCAGATGGGCCCTCCTCACCCCAAAACCTCAGACTCATTAGTTTGTGTGATGTTTACAACAGATTCCATAGCTACGCATACCCCACACACACACCCATAGGTCACAATCACAGTCCCAAATCTGTTGAACGCTGCAATTCAGAAATGTCACAGCTCTGATGTGGGAATCTTTCTGTGCTCACTCGGCAACCTCACTCTGCTTTTGCAACCACAGTTAGGAAGGCGCTTCCTAAAAGGAAGCGACTCACAGCCCTTTGTGGAAGGGATCCGAGAGTGTCAGTGAAGTATCAGCAGTAGGCACTGTTCCAAAGGACACAAGCAAACTGTTTCTCAGCACTCCGTGTTGAAGAAAACCTCAAGATCAAAGCCAAGGGCTAAAGAACACGGTGTATTTCTGTGCACGATGGTGGGACGGGCAGGAGGACGGAAGGGAAGAAGGACGAGGGAGATAAAACTGTAAGAGAACATACCGTGGGGACTCAAAATAACATCACTGAAGGATATTTGAGCTTGAAAAGTCCTTCTAGCTAGTTTAGTCCCAAACATCTAATTTTAAAGATGAGAAAACATTCTGGGAGATTTAAGTGGCTGGCTTGAACCATTTAAAGGGCAGAGCTAGGACAATACCTAAATCTGTGTTCATTGAAAAAGGCATTTGTTAATGAAAACCGTCCCACGGATGTCTAACTTCAAATTTAGCAGTAGCTTAGATTCTGGGATAATCAATCTCTAAGTATTTTTTTGGTGCAGTGACCACTGCTGATGGACAAGAATCAGGAAAGATAAAGCACCTTCTAGGAAGTCACTTGATTCATTAGTGTCAGTATAAAACTTTGGTGCCTTAAACCAAAGTTCAACACAGAACTTTTTCAATTACCATGCAATTAAGTTATAATTTCTTATCATCTCTTGTCAACAGGATAAAGGAAGAAGCTACTGCTAATATAAACGAAAACATGGGTTAAACAATATGCTGCCTGTTGCTGCAAATACCAGATGGGAAGAAAAAATATATCACGTAATTAAATACTATCAGTATTATTTTCAACCATGCAAGTTTATAAAAACTGCGATAAAATTTTAATAGAACTAAATAAACATGCAGAATACTATAGTATTGGAGTTCCCATTGTGGTGCAGTGGAAACAAATCTGACTAGTATCCATGAGGATGCAGGTTCCACCCCTGGCCTCGCTAAGTGGGTGGGAGATCCAGGGTTGCCTTGGACTGTGGTATAGGTCACAGGCACAGCTTGGATCTCACGTTGCTGTGGCTGTGGTATGGACTGGCAGCTATAGCTCCCATTCAACCCCTAGACTCAGAATTTCCATATGCTGCAGGTGCGGCCCTAAAAAGAAAAAAAAAAAGAACACTATAGTATTATGCGAACAACCCTTCAAGATATGGAATAAAATACCTATGAACAAATTTAACCAAAGAGGTTAAAGACCAGTATACTGAAACCATAGGACACTGATGAAAGAAAATGAATAAGAAACAAATAAATGGAAAGATATTCTGTGCTCGTGGACTGGAAGAATTAATGCTGTTAGGATGTTCACCATACCCAAAGCAATCTACAGATTCTATGCAATCCCATCAAAATTTCAATGGCATTTTTGATAGAAATAGAACAATCCCAAAATTTGTATGGAATCAGAGAAGACTTCGAATAGCCAAAGCAACCTTGAGAAAGAACAAAGCTGAAGGAATCACTGATTTCAAACAATATTGCAAAGCTCTAGTAATCACATCTGCCCATGAATCCGCAGCATACATTCATTCTCTCAAGCATTTACTGATCTACTTCCAGACAAGCTGCTAGATGCCAAGAAGACAAAGATACACTGGACAGAACCCCTGTCCTCAAAGAGCTCTCAGTCTAGAGAAGGAATCAGACAAGCAAATCAATTATTGGGATACTACGATGTGATACAACAGACTTGAAGGTGTGCTGTGGGAGTACAGAGAAGAATTTAACTGAAGGAAAGAGGCTGGCAAAAAGAATCAAAGAAGGATCCCCTGAGAAAGTGACTTAATACTGAGGTTTCAAGTAGCCAAGTAGGGAAGGTGGAGAAAGGTGAACCACTCAGAGGCAACAGCTGGTGCAAATGCCTAGAAATGTCAGACTTTGGTGATGCTTTTCATTATTAAGACAGAGCAGATGCATTCAAAATAAAAGAACGATGGCTTGAACTCATGTAGTGGCAACTGACATGGAAAGGAAATGAACAAATGGAAAGAGATCTCAGAAACAGAATTGATGGGACCTGATAATTAATTAGACGTGTGGGAAAAGGAGAGAGAAGACCCCAGGCTGCTGGTGCCACTGTGTGAGAGGGAGAATAAAGGAGGAGCAGCCATAAGGAAAATAATGAAGAGTTAATTTAAAAGCTGCAAAATCTGTGGTGTCTCTGGGACATGTGAAGGCCTTCTAGTCAGCTGTCAACCGAGAGTGATCTGGAGTGAAGGGTCTTTTAAGAACTGCCATTATTGGAATGTCCCGTCGTGGCTCAGTGGAAACAAACCTGACTAGTATCCATGAAGAGGTGGGTTCAATCCCTGGGCTCATTCAGAGGGCTAAGGATCCAGCGTTGCTGTGAGCTGTGGTGTAGGTTGGCAGCTGCAGCTCCGATTCAACCCCTAGCCTGGGAACTTCCATATGCTGTGGGTACAGCCCTAAAAAGCAAAAAAAAAAAAAAAAGAATTACCATCACTGAGGTGGTGACCATGGATGAGATTACCAAGAGCTGAGACCACCCATAAAAGGCAGCATGCTACAGAGGGAGAAGGGGCTTTCAACCCATGCACACTCTATTACCCACTCATTGTTATGTAACTTAAGCAAATTATTCAACATACTCAAAACTCGGTTTGCTCATGCATAGGATAGGAATGATGATATTCACCTCATAGATTGAGATTCATAGATTGTTGTGAGGCTCAATGAAATGTAAAGTAGCTAGCAACAGTGGCTAATGGCACCATATGAGTCTTAAAGGTGAGGCAGTGAATGTCACCTCCTGGAATTGTGCAGTGCACAGCCTGCTCAGCTGTACAGCATGGCCCTGGCCTGACACACAATAGGAACTCAGTCACTGTTATTCATTTTGGAACGAAGGTGGGGGTGGGGGAGAAAAGAAAAGGATAGCAAAAGAGAACCCAAAGGAACACCAGTATTTATGTAAAAGACTGATAAAAAGAGGAGCCCTCATGTAAGCCTAAGAAGGAAGTGCTTATTTCAGACTGCAAAAGTGTATGTAACATTTGATATCACAGACTGAGAAGTGAAATCCAGTCACTATAATCTACAAAAATATTTTTTTCTTTCTGAGCAATGATATACATACATTGTTCACTAGAGATTGCACTCATGTTGGCCTTCATTACAGTAAATAATTTCCTAATCTGAATTACAGACCTTCCTAAAGAAAAGGCAAACAAGGAGTCCCCGTCATGGTGCAGCAGAAATGAATCCGACTAGGAACCAAGAGATGGCGGGTTCCATCCCTGCATCTCTCAGTGGGTTAACGATCCAGCTTTGCTGGGAGCTGTGGTGTAGGTTGCAGACGCGGCTCGAATCTGTCATTGCTGTGGCTCTGGTGTAGGCTGGTAGCAACAGCTCCAATTAGACCTCTAGCCAGGGAACCTCCATATACCACGGGTACAGCCCTAAAAAGACAAAAAGAAAAAAAAGGAAAAGAAAAGTCAAACAAAATCTTGACATTAATGGTAACTAATCCAAACCGTAGGAATTGTACTAACTTGTAACATACCCAAAGTCGTATAAAAGCAAGACCAAAAGCAATCTAAAGCATACTTATGAAGCCAAAAAGCAAATATAGAAATGTAATCACTAGATTACTAGATATGTGTAAGATACTTATGTAATATATGTCATATTATGTAGTATGTATTATATATATATTATGCATTATAGTGCTACAGAAAAAGGAAATCCACAAATGGAATTTATTCTTTGAAAATTAATATAAAGAAAACTTGAGATTCATTCTGATGCTACTGAAATTACAGTTCAGATCAACTTCAGTATAAGTCAGCAACACATACCTCAGACTTGACATCTTAATTATACCCTTTGTTAAAACATTTTTAAGAAAAATTTTAATGACTTCTTCAGTTTCAAGAAATCAGATGAAAGAATGCAAATACTGGGAAACCAGTTTCTGCAATGGGTGCAATTCTCTTTCCATGGGAAAAGATTTAAGGCAAAGGTCATGGTGTTCTGCCACTGACAATTTAGTCATTTCTCATTTACAAAGAGGTATCATTTCATTCGCATTTTTCTGTTGTATCTATCGGGTCTCATACATATATTCAATGTTTATTGGGAGTATTGAGTATAAACATTAGAATAACACACAAAATAAGACCATTATGAAATAATATGATAGAAACTATGCCAGAGACTTGTTCAAGGTGGTATGGGGGTCAAACTACATGGAAAGTCAAAATATGACCCAGCAATGATCACCCAGCTACATCTGAGTTGATAAAAGTTTTCAGAGTTCCCTTCGTGGCTCAGTGGTTAACAAATCCGACTAAAAACCATGAGGTTGCGGGTTTGATCCCTAGCCTCGCTCAGTGGGTTAAGGATCCGGCGTTGCCGTGAGCTGTGGTGTAGGTTGCAGACGCGGCTCGGATCCCGCGTTGCTGTGGCTGTGGCGAAGGCCGGCGGCTACAGTTCCTGTTAGACCCCTAGCCTGGGAACCTCCATATGCTGCGGGTGCGGCTCTAGATAAAGGCAAAACGACAAAAAAAAAAAAGTTTTCAAAAAGCTGGAGACGTCATTTTGGTTCTGTTTCAGGTATACAAGAGCATCTCAACATCTCAGAACAAGTCAAAACAAGCTGGGCTCCAATTAAAAAAAAAAAAAAACCTGACCAAAATAATCTCAAACCACCACTGCCATCATTCCAAGGTGGAGAGAAGAACAACAGGACTCTTAGCATCTTACCTATGACACTACTAGCAAGCTAGGGTTATGGAAGGATGAGAAAATGAAATTCGGCACTCTAGAAATTCACCTCACTCTAGAAAAAAATGACCGTTAGGTCTGAATTAAAATTCTCCACTAGGAAGTCAGTGGAAATTGTCTTAGAATCCCTATGTTTGCAAAGTCCGCATTAATCTTTCTACTAATAGTACTGTCTCTTCCAAATTCCTGCATATCAGACAATCAATGAAAAAAATCCCCAATATTCCCATAAATTGTCATCCCACTAAGGTACCAGCTGGCTTATAGAAAAGGAAGGACTCAGTGTGGTATATCCATATCCTACATGGATAAGGGGACTCAGCTGAAATAAAAGCCCAACTATTTCTTGGCTTAATCCTCTTCATGAAGAACTTCATTCTTGGAATTAAGATTCCAATCTAAAAGCACCAAATTACTTACCCATACATAGGACTATTATAAATGTTGATTTTTCAGTGGGATTTTATTTTGAAAGACACCTTAAAAGCTTAAGTCATACCTCTGTTTTCAACTTTTCCTATTTTGTTTATATACTGTTTCATTAAACTACTACTTGTTACTTTTACAGCTGGAGGATTCTGCAAAAAGAGGAAAAAAAAGCTTGTCTTCTCTATGACATATATGATGTAAATAGTTAATTCCCTTCTTTTCCTGCCCTCTCCCTTTCCTTCGTCTCTTCCCTCTTCACCCAAAACAGTGAATCATAAAGTCCCCAGCGAAACCAAGAGCCAAGCAGAACTAACAAATACTAATATCTGCAACAGGTCAAAGAAACCAAAGGCATGGAAGCCAGGGCTCCATGAATACTGGATGGATAAATGCAGGTACCTTGAGAGGTAGGGATCTTATCCTATATCCTATAAGAGGAAAAAACAAAAAAAAATCCCCTTCACTGGGGAAGACAGTTTCTCTTCCACACCTACCACCTGCCACCTGAAATCCTCTCCCTCCCCCTCAGCAGGCCATAAGAGGAGTGGCAGTGGTTTCAGTATAGCCCTCGCAAGGAGCGCCTGGGGAACTTTATAAGCATTAACAATTGCAGGAAAAACCATGGGCTCTGAGCAGCAATGCCGGCATTCCCAGCAAAATGAAATCTCCAAGACAGCTTGCCTACAAACCAGTGTTCCTCAAGTGGATCCTTCTCGTTCCCTTGGCCTCTAGAGAGGAATCATATTCAGGTTAAATATATGAAGATCAGTTTAAATCAGCAATAACTGCAGTCACGTAACAGGCTGTTGCAAAGTGCCTTTTTTCCAAGGCCCCCACAATAATTTTAAGATATGCCTGACCCACCCAACTATACTTACCTCATGACAGTCACTGTCACTGGTTGCAAGTACTTAATGATCTCACAAGGCCAGTGGTGAAGAAAATAATTTACTGCCCAGGGCATGTCTATTCAGATTACATGAGCCTTTCCTTTCTCCTCTTACTCAGCTCTCTCTCTATTCCTCAGCTATGAAATTTACAGAGCATTCAAATTATTTACACATCTATCTCCCTGAGTAGTCTGTGAGAAGAGTGTCATAACATTTTTCTTACTTTCTATTCACCATCAGCTCCTCACTCCCCCAGGTACCAAAGTTAACAGCCTATGGTATTATCTAAACATTTTTCTCTGTGCTCATTTCATCACATTGATGCCTACTGAACACACACACAACACTGATTTTAGTTCTGTGAATTGTCTATTCATAGTCTCCACTTTGCATCATTCAGAATAGTTTATATTTTTCCTGTCTCTTTACAAGAGTTCTTTGTAAGTTATAGACATCGATGACTTGCCTGCAATATAGTTTACAAATACTTTCTCCAGACATAGTAGCTTTTTACTGATATGTTGTACGTTACTATGAGACAACAAATTATACTGCTGACATATTCACCAGAAATAGTTTTGGATGAAATAGTTTTGGATGGTATATATTCTGATATGCCTTCCTTTTCTCATATAGCTTCTGGGGTTTCCAGCCTTTTTCTCCTTTTTTTGTTAGCTTTTTACAGCCACATCCATGGCATATGGAAGTTCCCAGGCCAGGGGTCAAATCGCAGCTGCCGGCCTGCACCACAGCCACAGCAACGCGGGATCCAAGCCTTGTCTGCGACCTACACCACAGCTCATGGCAACACCGTATCTTTAACCCACTGAGTGGAGCCAAGGATCGAACCCAAGTCCTCATGGATACTAGTCGGGTTCGTTTCCACTGAGCCACGACGGGAACTCCTAGGGATTCCAGTCTTGATTAAGGACATTTCCCAAGCTTTAGACTGTATGTGTGGGCTTCCCTAGATTCTCTTATGAGATTTTCTGGGTTAATGTCTACAATCCATCAAGAAATTATCTTTAAAGAGTATCTGATGAATACTACTATATTTTAATCATACAGAGAACTACCTACAAGCAGAACAATTTATTAAGTAATCCGGGATTTTCCCAATGAACTGGGCCCTAACATGTTTGAAATATTCAGTTTTGTATATTTTGAATGATCTGTTCTGAGTTACCTATTTCTGAATCTATTCTCTCCCAGTTATCAATGTATTAATTGCTAGGCCAATAGTAGCTTGATTATAGTGACTTAATAGCACTCTTATTTTTCATATTTTCTTGGTTATAATGGGGTGTTTATCAAAATAAAACTTTATGATGGTGTTATACAATTTGTAAAAGCCCAGGTTGTCATCCTATTTTTGATTTACTGGAAATGTATATAAATACTTATGGTTTATTACATTATTTGAGGGAATATTTCCTCCCATTTCTGCTCATTACTAAAACAGAGAAAATCTCTCAATTTATACATCCAGCTATCTTTCCAAATATTTCATTATTCTACTAGAGTGACTGCTTTTTTTTTTAATTTAGTCTCATATTTGAGTTTGTATACAGTCGTATTAGCAAAAACAAAAAAATGATTTTTATCTCTTCTGGTAAATACGTCAGCAATATAATTTGTTGTCTCATTGCATTTTCTAGAACATAAAAGATGATAATAAATAAAAATGTTGGTCCTGTCGTGGCACAGCGGTTAACGAATCTGACTAGGAATCATGAGGTTGCGGGTTCGATCCCTGGCCCTCGCTCAGCAGGGTTAACGATCTGGCATTGCTGTGAGCTGTGGTGTAGGTTGCAGACATGACTCAGATCCCGCGTTGCTATGGCTGTGGTGTCGGCCGGTGGTTACAGCTCCGATTAGACCCCTAGCCTGGGAACCTCCATATGCCACGAGAGCGGGTCTAGAAAAGGCAAAAAGACAAAAAAAAAAAATGGTGAAATAGTATTTCCATCAAATTATTTTTCCCACAAGTCCAGATATTCTAACTGCAATTACGAATTTTCAAAATGAAATCCTGTATGCTGTGTTTAAGTTTTTATTTAATTTGCTCAGTTCCTACCTTGTATTTGTAAGGACAAATTCTAGTGCCTTCCTGCTTACAAGCTTTATTTTCCATAACTGCAATTTGTACAATTTCAAAAGCTGAATATTTTGATCTATTAACTTTGATTAAAATTTTCCAACTGATTCATCAAAACAGTATGGTACTGGCACAAAAACAGTAATATAGATCAGTGGAACAGCATAGAAAGCCCAGAAATAAACCCACGCAACTATGGTCAATTAATCTACAACAAAGGAGCAAGAATATACAGTGGAGAAAAGACAACCTCTTCAATAAGTGATGCTGGGGAAATGGAAAGCTACATGTAAAAGAATGAAATTAGAACATTCTCTAACACCATATACAAAAATAAATTCAAAATGGATTAAAGACCTAAACATAAGATAGGATATTATAAAACACAGGCAGAACACTCTCTAATATAAATTGCAGCAGTATCTTTTTTGACTCTCCTCCTAGAGTAATGAAAATAAAAACAAAAATAAACAAATGGGACGTAATCAAGCTTAACAGCTTTTTTCACAGCAAAGGAAACCATAAACAAGATAAAAAGACAACCTACAGAATGGGAGAAAATTTTTGTAAATGAAGTGACCGACAAGGGATTACTTTCCAAAATATACAAGCATCTCATACAGCTTTATATTAAAAAAACAAACAACGCAATTAAAAATGATCAGAAGAGCTAAACGGACACTTATACAAAGAAGACAAATGGCTAAAAAGCACATGAAAAGATGCTCAAGACCACTAATTATTAGAGAAATTCAAATCAAAACTACAATGAAGTATCGCCCCACACCAGTCATAATGGCCGTCATCAATAAGTCTACAAAAAAATAAGTGCTGGAGAAGAGGGTATGGAGAAAAAGGAACCCTCCTACCCTGTTTTGGGGAATGTAAGCTGGTGCCACCACTATGGAGAACAGTATGGAGGTTCCTTAAAAAACTAAATATAGAACTATTATATGGCTCAGCAATCCTATTCCTTGGCATCCATCCATCAAAAATCACAATTTGAAAAAATACAGACACTCCAATGTTCATTGCAGCACTATCTACAATAGCCAAGACATGGAACCAACCTAAATGTCCATCAACAGAGGACTGGATAAAGAAGATATGGTACATGTATACAATGGAATATTACTCAGCCATAAAGAAGAATGAAATAAAGCCATTTGAATAAGCATAGATGGGTTTAGATATTATCATACTAAGTGGAATAGGTCAGACAAAGACAAATATATGAGATCATATATATGTGGAATCTAATGAAAAATGATACAAAAGAACTTACAAAACAGAAACAGGTACAAAGATTTTGAAAATAAATGTATGGTTATCAAAGGGGAAATTTGGTCAGGAGGGATAAATTAGGGGGTTGGGACCGACACAAGCACACTACTATAAGTAAAATAGATAGGTAATAAGGACCTACTATATAGCACAGGTTAATACTGTGTAATAATTTGGGAAAAGAATCTGAAAAGGAATGGGTATGTGTATATGTTTAACTGATTTACTCTGCTGTCACTTGAAACAAAACTTTGTAAATCAACTACATTCCAATAAAATTTATTTAAAAAAATACATAAGCTAAAAAAAAATTGCAACTGATTGAAACAAATTACAAGCCAAATCTAGAGGACTCCAAAAAATGGCCAATACTATCCACTATTGGTTTACAAAGTAGTTCTTCAAAAACTCAAAACGTTTCTAAAAGCTGATTGACTTCCTAAAGATAAAAAAAAAAAAGAGAGAAAACATACACTCTTTTTTTTTTTATCTTTAGGAAGTACCCATGGCATATGGAAGGAAGTTCCCAGCCTGGGGGTTGAATCGGAGCTACACCTGCTGGCCTACACCACAACCACAGCAATGCCAGATCCTAGCCACATCTGTGATCTATGCCACAGCTCACGGCAATGCCAGATCCCTGACCCACTGAGCGAGGCCAGGGGTCGAACCACATTCTCACAGATACTAGTCAGATTCATTTTCGCTTCGCCACAACAGGAACTCCCTGAAGGATTTTTTATATTCAACATCAGCTTCATCACAAAAATGTTATAGTTCAACTATTTAGTATATGTAGGAAAAATATCTATTAAAATTGGGCAATTATTTCTTTTTCTATTGCAGTTTGTTTGAAAGAAATGAATAGTTATTTGTGCAAATTTCTCTCCGTGGATTTATTTTAGTAACTCCACTGTATATATTTTCACGTTTGCGTCACCAAAATCCTCATTTCTATTTTTTCTGAAAAATAATCATTTTTAGTAGTTGCTTGGGGCTGAATGTGAAAATATGGATGGGCTATAAACGGGGCACCAGATAACTTTGGGGGTGAGAGAAGTATTCTAAAACTGGATGGTATTGATGGTGGCACAGCTGTATAAGTTTACTAAGAGTCTTCCAGTAGCACACTTAAAATGGGTGAAATTTTGGTATATAAAGTCTAATCTCAAATGATAAACGTCAAAAATTTACAATAGCATTCACAATATTAAATATATAAATTTCAGTAGAATAATTGTTCTAAAGCTTTGACTCCAGGAATTATATGAAAATAATTTAACCATCAAGTTAAAAGTTTAACTGAATTTCTATTTGAAGAATATGACAACTGTTATATAAATCTAGCTTAATCTAACTGTGAAAATTCCTCTCTTGCTACCGGAGCCAACAGATTAACAGTTAACACTTCACCTTTTGCATATGCATAAGAAAATAAAATTGAAAATGAGCGGAATCAATTCTGAAGAGTCACTTGATCCAAACAAAAAATCATGCTTCATAGAATGAAATATAATGACACCTGTGGCTGCATGTGTTAAATCACAGTTTTGGGGCAAAATATTCTTAAAATAATTACAAGCTTTTGAAGAGGATGTGGATGCTGCTTCAGGCGATGTATGGATTATACATTCATTGTTCTTAAGACACAAAAATTCAGAACTTAATTTTTTTATTAAACTTTGTACTTCTTTAGCTCATTTTTGGGATTATTCCAAAATAAATTTTAAAGTTTGAAACAGTAAATTCAGTAGATATAGATTTGTACCCTACAAAAATGACACTGCAGCAGCTCAGTTTACTGATGTTGTTCGGATTCGATCCCTGGCCCGGTAACTTCCATATGCCACAGGTGCAGCAAAAAAAAAAAGCAAAACTACTGTACTAGGAGAGTTCCCAGTGACCTCACCAACGTCAACCTGGCAGCTTCATGCTTTCTCAGGCCATGGTGGGGGCCGTGGCATAAATGGTCTACCAGGCAGCTGACAATTATTGCTCCCACCATCATGAATTCTGGAATGGGTTAGTTGTTCTCAGCCGCCAGTGTCAGAACACATTTCTTTTCCTCAGCAAGCGCCTTGCATGCTGTTCTTCCAAGGGAGGTTAAGTTAACTTGCATTTGGAGAGAATTGGAAGAAAAGAAAAAAAAACAGGGTTATACTTAACCAGTTTTCACATTTAAACACGTGTTAAAGTAAAAACACTCTTTTCAACACATGCTTCTCAGATACAATGAGAGGAGGCCATGGTAAAACCTGACATTATAAGGTGGAGGATTATTAACTCATCTTATATTAGGGCATTTTAAAATAATAATACTTCCGGGAGTTCCCGTTATGGCTCAGACTAGTATCCATGAGGATGCAGGTTCAATCCCTGGCTTCATTCAGTGGGTCGGAGATCCAGCATTGCTGTGATCTATGGTGTAGGTCGTAGACTCAGCTCGGATCTGGCATTGCTATGGCTGTGGTGTAGGCAGGCGGCTGTAGCTCCAATTTGATCTCAAGCCTGGGAACGTCCATATGCCATGGATGTGGCCCTAAAAAGTAAATAATAAAAATAATACTTCCTTAAAAATAAAAATGTCCAGAACCAATACCAAATGGAACACAACTGGAACAAACTGGAACTTCGATAGAAATTGACTTATTTGAATTCTCTACATGGGTCAATGTTGGTCATTTATTTTACTTATAAAATTGTCACTTCTTCAACATTTTCTTATTTCTTTCTAAAGGGCTGTGTCCATAGTCTTCATGTATAATTTTTATAATTTTTCCAACTCTGCTGCTTCTGTGGTTCTGTTTCCTCATTCCTAAATTTGTACGTTTTTACTTTTTCTAATTTTTGTGTCTTATTTAGCTGTTTTACCAATGTTTTCTCCATTCCATTAATTCCAACTTTTAAAACTTTATCAGTCCCTTTCTAAGCTTCCTTTGAGTAAATCTTTAGGTATATGCTATGCCCTATAGATTTGGGGATGTGCAATTTTTTATTGCTTTCTCTGTGATTTATTCTTTTATCAAAAGTTTTGTATGGGGGCGTTTCTTAGTTTCCAAGTACTTTGGGAGGGTGTCATATTTTTATTATTAATTTCTAGTTTAACTGGATTAGGAGGGACTGCAATCTTTAAAAAACTATTTTTTTAATATTTGTTATAGTTTTGCTTTGTTTTTGACCAAATGGGTTACTAATTCTATTTCCAGTAATTGGGGTTTGGAAAATTACACATCTCCGAAGAAATGCTCCCTGGAAGCTGACTTGGTGATGTAACCAGGTAACCTGCCCTGCTCTCCTAGCAGTAACAATGGCTTATGTTGCAAAAGAATTCTAACTTGAAAATCTAGAACCATTACACCTCTCAACAGAGAACATGGCAATCAATTATTTTTAACAGCTAGATGACTACATCACCTAGGCATTTAATCAAAGCAAACCAAAGACATGGAATACCCCTGTATGGTACCCAGCAAGCACCTCATTTAAGTTTTCATTTTCCTGGCATCTCAGTTTCTCCTCCGCATGAGTAGACATTCACAAGCATCAAGGCAAACATGCCGTCCATCTACAAATCCAAGACAAACACATTTGTCTTGCATGTCAAGAATGTCTCAGGATGATTCACCGAAACCTGGAGTTGAAAGGGGCTAGAACAATTTTAAAGGCAAGAAACAGCTGAAATATTTAGTTCCACCAAAGCTTTGAAGTCTCTGTACTCAAATCAGATCAGCCTCGCTGATCTAAGATGCAGACAATGAGCACATTCAAGAGAGGAAATCTTGTTTATAAACACCAAGGAAATTCCAAACACTTAACAAAAGAATTAGCAGATATTCCAGCAAAGATGTACTTGGAGGCAGGGTGTTGTTTTCTAAAAGTTTCTCCTGAAAGTTTATAAAGTGGAAACTCCCTCGGGCCTGGTGCACTTGAGGAAGACACAGATTATATTCCTGAACATCTACTATGTACCAGAAAAAGTTCTTGGTTCTAAGCACTGTGCATACATCTTCTTTTAAGCTTCACAGAAGTCATCATCACAGGAAAAAAATCTGAGTTTATCTACTTGCATTTTTAAGTGGTTAGTAACTTATATACAGGAAATGCTCATTAAAACATAAATTCAGCTATAAATTTCATTCACGATATAGTCCATTTAGGGCTGGATTAAGACCAATATTTTTACCTTTAGGTTAGGAAGAATCTTCCACAACTTCTAAGCTTTCAGGTTGTTATTTTGGCAAATTTGCATTTCAAACATGGACTAATATACTCATCCACTGACTCTGAAATAACTGTTATGTAAAAATTAAATAATACGTCATCTGATCAAATGACCTCATGCGATCTAATCCCACCTGGTACTACACAATTAAGTCAGCGCATCACAGAGGTAATTCTGGCTAATAACCTAAATAACGTTAATTGGCACAAAATTCAAAGGAACCTATAACTCGCCTACCTTTTTTAGATTCGTCTTCTGCCTTTTTCACTTTGCGTCTAAGTTCCAGCCATACTAAGCTACTTTCAGCCACGCTGAATTTCTCATTCACAAATTCCTCACTTTTCCATTAGCCCAGCCCAATCTTCCCCACCTTTTTCACCTGATGCAGAGCTTCTCGTTTCCCAAAACATCAAGGTCAATTTCTTCTGGGAACTCCCCTTTACCTACCTCCTCCCCAACCTAGTTAGATGGCCTCCTCTGGTCTTCCTCCCTTAGTACAAAGCTCTTATCCTATTACAGTACCCATTGCTTTACGCAGCAAACATTTATTAAGCTCCTATTCTCTACCAGCTTCTTTATTAAGTACTTGGATTACAAAGATAAGTAAAACGTAAGACTTCGGGTTGTGTTGGTAAAGACAGACAGCTGTTCCAGTCAGAGCAGTGCCACCAGGATCCAGGAAGGCAGCGCTGTGATCCCCGCCCTGTAATACCGGAAGAGTTGAATGGGTAAAAGTGTGGAAAGCCAACAGGGAGGAGAATGGGAAAAATAAATTGCATGAGTAAAGGTAGAAAGATAGAGAACAAATAAGCTTTGTTGATGACAGAAAAAAAAAAATTGCTCCAGCCAAGGCATTTGGTTAAGAACAGCAATAATAGCAACTTTAAAATGACTCATTTGTAAACTTGTTCAAGCTATTACAAAAGCAAAAGATAATCATAGAAAGTCGACCCTAACTTTATTCCTAATTGTGGCTAGTATCCAGGGCTTTCTTCAACCCAAGGCTTATCAGTGATAGGTTAAAGTTCCAAATTTTATCTAAAGGCATAAAGGGTATTTTATGACTGTTCTGATAAGCATCAGTGAATAAAGATAACAGTCATATAAGACATTAATATACCAAGCTGAGAAATGGGGTGAGCAGGAGATTCACTGTTCCCTGTAAGGTTGAGAACAAATCAAGGCAAATGATAGAAACTGGGGTACAAGTTTCCCTGCACATTCTGTTGGGATTAGAAGGTCTTCGTCAAGAATCTGTCTTCCTCTCCTATGACCTAATGCACACAAACAAGTTTAAACTCTCCTTGGTAGATTTGTGGAAAATCACCAATCCAAAATATATGCTCTTGGAATTCCCGTTATGGCTCAGCAGGTTAAGGACCTAATGTTGTCTCTGTGAGGATGCAGGTTCAATCCATGGTCTCACTCACTGAGTTAAGGATCCAGTGCTGCTGTGTCTATGGCATAGGCTCCAGCTGCAGCTCTGGTTTAACCCCTGGCCCAGAAAATTCCATGTGCTCCAGGTACAGCTGTAGAAAAAAAAGAAAATTATATACTCTTTGACCAACAGAGACAAACCTTTTCAGAGTGACCAATGTTAAGACATATTGTTACTTAGATTCTGGGGAAAACTTTAATTTAACCTGCAATTTTTACACATACTGCTACAGGACCTTGTACAATATAGATATTGCAGTACCTACCTACCACTACCAAAATTGGAAATGAGGAAGCAGAAATCAAACACCATCATCCTCAAAAGAATGCGGTAAACCTGGGTGGCCACCTGCCCAGCCCATGCTAATTGTTTCAGTCTAACAGTTGAGATTGCTACAGATGTTCCTGAGACATCACATCAGCTCATGCCTCTTTGCAGACAACATGGTAACAGTAAGTGCCCCCAAAAAGCAGAAGCACTGTGATCCACACCATGCCCTGAATTACGCTATGCTTTTTTATACTGCATTCAAGAAGATCAAATGGAGGATGAAATGATGAAGGATTGAACATTATTACCTCTTTTTTGCAATGACTGAGTAAAGGACATTGAGCACGATACCCTGGGCTTGGAATAAATCTTTCCAAATAAAATCTAAGCAAATAAATCCTTGCTATAATGGAACATAAACTATTTTGTTCTAACCTCTTAAAGCTAATCAAAACCTAGGTTACTGTAGCGATGTGACCTCATCTGAGTGCCTCCACAAACACCTTCTAGTTGAAGTTGTATCGTTCCCCTTTTACAGATGAGAAAACTGAGTAATGAAAAGTGAACTGACTTTCCTGGAGTCAAACAGGCTGTTACTTGCACAATATGGGTAAGAACCTGATAACCAAGTCAAGTGATTCTCTGCTAGAACACCCAGCCTCCCGAAATAAATTTGTAGATGAAATCAAGCTCCCCTTGTTCTCCTATCAGGATCTTTTTTGGAAGGCGGGCAAAAATAGAAGGTTGATGTAAAACCTCTCATTCTATTTCTAAATATCTACTTTGGGCAAAAAGCCCACTGTTGTGCCAAAACAAATAGACAATACCCCCATCTTAGCAAAAGCCCAATCTCAACCAAGAGGAAAACAGAAAACATACATTGAGAAGAGAGTTCAGCAATTCTGAGGGCATTACTTCTCAGCATTAGCCTTCTGCAAGAAGGAAGGGACAGGTTTCCTGGAAGAGTCAACAGTCAAAGAGCATGACTCAAAGACTATTTTAGTACAAGATCCTCTTTCACCCTTGTTGTCCATCTGTTTTGCTGAGAATGTAAAGTTGCCTGGGTCCAAGTCAAAAAAGGGGATGAAATCATCAGCTGAAGCCACGTATGCAAAAGCCCCACGAAGGCACACAGTGATTACGTAACAAGGCCGGGCAAATAGAGGCCAGCGCCCATCTCCTGGTACCTGGCTGGTCTTCTCTACGGTCATGTGGCCTCATTCCAGGAAGAGGAGCCTAGGAATTCAGCTAAACAAATGGGGACTACTGGAAAATTCATTATTGATTTACTGTAGGCTAATCGAAGGCAAAGAACAATCTGCATACAAGAAAAAAGATTTTACATGCAGGCATTGACTAACTAATGGCAATACCTATTTATCAAATGTCGCAGACAGTTATTCTTCCTCTCAACTCTTCCGCCCCGGCCTTGCCTATGTTTCCCACAAGAGTTATTAAGGACATCAAACTCACTACTCTCCACTCTGCTCTTCCTTTCATGCCATCTAGCACTCCTGCATCTTTCCATACCTGGAGTCCACACCTATCATCTAACTGCACAGCTCCATGGTTTCTCCCTACCTTCTTTAGAGTGAGGAAAAAAAAGGGAAGGTCCAAGAGTATCAAGCTTTACAGAAATGCAAGGGAATTTGTATTCAGGAAGCTAGTGAATTCAGGGTTTGATTTCTTATTTATTTATCTTTTTTAAAGGCCGTGCCGGCAGCATATGGAGGTTCCCAGGCTAGGGGTGGAATTGAAGTTGTAGCTGCTGGCCTGCACCAGAGCCACTACAACTCCAGATTCGAGCTGCATCTGTGACCTACACCACAGCTCATGGCAATGTCAGGTCCTTAATGCACAGAGCGAGGTCAGGGACAGAACCCGCAACCTCATAGTTCCTAGTCAGATTTGTTTCCGCTAAGCCATGACAGGAACTCTGAATTCAGGGCTTTAGACATAAAAGAGCCAGATTTCATTCTAATGACAAGGGAACCAGTTCAGCTGTGTGGTAGACCAAATGATCACTTACAGTTTGGGTAAAAACCTAATCTCTCAAGTATAATATTGTTTCCATAGTAAAATGAGTTCCAAGTTCTAAACCACTGACCTGCAAACAAACTTTCAGAACACTTAATATTCATAAGCTTGGGCTCCCTACAGAGAAAAAAGTGATGACAAATGTTTCTCCTTGAGTTTCTCTCTACAGCTATAGAAGAATAGAGAGAAAGTATACGTGGGTATAACTGGGTGCAGAGATTTCACCTCCTTCCTTAGAAACGGCTTCAACTGAGAAAGGAGTTGCTGACCACCATTTGTTCCTAAGAGCCCTAGGTGAATTTCTTCTTCTCACTAGGCCCAATAAGAGTAATTGGACTCACTTCATGATAAGTAGTGACTATTGGGGAAAGGACACTCAACATTATCATAAAAAGACAGTAAAAAGAGAACGGGTTGGTGGAGAGTTTTATTAGCTTTCTACTGGCAAAGAGTCAGTGGAATTGCTGTCACTGCAGCTAAAGTAGAAGTTGAGTTTCAAAAAGGCAAGTGGTTTCCTCTGAACCGAAACTATAACTATATTCCTACATATGTGTGTGTGTCTGTGTAAAGATACTTGAGCTATAAAGATTCAGGGGGCTATAATGATGTACCTCAAAGGGGGACAATTATTGATATGACAATATATTGGCCAAGCCTATCCTAATCTCGTCTTTTATTCAAAGAGCTACAGTCATGAGTCAGACCTGGAGGGGAACTCTTAGCTTCTCCATGTAATGAGAGTATCCAAAATCAGCTGTAGTCAAACTAGATGAGTGAGAAAAGACAGGCGTCAGATATTCCTACCAGTAAAGCAGAGTGCCTCCAAATCCCATGGCAGCCATGTTTGGACGATGTGATTCTGCCTCCTTCGCTGAAGATAAGCCAAAATACTTTTTAATGATTATTTTTTTCCATTATAGTTGGCTTACAGTGTTCTGTCAATTTCCTACTATATAGCAAAGGGACCCAGTCCAGCCAAAATATATTCACTTCCTGCTTCTTATGTATGTTGAGAGTACTGACAGAGGTGAGAAGGAGAATTAGAGCATAGAGACGTTTCAAGGCACATAAGATTTGGAATGCGTAGTTAGCCAAAACCAAACAAACTTGCCACAAGTTAAATACATAAGGCAAACCCTAGTCTTATCTCTGTATTATGCTGCCTTAACTGATTCATAAATAATCTAGTTACAACCTTCTTATTCAAACATAGCCTTTTCTTCATTCATTCAACAAGTATTAAATAAGTCCTTACGTGTTAAGACACAGCGCTAGACGCTAGGGTTACAAAGGTAAATAAGAAAGCTAGGGTGCCTGACCTCACAAAGAAGGAATAATAATTTTTTAATTATTTTTAAGTGACAAAAGTGAAGTGTGAGGCGTGCACAGATGCTATGGAAGCACTTTGCTGGAGCCCAAACTTAAGCCTATTCTTGAACAATGGTGTCCAAGGATGGTCCCCATTCCAACAGCAGCAGTGTTACCTGGCGGGTTTAACAAGCTCTCCGGCTGATTCTGATTCACATCCCAGCACAGCACAGTTAAACTGAATCACCGATATTTTAAAACATCCCCAGTTAATTCTTAGGTCTATACTCCATACCCCCAATAAACATTGAATATATGGAGCCAAGGGTTGAGCAAAGGAAGACCTCCCTAAGGAAGTGCCATTTAAGCTGAGACCTGGATGAGCAGGAGTCAGGAAAGCTGAGACCTGGATGAACAGGAGCCAGGAAATAAATGGGAAAGAGGAGTTTCGAGGCTGAGAAAATTGCATGTTTAAAGAACAAGCGGCAAAAAAGCATGGTACATTTGAGGAATTTACAGAATTCACTAGGGCTGGATTATAGAGAGGTTGAAGAATGTTTTGAAATTAGGGTAAAGAGGTAGACACATGATAGAGAAGGTTTGTAAGCTTGAGAGTTAAACTAGGGAGTTCCCTTTGTGGCTCAGCGGTTAACGAACCCAACTAGGATCCTTGAGGATGTGGGTTCAAGCCCTGGCCTTGCTCAGTGGGTTAAGGATCTAGCGCCACTGTGAGAAGAGGTATAGGTCACAGATGCGGCTCAGATCCTGCATTGCTGTGGTTGTGGTGTAGGCTGGCGGTTACAGCTCCGATTCGACCCCTAGCCTGGGAACTTCCATATGCTGTGGGTGCAGCCCTAAAAAAGAAAAAAAGAGTTAAACTAAAAGACCATGGGAAGTCTTTTTAAGCAACCTGACATTAGTAGAGCTTTATTTTTTATATATCACCCTGGCTGCAGTGTAGAAATAGACTGAACAGAAGCAAAATTTAATGCAGACGCTTCTAGGTAAGAGTATGCTTCAGTAGTCCAGGTGAGAAATGATGGGACGGGGGAGCGTGGAGAAAAGGAAAGAGCTCAAAATGTTACTTAAGACACAAAATGGATAGGACTAGGGGATTAGCAGGACACTGGGGATGTGGGAGGTCAAGAAATCAAATGTTGGTGTCCATATTTCTGATAAAAGCAACTGGCTCTTGGAATGGGTTGAAACACAAGCTGGAAGTAAGGTAAAGGAGATAGCATTGGTCAAGAAATTTGATTATAAAGATGAGGAGATGGATTGGTACCTAGAGAGGAACATGGAATTAACTGACTATGTATTTTTAATGCATGTTTAAGAGCAAATGTAAAAGAAAAAGAAGATACTGGAGAGTGATAGGATAAATTATAGTACAAGGCCATTGAAAAGATGGAAAGGAACTGGACCATGAGTCCAAGAACAGAATTTTCCCTAGATAAAGAAAGATACTTCCTTCATTAGGTAAAGACTCAGCACCAGGTGAGACTCTGCCTTAGCGTACATGCTTCCCTATGTACTTTTGTGTTTTCATGAGAAGACTGATTACAAACCCGAGATTATCTGCAAATATTATTGTTACACTTACTAGGGGAGCTGCTGAGAAAAAGTCTTATTTGCATCATTCCAGTGCCAAACTGAGCTCTAAAGTACATTATCAGACAAGTCCCTGAGAACAGAAGAGCTGCTGCCATGGTCAGACCAACTATATGGTCTCAGTCGGCTCAGGACTTTCCCTGTTTTAAATTCCTGTGTCATTCCAGGAATGACTAAAATTCCTGTATCCTAGGCAACCCCCTCAGTCCCAGTAAAGTGGAGCAATTGATGACACTAGAGCTGGCTCAGTGCGGTCTCCTTGAGCAATGTTAGCGATGCTACATATCTATAAGAGTCATAGTAGGCTAAGCACACAATAAATTATCAAACTTAACATATTTTTAACCTCAGCTAAATCTTGGAGCTTGCCACCTACAGGGTAAAGCAGTACTCCTTCTTATTCCTTTCACGAATCCTGTAAGAGGCAATGCTGATAACACGGTTCAATCGTTCCATTTTCAATCTCATTCTCTAAGACTCTAGAATGTCAGTGCAAGTCTAGCTTCCAGATCTGTTGAAATTTTTTTTGTCTTTTTAAGAAATCTAGATGATTCTTCAATGCAAAATACAAAAAAAAAAAAAGCAAATCCACAAGGGGATTTATAAAATATTTTATTCAGTCCATAATTCAAAATTTTATTTGTTTTTTTGCCAACTGGATAGACCCTGGAGAAGTAAATTACACTGGATGTCCAGATCTCAAATGTGAAAATGGTTCAGTTTTTTTTTTCTGCTTTTTGGGGCCGCACCCACGGCATATGGAGGTTCCTAGACTAGGGGTCGAATCAGAGCTATAGCTGCCAGCCTATAGCCACAGGCACAGCCACAGCAATGCCAGATTCATCCGAGCCACGTCTGCGACCTACACCACAGCTCATGGCAACGCTGGATCATTAACCCACTGAGCAAGGCCAGGGATCAAACCCGCAACCTCATAGTTCCTAGTCGGATTCGTTAACCGCTATGCCACAACGGGAACTGCAATGGTTCAGTATTTTCATTGAAGTACGCAACACAATCTGGAAGTAACCTAAGATTAGGCTACTAATAAACAATGATTTGGGGGGAATAATATGGAGCCAAGAGTTTTAAATAAAAAAAGAAGAATTAAATTGTTAGAGTTCAATTGCTAAATTAGCTAAAATGGATGCTTTTACAAATACAAAGGGCTACATAGCAATCCAGGAGTTCCTGTTGAGGCTCAGTGGTAACAAACCCAACTAGTATCTTTGAGGATGCGGGTTCGATCCCTAGCCTTGCTCAGTAGATTAAAGAAAACCACCATGATTGGCTTGGATCCCATGTGGCTGTGGCACAGGCCGGCAGCTGCAGCTCTGATTCGACCCCTAACCTGGGAACTTCCATATGCCACAGGTGCAATCCTAAAAAACCAAAAAAATAAAAAAAGAGTTAGTGCTTTTCAGATGGTTAACCAAACTTATTGTGGTAATCATTTCACAATGTATACAAATATCAAATCATATTGTCCACCTGAAACTAATGTAATATATGTACATTTAGCTCAATTTTTAAAAGTGGTTTTCAGAAGTAAGAATGTACTGATATTTCTAAAGTAGTGTATTTTTTTCCCCAGATTTACTGAAGTATGATTGCTATATAACATTTTGGAAGTTTAAGGTGCATAATGTATTGATTTGATGCACTTAACATGTTGCAGAATGATTATCACCAGAGCTTTAAGCTAACACCTCCATCACTCAAATAATTACTATTTCTTTTTTGTGGTGAGAAGGTTTAAGATTTACTTTCTCAGCAATGTTCTAGTCTATAATACAGTACTCTTAACTAAAATCACCATGCTGTATAGTAGATCCTCAAAACATATTCATCTTATAACTGAACGTATGTACCCTTTGAGCAACATCAGCCCATTTCTTCCATTCTCCAGTCCCTGGTAACTACCACTCTATTCTCTGTTTCTCTAAGTTTTGCCTTTTTAGATTGCACATGTAAATGATATCATACAGTATTTGTCTTTCTCTGAGTTTTTTCTTTTTTCCTTTTTTTTTGTCTTTTTAGGGCCACACCACCTGTGGCACATGGTTCCCAGGCTAGGGGTCAAATTGGAACTGTAGCCGCTGGCCTACACCACAGCCACAGCAATGCCAGATCCAAGCCACGTCTATGACCTATACCACAGCTCACAGCAATGCTGCATCCTTAACCCACCGAGCGAGGCCTGGGATCAAACCTGCATCCTCATGGATACTAGTCAGATTCGTTTCTGATGAGCTATGACGGGAACTCCTGAGTTATTTCATTTAGCATAATGGCCTCAAACCCAGTCCATGTTGTCACAAATGTCAGGACATCTTTCTTCCTCATGGCTGAATCTTTCTATATATAGAAAGATAAAGCCACATCTTTATTCTTTCATCTGTCAGTGGACACTCAGGTCGTTGCCATGTCTTGGCTGTTATGAATAATGCTGCAATGGCCATGGGAGTGCAGATATCTCTTTGGTATCTTGTTTTTATTTCCTTTGGTATATACTGGGGTGTGGAATTGCTGGACCATATGATAGTTCTATTTTTAATTTTTTGAGGAACCTCCATTCTGTTTTCCATAGTGATATACAAATGTACACTCCCACCAAGGGTTCACAAGTGTTCCCTTTTCTCCACATTCTCACCAACACTTCATCTTTTTAATAATAACCATTATAAACAAGTATGAAGTGGTGTCTCGTTGTGGTTTTAATTTGCATTTCCCTGATGATTAATGATGGTTGAGCTTATATGTGGCCTTAAAGCTGAAATGAGTTTCTTGTAAGAGGCACATAGTTGGGTCTTTCTTTCTCTCTTTTTTTTTAATTCATCCAGCCACTCTATGCCTTTTGATTGGAGAACTTAACCCATTTATATTTACATTATGGTAGGTAAAGGCTTACTACTGCCATCGTTTAAATAGCCTTCTGGCTATGTTGTCATTTCTTTGTTCCTTTCTTACTCTCTTGCTGCCTTCTATTGTGAATTAATGATTCTCCATAGTGGTATGCTTTTTTTCCCTTCTCTTTATCTTTTGTCAGTCTACTAAAGATTTTTGCTTTGTTGTGTGATAATAACAGCCTATACTATGCTGATAACTTCAGTTGCATAGAAATACTCTTTTATTCCCCATTTTATTTTTTTAACATTACTATACTTTTTTTTTTTACTGCATATTAACAAATTATGGCAGCTATAGTTTAATATTCTTGTCCTTTAGCCTTTACACTAAAGTGGTTAACCATACTAGAGTATTCTGAATTTGACTATACACTTAACCTTTATCAGCATGTTGTACAGTTTCACTTTAGAGCCTCCTTTCATTTCAGCTTGAAGAACTTCAATATTTCTTGTAAGTCAGCTCAAGTGACAATGAATTTCATCAGCTTATGTTTGTCTCTTTCATTTTTTTTTTTTTGTCTCTTTCATTTTTGAGGATAATTCTTGGCTAGTAGTTTCTTTCAGCACTTTGAAGCTATCGTTCCATTCTCTCCTGGCCTATAAGGTTTCTTCTGTGTAATCCACTGATGGACTTAGGGGTGTTCCCTTGCAAATTATAATCTTCTTTGATCTTGATGCTTTAAGATTCTTTGTTCTGATTTTTGACAGTCTCTTAATTCTGTGTCTTGGAGATGATCTCTTTAGTTTGATTTTGTTTGGTATGTATGTGCTTCATCAACTTGTATATCCAAATCCTTCCCCAGATTTGGTAAGTTCTCAGCCATTATTTCTTTAAGTTTTCTGCTCCCTTCTCCCTCTCTTCTTCTTCTGGAACTATAATGATGCCAATTAGCTCTTTTGATGGTATCCCATGGATCGTGTGGGCTTTCTTCAGTCTTTTTCATCCTTTTTTTCTATTTACTCCTCTGACTGGATAATCTCAAAGTTCCTATCTTCCAGATCATGGATTCTTTCTTCTGCTGGAGCCATTCTGTTCATGCCATTGCTTTTTTAAAATTTAATTCACTGTATTCTTTAACTCTAGAATGTGCTTCGGTTCTTTTTCCCATTTAAAGTATATGATCTAATAACTTTGAGAAGTCACAGAGTTGTGCAACCATCACAATTTTAAAACACTTTAATCACCACTAAAAAAAATCCTGTACTAACAGTTCCGCCCTATCCTCCCCACCACCAACAACCAGCCCTAGGCAACCACTAATCTACTTTCTATTTTTTATCTCTACAGATTTGCCTATTCAGGACATTTTATATAAATGGAATCACACCAGTTGTGTGAACAACTTCTTTCATTTAGCATAATTTTTTCACAGTTCATCCATGTTATAGCACATACCAGTACTTCATTCCATTTTATTGTTGAATAATAGTCTGTTGTATAGATATACCATATTTTATGTATTTATCAACTGGTGGACATTTGGGTTGTTCCAACTTTTTAGCAATTATAAATAATGCCTTATATATCCTTAGATTATCATTTAATATATGTAGTTTAGCAGGGTTTTGGTCTGTTTGGCTTATGTCTGTTTTGTTTTCTTTTTTAACTTTTTTCTTTTTATTACTCAATTATAGTTGTACAATATCATCACAACCCAATTTTATAGCATTTCTATCTCCAATCCCTAGAGCATCCCCCCACCCCCCAACCTGTCTCATTTGAAAACCATAAGTTTTGCAAAGTCTATGATTCAGTATCTGTTCTGCAAAGAAGTCACTGTGTCCTTTTTTTAAATTCCACATGTAAGTGATAGCATATGATGTTTGTGTCTGTCTATCTTCACTTAGCATGATAATTTCTAGGTCCATCCATGTTGCTGCAGATGCCGTTATTTCTTTCCTTTTAATGGCTGAGTAATATTCCATTGTGTATGTATATCACATCTTCTTTATCCACTCCTCTGTCAATGGACATTAGGTTGTTTCCATGTCTTGGCTACTGTATATAGTGCTACAATGAACATTGGAGTACATGTATTTTTTCGAGTCATGGTTTTCTCTGGATAGATGCCCAGGAGTGGGATTGCTGGATCAAATGATAATTCTATTTTTAATTTTCTGAGGAATCTCCACACTGTTTTCCATGGTGGTTGCACCAATTTACATTTCCACTAACAGTGTAATAGGATTCCCTTTTCTCCACACACCCTCCAGCACTTATTGTTTGTAAACTTTTTGATGATGGCCATTCTGGCTGGTGTAAGGTGGTACCTCATAGTGGTTTTGATTTGCATTTCTCCAATAATTAGTGTGTTTGGTATTTTTAATAACTTCTCTCTCTTTCTTAAACTTCTCATTTTGTGTATTTTCCCCTAATTTTACTGAATTGCCTTTCTGTGTTTTCTTGTAGCTCAATGAGTTTTGGAAAAACATCTATTTTGAATTATTTACCAAGTAGATCACAGATTTTCAAATTTCTGAGATCAGTTACTAGAAGATTATTGTTAACCGTGATGTTGTCATGTTTCCTTGTTTTTCATATTCTTTGAAGGTTCATGTTGTTGTCACTGTATGTGAAGTAGCAGTCACCTTCTACAGTCCTTATTAACAGCTTTTGAGAGAGAAATACCTTCCATCAACCCTGCCTGAAGATTTCTCAGATTTTCAGTGAATATACCTGTTCCATGCTTACCACTCTTCTTGTGGCAGAAATTTTTGTATTTTATTTTATTTTATTTATTTATTGCTTTCTAGGCCCACACTCACAGCATATGGAGGTTCCCTGGCTAGGGGCTGAATGGGAGCTACAGCTGCTGGCCTACACCACAGCCACGGCAACACAGGATCCAAGCCGCATCTGCAACCTACACCACAGCTCAAAGCAACACCATATCCTTAACCCACTAAGTAAGGCCAGGGACTGAGCCCGC
>PVHT021183524.1:21617154-21636847 GCA_004024745.2 Catagonus wagneri
TTTATTTATTTATTGCTTTCTAGGCCCACACTCACAGCATATGGAGGTTCCCTGGCTAGGGGCTGAATGGGAGCTACAGCTGCTGGCCTACACCACAGCCACGGCAACACAGGATCCAAGCCGCATCTGCAACCTACACCACAGCTCAAAGCAACACCATATCCTTAACCCACTAAGTAAGGCCAGGGACTGAGCCCGCAACCTCATGGCTCCTAATCAGATTCGTTTCCGCTGATCTTGTGGCAGAATTCTTACGTTTGTATGCCATCTCTCAATTCTGCAACACCCCGAGGTTGAGGGCTAACAGGCTCCCTTTTGTTCTCCCAAAGGTGGCACTGAAGCTCTAGCTTGCAGATTTGAGGCAAATTTCTGTGCATGCTCACTAGCCATCTGCTAAAGCTCACTCTCACCGCTGGCAGCAGGAGCACACACATGGAGATGGCCACAGGCTGAGGGAGTGTATGAGTGAGGTGAGTGTTAGAGGTGACTGTGGGCCAGCTGTGGGGGGATCCATAGATGAGGCATTCCCAGTGGCTCACGGGTGGGCTTTTGATGGAGTCTATAACAAAGTTAGTAGGATTCAGAGCCTTTTATGCCTTGCCTGAGTTCCACCTGCCACTCTCCCAGCATTTTCCCATTCCCAAGTCATGCAGCTCATGATACAGTACTCTGTACGGGGTGAGAGAAAAATGAGCCTCTTTGGCAGCATCCCACACCACAGAGGAAGCCAGGTACTCACTCACGTGCTCTCATTTTTCCCCTCCCAAGAGAAAGCAATGGCTGAGATGTTCTCTCTTGGCCCTAAGTTGTGCCACCCTGGGGGAGTGTTTGTGTGGATAAAGTCAAGTCGTTCTTTTTACCCTCTCCAGTGTTTCCAAACACATGTTTTTGCTGCAACAGTGTGCTAGAACTTCTCCTCTAGAAACCTGGACTTCCACAAAGCCTCTCTCATCCTTGGGTGATTGCCTAAAACAGTGTCTTCCAGTATTTTCCATGGTTCCAAGACCATGGCTGAGAAGGACTGCAGCTGGTTCATGGACCACTGCAGGATCCACAGCTGCAAAGTCTGTATGCCAATTACCTGACACACAGGTGGGCAAGACTCATCCTGAGTCCTGTGGCCTGTGATGCTGCATCCTACTGCTCCCACAAAGCCAGTTTTTGTCTGTTAGTATATTTCTAACATACTGACTATTTCTAGTGTAATAATACATCTTTATCTGTTAATACTCATTAGTTCTAAAATGCTAAGATGCTTAGATGGAAACTGCTTTTAAAAGAATGAAACACAATATATTAACCTTCTTCATCATTCACAAACTGACTACCTGCTCCTTGGTTATTTATATCTCTTCACTCTTGAACTCCCACTGAAAAATTTGTAGCAAATAAGACAGAATAAACTGGAGGAGAGGGAATTTTGACATCACATTCATATCTGAAACCTCTCTTACTAACATGACAAAAACTGATCTTGGTTACCAACAAACACAAGATCGTAAATAGTAGACACTGATCAAATAAATCACAGACTTTCTAGTATGCATTCTAAAGTCAATTAGGGTAGCAATCTAACACTTTGATAAAGGGACCAGAACTAAAAAGAATACCACAGGGACGGAGGAAAGCACTGTCAAATGGATATGACTGGTTGCCTAAGACATTCAACTGGGTTTTTATGCCCCATCAGTTCTTCTCAGATATCCAAACATTACTATATTAAAGGAAAATTAAAAAAAATAAAGCTGTCCGTGTTCTCCCTCAACCCAGCTCAGTTACAGCTCAGCTTTAAAGACATATTTACTTCCCAGCACTCGGGTTCTTTGTAATCCTTAGAAGTATGACTGAATTTGGTGGAGAGAGCAGCAGTATAGAAGGCTAGAGTTCCACTATGTCCTCAAAAATAAAGCCATCTTGTGCAACTTTTGTGAACACTGTCATTATTTTGATGTTTTCCGAATTCTTAGAATATGTTGATATCCACATTATCATTCAAATCCCCAAAATTGGAGTTCCCGTCATGGCGCAGTGGTTAACGAATCTGACTAGGAATCACGAGGTTGCGGATTCGATCCCTGGCCTTGCTCAGTGGGTTAATGATCCGGCGTTGCCGTGAGCTGTGGTGTAGGTTGCAGACGCGGCTTGGATCCTGCGTTGCTGTGGCTGCGGCACAGGCCAGTGGACACAGTTCCGATTAGACCCCTAGCCTGGGAACCTCCACATGCCGCCGGTGCGGCCATAAAAAATGACAAAAGGAAAAAAAAAATCCCCAAAATTGTTGTCAATAACTAAAACACATATTATTTCAAATTAGTTCTCTTTTAAATTATTCCTAGTAGTGTTTCCTTCCCTAATACAGCTACAGAAATAGAATAAGTACCCCAGAGATAGCAGAAACCACAATTATTAAACAGGATAGTTATTTGGGAGAGACGAAGCGTAAGTTTAGATGATGGTTCTCAACTCAGGTCACACATTCAAATCACCTACGGGTGCTTTTTAAGAACAACACTTGCCTGGCTCCTTTGCCAAGCCAATGAAATAAGAATCTCTGGGGTGAGGCTCAGGCATAGTATTTCTAAATAGATTTCCCAGATGAGTTCAATGTGTACCCAAGTTTCATTAAATAAGGATTAGGTTTGGCTGCATGTAACAGTTAAAAAAAAAAAAATCTTAAGGTAGAAGTTTTCTTTTTCTCTTTCATATTAAACATTATTTTTTTGCAGGTATTGTAGTTTTTTGAGTCACCCAGGCCCTGAGTTCACTGTCTTCCTGCTCTACAATCCCGTGCTGGGTTTCTGATTTTAAGATTATTTCATGATCCAAGATGGCTTCTGGTATCCAGCCAGCATCATATTCAGAACTATAAGAAAGGAGAAAGGAAAAAGCAAAAGAATAAGTGCCCCCTCCTTTTCAACAGCCTCTCTGGAATTTCCCAGATACTTCCACTTACATCTGATTGACTGAACCATAATCATGGGGACACATTTGGCTGCAGGGGAAGGTTGGGAAGTACAGATTTTAACTGGGTAAAGGTCTATTGCTAAAGGAGACATTGAAAATGGAATCTGGGAAGGTAACTAGTAGTCCCTGTTCTAGATGAAGAAATCAGCAACATAGCTCAGGCTCTCTCCATTCCACCCTGCTCTCTTTTACTTAAATCAACATCACTCATAAATGGTGTCCAAATAGTAACTGGTTTTAGAAGACAAATATGACAGGAGACATGAAGCTCTAAAACTTGACACCCTTATCTTCTGCTACAGTTGAACAAGCTGAAGACACCAAACCACACGCAGTAGCAGGATCTGTTGTCTACAACATCACAGTGGACTCGGCTTCAAAGACCGGGCTTAAAATTGCAGGATATGGATTCAGTGCACAATAGCCATACCCCTTCTGGGCAAGGTATGCATGAAACCAGGTCTTTTTCAGCATAACCCTAAACTAAGAGTAAAGGCACTGATTCTTCCATATCATGCTGAGTAGCATGAATACAAAGAAGTGTTCACCAGGGAGTTCCCACTGTGACTCAATGGTAATGAACCCGACCTAGTATCCACGCGGATGTGGGTTCGATCCCTGGCCTCACTCGGTGGGTTAAGAATCCAGCATTGCCATGAGCTGGGGCGTAGGTCACAGATGCGGCTTGGATCCCACGTTGCTGTGGCTATGGCATAGGCCAGCAGCTGCAGCTTCAATCTGACCCCTAGCCTGGGAACTTCCACATGCCACAGGTGTGGGCCTAAAAAGCCAAAAATAAATAAATAAATAAACTGGTCACCATTACAATATAATCACCCAATTTACTTACATATAGTTGAGCCTGAGGTCATTCTGATAGGCTTTGTGTGTGATCAAACAGCAAAAGCAAGATGCTTTTCAACAATGAGCGGTCATCTTGCACAGAAAGTTCATTACCACAAGCTTCCTTAGTGTCCCACGACCTCCTTGATGTAGCTTGCCCTGAAACTCCTCTCACTCCTCTCATACCCATTTAGGTAGCCACAGCTTAGGGTTCTAATCATAGCATTCCCACCTCAAAGCCTGATTCCAAATCCTCTGCGCCCAGCTGTCGATGTCTCAGAGCATCCAAGAGGAGATACACTATTGCCTCGTAGCAGTAACGGTAGTGTTAGTAAAATAAACTAAAAAGCATAACCAGCGATTGCCCATCTAGTTAACACCTGGCAAAAATGTGTATCCAAGACTCCCTTAAGGAGTCCTCCCAAGAATTTTGTCCTCCCAAAACAAAATGATGAAGTCCCTAACCCCTGGTACATAAGAACGTGACTTATGTGAAGGTCTTTAAAGAGGTAATTAAGTTAAAATGAGGTCATGAAGGTAGGTCCTATTCCAATGATAGTGATATCCTTATGAGAAGTGGACATCAGGACACAGACAAGTACAGAGGGAAGACCAGGTAACGACACAGGAAGATGACCACCACTGACAAGTCAAGGAGAGAGGCCTCAAAAAAATCAGCCTTGCTGACATCTTGATCATGGACTTCTAGGCTCCAGGACTGTGAGAAAATAAGCTTTTATTGGTTAAGTCACCCAGTCTGTGGTACTTTGTCACGGAGGCTCCAGCAAACTAACACAAGGAGTAACTATTTCAAACAGCACCAACTTTAGAATTGGCGGTTAGCCTCACTGAAATCACACAAGGTAACAGTTATCCCCTTTGCCTGCAGGTAAGCCTAGATCCAGTCACTGGCAACAGTCCCGTATTTCTAATGGACATCAAAAAAAAAAATCTAAAATTTGGGAGTTCCTGTCGTGGCTCAGTGGTAATGAACCAGGCTAGTATCCACGAGGACATGGGTTTGATCCCTGGCCTTGCTCAGTGGGTTAAGGATCTGGCATTGCCGTGAGCTGTGGTAAAGGTCACAGACTCGGCTGGGATCGGCAGTTGCTGTAGAGTAGGCCAGCAGCTGCAGCTCCGATTCAACCCCTAGCCTGGGAATTTCCATATGCCACAGGTGCAGCTCTAAAAGAACAAAACAAAACAAAAAAAATCTAAAATTTTAGCCACAAAAGAAAGTACTATTGGATTATAACACAAAGCATAAAAAAAGTATTCACGAGTCCATACTGATATAAATAAATGATGGAGAACTGACCAATCTCCATACAGATTCCAAATAATTGACATAGATACTCCACTCTCAAGAAAATAGGGAATAATTTCCCAGTACTTACGTGTGGATGACATAGGGACTTCTTTCTCAAGAGTGCTATAGGGGAAAAGGGAAAAAGAGTAACTTTAAAGTGAATTTTATTTTATTTTATTTTTTATTTATTTATTTGTCTTTCTGCCTTATCTAGGGCCGCACCCGCGGCATATGGAGGTTCCCAGGCTAGGGGTCTAACAGGAGCTGTAGCTGCCGGCCTTCGCCACAGGCACAGCAACGCGGGATCCGAGCCGCGTCTGCAACCTACACCAAAGCTCACGGCAACGCCGGATCCTTAACCCACTGAGCAAGGCCAGGGATTGAACCCCCAACCTCATGGTTCCTAGTCAGATTCATTAACCACTGAGCCACAAGGGGAACTCCTAAAGTGAGTTTTAAAGTGAAGTAAACTTTAAAGTGAATAAACCTGACAAACACAACTTCTACCACGTGATCAACAGTGACAACACCAACACCAACAGTGACATGTCATGTTGGTGGTAGGCACCCTGATATGATAAGAACAATACTTTCCTTCTGTATTGATCCTCCTGAAAACCCATAACCTCATCCTAATCATGAGAAAAACATCAGACAAATCCTAAATCTCAAATGAGCAGACAGTCTAAAAACACCTGACAGTACTCCCCCAAACCATCAAGGTCATCAAAAACAAAAAGCCTGAGAAACTTGGCCAAGAGGAGCCTAAGAAGAGATAATGACTAAATGTAATATGGTAACTTGGATGGGGTCCTGGAACAGAAAATGGGCATCAGGTAAAAACTAAGGCGGTCTGAATAAAGTATCTACTTTGGTTAAAACATAATCATAATAATCTATTGAGATATGTGCCCTATAGAACTTCAACAAGTATGGTTCCCTCCTTTTTTTTTTTTTCTTCCGCAGGTGAGGCACATGGAAGTTCCTAGGCTAGGTATCGAATTAGAGCTGCAGCTGCCAGCCCATGCCACAGCCACAGCCACTCCAGATCCAAGCCACACCTGCCACCCACACCATAGCCACAGCAGTGCCGGATCTGAGCCACATCTTCAGCCTATGGCACAGCTTTTAGCAGTGCTAGATCCTTTACCCAGGGATTGAGCCTTTATTCTCACGGATACAATGTCAGGTCCTCAACCCACTGAGCTACAAGGAGAACTCCCAGGCTCCATTCTTCACCACTGCAAAGGCTCTGAGAAACTGCTGAAGTTCTAGCTGGCTGCCAAGCACCTGGAGGAGGCAGCTGGAAAGGAGGAGAATTTACTCTAGTGTGCATGCCAGAATGGAAAATTTTGGAGGCACCGGACAGTTACTGAGGCACTCTGTAACAGGTATCAGTGTGGAAATTAAAAAGGCAGCACAGAACAAAAAAGGAGATCACCTGAAGGCGCGCAACTGGCCACCCATTCAAGTGACATTCCCTTGGTGAATTCAACTCTGCCCAGGGACAGCCCTCAGCCTGACAGGCTTAGCAACTCCCTGCAGGTATCCTGAAGTGAATCAAACTCATGGGTGCTGATTCACACTAACTAAACATCCATGAAAATGACAGAAAAACAGAATGCCATGTTGTCAGGCAAACCCATCATACTGGGCTCGGTAGGCAGGATGTGAGCGTCTGCATTTCTAACAAGCTCCAAGGCGATGCCAGTAATGCTGGTCCAGGACCATCCTTTGAAAAGCAAGGATCTGAAAAAGCTACATGAGAAACCAATGTGTCAAGGTTATTGATGAGCTGGGTATCAATGAGATCCCAGGAAAGCCTGGGCAGGTAGCTGTTAACGCCATCAGGCCACAGCTGCCAGACGCATCCATCTCCAGAATAGAAAGAAACCCACCGCTAGCCCTCAGTGATTGCGTTCTCCGCAGCAGCTCACCCTTTCCTCTGGAGGGGGCTCTCATGCAGCTCCAGATCTTCTTATTTATGCGTCTACACTTAATTCCCTCCCATTGGAGGTTCTTTACATATGCAAATAAAATGCCTCCAATTAGTTTATGAGCTAGTTTTGCAGACAGAAGAGTCAGTCATTCCCTCCAAAAGGACCCAAAAAATCTGCACTGACATACTGCATATAAATTTCCAAGCTTAGCTCTCTAAAGAAAGTGTTGTTTCCCTTAGACTTAGGGGAAAGGATGAAACACTGCCTTTACCCTGTTGCCGCAGTAGAAAGGATTCTCATTTCTAAACTATTGATGGAGCCCCAGTTGAGTGCCAAGCACCTGTTAGGCCCTGGGGATGCAGGGGTGAGTAAAAGCACCTAAGCTTCATCCTTGGTCAAGGTCACCGCTTGAGAGAATTGATAAGCTTTTTGTCTTCTTCTTCTTTTTTTTTTTTTGCTTTTTAGGGGTATACCTGAGGCATATGGAGATTCCTAGGCTAGGGGTTAATCGGAGGTACAGATGCCAGCCTGCGCCACAGCCACACCAGATCCGGGTGACATCTGTGACCTACACCACAGCTCATGGCAACGCCAGATCCTTAAACCACTGAGTGAGGCCAGGGATCAAACCTGCAACCTCATGGTTCCTAGTCGGATTCGTTTCCACTGTGCCATGACGGGAACTCCGGCTTTCTGTCTTTAGATCGGCTACGTATTTCTACTGTCCTTTTTGCCAGCTCCGACTTATTCAGACCCTGGGCTTAACAGCCTCGGGAAATGGGCATCTCACGCTGAACCGCAACCTGCTCAGCCAGTCGACTGCGTTCCACAGCCCTTCTCCCTGGTTTCATCATCTGACCTGTGCTGTTCATGTGGCCATGCAAAAACCCAAAAATAACTCCCATACATTTCTGCCAGTCAAATCAAAGCCCATTAAAAATCAGACGACCCTCTAGAATTTCCATACCAGTCAAAGGAGATCAAGGAATGAACTCACAAATAGGACACAAATAAGCATGCTTCTAACAGGCTGGTTTAGCAAAAAGGAAATCACGATTCCATTTCATTCATTCAGCCGTTGCCACACATGCCCACTAGGGAAATCACGGTGCACTGGGTCCTTCTCCAAGTCGAGCATTCAGAAGAATCATCTGGAAGGTCTGTCTCCAGGGTCATCTCTCTCCCGACCCCACCCTCACCCCGGCCCACCCCTGACTACCTCAGAGTCAGGTTCAGCAGGTGGGGGGCTGGAGCTTATCAATCTGTACTTTTAAGACACACTTCAACTGATTCTGAGAAATACTGACTGAAGTCTGATTTTCACTCTCTATTTTAACGGATTTCAATTCTGGCTCACATTAGAATTTCTGTGAGAAGTTAAAAAAAAAAAAGTCTCATTGCCTGTATACTGTACACCAAAACCCAAAACAATCAGATCAGAAGGTGCAATGCCTGAGACCCTGGCACCAAGGTTTTTTCAAGCCTCCCAGGTGACTGAGTGTTTGGTGTCTCCAGGTGGGACTATTTGTCTAGGTTGTTAGACATCGGATTCCAAGGCCCTCCCTCCAGATTCTGATTCACTAGGTCTGTCCGGGGCAAGGCCCTAGCGTCGATGTGTCTCACAAATGCTCCAGGTGAGTCTTACAGTGGGTTTGAGAAATGTGCCTGTCTTTGCTCAGCTGAGTCAGAAACTCCCATCCCCAGCAAGGCTGCTCCTACAAGACCTCCTGACCTCAGTTTTGGAAATGCTATTCCATGCATTCAACTCTAATCTAACCTGGGTTTTCCCAAAGAGAGAGAGGGAGCTCACTTTCTGCTACGCAGCAATGAAAGCCACTGCTTTACATGGCAGCAACCACTGTAGCCTCACTTCTATTATTAATATAATTAATTCTCCCACTCAGGACTAGGTACCTGGTCTTATCAGCACCTAATACACTAATTTAATCTTCACAACGATGTTATGAATAGAAACTTTCCTTAGTGCTAGCTCTATCAATAAGGCGACCGAGCAAAGGTTAAACAAATTGTTTGGTACCCAAAGTGACAGGTAGAGGATGAATTTGAACCCAAACATGGGGGAACCAACATGCACACTATAATGGTGCTCAAAAGAGAAGCCGAAGAGCCTGCCTACATAGCACTTGCTCCCAGAAAAAGAATACAGAACAGAATCAAGAAAGTTCATATTTACTGAATCCTGACCATGTGTTCCAAGTGCTGGGCTAGAAGCTTTACGTATACTATGTTACCTAACCCAAGAGTCAGATAGATATGGTCCCCATGTCAGGGGCACACTCTCCTGCCTCACTTAGTGATGGGTATGTAATTGCAGAGCATTATGCAAAAAAAAAAAAAAAAAGCCAGCAGCCAAAGAAACCTTCCAAGAGAGTAAGCAGGCTGAATACTGAAGAATGAACCAGTTGTGGGTTGAGCGTGTTGAGGCAAGAGGAGGCTGAGGAGGGAGGAAGTGGGCTGGCTGTGGGAGGATTCTTCAAGGAGGTGGAGATCTCTGACATCAAGATACAACAGGGCTTCCTGAGGTCTCAGGAAGGGACAGGAGTTTCATTCAGACATGCTACTTCTCACGGCAAATTTCAACAAGTCAGGACAAATGGCGGAGGCCCACCCATTTTGAATAATGGCATGACACAAGCTGCCTTGAAAGATACACTGATGTCTCCAACTCCTGTGGGACAACACAAGAGCAATTCCTCTTGTGTTTCTCCCTGAGCGGTGGTATGGGAGGGAGAAAGGGGATATGAACGCAGTGCCCTGAACTCCAAGGCATTTCAGCCTTTGGCAAGAGGTCAAGAGAGGCTGCCTGTGTCTTTGTGGAAAACAGTGGCGAGTGACCCTCTAGGCACCACCTTTTCCTACCTTTCTTTAGGGACATCACACACTGCCTATACCAAGTAACACCTGTCTAAGAAAGGCTGCAAGGAAACCTGCGGAGGCCCCAGGGTTCTGGAGGGCCAACCTATTTAGTAGGTCACAGGGAACATGTGGACACCCTAGTAGAATTGGAACTCTGCTAACAGCTGGCCAGAAAGGGTCTAAAAGAAAACGGAGACTAGATACACAGATGAGCTCCAGAAAGATTGGAGAGGGGAAGTCTGGGCTGGACAGCCAAATTTCAAAGTCATCATTCAGGAGTAAGAGCTATCATCCTAGATGGGCTGCTTGGTCTTTTCACCACATGGGCTGTGGACCCCACTGGACCCAAAGGCATTAACTGGAACTGAAAGGTAGACAAAGTTCTGCAAGGATGGAAATGCTAAGACTTCCATGAGAGGTGTGTTCCTATCCAAGACCACGAGCAGGGAGTCAGATCTGTGGGAGTGACAGCATCGTAGGAATGAGGAGAACAGATGAGAAAGCAAAGTGTAATAAAGTGGAAAACAAGGGCCAGTGATCAGAAGGAAACATATACAGTCATTTTTCACTGAAAGCAAGAAATAATAAGGAAATATTTAAAATCATCCTCTGGAGTTCCCATTGTGGCAGAGCAGAAACGAATCCGACCAGTATCCCTGAGGAGACAGGTGCGATCCCTGGCCTTGCTCAGTGGGTCGGGGATCCAAAGTTTCCATGAGCTGTGGTGTAGGTCACAGACGTGGCTTGGCACATTGCTGTGGCTGTGGCGTAGACTGGCAGCTGCGACTCCGATTCAACCCCTAGCCTGGGACCTTCCATACGCTGTTGGTGCTGCCCTAAAAAAAATTTAAAAAAAAATAGATAAAATAAAATCATTCTCTACTTCATTCCTTTTTTATTGAGTAGGAACTCAATAAAATGTTTTATTAGCAAATTTGCAAAACAAGCATGACCCGAAAAGAGCAAGAGGGAGGGGGAGAAAGGGGAGGTACAGAGTTCGTTATTTTTCAAAACTTTTGCTATGTGTTTTATTCCTCCTGGATATGTAGGGCTGAGGAGACTCGGGCCAACCAGAATTTAAGGTTCGAGCTTTTTTCATGTACTCAATCCAAGAAATAACAGCTGAGAGCATTTAGAATTGAACATTGTTTCATGGCAGACAGGCTCCCATGTCCACCCTTGAACAGCTCTGTTTCAAACCCGTACTCCTGTTTCCCCGTGGTACAGGACAAGCCATCGTCTCCATTATGCACTGCACCAATAATGACTTCTTTCCATTTCAAACAATGCAATACCTGCGTGCAGCTCACTGAACCTTCAAAGCAAGCAACCTCGCCAAATATTTAGCACTTTCTAAGCATAGCAAATGAAAAACAAGCCTATTATTTTTCATTACTTGATAGACAATCAAGAATTACTTGACTGACATCCATGAACAGCAAACCTGATGAATTCTCAAAAAAGAAATCTTTTTTGGAAACACTTATTGGCTTCAGGAAATCAACCTTTTCCCAAACTGGACAAATCCCTACGAGAGCAGGTGACACAGTATTTTTACAGATCCCTTTGTCTCTGCTGCCCACTTAGCTGTAACATCACAGGGTGGGGTCTCTGTTTAGTATTTTTCCACTCACTGTGCCTAATACACTGCACGGAACATAACACATGCTCAAAAAACATCGGTTAGGAGAATGGAATTTGCTCAAGTTAAAAAAGAAAAAAAACTATGCATTTGTGAAATATCCTTGGCTAAAACCATAAAAAAGAAAAAAGCAAAGAAATGGATTTGATTAGGCTCTCAGGCAAACACCTACACTGACGTTCCTCTGCCATTTAACACTTTATTTGACTAAAAGAATGACACATAAGAGGTCCATCTATTACATTTAGAATGGAATGAGGTTCTATTGTACAGCACAGGGAACTATACCCAATCTCTTGGGATAGAATATGATGGAAAGCAGTATGAGAAAAAATGTGTGTATATATATATATACACAGACACACATATATATACACAGACACACACACACACACACAGATACACAAATGACTGGGTCACTATGCTGTAGAGCAGAAATTGACACAATGCTATAAATCAACTATACTCTAATAATAAACAAAGAGCCTTCTCAATGACCCTCATCCAGGAAACCCTAGAGCATGGTACTAGAACCCTTTTTTTTTTTTTGTCTTTTTGCCTTTTTCCTAGGGCCACACTCGGGGCATATGGAGGTTCCCAGGCTAGGGGTCTAATAGGAGCTGTAGCCGCCGGCCTTTGCCACAGCCACAGCAACGCGGGATCCGAGCCGTGTCTGCAACCTACACCACAGCTCACAGCAACGCTGGATCCTTAACCTGGAGGCCAGGATCCACTGAGCGAGGCCAGGGATCGAACCCGCAACCTCATGGTTCCTAGTCGGATTCGTTAACCACTGAGCCATGACGGGAACTCCCGGTACTAGAACTCTGACTGAACAACACCACAACTTCACCTTCTAGCCCAGTTTCCTAGGAAATTTCTTGAACTTTCTAAGACTCATTTTCCTCATCTGTACAATGAGATACTTTAAAAGCTTCCCATGAGAATTATTCCAATGATAGCTAGAAACCATGATAAATTCTTTGTTTTGTTTTGTTTACTCTTTGCTAGAAACTATGATAAATTCTTTTTTTGTCTTGTTTTGTTTTGCTTTTTAGGGCCTCACCCACAACATATGGAGGTTCCCAAGCTAGGGATCGAATCAGAGCTGCAGCTGCCAGCCTACACGACAGCCACAGCAATGCAGGATCCAAGTCATGTCTGAGACCTACACCACAGCTCTGAGCAACACCAGATCCTTAACCCAATGAGAGAAGCCAGGGATAGAACCTACGACCTCATGGTTCCTAGTCAGAATTGTTTGCACTGAGCCACGACAGGAACTCCAACTATGCTAAATTTTTAAAAATAAAGATAATATTTTCTGTATTTACATGTTACATAAACATGTAATTTCATTTAATTCTCACCACAACCCTATGACTGTTTCCTTCATTCTGCAGTTAAGGGAATGGAGGCATCTGGACATTTAGCTACTGAGCCCAGGTCACACTGGGTAGCGAGTACCAACACCAGGACTAAAATGCATGCAGTCTGGCTCCAAAACTGATGCCCTCTTCCTCTGCTGGGTTTGCATCTATGGGCGTAGACTGTCTCCAGGCACAGAAAAAAAGTGGTAACATCCCCCTCCCAGGAGAAGAACGGGGTGTCTGGGATACAGAAGGGAGAGTTTTAACTTTTTTCCCCCACTTATAAGGGTTTTAATGACTGTGCAGGAATGTCCACCTCAAGGCTTTTGCACTTGCTGTTTTCCCCACCAGGAGCCTTCTGCTTCCATTATCAAGAGGCTCCACGCTCACCTGCTTCCTTCAGGACCACACTTAAATGCCATCTTCTCAATCACGCTCTTTCAAAAACCAGAATCCTTTTATTATTCTTCAGAGACTATATCCCCATCCTTTGATCCATTATGTTTTTACTTATTTGCTTTAGAGTCTGTCTCCCCAGTCCCTTAAAATGTCAACTCCCTGGAGTTGCTCTCGTGGCTTAGCAGTAACAAACCTAACTAGTATCCATAAGGCTGTGGGTTCAGATCCCTGGCCTCACTCGTGGGTTAAGGATCCGCTGCTGCCATGAGCTGTGATGTAGGTTGCAGACGCTGCTTAGATATATACTCTGTAGTGTTTATTTTGCAGGGCCAGCTTTAGGAAAGAATAAGGAATAACCGACATAGTATACATACCAAATACTAGCATATAACTACATTTAAGACAAAAAGTGTATATATACAAAAAGTATAGTGTGTATAGTACTATATATATATATATAGTACTATACACACACACACATATACATATATATATATAGTCTTTAGTCTTTTCAGGGCCACACCTTTAGCATCTGGAAGTTTCCAAGCTAGGGGTCAAATTGGAGCTACAGCTGCCAGCTACACCACAGCCACAGCAACGCCAGATCCGAGCCACATCTGCGACCTACATCACAGCTCACAGCAATGCCGGATCTTTAGCCCACTGAGTGAGACCAGGGATCAAACCTGCAGCCTCACTGATAACGAGTCAGGTTCATTAACCACTGAGCCACCATGGGAACTCCTGGATACAGCATATTTTAAGAGAAGGAGAAAATCATCAGTCTAAAGTGTCCCAGTCAATACGCCTGCCTTTACAAATTCATTCTCTGGGGTTCCTCTTTTGAAAACGTTTGAAAGGTGTTACGGCAGGCTTGCTAATTTGAACTGAGCTGGTGAAGTAAAAAAAACTATGGAGGTTGAATTCAGACCACAGATTTCCATGACAATGTGGCCAACTTCCTGGAAGTGTCCCAACCTATAAAGAGTTGATAATTATAACAGTTGCTTAACTTTATAAACTTGTTTTGAGACTTACACCCATTTAAGTGAGGATTAAATGAGTTTAAATATGAGTGAAGCACTTGGTAAACTGTTAAAATGTAGCATATATGGTAACTAAATGTAAACTTTAGGAAGGAGTAACATAACAGGTATTTCAAAGTTACCACCAAAATAGCCAGTACAAGTTATGGAAATTTAAGGAATAGAAGAGAAATCTAATTTAGTAGAAAGTATGAACTTAAAAATCTCACTTTAAAAATTTATGCCAGGTTCCTTGAGCTTTGCATTTTTAAGCTTTATGAAGCAATTCTGTAATAAAATTTACAGAAAATAATGCAGTGTGGCTGCCAGTGGGCACAGTTTAAGAATTTCCAGGGGCAGGGGGAGAAAGTTTTTAATGTCGCATATTCTATCTGAGCAAAACACAATAACCCTGACAAGCCATCCAGAAAACACAATGGAAACAAGCATTTATTTAACTTCAAAGCAGCAGCAGTGACTTGCTAGTTGATAAGGGAGGGAAAAAACAGTGCAAAGTCAAAATTCTCTTGCTGCCTTTTTCTTCTCATTTATAAAAGTTTAAACGACTTCTTTCCTTTGACTGTTAAAAGTATATAATCTTCTGGAGGCCAGTTGACCTTCATTTAAAGGGCACAGAATGACTGACAGATGTTCAACAGTCATTCAAGGCTTATAATTTGCATTACAAATCAGAGCCTGTGAGGACAGAAGAGGCCTGAGCGCCCAGTCCCACTCCCTCATTTTACAGAGAAAGAAACTGACACACAGGCAACTTAAATGGCTTTCCCAGCTCTCATATTCGTTCATTAAAAATAAACACCAGAGTGTAAGCGCTTCATGTAATTATGAAAATTACTTTTTTTAAGGAAATAAAAAATTTCCTCCCTAGCCAAAAGAAATTAAACACACTGGGTCAATGGGTTAAATAAACAACCCAGATCACTTTCTAGGGTCTCTTATCAGAGGCTTCTAAAGCTCCTGACTATTTCAAGAGGAGTTTTTCACATCAGGGCAAGTAACAGCTTTTCTCCCTCTCAAAATGAAAATCCTGCTGCTTCTCATTTTAGCATATATTCAAGTCATAATTGTGTGCGTCTCCCGGGGTGGTCTCAAGACCCTGTATATGTAAATATAAGAGATTCACCCCTCCCCAAAAAAATATTTTCTCACCTTTATTGTGACTATATGTAAAACCTCCCTCATCTTTAAGAGGCAAACTTTGACCTTTTGGTGGGAAGTTCTAGCCTTCACCTGAATGAGTCATCCCTTTAACCTTCAAATTATTCAGTAGTCAGCCTCACGTATGCTGGAAGAGACGCCAGTAAATTCAAAGGGAGATGATTTAAGAATAATAAAACAACCTACAAGGAGCAAATAATAAAACCAACATCCAGACTAATAATTCCCAAGCTTTGCGATACCATTTACTATTAAAGAGTTTACTATTAAAAGCCAAGGGAAACCAGAGCTTTATATCAGCTACCCAGGCAGAAGCTCACACATAGGATGAAGCTTCAGAGAAGCCTAAAACGGCCCTAAATATCACAATTATTTCTGCTAACTCATAGAGCTTACTATGTGCTAAGCAGTCTACCACCTGTTATCTGGCCTAATTCAAACAACAACCCTGCCAACTGAAAGTAGCATCCTTGTTTTTGAGATAAGAAAACTAAGTCTCAGAGAGGTCAGTTGCTTGCCCTAGAAAGTCAAGGAACCAATAATTTTTTCCCCTTTTTTAGGGCCACACTGGCATATGGAGATTCCCAGACTAGGGATCTAATCGGAGCTGTACCTCCCAGCCTACGCCACAGCCACAGCAATGTAGGATCCAGGCCACGTCTGCAAACTACACCACAGCTCATAGCAACACTAGATCCTTAACCCACCACAGCTCATGGCAACACCAGATCCTTAACCCATGCAGCAATCGAACCTGCGTCCTCATGGATACTAATCAGATTCGTTAACCACTGAGCCACAACGGGAACTCCAGGAGCCCAGATTTAACCCTGACCTTTCTAAGGCTGAAGTCAGAATTCCTTCTCCAGAAATACCATGTGACTTTTCTCTCACTAGCCTGAAATTTCTACCATCGTTTGCTCTCCTTAAATGTCTTCAGAAAAATGTGTTTTATCTGAAACAATAACATGCTCTTTAGTTATTAAATTCACTCAGGTGAGCATCTCTAATTAACAGTTAGTGTCATCTAATAGAAAGTAGACTGTGGGAATCGGCCAAAGGACAGGGAGGGTTCACCTATGCCCAGCAAAGCAGGGAAAACTAAAGGATTGGGGGGTGGCTGGCCTCTGACAGTATGACAGTGATATCCAGGTAGCAAACCACCTCATACCAGGTACCTTTCATATTTTGAACTAAGAGAATAAATTACAAGACCTTCTACCCAAACCATTCTAATAAAAGAGCTCTTCCGAAAATGTGCTTGGGAAAACTCACGAGTGACTCTACAGAAGCCTGTGGATAGGAAGAGACTCAAAGAACTTGAAGATGCTACTCCTTAAGACGAGTTAAGGGACATTCAGGAATTCCTGGTTGACTTTTAACATTGAATCTGCAGAGCTCATTCATTTAGCCAACAGAATCAAGCAGATTCCATGCCTGTTTCCAGACATGATTTCCATCTACCACGTCCCCAAGCTTCATAAGGGAAACTAGAAAGGTCCTCATCGTTGGCCTGAGTTGTTCATGGGCTGCCTGTGGCAGGGAGCTTTTTGCCGTGATGGTTCTAGCTGGGTTAGACTTCAGAGTTTCCAGAAGCAGAGTTTTAGGACCAGGGAGGACCTGTGAGGCTGGAACAAAGTTGTTTCAGGGCTGAAAGAAGTTATGCCGACCTTAATCAGAGCAAGAAATAGAATGAGTAGGAAAAGCATCTAATCTTCTCTGCTCAGAACACAGAATATTCCTTTACAGATGCTTCGTGCTTTCTCTTTTAAGAGTGAAAAAGATAAATGGGGTATACGAACAGTGAAAAGAAAAAACTTACACATTCCAAAGAATTTGTCTGAAATATCTCTGTTTTCCAAAGATTCCGGTTACATATAGGTTTTTCAGGGACATGTCATGATATAAAAGCAGGGTGTGCTTTTTTTGACCAAGCATGGAATACAAGGAAAGCTCTCAGAATAAGATATGAAAACTCACTAAATAAAGAGCAAAGAATTAGAGCAGGTGGAAGAACATATATTTAAATTATACCTAAGAACACCTAAGTAACTCAGAGGAAACTATACCTAAACTGCCACCTAAATAACAGGTGTGGCAACTATATAAAAACGTTATACATCAAAACGGCTCAGAGATATTTTTTGTAGTTAAAGATAAAACTATCAGTGTTATTTTTGACTGCCACCATAAGTAGAATAACTTATTCCTTTTTTCCTTGAAAAGGGTACTGAAGGACAAGAGTAAACCTGGGCCTCCGGAGGCTACAAATAAAAAGATATCTGTATGGGCAGGTTAAAAACAAGTATTAAATCCATTCGAACAGTGTCACCAGGAAAGCCATGACCTCCGAGCGCAGTTACTAAGCTTTTACCTGAGCCCTTATTCCCAACGGTCACATTGTGATCTTTTCTTAATTGCAGGAGACTGAAGCATATGGCCATTCGTATCCCAAAGAAGAGCCAATACACTTGTAAAGCCTCTAGAAACCAGACATCTGCCAGCAGCTGAATCCCACCATATTGTTTGTCTGCAGTGACGATTTTAGTCCTGAGTGGCATCAAATGCGTGTGCGATCTGGCGCTAAGCCAAGCCTGGGGTCCTGGCATCCCAAATAAGGCTGCAAAAACAAGACACCTTGCAGACCTAGCCAGCACTCTTCTGGGCCCCAAATATTTTGCATAGGCCCGTTTTCTATACTTTTATTTAATTTCCTTAAATTCAATCTACTTCAACCGAAGTAATGGTTACCTCTGTGCCAGGTCCTGGCTATACAGTGTTGGGGGGTATGTGTGTGAAACAAACCCTATTTCAAGATACTCACAGTCCAGACAAACCCTATTTCAAGATACTCACAGTTGCAAAGAAACCCTGAGATAAACGTAACAATCCATAGTGGACCTGCATGGAGCAGGATGCCTAATGTGAGAAAAAGAATGTTTATATATGTGTGTGTATGACTGGGTCACTTTGCTGTACAGTGGAAAATTGACAGAACACTATAAACCAACTATAACAGAAAAAATAAAAATCATTATAAAAAAAATAGTGGACCTGGGACAACAGAAACAGAGGAAAGAGGGACCACCCTCTGGAAGACCTGGAAGGTGACAGAGCTGAGTTTATAGGACAAACAGCAGTTTATTAGGCAGGAGGCAGGGAAATTGCCCCAGCATATCAGTACCAGTGAATGTCATGTCGAATTACCTTATCTACAAATACGTTTAACACTCAAAATAACATCCATCATTCTTATTTCAACTAGACAGCCACAAAGAAACTGTAACATCTATTTTTCTCTGTACCCGAATGACCAAATATTTATGAATGACCCATTTACTTACACAACACAATAGGTATATCGGCCCTGTAATATCCCCTAAACACTAGATATTATTATTTTTACAGAGGAAAACCCTTAGACAGACCAAGTTCACCTGGCTAGTCAATGGCTGAATCAGATTTTTGAACTAGGTTTTTCTAATGGCAGCGGTTCTGTCTTAATCATCATTCCAAATTTCCTCTTTATAACTCGTCTATCTCTCTAAACTAATCCCTTGTTTTTCTACTTAGTACAAACCTCCAGGGTGACATAGTTATGTTCTCTTCTTGTTGTACTATGGAACAAGAGCTAACAGTTTCCTTCTCACAGCTATTTAAACCGGAGCCTCCTTTTTTTTTTTTAATTCCATCTTTTATTTCCTCCTCACTAATACCCAATATGATTTTTCTAAAAACACAGAATAAATCTGTTTTAATTTTTTTTTCTCTTAATGGATTTTATTTCAATTATAGGTGTGCATAAATCATCACAAGTCAATTTTACTTATTTTATATCCCAAACCCCCAGTGCATCCCCCCATCCCCCCAGATTGTCTTATTTGAAAAACCAAGGTTTTCCAAAGTCTGTGAGTCATTGTCTGTTCTGTAAGAAGGTTCATTGTGACTTTTTAGTTTCCACATGTAAGCGGTAGCATTGGGTGTTGCTGTCTAATTGTCTGACTGGTTTCACTTTGCATGATAATTTCTAAGTCCATCCATGTTGCTATAAATGTTGGTAATTCGTTCCTTTTAATGGCTGAGTAACATTCCATTGTGTGTATGTACCATATCTTCCCTATCCACTCTTCTGTGGATGGGCATTT
>PVHT021183524.1:21645824-21699735 GCA_004024745.2 Catagonus wagneri
AGGGCAGGGATCGAACCCGCAACCTCATGGTTCCTAGTCGGATTCGTTAACCACTGCACCACGACGGGAACTCCCGAGAGTGCATCTCTTGAAGGCGCTTCCACAGTTCCCAACCTGTATCCTCCCCTCACCTGCACCGCACACAGGACATGGGTTTACTCGCCCTCCATTCACACCTCAGAAAGCCTGCTGTCCACCTGGGGACCCCTGTTTTCCCTTGAAAGACACAGGGCATTAGCATATTAGTGAGGTCACCTCCTCACAGCCTGAACCCCTGGGGCTCCCATAACACCCCTCTTAGCATTTATGAGTTTATCCCGGTTTATTTCCATGTACAGCCTGAACCCCTGGGGCTCCCATAACACTCCTCTTAGCATTTATGAGTTTATCCCGGTTTATTTCCATGTTCTGTTGACCCACTGGTCCTTAAAATACTTGAAGGAAGACACTTCCACATCCACTTCACCAATCACAGGATCTGGCACAAATGAGGCACTCAGGACAGGGCTGATGAAGGGATGGGACGCATCTCCCTGACACTGACCTTCACAGGCTCGGACGGTGATCTCCTTGCAGACTCGACTGGTCGTTCACCCACCTGCCAGGTGTACTGGCCTGACACCCATCCCAGCTCCTGCCTTCCCTCCTCTACTCTGCCTGCTGTTCCCAAGGCTCAGCTCAGATGTCATGAGTCATGAAGAAACTGCCAAAAGACGGAAGTTCCCTTTGGGATCGCCTTCATTTTGATTTCACTGTCACAGCGGGGCAACTGCAAAGTGTGAAGAAACTTTCAAGATCTAACACGAGTTATCATGCAGGATTTATTAACTGCAAATGACAGTTCACTGAAAACAAGAACACACATAGACACATCTGCAGACACAAGGCATCCAAACACAAGCACACAGATATGCGCGCACACGCACGCACACACACACACCCACATGCAAAAGACTACAGAAACTGTCACCAAATGAGAAATGTACTGAGTCGCTTTTTAATCTCTACACAAGACAGGAGTTGTGTAACTCCACCAACCAATTTTCCTTCCAACAGACATGAATGGTGCTAACGTCTCATTTTTCCCTGTAAATGGTACACCATTCAACAGCATGTTTATTTTAGAAGTAGAACCCGGTCAGGAATGTCAGAGAATTCTTCAGGAGTGAAAATAAAACTGTGTAGCAACAAGTCAATCAAACACCAGATCCCTAAACAGTCTGGCCTCAGTTACCCGAGGGCAGATGGGGCTTACATCCAGCTGGCAAATAATCATCTCAGGTGTTTTCAATATCAGAAATAGACTAATTGGACCTAAAATCTCAAGTGATTTTTTTTGGCCTCTCAGTGTTTATCTGGCCTGAATCCTAGCAGGCAAGTCGATGAATATAAACATTTGACCATCATTTTTGCTTCAAGGAAAGTTTGAGGTTGGGAAACAGTGCTTGCATGAATATTTTCTAGTATTTTTTATTGGTTTCTAGCCGGGGGAACAAAGCCATTATAAAGAATTCCACCAGGGCCCACAAACAGGGAACCACCTACCTCCCCACTTAAGTTTTCACAGTGTCACAGACTTCACGATTTGAGCTAAAGGTAATTTCCACACAGGACACCTCCATGTGAATACAAATTTAAGACCAAGCGACGTTAGGTGTAAAAGTCAGGATAAGAAAACTGGAGACCTGAAAAAGATGCAGTCATTTAGTTCCACCCCACACAGACCCAGAAAGATTTTAAGATCTGCCCCAAGTCTCAGAGATAGGGACAGAACCAAGGGCTCCAGGCCAAATAACGTTTTTCCCCACAATGTATACTGCTTCCTTGAAGACTGGAGCACTTGCCTAATAATCCACCCTTACTTATAACACATATCATAAGAACAGTGGGTGCCGCATGCATGTAAACAATAATATCAGGTTTATCTCTAAAGAAAGACAATGTTATAGTTGTTTTAACCGACTGTACAGCCCTCCCTCCTGCCCCTCCCCACCCACTCCCAGAAAAAAAAAAATCTCCACTGGTAGGTAGAGATGGCAATCCAGTCTTTTTTTTTTGTCGTTTTGCCTTATCTAGAGCCACACCCCGCAGCATATGGAGGTTCCCAGGCTAGGGGTCTAACAGGAGCTGTAGCCGCCGGCCTACACCACAGCCACAGCAATGCGGGATCCGAGCCGCATCTGCAACCTACACCACAGGTCAAGGCAACGGCGGATCCTTAACACCCACTGAGCAAGGCCAGGGATCGAACCTGCAGTCTCATGGTTCCTAGTCGGATTCGTTAACCACTGAGCCATGATGGGAACTCCAGCAACCCAGTCTTTCTCTTACCTTAAGGCACTCCTGAACATTCAAGGGGGAAAAAAAGGCATTCTGAAGTAAAACAAAAATAGGATTATCACTGTAAATCAACTGTACTTCAATTAAAAAATAAATTTTTAAAGTAGTATTATCATAACCACCAGCATGGGGAGACTCACAGCAAAACATCTGTACTGAAAATGATGATGTTCTTGGAATAGCAAAGTCAACTGACATGGATTTATCTAAGTTTTTATAAACTGTTCACTGCTGAAGTTTCTAACATCAACCTGTGTTTCGTCTGGAAATAAAGCAGGATTCTTAATTACAGTCTAAAGCGCCCTCTAGTGTTCTCATGTAAAAATTTCTTTTAAGATAAGGGGCCCTCTTCACCACGTAAGTATTGGCTAGGACATTTTGCCCTGGACAGTCCTGGGTTAGGCTACTGTCTTGACATCCTGTTTAGCTCAACATGTTCCTGGTTTATTTTCACTTTAATGGAGACATACCACTAGTAGTCGTGTTAAAACAAGCTGGGATTGATTTAGTAGCCCTACACTTTGTATTTCTCTGCCCCCACTATGGTCTTGTCTAGCACTGTATGAGCACATGAGCAGTGCCATGGACTGAATAGTGTGTACCCCAAAAAGTCATAGGTTGAAGCCCCAGCTCTCAATGTGACAGCCTTTGGAGGCTGTGGAGAGGTAACTGGGTTTAGACGACGTCATGCAGGTGGGGCCCGCACCATGGAAATAGTGCCCTTACAAGAAGAGGAAGGGAGGAGTTCCCGCTGTGGCGTAACAGGATTGGTGGTGTCTTGGGAGTGGTGGGATGCAGGTTCGATCCCCAACCCAGCACAGTGGGTTAAAGATATGGTTTTGCCACAGCTGCGACTTAGGTCACAGCTACTCTCTGATCCCTGGCCCAGGAACTCCATATGCCAAGGGGTGACCACACACACAAAGGGATGAAAAAGAGGAAGGGGTCATTCAGTCTGTGTGTGTGTGTATTTCTCTAATTTTAGCACCGGGAACTATATCCAATCACTTGTAACTGGAACATGATGGAAGATAATATGAGAAAAAAGAATATATATATATATATATATATACATAACTGGATCACTTTTCTGTACAGCAGAAATTGAAAGAACATTATAAGTCAACTATAATAAAAAATTTTTTTAAAAACACCTTAAAAATTCTAAGTCAAGATATATTAAATACTTCAATAGCAGCATGGGCTCATGGCATTAAGAGCCCACTGAAAGGCAAATATAATTTTTAATAAATATATCGGTTGACAGTAATAAGTAAAATTTTTAGAAACCTTAAAAAAGGAAAGATAAAAGAGCACCTTCTTCAAAAAAAACGCCAGTGATGTGGTATTAGAGGCAGCTATGACTAAAAAACTATGTATATGAATATGTAACAAAAATAATCATTCAACTTTTCTTATTCACATAAGGTTTGTTTTTTTTTTTGCTGTAACATACATGGCTATTTTTATTTTTTGGAATGAAATTTCATTTACAAAAGTTTTTAAGTAGAACTATTCTGTGGGCCTATTCATATAATAAAACTAATTTTTCAGTAAATATTTAGTTTTTAAATTATGTAACTGTATATATATATGTGTGTATATATATATATATATATATAAAATACGTCTCATTTAGCACCCTTTTTTTATTTTGGAAAGTGTACTGGTTTGGACAATAAATCACCCTAATTATAGCTACCATTTACCAAGAAGTTACTGTTTATCAGGTGTTGTGCTTGAATCACTTTAATCTTCACAAACACCCTGAAACGTAAGAATTTTATTTTATTTTTTTGCTTTTTAGGGCCACATGTGTAGCATATGGAAGTTCCCAGTCTAGGGGTCAAATCAGAGCTACAGCTGCCTGCCTATGCCACAGTCACAGCAACAGGGAATTCGAGCCGAGTCTGCGACCTACACCACAGTTCACAGCAATGCCGGATCCTTAACCCACTGAACTAGGTGAGGGATCCAACCCACATCCTCATGGATGCTAGTCAGGCTCGTTACTCCTGAACCACAACAGGAACTTCCAGGAATTATCTTCATTTTATTGGTGAGAATCTGCACCCAGACAGTCCCCAACCTTGGTCCCCAGTTCCCACATTTTCCTGCATCTCTCCCTATTTTGCTGGGCACAGTTCTGACCCAAAAGACAGAATCTGCAGTTAGCGATCTTGAATATGGTCCCATCACGACCTTTGACCCCCTTACCCATGTGGCCAAGGATGGGTACATTCAGGGTAGCTGGCACATTTACGAGGCCAAATCACAGCTACAAAGCCCCAGTTATGCTGTCTTTCAAGGAGCAGGTGACTTTTGCCTGCGTAATCTCCAGGTCTGCAAAATCTTTTATTTTGCGTTCAGTGGTATCCTAGACACTTAAGGGGCAGGCCATAATGTCGGGCTCTAACACTGATGTGAATTAAACAGTATTTGACCTCCATCCTTATCTTCACACAAAATTACAAATTCTTTCTAAGTGCCTGGCTATCCTATAACATAGAAGATGCTAGGAGAAGCAACAATAAAAGTAAAATGATAAACTTAGTCACTAAACTTAGCACTTGATACGTATTCCATTCTGTCTAAAAGCATTGTTATTGAGGCTGAGAATTCTTAGAATACGACGGTATTTTACCCGGGTACTTAGTTTACTGATGCTTTTATGTATTTTCACTGTTTCAATCATATTCCATGTGTACAAAGCTCTCTCTTTTAAAGGGAAAATAACAAAGACATGATTTAATAGACAATTAACAATATGTGTTACCAGATAATGAAAACATATAAAGTACTTGCTAAGTGATTAAGCCAAGAACGATTTTTTTCTACTGAGGATAATAGATTAAAATGTAGCCTGAAGCTAAGAGGTTTGTTTTAGATTAGGTATCCCCCCAAAGCAGGGATTTGATTTGAGACTAAGATTCGACTGCAGTTTCTTAAAGAGGTACAGGTATTACCAGCAGGAAAGAAGGAGAGCTAATGCAGGCTGTGTTAAGCCATACTAGGATGTAACTATGCCTCAGAGTACACGTAACTCTGAGACAAACAGGCTTTACCGTCAGCACCCCCAGGGGGTGAACAGCTGGAATAATTACACCCTAACTCCCATCAGCCAGTGACTTCTGGAGGGTGGTGTCGATTCACAGTCGGAAATCTGAAGCCAAGTAAACGATAAAGGAAGTGCGCAGGTCACCAACAGTATCTGCTACACACTTCCAAGGGTAAAACACATTCTTACCTCAAGTAACTATGCAAATAGGGACATGTTAACTGCCTGTGCCCTCCCCATGGCAAAACAAATACTCAAAATCTAGCAGCGACGGTTGTTTTTATTTTTAAGTAATTATAGCCAAAGAAAAAGTTCTAATTTTAATATCCTCTCTCAAAAAAAAAAATTCCTAGAGTATCAGTTTAATGTTATAGGTAAACAACAGAAATAAAGATTTAATTTGAACTTCTATGAGGCTTTAAGGTGCAAACCATTTTGAGAAAATCCATGAAATTGGCCCGACTAAACTATAACAAGGATTTCTCAGTCCAGTCAAATCCCAAAATGGTGTCAATGAATCGTTTTTGGATTGAGCAGGAGGCAAATATAAACAACTAGAAACACAATTCAACTGTGCTCTTCAATATTTGAAAGAGAAGGACTTGCCCGTGGCCCCCTAATGGATCCAAATATTGTCCTTTTGAAAGAGAAAAATCAAGGCCTTTATTGTTTTGGGTTTTTTTCTTTTTTTCATTGTTGTTGTTGGTTGGTTGGTTGGTCACTTACAGACTGTGCAACAGCACTATTCTCCAACATATATATGTGGCAACAGTGCTATGTATATGTGGATGTTGGAAATTCAGAGAACGGCACTGTTGCATAGTGCACAGAGCGCTGATTTTGCCGTATATATGGCAGGAGAGAGTGGAACTTGTTTGCTTTTGTTTGTTTTAGAAACACACTCATGTTCCTTGAGTCTCCAAAGCCCTCCCCATCTGCCCCAAGTTCAGGGAGATGAGCATTCCGAGAGCTGCTCAAAGGAATGCAGTTTTCTCTGGATATCAGATGGCCAGCCTACAATTGGTTAAAGAATTTCTCACCTAGTTTTTACCTCTGCTTCTCTCTCACCAATTTCACATCTCTACCCCCACTCCAGAAAAATGACAAGCATTCCCTGGTCACATCCTGGGTGGATCTGAAAGAATATTGGAAATAGCACATGCAGCTGTTAGCTTCCCCAAATACACCATCCAAAGCATTTAAATGCCCAATCTGCAATGCTGGCAGCTAAAGACAAGAATAACAGTAACTTTTTTTTTTAACCAAAGATAAATGCCACCGGATTATGCCTTAAAAAGGCAGCGTCAGCCTACCTCCTAGGCAGAAAAAACAGCACCAATGTCAACGGGAGGAAAAGATTCCCGCGAAGGATACACAGACCCAACTCACTGAAGCCCTTTTAAGAGGAAACTAACTTGATTTTAAATCTTGGAAAGAAAAATATTAATCTCAACTGCTTTTGAAAATTAAGTAGGAGTTCCCATCGTGGTGCAGTGGAAACGAATCCAACTAAGAACCATGAGGTTGCAGTTCGATCCCTGGCCTCACTCAGTGGGTTAAGGATCTGGTGTTGCCATGAGCTGTGGTGTAGGTTGCAGATGCGGCTCGGATGTGGCATTGCTGTGGCTGTGGCGTCGGCCAGGTGCAACAGTTCCAACTAGACCCCTAGCCTGGGAACCTCCATACGCCGTGGGTGTGGCCCTAAAAATACAAAAAGACAAAAAAAAAAGAAAGAAAATTAAGAAGTAGATTTTAGGTATATACAACAAAAAGTTAGTTCTGATTTTCTCTGGGTGATGCAATTTCAGTGACTTTTACTTCCTTCCTTACATACTTAAGTATTACTTAATTTTTTTGACATGGATAAAAACTACTTTTATAATCAAAAAATGTATATAAGCTACATAGACTTGGGAAAATGAGAGAAAAACCAAATAAAGATATAGGAAGAAAAGAGAGAAAAGGGAAGAAAAAAATGTGAGATTCTCATTCATTCATTCAATTATATGGCAAAGAATTCTTTAGTCAGACATCATGCTAGGGCATAATAACTATAGATTGTAGTTCTGATTGTTAAGGAAACAAATATCAGGCTTAGGGAGCTCCCCTTGTAGCACAACAGGAAAGAATCCAACTGGTATCTATGAGGATGCAGGTTCGATTCCTGGCCTCATTCAATAGGTCAGGGATCTGGCATTGCCATAAGCCGTGGTGTAGGTCACAGATGCAGCTTGGACCTGGCGTTGCTGTGGCTGTGGTGTGGGCTGGCAGTTGTGGCTCCAATTCAAACTCTGTAGCCTGGGAACTTTCATATGCCGTGGGTGGGGCCCTGAAAAAAAAAAGCAAAAAATAAAATAAAATACATATATACATCAGGCTTAGGCAAGGGACAGAGATTATCATGTGTAGAGTGATCACAACAAGTCTGTCTAAAGAAATACTTCAGCTAAGTTCCCAAAGAATGGAGAAATAGCACATGATAAGGTCCTAATGCAGAAAAACTTTGATGATTTCAAACTAACCAGCATGGTTGGAATTCAGAAAGAGGGAGGCAGAGTGGAATGGAGGTGGATTAGAGATAAGCAAGCACCAGTTCCTTCGTGCACCTGAAAGCCCACTTAAGGAATTCACATTTTAAGCACAACACAATGAAAGTCATTAAGGATCTTTTTTTCCTTTCTTTTTTTTCAGCTGCACCTTCAGCATGTATAAGTTCCCAGGCTAGGGTTCGAAACGGAGCTGCAGCTGCAAGCCTAAGCCACAGTCACAGCAACACTAGATCCAAGCCACAGTTTATAGCAACGCTGCACCTTTAACCCACTGAGCGAGGCCTTGGATTGAACCCACATTCCCATGAATACTAGTCAGGTTCTTAACCTGCTCAGCCACAGTGAGAACTCCCATTAACGGAGCTTAAGCAGGGAAGAGAAGTCATCTCAGTGGATCACACTCACCGCCCAGGGGAACAGAGAGGGAGGGGGGGAAACAGGTTAAGAAGCTGGTTGTTGCTGGAGTCATGGGTGTACCCTGTCAATTTCACCCCCACACTTGCTACCAATCCCTGCAGCCTTAGAGCCCAGCCACCTGGCAACATTGCCCTACCCCTCAAATCTATCACCCTAATCACTCAGCTTCCAGGCATCCCTGCAGCCTTAACCCCAAACCGGTGAACCCATCCAAATTAATGCCCCCCACCTTTTAGGCCTCTGGCTACACAGACCCCAAACCCCTTCCTCTGTAGCTTCCATCTGCAGAATTCTGGCAGGATTAGGGCCAATCCCCCCATAACTGCCATCTCCTTTTATTCTTCTAATTTACCTCTTGGTTCAAACTCATGCCATCTTTTTGTGTTCCTGGTACTAGGTATCAGCGTCTTATTTAATTTCATGAAACTGTAAAATGCCTGAGGTTGAAAAGAACACTCGAGACATTCTGGTTCAGCCTTCCAGTTTTTATGAGGAGGTAACAGGCCTGGTGTGGTGAGAAGACTTCTCCAAGGACCTCTGACATCCTACTTAGAGTACCTTGGATGATTTTAAAGCAATTTAAAAAAAAAAAAAAAAGAATACCTGCAAAGTGCTTCACATTTTACAGGAAACAAACGCCATCTTGCAGAATCCCTGCAGCCCCCAAATAAAAGATATAAATGGCAGCTGACAACAATGGAGAGCGTGACTAATCCAGGCTTAGACCCAGGTCTTCTGGCTCTAAGTACAGCATAGGCTATGAAAATGTCCCTGTCATTAGACAAAGTTAGTCCAGGAGCATTAGAGGTATAATCAAAAATAATGATTAATTATACCTTTGTGTTTTCGTTTTACATTCCTTGTGAAGATCAGACTCTTTTTTTTTTTTTTTTTTTTTACTGTGGTTAAAGAGGAAATTTATCCAATGCCGGGATTTTATTGGAATGAGGGTAAAAGCTTCTGAGCAGGAGAGAAAACATAAAGAACGAAGAAAATGAAGAAAAAACATGCAAACCTTACCAAACTTATGATTCAGCCTAAAACTGGATGTAAATGCAGACCTAATCCACAGAGCAAATAACTACTGTCAGAAGATGCTCTCCAAAACTGCTTGGCAAAAGTTAACATAGCACAATTCCAACATAGAGAAAGAACGTGGATGGTTTCATAGAGTTTGTTACTCAAAGATTTGAACTATAGACAAACTGGATTATTTGTATTATGTTTTGTTGGCACATTTGATACTTAGAGTTTCAAATCCAATGTCAAAAAAAAATCTTAAGTATTGGTACAACGTTGTAAATCAACTATACTCTAATAAAATTTTAAATTAAAAAAATAAATTAGAAGTTTTAATCAAAAAAAAATTCTAAGTGACAAAAAAAAGTCCTTCTTGGTTGCCTCGCAGGATGAGTAAATACATTTTGGAATGCAGTGCACCCTCATGCTTCAATTAGTTCTATTCTTGTTCTGAAAGTGGAAAGGGGTCAGGGGCCCCACATAACTGACACTTAGCAGCAGCAGCTGATGTCACTGAGGCACCCAGCAGTCACCCAGGAGAAACGGCTCACTCTTGCTGTCGGAGCCGGACAGAGGGTAACAGAACATTTATGCAAGAATTATTGCTTGCTGGAATTCCCATTGTGGCTCAGTGGTAACGAACCAGACTAGTATCCGTGAGGACGCAGGTTTGATCCCTGGCCTCACTCAGTGGGTTAAAGGATCTAGCGTAGCTGTGAGCTGTGCTGTAGGCTGGAGACAGGGCTTGGATCCCGAGTTGCTGTGGCTGTGGCTATAGCTCCAGTTCTCTTGGGAACATCCATGTGTCTCGGGTGTGACCTTAAAGGACAAAAAAAAAAAGAGAGAGAGAGAGAGAATTATTGCTTGCTTGCTCTCTAATTTGCTTTTACTTTGATGAGCTCAAACATTTTTTTTCCAAATATCAAACTTATTATTGTCAATGTCCCCTTAGGATAAACAAAAAGTTAGTTAAATGTGTTGTAAAACCTCTCAAGTGTGAATGAAAAAAACTTGCACTTACCTCAAATACCCTAAGAACAGAGCTCATTCCCTCTTTGAATAGCTGCTGAGCTAAGAGGAATCTTAAGGGTCTACTAAGTGAGAGTTCAGAGTAGTGTTCTGATTAAGTTTTGCCTAATATTATTCACTGGACTTGGAGAAATGGCTCTAATGACAAACCAAGCAAACACACTGCTTGTTTTTAGAAGCCTAAGAAAGAATGTCTAAAATTGCATGTGTTCCACTAAAATTCATTGTACAAAATGCACGTCTCTCTCATACCATCAAATCTGAACAGATCTCAGGATATCCTCTGTGCTAATGCATTCCATCCAGTTTGCCGTCCTTAGCAATTAAGCCACCCAAGTTGTGACATGTGGACCCTGGCTTAGCTTGGTGGAGTGCTGGGGGCATAAAGGAGTCGGTAAATACCTCATTCCGCATACCTCTCATACCTACAGAGAGCCCCCAAGACTGTGGTTCACAAATATACAGAAAGCTTACAGTGCATTACCTCGACCTTGGGGGCTTACACATTCCTCAGACTTAAGTGAAAGCCATAGGCACTGAATCACTTTTGCTACCACTGCACTCCATTGTAAGCAGCCAATGTTTAAGACCAGGTAAGATGACTAGTTGAAGATAAGATTGTAAGCTCACTCTTTTCAAGCTTTTTAAAGCACTGAATGGTGCTTCTGTACACAGGACTTTAAGCTCAATAAGAATTCTTGTGACTGAGTAATGTCTGTATTAGTGTTCACTTGTTTTTCTTGCTTTGGGCAAATGCACCAAAACCGTCTTTATATTTAAGATTCAGACGAAAGCAGAAAATGAAAATAATGTTTTAGGAATACAAAATAAGTAACAGTTGTCCAAATATCACACTCTGCTTTCCTAAAAACTGAATTTTACTTAAAGAGCATTTTATTTGCCATTGAATACGTGTAATTCAATCAGTTTACATTTCCAGGCAGTTTCTGATTCTTAGAAGTGTATTTAACAGACAAGAAGAATGATCATTATATAAGAAACTTTCTCCATCATTCATAGCTCCCTCGGGTAAAAGAATATCATGCTCCAATGCCAACTGCATGAAACTGCAACACACAAGTGAAAAATGAACACACAAGTGAAAAATGAACAATCCAGAACACTGTCTACATAAAAGCAAACAACTGAACTAGCTCTGATAGGTCACTTAGTCCCTTTACAAATCCATGAGGATAGCAATGACATTAATATAACTTAGATGTACCCCTCCTGGCCAGGGACGATGGCTTTATGTTCTGTGGCCCACTTACTTCTGGCTCTGAGAAAAATCATTCAAAAGCCAGAGCAAGAAAGCAGTGACACCCTTCTACCATTAAGGCACATGGCAATTGATCTAGGGGCTTTGTCACTGGATTCCTCCATCCAAACTGACTGCAAACAAAACGTTCTCAAGATTTGATAGCTGAACTTTAAGTGCAGCCACTCTTGCACTTTCATCAAAAAAGAAGCCTGCCAATACTTTCCCAAGGTCTTAAAACTCAGGAAGAGTAAGGTAAATTTAGATAAAGTTGACAAATCTCATGAAAAAGTTAAAGACCTGGGCATCTACATCTCTATTAAAAAAAAAATGGAGAGATTTAAAAGGCAAGTTAAAAAAAAAAAGACGTGTTTGCACTACATCCCTGGAAAACTTTTTCTGAATGCCAAAGATAAAAGCTCTTAAATATATGAGAAATATACTTCCATATCAGAAAACCTGGAAAATGTATACTTTTAAAATCATGATAGCACTTAAAAAGAACTCTGAAAATACAGTATATTGTGTTCTGGGACAGTAAAAATTTTGGATTATTTAAGCACCATTTATTCCTTGAATTGTTGTACCAAGATACACTTAGACCTGGTTCTTATAGTTTAAAAGTGTGTTTAAGATCCCTAATCCAAAATAGCTAGCAGCATGTTACTCTGATTTCCTGGAATTACAGATCAACAGTGCTAGAAAGATATTCAAGATGATTTGTTTCAAAACCTATTTATAGATGTACATACTAAGTCCCGGACAGGATGAAAGTCAGGCAGTGGCAATGTGAAAACTAGGACCCAGAGTCCCTGATTCTTAGCTTCATTAACTGAAGCTTAGCTGAGATTTAAAATAATATAGTTCAAAAAATTGAGATGGGTTGTAGCAGTCACTCCAGGCATAGTTTGCTACCATAGGTGATTAAAAAAAATAGCCAAAGAGGAGAATCAAGATAATGATATATGAGTTGCTGTCATGGCTCAGCAGAAACGAATCCGACTAGGAACCATGAGGCTGTGGGTTTGATCCCTGGCCTCGCTCAATGGGTTAAGGATCCGGCGTTGCTGTGAGCTGTGGTATAGCTTGCAGACGCAGTTCGGATCCCAGGTAGCTGTGGCTGTAGTAGCGTGGTGACAGAAATGAATCCGACTAGGGATCAAACCTGCATCCTCATGGATGCTAGTCAGATTCATTTCCACTGAGCCATGACGGGAACCCCAGAAAAATCTCACTTTGTTCAAGGAATTAGGGCATGTTGCTTGCACAGGGCTTGCTCCAAAGAATCGCATACCACTTCTAGGAATGGTTTTCCTGACTGAAGCAGAAGCCTTCTGTTCATTCTGGACCTGAATACTCTTTACTATGCCCAGACACACAATCTTTTTGTTATTTATTTCTCTCTGCTTATATGTGTCCCTTTTCTTATAGCATTGAAAGAATTCTAAATGCCACGAGACAATAGGTGACCTTATACTTTTTTCCTACAGGGATCAGTTCATGACATTTTACCTGAATGAAAAACAATCTTAACAGGGGAAAAAAATTACATTTTATGGGAAGAACAGTTAGGAGCTCCTTTCTGAGAAAGAAAAATGTGGAATTAGACATAGGACTCCCTTTAAAAAGTGAATCCATTTTAATAAAAGGTAGATTATAAAGCAAGTCACTTGAACCCAAAATACTGTATCCTGATCCTGTGTTATTAAATATCTTAATCAACGCTTTGACAGAAGGTGAATTGGGGGCCTAATGAATGCAAAGAGAGACCCAGTTAGCTACTGATGAACTAAGGCGGATGGTCTCAACTAAGATTAAACTATGCACTTTTCTCTTCCACAAATGATAGATTCCTCTGTGGGATTTTTCCCAACTATCCAATGTAAGGAAAAGACCCTCTTGTTTTACTGTTGTCTCCAGGAGCCTGCTTCACCCACCTGGGGGGAAAAAACAAACAACTTTTATACTTGCATAAACCTCAGAATTTGTAAAATAGCATTTCAAAGTCTTTAGAAATGACCAGAGAGGAAGGTGAAGCCAAGTCATAAACTACATATGCAGTTAATCATCTCACGTATATGCATGTAAAACCAACTCAATGGACTTAAAAAAAAAATTCCTGCCTGATGCTAAGGCTTGGGCCCATTGACACTTACAGACTTCAGTGTGGCTTCCAGCACTGGACCCTGCAAACTCTGTCTGCTTTCTTTGCTGCAGCTGCTTACCACTGACTTGCCTTATTATCATTAAAAAGCTTCACCCACTTTCTGAACCCAAAACACACCCCAGAGAATTGTTCATTCATCTACATTACAGAAAAACAGAGATTTGTTTTGAAAATAAAGGTTTACCTAAAACCTCAAGTCATTAAGTCAGAAACTAAATTGCAAGTTGTGAATTATGAGCCCAGAACCAGAGAGACTCATTAACGTTTAAATTTTTGAACTGCTTATGTTAACCAAGGCAATCTTAAATTGGAAGCATTTTTCTTCCTTCCAAGAAAACTCTTTCATCTATACAATTAAAGGGTTAGACAGAAGAAACGATGTTTTACCAGAAAAGTACATCTGGTTACCTTGGAAACATTTCCAAACACACATACCCAGCCGTACCTCAGACCTTCTTAATCAGAAGGTGGCTTGTATATTTTGAAAAATTCCCCAAAAAGGATGCTGATCTATATTCCTTTAGTTTATAAATTCTAAGTCTCTGAAGTCTGTTCTAGCTCTAAGTGCTACATTAATCAACAGAGCCAATCAGAAAAGAGCTCTACAGAATTGAATCAATAAGGCTCTGCAAGCAATAACAGATTGTTGATTACATGGTGAGATCGCAGTGAAAGACGAGTGGCACTGGGTTTCCACCTTGTGGTTCAGTTGTTTAGAAGCCTTTACTGTTAGAGTTGGATGTCACAGACGGTCTTGTTTAGAGAAAAGGAGAACAAGTTCAAATTCTCGTTTCTCTATTAGTAGTTTGGTAACTAAACCTGCAGCAGTTACTGAACTTAAACCTTTTTGAGCCTCAGTTTTGTAAAATGGGAATAAGAAATCTTTAGGAGTTGCCGTTGTGGCTCAGTGGTTAATGAATCCGACTAGGAACCATGAGGTTGAGGGTTCGATCCCTGGCATCGCTAAGTGGGTTAACGATCCTGCGTTGCTGTGGCTGTGGCGAAGGCCGGCGGCTACAGCTCCTGTTAGACCCCTAGCCTGGGAACCTCCATATACCGTGGGTGTGGCCCTAGAAAAGGCAAAAAGACAAAAAAAAAAAGAAAGAAAGAAATCTTCTTCACCTAGACACAGCATCCTCATACAGAGCTTAACACAGGTGCTGTTAACCAATCACACTCCCTTCTGCTTCTGTCTCCTCCTTCCTCTTAAGATAAGCCTTCTCCTGTGTTTGAAAAGGCATTTTTATTTAAAGACAAATAGTCTTAACTATTCCTGCCAATGAAAGATATAGGGCAGACAGACCAAACATTACACCTAACAATCCACAAACCAGTTTATTCGTTTTTTTGGATTTTTGTTTTTGGGATTTTTTTTGTTTTTTTTTTTGCTTTTTAGGGCCGTACCTATGGCATATGGAAGTCCCCAGGCTAGGGGTCGAATCAGAGTTGTAGCTGCCAGCCTAGTCCACAGCCACAGCAACGCGTGATCCAAGCCGTATCTGAGACCTACACTACACAGCTCACAGCAATGCTGGATCCCTGACCCAGGGAGCGAGGCCAGGGATCGAACCCGCATTCTCATGGATACTAGTTGGATTCATTTTCACTGAGCCACGACAGGAACTCCCAAATTTCGGTTTATTTGTTACTGCTTTCTAAAACATACACCTCACCTTAGTCATTTCTATTTTCAGGTCAAATCCTCTGCTTTTCTGAGTAGAAGGCCGGGGCAAGTCACTTCGTCTTGTGGGCCTATACTGTATAAAGTATGAATGTTAATATCTTCACCACCTACTTCACAGGGTTGTGTGAGATCCAAATGCGATGTCTGACAAAGTTATCTGATGTGCATTTAATATTACACAAATATAAAAGGGAGCTATCATATGCCAACTCTTAAGAAGCCTTTCACCAGACTTCTTAGATGCAACAAATTTGACTTCTGTTCACTCTTTCTCTTCATCCCCCTCTTGCAAGGAAGATGGTAAAAACAAAACCAAGTAGCTAAATGTAAAGAAGGTACACATACCTGGTGGAGGGAAGTTGAGTTGTGACCATGATATCATGTGCAGGTTCCAACTTCAATGATGAATAGCCCATTTGTTTTTCCTATCTGTTATTTCACTCATGTAAATCACATGAAGCCTTTTTATTTCCCACAACCTTCCTAATACAGTCTCAGAACAGTACTGTGGAATCATAAATATGCACACCTAAGACTTTATATTTTCATTCTTCTAATAAGATGAAAACAATAAGGAAAAGCGAAGGTGTAATTTTCTAAAATGAACAGACTTTAATATAAGGTGCTATCTGAGCATACCAGAAGAACGGAAGATAACAGAGTATTGCAGCCTGGAAATTCCCAGCATATAAGATTTGCTCATTTAGGCTTGATTATTTTGGGATGCATCCTTAGATTCTTACCCCACCTGACATATGGTGCCATACATCGATCTCTCTTTTTTTTTTTTTTCTGTCTTTTTGCCTTTTCTAGGGCCACGCTCATGGCATATGGAGGTTCCCAGGCAAGGGGTCTAATCAGAGCTGTAGCTGCCGGCCTACATCACAGCCACAGCAATGCAGGATCCAAGCCGCGTCTGCAACCCACACCACAGCTCTCGGCAACGCCAGATCCTTAACCCACTGAGCGAGGCCAGGGATCGAACCCACAACCTCATGGTTCCTAGTCGGATTCGTTAACCACTGAGCCATGAAGGGAACTTCTATACCTATTTTTTAATTGCACACTTTCAGTAGGACATTAAAGAGAAGTTTCAAATGAAGGGTGGGATATACACCAGATTCATAGATGAAAGGACTCAATATTGTAAATATATAAATTCTCTCCAACTTAATGTATAGATGCAATGTAATTCCAATAAAAAAATAAAAGGAAGTGGGGGGGTAAGATCACAAAATGAATTTAGGGATGTCTGGTTAATAATGCACGCTGAGCTGACTTGGGAAGCCCACACTATGCCCACCCCTTGCCCGACCATCCCATACCCTTCTCTGCTAACACATCTACACTGTGGATAAATATAACAAATTATTTTAAATGCATAGTTGGGCAGAAAGCAAGAAAGAGAAGCCTCTCAGAAACAAAAGTGAAACTCAAAACCCACAACTGTGATTAGGAATTGAAGACTTAGTGGGAATACGAGAACAGGATATTTTGCTCAGAGTGTGGAGTTTACTTACCCTGTGAGGCTGAAATTAAGCACCTTACATAAAGTCAAGAGGGGGAAAGACCAGAAAAACTCCATTCTTTCAGAGGAAAAGACAAAAGCATGCCCCTGGCACTGGGCTATAGATGCAAAGAGTCAGCAATAAGAAATTAGAGACTTATGCCTGCCCAAAGTACCAGGAAGGAGCTCAAATGCACTTTATTATTATTAAAGTATAGTTGATTTACAATGTTTCATCAAGTTCTGTTGCACAACAAAGTGACCCAATCACACACATCAAATGTACTTTAACTACACAGGATTGGAAACCTGATTCCAAACTGAGGACACACACAGACTTCAACCAAAGAAATGTAAAATACCTCCACAACCCAGGACATGTGGAACTCACATGCTCCACTTACAACCCAAGATGATGAGGCACGTGAACAAGCAAACCAGCATGAGGGAGAGCGAATCAGAAAATGAATCAAAAAAGGAGGATTTTCTACCAAAAGTTCAGAAAATAGGGCACCCTAAGAAGCTTAATGTTTTTAAAATGTTGCACAAGATAAAGGATGGAATAGAAGTCAAGAATAAGACATTGTGAGATAACTAACAAGGACCTACCATACAACACAAGGAACTATACTTAGTATTCTGGTAATAACTTTAAGGGAAATGAATCTAAAAGAAGCTATATATATGTGTGTGTGTGTGTATATATATATATATATACACACACACACATACATATATGAGTGTGTACGTGTACAGAATCACTGATTAAAAAATCAGTGAAACTGAATCACTTTGCTATACACCTGAAACCTAACACACCATTGTAAATCAACAATACTTCAATTTTAAAAAGACACTATGAAATAAAATAAGATTTTAAGAACCATATAGAGACCTAGAATTAAAAATATCTTTAGTGAAAAAAAAAGTAGATCACTGTAATATATTGGGGTTTTTTGGTCTTTTATTGAAATATAGTTGCTATACAATCTTATTTAATCACAAGTGTACGATATAGTGATTCACAATTCTTAATGCTTATACTCCATTTAGAGTTTTAGATAATATTGGCTGTACTCCCTGTGTTGTGCAATGTATACTTGTAGCTTATTTTATACCTAATAATTTGCCCCTCCCCTACCCTCCTCCCCATTGGTAACCACTAATTTGTTCTCTACGTCTGAGTCTGCTTTTTTTCGTTACATTCACTAGTTTGTTGTATTTTTTAGATTCCACATATAAGTGATACCATACAATATTTGTCTTTGACTTCTTTCATTTTGCACAGTGCCCTCTATGTCCCTCCATTTTGCTGCAAATGGCAAATCTTCATTCTTTTTTATGGCTGAGTAGTATTCCATTATACACATATACCACATCTTTATCCATTCACCTGTTGATAAGACACTCAGGTTGCTCCCATAGCTTGGTTATTACAAACTATGCTGCTATGAACATTGGGTGCATGTATCTTTCCAAATTATGGGTTTAGTTTTTCTGGATATATATGCAGGAGTGGAATTGTTGGGTCATACGGTAGTTCTACTTTTAGGGTTTTTTTTTTTTTTGAGAAACCTCCATACTGGTTTCTTCTATAATATATTGTTTAATTTTTTTCTTATCTTTCCCTGGGGAAGAGTCTAGTTCACCTTGTTGCTGTTGGCTTGGCCACTGACTTGTTTTGGTCCATAGCCTAAGTGAGGCTGCACCCATAGTAAGCAGAGGCTTTAGGATACATTCCTAGTCTTGGAGTTCCCGTCATGGCTCAGTGGTTAACGAATCCGACTAGGAACCATGAGGTTGTGGGTTCGATCCCTGGCATCACTCAGTGGGTTAACGATCTGGCGTTGGCTGTGAGCTGTGCTGTAGGTTACAGATGCGGCTTGGATCCCGCATTGCTGTGGTTCTGGCGTAGGCCGGTGGCTACAGCTCCTGTTAGACCACTAGCCTGGGAACCTCCACATGCCGCAGGTGTGGCCCTAGAAAAGGCAAAAAGACCAACAAAACAAAACAAAAACATTCCTAGTCTTGTCCAGCCCTCTTGTACACCATGAGACTCTCTCAGAATGAAAAGGTATGTGAGGTTGACTGAACTTGACCCAGCCCTTGGAACAGAGACCTTGCACACAACCTGCAGCCACTGATAAAGAATGTGATCCAGAAAGAGATACCTGTTGTTGGAAGCCACTGAGGTTTTAAGGTTGTTTGTTACATAGTATATCAAAGCAAAAGCTGATGGATGGAGCAAGCTGAAGAGAGAATTAGTGAAACTAAAGATAAATAGGAAGAAAGCCCAGGATGCAATACAGAGAAACAATTTTAAAGTAAAATATAGGAAGTGAAGAGACATGAGGATAGAATAAGAGTTTCCAGCATATGCTTGTAATAACTCTGAGAGTTAGACTAGAGAAAATGGAGAAAGTACACATTTTTGGTAGCTATAAAACAACTTACCATAAAGTCAGTGGCTGCTCCAGGGTCCTAGTCACTTGGACCTCTTGCAACATGGCAGCTTGCTTTTTTAAAGCCAGCAGGAGATTCTCTCTCCAGTCTTACAAAATGTAACATAATCACCCAAATTATTACCCCACCATCTTCACAGGCTCCAGCCACACTCAAGGGGAAAGGATTTTTAGAGATGTCCAATAGGGGGCAGAATCTTGGGAGATAGCTAGAATTTTGCCTACTACAGGGAAAGAGCAATATTTGAAAATATAATGTGCCCCCAGGTCACACCACTTTTTAGCACTCTTGCTCTTAAACACTGCACTAAGGGAACCGCACATAGTGCTAGAGCAGCATGGCATTGCTCTCAGGATCCTAAGGGCACAGCAGGATTTCCTCTAGAGCCACTGAAAACTGACTCACACCCCTGTGCCGAATCATCCTCTTTCTTCCATCTTTGCAGGTCAATCCAATATCCTACCTCTGGATCCAAAATTCCACTTCTCTGCAATAAACAGCACTTGTTCTCCGTCAATGTAAATACTCTGTGTGTGACTCACATGTATTTTTCAAGTTGTCTTCTCAACTTTCAGGAACATATTAATAGAAACATTATTTAGATTGTCCCCTTGCCACTCCTTTACCATGGAAAGGCTTTGATTGAATAACATGGCAAGTGCTGGGAAAATAATATGAAAGCTAATAGTTTAAAGCCCTTTTAAAAATTGCCCAAAGCTGAAAAGAGACATCCATTAGCATTCTTGCTTATTTTAGATTGTATTGGCTTATGGGCATCATCTTTATTGTTTTACAGGAACACATACTTTTTTTTTAATTAATCAATGGCAGAATACAAACGGTGAACAATTAATCCTAGCTGTTTATTGCTCCTCTGGAAACAGAAGGGGGAAAACATCTTATGTGCTTATTGCACAAAAGCAATAGCTCTGCTCATTTCCCCAGCTGCGGAACAGACTGCAAACCTCATCTTAAAATTACCTAATGAACATCTTAATTGATTAATTAAAATTCTCCTAGCATCATTTTCAGAAACGGAAATAGTTATTGTGACATTTCTGTGAATCAATTTGATTCCTATAACAACCATCTCTGCCCTTCCCTTTTATCTTCTTGTCAATTACGTATCATTGAAAACTATAAAGGGTTTTACATGTGTGACCCTTATAATGAACAAGCAGGACTTGCAGGATATAATCAGAAAAGGACTTAATCTGTTTCCTCTTGCCTCTTTAAGTTTATTATGTGGGACTGTTTTTTCCATTGTCCTTGGATGAAAAATCAGAACACTCCCCCCTCGCCCCCTGCTTTTTAGGGCCACACCTGTGGCATACGGAAGTTCCCAGGCTAGGGGCTGAATCAGAGCAGTAGCTGCTGGCCACAGCCACAACCACACCAGATCCGAGCCACATCTGTGACTTATACCACAGCTCATGGCAATGCCAGATCCTTAGCCCACTGAGCAGGGCCAGGGATTGAACCCAAGTCCTCACGGATACTAATTGGGTTCCTTTCCACTGAGCTACAGTGGGAACTCCCTCTAATCACTCTTAAATAATGAAGACTTTTCAAGTCACTCTAAGCCCCCCCCAAAAAAAATCAATCACAGTTCTGTAATTCATGTGTCCAATCTAATAGAGCACTCAGACTCTCCCAACCTCATGTAAAGTTAAATGAACTCCCTCCTGCAGCTACATATGGCCTAAAGAACAGTTTTCCACACCTTTGCACTGGGAAAGGTCAACAAAAATTCTCTCTTCAGCCAGATTTAGGTCATCCCCACTTTCTGATACAAAATGGGGGAAGAAGGGGCAACAGCAAAATTCTTCCTTGACTAATACAGATGCAATGACCTAATGCTGGTGATGTACGGCATGGTTTTGTTTAAAGCTTACCGCTTTTTAATTGAAGTAGAGTTGATTTATAATATTATGTTAGTTTCAGGTGTATAACAAAGTAATTTGGTTTTTTTTTAATTTCTTCAATTATAGGCTATTACAAGATATTGAATAGTTCCCCGTGCTATACAGAAAATCCTGCTTACCTTTTTTTAATATATCATCATGTGTTATCTATTAATCCCACTCTTCTAATTTATCCCTCCACCCTACCTCCCCTTTGGTACCACAAGTTTGTTTTCTATGTCTGTGAGTCTGGTTCTGTTCTGTAAAGAAGTTCCTTTGTATTGTTTTTTTAGACTGACATATAAGTGATATTATATGATATTTGTCTTTCTCTGTCTGACTTAGTACGATAATCTCTAGGTGCATCCATGTTGCTGTAAATGGCAAAATTTCATTCTATTTTTTTTTTTTTGGTCTTTTTAGGGCCACACCACCCGCGGCATATGGAGGTTCCCAGGCTACTTGGAGCTGTAACCACTGGCCTACACCACAGCCACAGTAATGCGCATCTGAGCTGCATCTGTGACCTACACCACAGCTCATGGCAACGCCCGATCCCTAACCCACTGAGCGAGTCCAGGGATCGAACCTGCATCCTCATGGATGCTAGTCAGATTTGTTTCCGCTGAGCCACGACAGGAACCCTTCATTCTATTTTATGGCTGAGTAATATTCCATTACATGTGGAGAGTGGGTTGATTGTTCCCCCAGCCCTGTTGCTCCTCTATGACTCCGAGTAGCACAGTCACTTGGGAACTACCTTAGATTTCTCCCTTTCTCTCATCTGCCATATCCAACCAGTCCCCGTCACCAAGCTTTATCACTGCTACATCGAAAGCATCCCTCCTGTCTAGGCACTCCACCCATTCCCTCTGCCACTGCTTCATTTTGGTAAGAGTTAATGAGGACCTTTTTTTTTTTTTTTTAAAGATAGGGAAGCATGCTCCACTCTCCTATTAAAGACAAAGAGTCAATAGAGAAGAAGAGATTGAAGATCTCGAAAGGCAAAAACATCGAGTGGGACTTCCAAAAAACCAAGCCTTAATTAAGTAGGATTTTGAGGGCTAGAAACTCTAGGGTTTGTTTCCATTATTTCAGATTAAAAGCTCTGGGGAGGGATTTGAAAGCTAACCGTTTCTGAATGATTTGCTGATTTAATAAGCCACGCTCTTCACACACCCCACCACCTTACTCATCCGTCTCACTGCACTCTTTTCTTTTGGTCAGTTGAAATAGCCCCCACCCACAGTAACAAAAAACATAGGATGCTAGGTTACCATAGTTCATTGCCCTTGTAAATGACCTGCATTGCCCTGAAGGTCACACTTTACATGTCACTGGAAATCTGGCTGAGATTTGCAACGCGCTTTGCAGCCATTCCTACATCACTGAACTTGTATAGAAATTCATTTCAAATGAGTACAGTCTTCATTACAAGAACTAGAAAGACTATATAATTTAATGTCTACGAAAAGAATAAGAAATTTAATGTCTATTCTCCAAGTTTAGATTATGGCTATGGTTGCGTCAATATTCATCTTACAGAAAGAAATGATTAGACTCAAGACTCTATTATTTCTGTATAGTTGAATCACTGGGAAATTAACATAGCACGATTAAATAAGGCAAACAGTGATCTAGGCGGCCCTAAGCCTACTCTCTTTGTAGCTAAAGGTATTTCTTAGAATACTGAGCTAAAAATGTAACTGCAACCAATGCAAACATGTTCTAATTGATGGGAGGGGAAAAAAATGCAATCCAGAGTGCCAGCAATTCCTCTGTGAGCTAGCGTGGCAGGGAGAGTGTGGGGTCAGTGAAGCATCAAGTTACAGCCCAAATTAAAGGTCTGGAGAAGAGTGGCAGGGTCTAATCATCCACTGTCTGAGCTGCCAGAATTGGTTCCGCCACCCTCACTTGCTCACAAAGGATTGCTCGGCGGATAATAAGCACACAGACTGAGGGCTTCAAACGTCTTTCCTTAAAAAGGCCTTCAGTTCCAAATAGATCTTCATGGAATTACTTCCTTGAAGTTTTTAGTTCTGTCATATTAAAATTTCCATGAAAAAAATAATCAAAACCTAATGCTTACAGTGTTCTGCCACAAAGAAAAATATTGTGGGTTTTCATTCCTATTAAAAACATGTGTTACATATATATATATATATAATTATGTAAGTCCCAGACCCAGCATACACACAAAAACCTTAGGAAAATAATAATAGTTTTGCCTAAGCCAACACAATTCATAACATAATGCTGTACTCTGTCCCTAACCCCCCTCATTAAGCCAAGCCTTTGAAAAGGTCAGCAAGCAATGAATATTTCTGCATATTTTTTGTCATGGACTACAAACATTAGACCTATAGGGATGGAGTAAGATCACTTTTAAAATTCAAACACAGCATTTCCTGGACTTGGCTGGCTGAATCCTGTGTCTCTGCACTATTTTTCCTTAGGGAAAGTTAATTTTACAAAGGAGAAAGAGGAGCTCCTGTCGTGGCTCAGTGGTTAACAAATCCGATCAGGAACCATGAGGTTGCGGGTTCGATCCCTGGCCTTGCTCAGTGGGTTAAGGGTCTGGCATTGCCATCAGCTGTGGTGTAGGTTGTAGACGCGGCTCGGATCCCGCGTTGCTGCGGCTGTGGCGAAGGCCAGCAGCTACAGCTCCTGTTAGACCCCTAGCCTGGGAACCCCCATATGATGTGGGTGCAGCTCTAGATAAGCCAAAATGACAAAAAAAAAAAAAAAAAGAAAGAAAAAGAAAGGAGAAAGAAAAAGTTTACCAGGAAAACAATCACTTTGGCTCAATACCTAGACGGTGACTCTAAAAGTTCAAAATGCTTTACAGTCTTCTACTTGTCCTTAATATCCTTGAAAGCAAGTATCAAATACTATCCCTATTTCATAATTAGCATCTCATTTCATGAAATGTTGCATGATTTACTATTATACCTACTTATGGTGTTAAAAAAAAAGTACTCCTTACCTCAATTTTCCAAAAGACAAATAAAATTTTTTATATACCCTAGTAGTTACATTTAGAGTTTGTTAGGTACTTAGAATGGCTCATGTAAAGATACACACCAAAGGCAGCAGACCTCCATCTATGACCAAGTTCCAGAGGGAGAAACAGCCCTTGAGTGATCTCAAACACAATGTAACTTACACACTTAATTCAGGGTAGAAGAGCCTGGCTCAGATAATTAGGAATGTAAACAGGACCTACATCAATTTAAATGATAATTGCTCTTTCGGTTTCTAGAGATAAAGTCCATTTGGGTCTTCAGCCTTAAAATAACCAACATGTAAAAACGCCAGTGGCCACTGGCAGAAAGTCAGTACAAACACAGGGAGGGTTTTCTGATTCCCACAAGAATAGGCCTCAGTCCTATTCTTGTGAAGGAATTCTTAAACTTTAAGTTGATGTTTAAAAGCGTAACTCTTCAACCTTACCTGAGTTTCCAAAGAATGTTAACCCTCTCTTCTCCAAACTGCCATCTTAAAAGCAAAGCCGCTGCACCAAAGTCATCAACCCAGCTTTGGTGGGAACCAACTTTCACTCCCTTTTTATTCCCTAGGTGATGTTTACCAACAGCTGGGTGCCCCCGCCTTCCCCTGAGGACCTTATAGATATTTTCAAGCAACTACGAGGGAAGAGCACATCGCAATCACCTGGAGTGCTTTGTGAACCCACGGAAGCCTGCGCGCACACGCACAGACATCCCAGATTTCTTAATCAGGCTCTCAGCGTCCGACGAGGAGCTATTGCTTTAAGCTCTAATAAAGTTCTAGCACCGCAGTCACCCAGTAAACCCAGTAAACTTATCACAGTATTTACTTGTCAGGAAAAATAAGCCCCAAAGAACTTCAGTCACTGGTGCAGATACAAAAGATAAGACGGTTACACCTACCTTCACCAAGGTTAATACCCTCCCAAAGTTAAGACAGTAACAAAAGGCGGGGGTCTGTTTTGTAAGGAGAGGAGCTGCGATATCTCAGCCTCGAAATCGCTGCAGACTCTGGGGTAAAACGGTGCGTCGGGGTTTGCGCCACACACCTGGAGAGGGTGGACAGTCTCCAGCCTCCGCTTCCACCTCTCGTCCACGGCCCGGGGCGCGGGGTTGGCGGACCTTCCCCGGGGGAAGGGGAAAGAGTGAGGGGTGAGGGTGCAGAGGAGGCGGGGGTCCCGCGGGCCGCAGAGGCTCGGAGTCCCTGCGGGCCGCCCGCGCGGGGCACAGCCCGGCGCCAGGGGACTCGGGAGAGGGCGAAGGGGGAGCTGAGGTGACAGCCTGGGGAAGCCGAGCCAATACACCTGGCAAGGCGGGCAGGCAGCTCGGGCGCGAGCCCCTTCTTACCGTGCGCGCGAGGTCGGAGCCCCGGGCCGGCAGACCGCGAGGGGCCGGGCTCCGGCGAGGCGTGCTCCCGGGGCGTCCGCTGTCAGCTTCTCCCCGCAGCAGCTTCAGGTAGCAAAGGCGTTCGGGTCTCCCGGTTACCCGCCCCTGCGCGTGTCTCGGGCCCCCTCCCCCGGCCCTCGCCCCAGATGCTGCCTCCCCATCCTCTCCCGCGGCCCTTGGCGCGCTCCCCTTCTCCCCCTGCTGTTTAGACGGGAGAGCGGTGGCCCCACTCCCGGCTTCCCTCCCCCGGCGCGCGCGCACGCACACACCTCCCCCAGTAACGCGCTCTATTTAGGAAGCCCGCAGCGAACGTAGTACTGGAAATTCCGGGGCTGGACGATTTCCAAAATAAATAAATAAATAAAAATTAAAAAAAAAAACTTTTAAAATCTTCGATCTGCCCACTGAGGTTCACGGCAGGCACCACTTCCGTTCAGCCTCTCCCTCGGTCCTCATTTGTTTCAATCACAGCGTCACTCGACACCTGATATTCATACAGATTGTGAGGAAAATCTCCTGCCAGTCATTTCAGTTTTTCCAAAATAGCTCCTTCCATTTTATTGTTTTAATATGTAGATGTCCCCATTAGTCGAACTTAGGTGGCCAGGACTTTAGATTGGCCCCAGGAAGGATGAGGTCAAGCTGTACAAGACCGGGCAAGTCTCTTTTGCTGACATTGTCAATACCTGCCACCTGTCAGGGCCCCAAGTCAGGGCAAGGGCAGTTAATTTCACCTGGCTTTGGGTACTGAGCATGCCCAGAACCGCCTTTCTCAGGAGCGACTCAGTTTTGAAGCCGAAGTTCTGGGAAGGAGCAGGTGGATGTATTCAAAGAGAGTTCTCATGGCAAACGAACTAGCAAAGGGCAGAGCATACTGAATAATATAGAAGATAAGAGCGACAGGAAGGGATATGTGAAAATATCACTGAATCACTAACCTGCAGGAGCTGGGATTGACACAATCCCTCCTGGGAATGTGGAAGGTGAGTTGATGGCATTCCTTTATTCATCTATCTATGAATATAAAGCATGTTTATGGAGTAGGTTAGAGGCAGTGTAGTATTATTCACAGTCATAACTTAAAGCATACTAGGAATTAACTTGAGAAGCAACTAGTTCAAAACAGAGGTCAAGAAAATGCAAATACCTATGAAAGAGACTCCATATTAATCTACTATCTATCCTAAACTTATCAGCTAGCTTTCTAATCTGAGAGCTGGGGGGAAAAAAAAGATACTAGAATTGTCAGAGTTCTCCACTGGGCAGGAGGTTGGTATTGGAAGATAAACTCATTAAACGAGTTATTACAAATGAAAGGACCCACTTAGGTGACATAGGAAGAGGAGGAGGGAGAGGTTAGCACAAAGTCTCTGACTTTCATGCTCGTTGAGCCAATATTTGTTGAACGCTTGCTAGTTCAAGGCACTGCTGGGTGCTGGGCTAGAAGGGGTAACAGAAGAGGTAACAGCCCTAACCTCACCAAGCTGAATAGGGGGAAAGGCAAGTAAACAGACGGTTGAAAGTAGACGCTCTGCTGGAGAATGGCACACACAGAAGGCGGTATTTATGCAGCCCAGAGGAAGTGACTTTTAAGCTGAGCCCTGAAGAGTGAGTATAATTTGGCCAGAGACAGGAGAGGAGGAGGAGGAAGAGTTGGGGAGAGGGGGAGGTAGCATGGAGGGAAAGCCAAAGGTAAGAAAAATATGGTCATTCAGAGAATTTGAAGAAGCTCATTGATTGTGGCTGAAAGGTTGTTACTTAAGGATGGGAGTGTTTGGGAGGAAGAATGGAGAGACAGGCTGGAGAGGGAAGCAGAGTCCAGAGCACATAGCATCTTCTAGGCCATATTTTATTTTTTTTATTTTATCTTATTTTATTTTTTGTCTTTTTGCCTTATCTAGGGTCGCACCTGCGGCATACGGAGGTTCCCAGGCTAGGGATCTAATCGCAGCTGTAGCTTCCAGCCTTCACCACAGCAACGCAGGATCCGAGCTGCGTCTGCAACCTACACCACAGCTCATGGCAACACGGATCTTTAACCCACTGAGCAAGGCCAGGGATCGAACCCGCAACCTAACCTCATGGTTCCTAGTCGGATTCATTAACCACTGAGCCACAACGGGAACTCCTAGGCCATGTTTTAAAGTTGTAATTTATTCCACAATCAGGAACCATTGAAATGTTACAGGCAAAGTAATGACCACATCAGATTTTTGCTTGAGAAAAACTCTTGGCCACAGGCAGAAAAAAATGAGGATGGGAGGTAGGGATATGAGGGAATGGGGGAGAAGGGCTTCAGTAGGGGGGCACCTGGTCAACAAATAGCAGCATATAGATCCTCGTGCCTTTGTGAAATCTGTCCCACAAATTTCTAGAGACAAACTTCTGAAGGGAAGTGTGAAGGGTGGGGGCGGTCAGTGTTATATACAATTGAGAAACAATAGAGGTAAATAGAAATTAGAGAGAGAATGGTATGTTTGGGGTCTTTTTTTAACATAATATTTTATTTATATAGGAACTGTCTCATACAGCTCAAAGATTAAAAAAAAAAAAAAAAGAATGTTGAGGGAGTTCCCATAGTGGCTCAGCAGTTAATGAACTCAACTAGCATCCATGAGGACTCGGGTTTGATCCCTGGCCTTGCTCAGTGGGTTAAGGATCCAGTGTTGCCGTGAGCTATGGTGTAGGTCGCAGATGCGGCTCCAATCCCGAGTCGCTGTGACTCTGGCGTAAGCTATAGCTCTGATTGGACCCTGAGCCTGGGAACCTCCATATGCTTGGGTGCGACCCTAAAAAGCAAAAAAAAAAAGCAAAAACAAAAACAAAAAAACAAAAGCCTTTCCATTGCCTATTTGGAGATCATGACTGATCTTTCTGAGAACACTTTTAGTGGACCACTAGGAAAAGAAAGTACTGTACATTGCTTTAGATTAGGGTTTCTTAATCTCAGCACTATAAAGGTTTTGAACCAAATAATTCTTTGCTGTGCGGGCTGTCTTGTCCGTTAAAGGAGCATCCCAAGCCTCTACCCAGTAGATGCTAGTAGCACCCTGCCTGCACCCCCCCAGATGTGACGACCAAAAATGTCTCCAGGCATTGCCAAATGTCCCCTGGGAGCATAACCCCTCCTCCCCACTTGAGAATCACTGTGTTAGATTGAGATGTGGATGAGAGATAAAATAAGCGTATTTTTCCAAAAAAATATTAGGAGATGGCATCATTTTTTAAAAATCTTTTCCTTTGGATTGAATAAGAAATGAGATCCTGCTGTATAGCACAGTGAACTATATCTAATCACTTGTGATGGAATGTGGTGGAAGATAATGTGAAAAAAAGAATGTGTGTGCATATATATATATGGCTGGGTCACTATGCTGTACAGCAGAAATTGACAGAACATAAATCAACTGTCATCAAAAAAATTAAAATCTTACAAAAATCTTTTTTCTTAATCATGAAACATCGATTTTTTTCTAAATTTAATTTTTTAAACCCAAGCTGCCTATAGGGCAGATATCTACCCAAATCTTCTCTAGTTCCTTAAAATGAAGAATAAGGTTTAAAAGGAAATATTTCATGTACAAAAGTCTTTAGATTCAAAATAAGATTTATAGGAACGTTTTAGAGTTGCAGAACTATTTTCTAAGATAACACTCCATTTTGACAATCTTGTGACAATGTTGAGGATTTCTAGCCAACTTATAGTGGAAAACACTTGTCTGCCTCTGATGTTATGATTCTGCCAATAGTGATGGTATTTAAAATAATCTAAACACTGAATGTTAGTGAAAAGCCCCTTCCAACAGAGATGATTTCCTTATTTCCCAGTGAATATCAAAGCTCTATCTTCTCTATTTCTTGGTCTCCTTCCATAAAACAATTGATAAAGTTATGTTAATAAAATGTGTGACAAGTAATATTTGCTAAATTTAGAGCAAAATTAAATGCTAGGGCCAAAGTCTGGTAACCACCTATCATTTGTTCTCCAACTTAAGTCTCACCACCATTTTCCTCACCTTCTCCCACTGTTTGCTTTGAATAGCCTTCTCTGGCCGTTGTCAGAGCTAGAATATCTGTTTATCAACCAACTGGATACCATTGCCTTCACATTATTTTCAAACCTAATCTCAAATTACTAACCTGTGCACTTTGGCTAACTCTTTCTACCAAAATAGCGTATGATATCTTGCTTTTAGAAGAACCAAATGTGTCACTATATTTATATTTAGGACCTGGTTTAAATGAGAATCTAATCATCAGCTTACGCAAGCCATGTTAATTTACGGAGTAGATATTGCTGGGAGGTCTTTAAATAGCATCCAGACAACAGACTCATGCCACTGTCATTGAATCAAAAGGGGATGCATTTCATTGAAACACATTTTAAAAGTATTTGTGTCAGGCACAGTGCCAAGGATTGGGAGAGAATAATAAATAGCATGGATGTGGCCTATGCCCGTGTAATTTATAGTCTGGGAAAGATAGGTGTGTGTAAGAGCTAGATACGAGTATAAGAAAGATATATGGTTGCCATGTATGTAAAAACTTCTCCAGGCAAAAATGAACAAAAAATTTAAGAATTGGGGTTTTAATATGTCCAAAATTTAATATGGCCAACAAATATTTTCAGGGAAGTGCCCCATTCATCCCAATCGTAACTTATTTGGTCGACGTTATCAGCCCTTCTGTGCAGAGACAGCAGAGTGCTCACCAGTGTGTGGGCCCATGTTGTCTAGAATCTTTGCAGTGAGCTGGGCGGTCTGACCCATCGGGCCAGTAGCCAATGAGCAGAATCCTGGACAAGCAGGTCTGGGTTCCTGGCCTGCTCTATTCCCCTAACACTGTGTACACTAGGGACTAATGTCAAATGGTAGATCTCCAAGATCAAAGGAGCCTAGAGCAATGACTAAACCACATGAAGGGCAGCCCTAGTGAGTTGCCTGAACTGAATGAGGGCTTTATAGAGTGAGAAATTAAGTTCTGTTGTTAAACACAATTGTTTGACTGCTATTAAATAAACTTTTCCCCAAAGAACTTGTCTTATCCAGGAGTTCCTGTCATGGGTCAATGGAAACAAATCTGACTAGTAGCCATGAGGATGCAGGTTCGATCCCTAGCCTTGCTCAGTGGGTTAAGGATCTGGTGTTGATGTAAGCTGTGGTGTAGTTTGCAGACTTGGCTTGGATCCCATGTTGCTGTGGCTGTGGTGTAGTCTAGCAGCTATAGCTCTGATTTGACCCCTAGCCTGGGAACCTCCATATGCCACAGATGTGGCCCTAAAAAGATAAAAACAACAACAACAACAAAAACAAAACCCAAGAACTTATCCTAATATATCATCTCATTACATTAAACCAAAAAATGTCCTGAATCTTCATAGTAAGAATTTATATGGGGGAGTTCCCATTGTGGCTCAGCAGTAACAAACGGGACTAGTATCCATGAGGATGAGGATTTGATCCCTGGCCCCAGTCACTGGGTAAAGGATCTGGGGTGGCTGTGGCATAGGCCAGCAGCTACAGCTCTGATTCACCCCCAGCCTAGGAACTTCCACATGCCACAAGTGTGGCCCTCAAAAAAAGAAAAGACAGAACTTACTTGGGAAAGTTCCCGGTGGCCTAGTGGTTAAGGATCTGGTGTTGTCACTGCTGTGTCTGGGGTCACTGCCATAGTGCAGATTTGATCCCTCTCCCAGGAACTTCCCCATGCTGCAGGCAAGTCCAAAAACAGAAAACGAAAAACAGTAATAGCTCCCTTCTTAAAAACCAAACTCGCTTTGAGTTACTGCTCCATTTCTCTGCTCCCCTGAAACAGCAAAACGCCTCTGAACCCATTCCTCGCCTACCTTTCTCTCTCATTCACTGCTGGCACCTTCATTCTCACCACCTCACAGAAACAGCTCGTCAGCGTCTCTGATAACTTGCCCGTCTTCTATCCAAGGGTCACGTCTAGCTCTCATCTCACTTAGCCTTTTAGTGCTTCTGACCCAGCTGATCACTCTCTCCCCTTAGACACTTAATCACCTGGCTTCTGAGACACAACTTTTCCATTAGATTCTCCTCCCACCACAGTGGGTACCTTTGCTCTTTCTCCTTTGCTCGTTCCACTTCCTCTCCTGAACCTCTAAGCACTGGAGGGCTCCAGGATTCCATCCTGTCTTCCTCTCTGCTGATGTTCACTCTACTGCTGGGCTCATCCAGGCTCGGGGCTTTAAACCATGTGGACAAAAAAATGTTGCCTGCCATTCCAGCAAACAAGGAATGTAGCCCACCCTCCAGTCATTAACCACTGTACAGGGAGGGGAATTCAGGACAGAGAAAAACAGGGTACTGGCCCTGGAGAGTTAAGGTCCACATCTAAGGAATAATTTCCAATGAGCTCAGACTCCTGCGTTTTCCCATTCATAGAAAAACACTAAAAGCATTAACTTGCGATGTCTTGGGGTGTATGTGTGAGATCAGCAGTAATCTTTTGATGTTTGACTACATGGGGTTTTTTGTTCAGCAAAGCTCCTATATATCCTGACTCTTACCTTACTTATTCAGAGCAGTTCCTCAGAGTTATCTGACAGACTCTCTCCCAGGCTACAGTCTTCAGTACCTTCCCTGAACAAAACATAACTCACAACTTTTAGGTTGTGCGGATTTTCATCCATCAACAACCATGAGTCCTTTGAATTTTATTCCAAGTATGATGGGAATCCATTGGAGAGTTTTAAGCAAGAGAGTGCCCAACCTGGTAATTTAAAATACACAAATCACCCTGGCTGCCATATGACTAGGAAGAGGTGGGTCAGTGATGTGGAAGCCACCTGACCAGTGAGGGACTATGTCTAAATCCAAGCAAAGGAAGAAAGTGGACAGGATTTGGGTGACATCAGTAGAGTGGGAAACGGCTTAAAATTTGAGGATAAAAATGACAGGACTTGCTTACGTTTTCCGTAGGGGCACAAAAGGAAAAGAAGGAAAGCAAAGAAGATATCTCATTTTTGCCCTACAAACCTGAGTCCATTCAGGCGAATTTAACTGATCCTATATCCACTATTCATCGAGTAGAAGGATCCTTTGAGCTGCTGGCGGTTGAAGAGTTGGGAGAAAATGAAAGGAATCACAAAGAGTAAGGGGGAGCATTTGAGCGGGGAAAGCTGTTCGGTTTTTTAAATGTTGAGTTTTAAAGGTTTCTGCGGAGGTGGCCTAGAACTCCGGTAGAAGAGTCAGAACTACCGTATGTCCTCTATTATATCCAACACCCACAATTTCCCCCTATATTTACAGGTCTGGAAATCTTTTTCTCTCCAGTGACAGGCACTTTCAACGTGACAGCGTCTTTTTCCTGAAGGTGTACCTTACAAGAGGTGGGGTCCTCTGAAATGCAGCAGGTTCGGGGGTCATCACCAGCACGATCTCCAGGACCTAAATGACATCGCTCACTTAGTAACTCCCCTCAACCTCTGGGAAATACTGTAGCAGCAATTTCCCGGGACTTCAACTTCTTCACTACTCCCCGCCCGCCCCCTCCCGAACCCACGGCCGCTCCTCCTCTTTTTCCGGGAACGAGCGGCGGAGACATTACGCTTGCAGGCCCCCTAGCGTTCTTCCGTTCAGAGCCGCCTCGCTCCTGCGCCGGCTCCCGCCCGCCGGCCGGGACGCTGCCTGTCAGCTTTCGCGGAGGAGCCGGAACAGGACGCACAACGCCGCCCAGGCGGCCCGGGAGCGCGCCGCCCCTCCGCCCGCCGCCGGGGCGACCCCTCGCGGCCCCGCCCCGGCCCTGCCCGCCCGGGCTTCCCGCGGAGGCGCCGGCCCGCCCCGCCTCCCCCACCTCGCGCGCGCCAACTCCCAGCTCGCGGCCCTGATTGGCCGCCGCATTCCCGCTTTCCTTCCCGAACCGCCATTTTGAAAATCTTGTTGATTCTGGGCAGCAGAGAGCGCAGCGCGAGCGTCAGGCCAGCAAGCGGCCCGCGCGCCTCCTCTTTGGCGCCCGCCGCCGCCGCCTCCCGGAGTCTCTTCGTGTCCTCGCGCGCCAGGCCCGCGGCGGCCGGGACCCGCGGTGAGGGCCGCGGCGGCGGAGGGGAGGCCGAGAGGGCGCCGCGGGGCCCGCCCGCACCGCTGCGGCCATTTGGACGGCGGCCTGGGGCGGGGGAGGGGACGCGAGCCGGGCGGTGGGAGGGGCGGCTCGGCCCCCGCGCTTTCCCGCCCCGGGACGGCCCCGGACGGGCCGCGGGGCTGGAGGGCGGCCGCCCCCGGTGGGGGGACAGCGCCGCCGTCCCGGGTGCGCGGGGCGGCAACTTTGCGGTCAGGTTTCCCGCGGCCCGCGGTCTCTGGGGCCGAGCGGGGTTGGTTCGGCCGGGCCGCTGCATCCTTCCCGCCGGAGGCGAGGGGGCCGAGACGTGTGGCTTCCTCCCCTCCCGCAGGTCCACACCATGTCCTCCTCGGACCCTGCTGCGGAGGGAGAGGGAACCCCCGCCCAGCCCGCGTCCGAGAAAGAGCCAGAAATGCCCGGCCCGAGAGAGGAAAGTGAAGAGGAGGACGAGGACGACGAGGAGGAGGAGGACGAGGAGGAAGAGAAAGGTGGGGAGGAAGCCTTGGTCTTAGTGATGGGTTTTACCGAAAACAGTTTTCTGGCTCTTTTCGCTTGAAGACGGTAAATCGGAGTGGTTTGCAGTGAGAACATTTGCGGAATTATCGGGGGGTCTTGTGTGGAGAAGTAGGAGAGAAATTAACTTTGCGAATTCCAGTTTAAAAAAAAAAAAAATGCTCCCCATTGTTAACTACATACTTTGGAGTGCAGTTGATTTCTCGCCAGCAACACCCGTGCGTAACATGTTATCATTTGACAGGAAGTTTGTAAGTTTCAGATCTGGTTTTTTTTTTTGAAAATTGCTTGCCTTGGAGGTTATTACGGTAATGTTTTATTTTTGCTAATTTAAGTACACGTTCTTTGCTTTCTGGAGTTATTGTAAGGTTCCTCATGAAATTACACATCAAAACTTAAAGAAGTTATTCAGGCTAGCCTTGGAAATAATGTTTTAATATATTTGTTGAACTTGCGGACGTTCTTTTCAAAGGCTTAGAGGAGTTACTTTCACCGGGGAACTCCGGTGAAAGCTGGTGCTGTTTGAGAAAGCAGTTAAATACGAAAGCAGTGAACTATGAAAGAAAGTTAAATATGAGCTCAGAGCTGTTTCAGTTTTGGTGTTGAGCGAGGGCAGTAGTAACCTATTTGACTAGAGGCACGAAGCAAAAGCATCTTGCAGCACTGAGGGTTGGTATTGCCTCGGTTTATCCAAGGTGCCTGGACCAGAGCCGCTGAGGTGTGCCAGTGTCCTAAAATGTTTCCTTCCAGCTACTTAAGACTCGGTATCACGGATCTTAGCATCTTTGACATTAGCCTGATCTAGGTTTATTTAGTTGATGACTGTAACTCAACCAAACTTGGGAAGAGATTTGAGGTTTTTGTCTCAGACCTAGGTTCAATTCACCTTTTTTTTTAATGCCTAAACCAGTCCCTGGTCGGCATTTAATAAATACAGCCTGGGTTGAGATTACACAGTATGCCTTTTGTTTGTTTAAAATGGTAGTTCCCTTAAGAGGGAAGCATGTCTACATTTAAGTACAAAAACGCTTAGAAAAAAATGAATTATTTCTAAATTATTCATAATTGGAAATTGGCTGCGGTGTCTCACTATTAGTCCAAGACTTTCTCAGCACTTTCTCCTTCAATTTTTGGTTTCAGATACCAGAGAGATGGTGTATTTCTTCATGTCAGGAAAAAAATTGCAAAACTCATGTAAAAACGTAAATAGCCAAGCCAGTAATAATTGGGGGACTGATGGTAGTGCAAATTGTAATTTTTTTGACAAAAAAATTTTAGATTATCCCCAAAGCGGTTCTTTAGTTGTCCTATTTTATTATTTTATTTTCCTCATTTGAAATATTTGTGGAACAACTAAAATTGTGAATGTTTTTGTCCTATTTAGCCCTGAAAATTTAACTCTGCTTCTGAGGCATCGTAGAAATGAGAGTGAAATTTGTGCCAAATAAGGGGTGGAATTGACTTAACTTGGCCGTGGTTTGGGGGTGAGGGATAGGGAGGCAGGAGATGCTTAGTAAAAGATGACTCCTAGGTTTCTGTCTTTGGCAGCTGGGTGGATAATACTAACATTTTCTGAAAAAAGAATTCCTGAAGTGGGGTGACTTTGGAGATGATGATCCTCTCTGTTTGGGATGCATTGAGTTTGGTGCCTGTAGGACATGTGGAGCTGTCCAGTAGGCAGCCCGGTTGGTTGGTTTGAAGCTCAGGAAAAACTCAACTGGAGATAGACCAGGAAGTTATTAGCTTATAGATGGTAATCATGGGCAAGCAAATGGCTTAAATCACTCAGGGGTCGGAAGTGGAGTGATAGCTAGGGTTGCATTATAGTGCTTTCTCTGCATTCTACACGCTATTGCCAGGATGCATCTGCTGGAATCCCTTTCTTTTTATTAATTTGTTTGTGTATGTGTGTGCGGATCCTTACATCTCTAAATCTTAGCTATCCTTTAGAGCCAGCTCCAAAGTTTTGATCCTTTTTCCCTGATACAGAACAAATTACTCTTTCCTCAACTCTCATTTGTAACTTAAAGTGTTTTATCATCTACTGCTTTGGAGTGTAGTATTTGTGTCTCATCGACCCCAGTAGACATGAGGTGTTTCAGGAAATACTCACTTTCTTAATCATCTCTTGGCCCCACCCACCCCTCAGTATTTGGTGCAGTTTTGCATCAAACAGGCATTCAGTTGAATAAATTGAAGGACTTCCAGCAGTATCTAAGTAAGTAAATGGTTTTGGAAAATCCAGCTTAATGATTTAAGTTTTAAACTATATGTTATCTATTAAATAGCTTTTTTTTTTTCTTTAAAGCGACCTTAACTAAATGTTACAGAACTTTTTCACAGTAGTTTTTGGTTATTACAAACATCTTTTGTTGAGTTACAAAGGAATGCCTTCCCAGGTGATTGCTTTAAATGTAAACTTTTAAGGCAGCTTTTAATTTTACACCAACAGAGTAAGTCACTCTTCCTTACAGTCCTTGTTTTTCTTTCTTTTGTCAGCTAGTTAAATTACTGCCTTTCCCTCTATATCTTTTGAAGTTCTTATCTAAATTTGCTGTTTTCTGATGTCCAGTAAACTGAATTCCAATTAATAGAATTATGTCTAGTTCAGAGTATGTTTAATAAAGGCCTTGATTTTTCACAAATAAAGTGACAGGACTTTCATAGTAATAATTGTAGTTGGATAAAAGTTTGTCTGCTTTCTGATTTTTGCTTGTTTTTAACTGGATCCCCTGTGGGGCTGCCAGGTACATAAAATGTTACTTTAAAAAAAACTTTATCTTTGCTGTTCACCAGATGTAATGTTTTAGTTCATACAAACAGGGTTGGGAGATGGGGGAGGGCATGCAAAAAGTAACATTGAAATTTTGAAACAGCAGAGTGAGTGAATTTTAGTATTTGTTCGTTGCTGGTGATTTAAAAAAAATTCCCCCCATATAATTATTGTGAACACTTTGCTTTGTGGTCACTATTAACATGGGCGCAGGGGGACAGGGGGAAAAAAGTAACAGTAGTCCATATGTCCTTGGCATCTATTCAGAGCAGTGTGCAGAAGGTAATGCTCTTTTGTAAGAAAAGTTTTGATTTTTAAAATAAATTTAGTGAGTCTGTTTTTGGCGGTCGTTTTTTAATTGTTTTTTCAAATGGCTGAATTCCCCCCACCTCGCCCCCAAACTAAACACTAAGTTTAATTTTCAGTCTTCTGTGGATATAAATAAGTACATCTCCTCTTGGACATACGCAAAGAATCTTGACACATTTAGTTCTGGTGATCTCTTAATGGTTTGAAAGTCCATTGCTTGGGAGAAAATTCCACCGTACCTTCATGCTTATAGTAAGCAGGGGATTTTTGTTCTTTTTTTGCAAATGCTTGCCCCTACTTTGCAACACTTTTGTTAGTAATTATGAAGAAGAACCGAAGTGGGGAGTAATATGGGGAGTAATACGGCAGATGGAGTAGTGTTATAAGTATATACCAGAAGCCTAAGGGCAGCAAGTTTCTTTAATCAGAGTGTTTGGTTATGGAAGTGACTGATGATAAATAAATTCTGATTATTTTTTATTAGATAGTTTTTGGTAGTGTCTATTAAGCTTTGTAAAAAAAAAATATATACTTGTTTTTTCATTGTATGCAAATTAAAAGAAAAAGATGTACCATTTCTTTGCTGTATGTTGGATTATGTAGGAAATGTTTGTGAACAATTCAAAAAACATGAAAGAAGTTCCTATGGGTTTTTTTTTTTTTTTTGGTCTTTCTTTCTGCCTTTTCTAGGGCCACACTTGGTGGCATATGGAGGTTCCCAGGCAAGGGGTCTCAGAGCTGTAGCCACCAGCCTATGCCACAGCCACAGCAATGCAGGATCCGAGCCACGTCTGCAACCTACACCACAGCTCACGGCAATGCCAGATCCTTAACCCACTGAGCAAGGCCAGGGATTGAACCTTCAATCTCATGGTTCCTAGTCGTATTCATTAACCACTGAGCCACAACAGGAACTCCCCTATGGATGTTTTGTGTAGTATTTTGGCATTTGTATTGGTAGCTAAAAGTTCACTTCCAAATAAGGAAAACTCCCATAATGTTAGATTTGATGTGTGCCTGATTTGAACAAGGGTTGATTGACACCTGTAAAAATTTGTTAAAGTGTTCCTCTTGTAAGGAAATACAGTGATCTTAAATTATAAAAAATAAAAAAAAAAACTTAAGTGATGCTATTAACTTATCAGGTTTTTTCGTCTCTATTATTTGCTTCTCACAATTGTGCTTGGAAAAAGAGTGCATTATTAAGTTTTTGCTGTTTTTTTCTATACGTTTATTCAGTAGAGCCAATATATTCTGTAAGCTTTTTGCTATTAATGAGTATTAAATTAACTTTCTAGAGAAGAGTCTAATTGTGGAAGGCAAGAGGGAAAAGAAGAAAGTAGAGAGGTTGACAATGCAAGTCTCTTCCTTACAAAGAGAGCCATTTACAATTGCACAAGGTAAGTTTTTGTTCTTTTCATTTTTTAGTGAAAATGCCTAAATATACAAAATGTTGGTTAGCTGTGCTTAGTTTTTACTAGGTATTAATATATTATTGGTGTAATTTTACTTAATTTGCTCTTGTGGAGCAGAAGTTATCTGTAAATTATACTGTAGAAATAGTTCTCATTAAATGAAATGTTTTAACACATGGTAGTTATTTAATTCTTGTTTGATTTTTTTTTTTTTTTCTCCCTAGGGAAGGGGCAGAAACTTTGTGAAATTGAAAGGATACATTTTTTTCTGAGTAAGAAGAAAACAGATGAGCTTAGAAATCTACATAAGCTGCTTTATAACAGACCAGGCACAGTAAGACCTTTTTTATACCTTTAATCTAGTAGAATATTTATGATTTAAATAGTAAACTTCACAGTAGAAGCATAATTTTAGTCCTGGAAAGTACTTAAGCAATCAGCTATGTCAGTTTCCATACCATACAAGTAAGCCTGCTGAAACACTTTTTGAATGACTTATCACTAAACACATAACTGGATATTAACATTAATATTGTAATATCCAGGTCTCTTTCTACTGTAGTTTTTAATGCCAAACTAAAATTTCAAATTGTAAAATCCAGGTTATGATGAGTATAGTGGTCTTCAGCTGTCTTAGAAGGTACTTATTTTTACAATGTTTCTAAGCATTCAGAGTAAATAATCCAGTATATCTGATAAATTAGGTGGTAATTCTTTACCAGTAGATTTGTTAGAATAAATCACTGTTTCATGTGTTGAATTATTGTACTGTACACAGAACTTCAATATTTCATATAACTGAGGAAACTTTGTTTTGGGCTGTGCATTGCAAAGTTTGACATTGTTAGACTGTGTGAAGCATGGTAAACACTTATTTTTATGTGTGTTATCTCATCCCACTCTCACAGCAATCTAATTTACACAAGTCATGTTCCTACTAAATGGTATTAACTTTCAGAAGTGCTCTGTACTTTACTTTTTAAAGAATAAATCCCTGAGTTTCTAATTCGGAAAATAAGAAATACTATTAGTAACTAGTGTTATGGAAGGAAAGGATGTGTTTTTTAAGCGGTAATTTTCCACACCCCCTGTTGTTATCAGATGACATTTAGTTTTGGTTTTATAATTACCAGTAAAAATTCCCAGATGAAATTCATTTAAATTCAAATTTTTCTTTTCAAAGAATTAATTTTGTAAACATTTTATGATGTTAATATTTTAGTAACAATTACAGTTTTCCATTGTGAATAAAAAATGTTGAATAAACCAATATTGTAAGTGGAGAGGGATATGAAAATAAAGACAATGGCTTTGAATTATTTGCGTACGTACTGGGTAATAAGTAGTATTAATAATAAGAGAACCATTTTCAGGTGTCCTCATTAAAGAAGAATGTGGGTCAGTTCAGTGGCTTTCCATTCGAGAAAGGAAGTATCCAATATAAGAAGAAGGAAGAAATGTTAAAAAAGTAAGGTCTTTTAATGACTGCAATTTTTATTAATGTGCTTCAAAGTTATTTTTAAACTCTTAAGCATAACTTCCCTTATATTTTTAGTAAACTGCTGATTTCTTGCTTTGAATTCCAAGACCATGTCATCATGAGCTATTACTTTCCAATAAATAGTGACTATCAAGATTATTGAAAACTCCAAGACAATTCTGTTTATAAAAAAAAATGATACAGATAAATCATTCATACAGTCCAAAATTCAGAAGATCTAAAGGAATGTGATAAAAACTCTTCTACTGTTCCCTGTCAGTCACTCTTTTCCCTCACTTACAGGGACCTTTTAAACTATTTTGAAGATGGTTCGATAGACATCATGTCCATTATAATGCAAACAAGATCATATATTCTTAAATTTTTTTTGAGGTAGTACATTCTTGGAGTCTTTGCTTGTTAAATCATAGTTGAAGAACTCTAAGTAATAAAGTTGAATCCCTACTTCTGCATTGACACATGGTTGGAATGCTGAGCGGAAAATGTATTCTTTAATCATCAGCCAGAATTAAGTTTGTGGATTTTATCGTATTGAAAACTTTTTACATTATTTTCTAGTGAACTGGGTTTATTCTCGTACTGCCTTTAAAATCTAATTGGTAAATGTTACTTTAAATTTATTACTAATTATATCAGTTTGTATTTTGTGCACTAGTTGAGATTTATCAGGTTCAGAGATAATCTGAGGTTCAGAGAAACATACACGGCTTTCTTAATGTTTGTCTGAGCCAGTTTTGTTAGCTGTTAAAGTGTAGAGAATGTTTGTAAACTTTCCTGCATAATTACGTTGGTTTCTTGCATTTTCTGTTTCAGATTTAGAAATGCCATGTTAAAGAGCATCTGCGAGGTTCTTGATTTGGAAAGATCAGGTGTAAATAGTGAACTGGTGAAAAGGATCTTGAATTTCTTAATGCATCCAAAGCCTTCTGGCAAAGTGAGGACCAATTTTTACTCTTTCACTAAGAGGTCAATTATTTGTAGCCTCTTACTTTCTCTTTTTTATGTAACAATTTAATTATGTAGGAACATAGCTGTCAACATTCAGTAATATGTTCCCTGATCAGATACGCCTTCCATTGACATACGTATCTGCAGCAGTTTCGTGGTAGAAATGACGTAGAAGGCATATACACGTCTGTTCTCCCTTATGAGACAGAAAGAATATAAGATGAGGAAAAATAAATTTTTTTTTTGGTCTTTTTAGGGCCACACCTGTGACATATGGAAGTTCCCAGGCCAGGGGTCGAATCAAAGCTATAGCTGCCGGCCTGTGCCACAACCACAGTACCAGCAATACAGGATCCGAGCCATGTCTGCGACCTACAGCACAACACAACAACGCGGGATCCTTAACCCACCGAGTTAGGCCAGGGATCGAACCTGCATCCTCATGGATATTAGTTGGGTTTGTTTCTGCTGAGCCACGAAGGAATTAACAATTTACAGTTGTTAAATAAATGTCAAATAGGACAGAAATGTCAAATAGGACAAAGTAAGTATCCATAGGTATGTATCTAGAGGGCACTTGAAATAGGTTGAATTGAGGATGAGGTGTTGGACCAGTGGGGGGAGGGTGTGTAATCTGTAATCAGATTGGGAAAGGCCAGATGATGTATTAGAATTGGATATTTTCTAGGTAGTAGAATGAGGTTATGAAAAAAAGCTGGCTTAAACTTCTTGGGTGGGGCTTCCAGAATCAGAATCCTCGGATGCAAAATTGTCTTAAGAGTTTCCCGTACTCCTCCTGAGTCTAGATTAGGTTTCCCTGACTGTTACAGGGGCCAAAGATGTCTCTGACTTAAAGTGTCTATGGAGGTGTTAACTATATGACCTGGCATTTGAATTTAAGTCTTTCAGCAAATATTTTCATATTTTTTCTCATTTTGATAGGAAAGAAATTGGGAAGGGATCTAGAGGACCTAGGAGTTCAGGGGAACACCATCAGTGAGAGGAGAAGGGCGTAAAGATTAGAAACCAGAAAACAGCTTTGGGAACTCTGCTTTTGCCTGTTCTTAGTCCTGTTTACCGTTAGCTAAATGAAGATATCTAAGGGTGTTTTTGTTACATGTCTGTAAACCCAAAGGTTATTTTGATTTCTGTATGCGTATGTCGGGGAGGGGGTGTTTTGAACTGTTTTTTTTTTTTTTTTAAAGAGATTTCCCGCCTCCCTAAACTTTTACTGTGGCTCTACCTCTTCTACTTCAGAATTTCAGAGGTCAAGTTGGAACACTATATCACCAGAAACAATTACTAAGTTGCCTAAGTTATGAGGAATGTAACATTCAACTTTGCTTCAGTGGTTTTCAAATATGTTAGTTGTAGGACCCCATTATCTCTTAAAATTAATGTGGGCCCAAGAGTTTTTGTTTATCTGGGTTATTTTGATGATTTACTGTATTCTAATTAAAATTGAAAAATTCTAAAATAACGACAAGGGGAGTTCCTGTTGTGGCCCAGCAGAAACGAATCTGACTAGTAACCATGAGGTTGCAGGTTCGATCCTGGCCTCGCTCAGATTGTGAGGATCCTGCGTTGCTGTGAGCTCTGGTGTAGGTCACAGACGCGGCTCGGATCCCACATTGCTGTGGCTGTGGTGTAGGCTGGCAGCTGGAGCTTTGATCTGATCTGACCCCAAGCTGGGAACCTCCATATGCTGCGGGTGCGACCCTAAAAAGAAAAAGGACAAGCCTACTTCGTTTTAAATGTAATAATTTTATATGAAAAATAACTATACTACCCAAAATGTCGTTAAGGAGAATGACGTTATGTTTTTGCAAATCGGTTGATAACTGGTTTAAGGCAGCTTTATTCTCATTTGCTTCTGCACTTCATCTGTTGCAATGTATTTGCTTGAAGTATATGAAGAAAATCCAGATTCACACAGTTCTGTACCTAGAAAATGGAGGGGTATTTTAAGAACCCTTTCAGATAAGTGTGGATAGGCTCTTTGATACAAAACCAAAACCCCAGTGATGAGATCTTAAAAAGGTTAGTTGTAATGTGGTGTCTAGAACCACGTTAATGAACTTGGTTGGACCTTTTATGTGTTCATGAATTTGTAACATGCACTCTTCACTTGGAAAATAATGGTTCCCTGAATTATGCATATCTTCCAAATGTTAGCACATTTCATTAAACACTGTCAAAAGGCACATTCATTAATATAAGCATAATTTCATGAGAAAAAAAATTTTAAGCACTGAGTTGTGGCCAAATCCATGGTAGTGAGTGAACTTCCCAAAATTTTAATTTTCACTTGAAATTTTGAAATTTATCGTCAGCAACAAATACTGTCAGTTTTCCTCTAGGTGATAAGATCATGTTCATTTTTGAGAACATGTTTATCTGATACCTAAGTCTGAATAGGCATAGTTTTTTTTAAGTTATTTTAAAAATGATGTTCCATGGAAAAAGTAGCTAACTTAGCTCAATGCTCAATTATGTAAGTGCTTTTCCTTGAGACCAGTGAACTTCCTTGTGTACCCAAAGTACTGTTTGTGTACCTCCCTTTTTGTTATACAGGTGCTCTAAAGATACGTCCTCAAAGGTTAAGAGTTAATGCAGCTAGTATTTATTGCTTGATCAAGGACATTCTTAAGTCAAACACCTTTTCTCTCCCCTGCCAGTGTGTGTTCTGTGGAATATAGTGACTACAAACACAGTTGGCTGCCTTCTGTCTCGACTAGTTACCAGTAGGTTGACCCACCTTTCTTTTTGCACAGTCACTACAAATGTCAACACAGGGAAAAGAGCAAATAATGTTTTGGTATTATTATGAAAATAGTTTTGACCTTTTGGGCTTCTGCAGAGGTCTCAGGAAACCCCCGCGTCCATGTACCACACTTTGAGAACCACTGTTTTTTCTTTCCTTATGGAATCTAACTCGTATTCATTTTTCATATCTGATTCTGTGATGACTACTCCTTAATCTAATGGTATCAACCTCAAGCTGCTTTCTGTGCAACCATTGCTTCCATCATTTAATTTTTTCTCTTCTAGAACAATCTTAAAATGACGTTTTTTACTATCCTTTTGTACTTCTACCTTGTTTCCTGTTGGCACTAGATTCCGATTAATAGATCGAACTGTTTTTAGGACCAATATAGGAAAACTCTAAAGCATTTATATATTATTACTTTTTATAAATTAAAAGCTGTTTATTTATTTATTTATTTGTCTGTTTAGGACCACACCCTCTGCATGTGGAGGTTCCCAGGCGAGGGGTTGATTTGGAGCTGTAGCTGTTGGCCTATACCACAGCCACAGCAATGTGGGATCAGAGCCATGTCTGCGACCTACACCACAGCTCATGGCAACGCCGAATCCTTAAACCACTGAGCGAGGCCAGGGATCAAACCTGTGTCCTCATGGATGCTAGTTGGGTTTGTTAACTGCTGAGCCACGACAGGAACCCCATTTATTTTTTGAAGTTACATTTTCTTGATTGGTTTATTGATTGACTTAACATTCTTTTATTTTCCAGTAGATAAATGAAGCACCTACTCCAGTCCTCATATTACTAATTCTGTATACAGATTATATTCTCATTACCTGCGTCTGGTTCCTGAGCTGACATAGGGATGAGGGATGTCACATTTTTCATACATATTTGAGTGTTGTATATCATTTAGTGAGTATTGAGAACTTGGACAGAGTCACCTTTTCTCCAAGTAAGCATATCAAGGAATTTATCTCAGTAGATTTGGTTCCTGGTAATAGTTGGTAATGACAGGAGTTCACATAACAGGTTTTCTATACTCAGCGTGTGGAGAACCTCTCTGAGAAGTCTTTGGTCCACTAACTTAGTTTCTGGAGGGACCTACATTGGCTACTTCCCAGTCTGCCTTTAGAAAGGTGGGTGGTTTGGGCAAGCTATAGGCTCTCCTCTGGATTGTAAAGAGCCTGAAAATACCACATTATACAAAGCAAGCCACCTTTTAATTTTCATGCAAGTGACATTGACCCCTAAGACTGGAAGTTCCTGGGAGAGAGAGGGACCTGTGGTTCTCTAGTTTTGTGAGAGACAGTGCTTAAAGTTACCAATAACATTTGTACAAGTGTGTATCTTAAATTTTCTTAATGTTTCTGCTTCGGAAAATAAAATAACAGACAAAAGATACTCATAATTTTAGAAGTAAGTAATTTTGATTATTCAGTGTGTATCTTTTCAGATCCTTTATGCAAGGTTATTTTATACTTTTCAATTTCAGAAGTTAGTAAATACTCCCCTAAGAAAACATTTAAAAATTAAATTTGTTGGTTAATATAATCAAATCGTTTTCTTCATGTGATCTGTGCTTTTTAAATATGCATGGTTTAATTGAATATCAGAATGATGGCAATGCATTTATTTTGCAGCTCTTAATTAGTTTCATAATTAACATACTCAACAGTTATTGCATATTTAAAATCATCAGTGAGAATATAATCCTGGCATTATTGAAAGTAGAACCCCTAGGTAATATGAATATAAACTATATGGTTCATATATTGAGGATGTGTAAAGTGAAGTTTTATTTCCTTTATGGATGGTTCTTCCCAGCCCTTTGATTGGAAGGTCCCCTAAAGCAAGAAGACAGTGAGGGTGTTTTTGTTTTTCTTTTTTTCAGCTGCACCTGCAGCATGTGGAAGTTCTTGGGCTGGGGGTGAAATTGGAGCTGCAGCTGCTGACCTACATTACAGCCACAGCAAACTGGATCTGAAGTTTATCTGCAACCTGCACTACAGCTTGTGACAAGGCCAGGGTCAAACGCATATCCTCACAGACTCTGTCAGGTTCTTAACCCACTGAACCATAGTGGGAACTCCGGGGGTGACAGTTTTATTTAATGCTTATAATAATGAAATAATTTACAAGTCTAACTGAAAATATTGTCTTGATGAAGCATAAACACCTGTCTGAACTTAACACAGTGTGTACTCAGGCTTCTAGTCCCATATCAGAATGTAGGGTACATATTCTTGCAACATTTGTGAAAAATCTCTTGTCTAGGTGTTTAAAACCTAGCGTTCTAAACACATGAAAGGGTATTGGTAGTACAGTCAAAAGGTCAACTTGATGCATGAATTATTCTCTAAAGCTGCTAAGTTTGGAAATAAAATTTCTTGAGACAGGAACAAGAATTGAAATGAGAAGTAGTTACCAGAAACACTTGAAATGTAATACCTTGGAAATATAATATCTCATTGAATTATCTTTATTTTATGCAGCCATTGCCAAAATCTAAAAAAACCTCTAGCAAAGGCAACAAAAAAGAACGGAATAGTTCGGGAATGGCGAGGAAAGCTAAGCGAACCAAATGTCCTGAAATACTTTCGGATGAATCCAGCAGTGATGAAGATGAGAAGAAGAATAAGGAAGAGTCTTCAGATGAGGAAGATAAAGAAAGTGAAGAGGAGGTAAAATGTTGGGGATTTTTTTCCCCTTCCATGGGCAGAGTTAAATGTTTTTGATAAATAATAGATATAGCCAGAAAGCATAGATTGAAGAATCTGTATCGGTACCTTATTGGTGGTTAATTCCAAAGACAGAAATGATTACATATAAGCCCTTTCTTTCTCTTAAGGAGCTTTTAGTTTTAGTGCCATGCCAGAGTATAAGATTTAGAAAAGAATGAGGACGGTTGGACTGCTTTTGAGTTGGACCTTGTAGCGTATCGTAAGTGGTGGGGGAGGGGTCATGTCCTGATGGGAACACAAAGTAGGAAATTTTTTGAGAATTTTTTTTTAAGATTGACTTGAACCATTTTATTCTGTTCTTCGTAGAAAGCTAAGGGATTTCAGGACCAGCGTTTTTTTTTTTTTTTTTTTTTTTCCTCAGAGTGGATTATATAATGAGAATAGAAGCACTTGAATTTTGGTTTGGGTTTTTTTTTTTTTTTGCACCTATAGAGTTGAATCGGAGCTACAGCTGCTGGTCTGCACCACAGCCACAGCAACACAGAATCCGAGCTGCGCCTGTGACCTACACAGTAGCTCACAGCAATGCCGGATCCTTAACCCACTACCTCGTAGTTCCTAGTCGAATTTGTTTCTGCTGTGCCACGACAGGAACTCCTTTTCTGTTTTTTTGCTTTGAAGTTTATTTTCTTGGTGGGCAAATTTTGTATTTCTTGGGATTGCCTGCCATTTATTTATTTATTTATTTATTTATTTTTTACTTGCTAGTATTTATGAAATGTTGAGAATATATAGCTTCCAAAGTGAAACTTGAGGAAGAAGAGAACTGCTGAACTATTTAAGGGTTTGACTTTATCCTCTCCTTAATGTGTATCTTCAGTCAGGTAGATGAGGGAGAGTGGTACAAGGAAATGATTTACTGTTATTGTTTTTTTTTTTTGTCTTTTTGCCTTTTCTAGGGCCACACCCATAGCATATGGAGGTTCCCAGGCTAAGGGTCTAATTGAAGCTGTAGGCACCGGCCTACGCCACAGCCACAGCAGTGCGGGATCCTAGCCGCGTCTATAACCTACACCACAGCTCACGGCAACACCGGATCCTTAACCCACTGAGCAAGAACAGGGATCGAAACCTCAACCTCATGGTTCCCAGTCGGATTCGTTAACCACTGAGCCACGACGGGAACTCCTCCTATTGTTGTTAAATAGTGTTTTGGTGGCTGTGTTTTAATTTTGTTTTGGTGCCCCTTTAATGGTCAGAACTTGCTCTATAAATTGGGTGATCCCCTTTGTCTTGCTTAGGGACTTGATTAATGTGGCTTGGCATTTGGGGCTAAGATGATTCTTTGGTGTGGAGGTCTGTCCTGTGCATTGTAGACTGTTTGCCCACTAGATGCCAGTAGCACACCTCCACCCCCAACCTCCAGTTGTGAAAACCAAGTCTCTAGACTTTGCCAAATGTCCCTTTGGGGCAAAATCGCCTTTAGTTGATAATTACTGAATTTGAATGACGATGTGGTGAACTCTGGTTTTGTATGTGTACATTTTCTATGTATTTGTCCCTCTATATTTAAAAATCCATGTTTGTTTTAATGGCAAGTGTTATAAAGACTTCTATAAAGCTAAGTATGAAATGCTTCATAATTTTAAAAAAGATATTACAGATCTAGCAGGTGTTTCATAAATAGTATCTTAATATGTTTTTGTGTGAAGGAAGATGAGTAATATGAGCACTAAGGTTTTTATGAAATAGCTTTTACGAACATGTAGGAGGAAAACATGTTTGTTGATATGTGAGTATATAATAGCAATTTTGCAGTAATAGATTCCCTCATTCAACTATGACCATCTACTCTGTATTGGCTGTGTTTCCCAAAACCTTGTTGCTTCGTTTCATTTTATTTATTTTGGAGGGGGGTGCACACCCATGGCATATGGAGGTTCCAGGTCAGATCAGAGCTGCAGCTGGAGGCCTACGCCATAGCCACAGCAGCAGGGTGTGCCCCCCCCCCAATATTTTGAAATAAAATGAAATGAAATGAAACAAGCTGTGTCTGTGACCTACACCACAGCTCTCAGCAACACCAGATCCTTAACTCACTGAGTGAGGCCAGGGATCAAACCTGCATCCTCATGGATGCTAGTCATATTTGTTTCCACTAGTCACGATGGGAACTCCCCCCGCCCCCAAAACCTTTTTAAGGCAGATTTAAAGCATAAAAAGATTTCATAGAATATAAACATCTTTTTTTTCATAGAGGCCATATGATTATGAGCATGGCCTTTTGAAACTATCTGGATTCACATCCCAGTGATTCTGTGATTATCACTGTATGACTTTGGGCAACTTACTCATAAGCTCTATTAACCCACGTTCCCATCTGTAAAACAGGGGTAGTAATAGTACCAGCCTCAAAGGATTACTTGAAGTGACTTTATTTAAAGCACTTAGAGGGGCCCTAAAAAGACAAAATAAATATTTTTTAAGTGTTTTTAAAAAATTAAAAATAAAGCACTTAGAACAGTGCTTCGTACAAGTACTGTGTAGGTATTTGCTGCTTTTACCGTTAGTAATGCAGTTTTCCTGTCATTAGTAAGGTGGAAGCTTAAAAAGTGAGGATGTTTTATACTCATTTTCTTATTTGCTTCTCAGACTGTCCCGTTGTTGTAAATAGAGTTAGTTGATGTCTGTGAGTATAGAAGACCCCTGGTTTATAGCTGTGTTGGTTTTTGGACAACGATCACAAGTGGAACCATCCCACTACAGATTAAAGCCTCTCTTTCCCCAGTGCTGTAAATGAGGATTTTGTGCCAGAAAGCCAGGTCAAATGATGAAAATCCGGGGCATTCCCGTTGTGACTCAGAGGTAACAAACCACAAGGCCACGGGTTCAACCCCTGGCCTCACTCGGTGAGAATCCAGCTTTGCCATGAGCTGTGTGTGGTGTAGGTTGCAGATTCGGCTTGATCTGGCATTGCTGTGGCTGTGGTGTCCACCGGCAGTTGCAGCTCTGATTCAACCTTTGGCCTGGAAACTTCCATATTCTGTGAATGCAGCCCTCTAAAGAGACGAGAGAAAGAGAGGAAGAAAGAAAAAAATCCTTGGAGGAAAAACCAAAAATGTTTTTATAGACATTAAGTATATAAAGATACTACATATAAAAACTATATCATAATGTTTTATTTTCTGCTTTGGTTTTTCTTTTTGGGCTGCTATTGACGGACTTCATAAAATAAATATAATGCCAGAGTTCCTGTCGTAACTCAGTGGTTAACGAACCTGACCAGTATTGATGAGGATGCAGGTTCTATCCCTGGCCTCGCTCAGTGGGTTAAGGATCCGGCGTTGCCGTGAGCTGTGGTGTAGTTCGCAGACTTGGCTTGGATCTCACGTTGCTGTGGCTGTGGTGTAGGCCGGTGGCTACAGCTCCGATCTGACCCCTGACCTGGGAACCTCCATATTCCACAGGTGTGGCCCTATAAAAAAAAACAAAAAATAAAAGAAGGGAGGGAAGTTATAAAATAAATAAACCTAATGCCAATAAAATCTGGACTGAGAAATCCTTTTTTCCTATTAAATCACCATCCAACAAACAGGTATTCTTGTTGTCTCTAAAGACCCTTTCAAATTTAGAGCTATCCTCCTCAAAAATTTTATTGCTGATTCCATTACTGTGGAAGCCTCTGGTTGCCTTTGAAAGGTAAGTGCTAGCAGAAGGGACACTATTTCTGTGGTAACTTTGTTTTTCCTTGTTCTGTTTTTTTGAAGACTCAGTTAAGTGGCAGCCTTTTTAGGGACTTCATAAGTGAAAGTATTTTTGGTCAGTACTATGAAAGGCCCTCTTTTCTAAGAGGCCATACAAAAGGGATGTAGATTGGTTGGAAATGTTAAGGATTGCAGATGAGACATTTTTTGTAGATTTTTTTCATGGAAAATTATTAGGTTAGTACTTATTTCCTGAAATGAAATTTTCCTTCATAGATAAGATTTCTCTCTGTTAAGAACAGCTTCTTGTTCTGTTTTAGATTCTTAGAGTAAATAACTGTGAACTTGTTTGTTTCCTCTGTAAACTGAGGCCGTTGGACTAAATAATCTGTATTATATTGCTGAAGTCAGAAGTCCACTTCAAGTTATAGTTTTTCATTAGCCAGTTAGATTGAAAATTATTCACCTGCTACTTTTCATACTTACCTATGAAGTCATTTATAAGAAGTATTCACAGTTAGCATGTTAGACAGTAATGGCTAAGATACTTTGTTGGAGGGTCTCTGTACCTCTGTGTTATGTAGCGAGGGATTGAACAGCAGCTTTTAATTCTCTTTTTCTTTAGAATTAATTCAAATGAGAAGGTGCTCTTTCTAAGCGTGAGTTGGGTAATAATTCCTTTATAAAAGAGCTGTTTTAAACTTCTTTATCATCTTGGCTCTTGAATATTTGCTTACTTAGGGCAGTAGAAAGCAATTTAGAACTAGAAAGAACTGGTAGATGAAGTTTCTTTAAATTGAGAGAATAGAGGTTTAGTTGTTTTCTGTAAACTTATTCTAAAAATCAACTGATTCCCATACTGGATTGTCATCTTTGGGGAAGATCGCTAAAATCAATCAGTGAGATTAAGCCATGCTCAGGTGTACCATCCACCCCAGCTGTTAGACCTTAGGCACAGAGAAATTGCTTAGAAAAAAGAAAGGAGAAGCAGTGTTCTCCACATGGAAGAAAACAGTTCTAATCTTTTAGACCCTTAAAAACTGTCTTAATACTTCTTCAGTTTTTGTTTTCTAGTGTTGTTGTAACACATTCTATATCTCTAGGAAAGTATAAAATTGTGGGATTTTACTTCGTGAGTATCGAATTTATTTGAATGTTCCAAAATATATCATGAATGTCTTCAGCTCTAAATACTTTAAAACCCTACCAATAATGTCCAAAACAAATGATCCCTTTTCTGTCATGGACAAGAAGTCCACACATAGTTCTGGGCCAGTACAGTGGCTCAAGAAAGCTATCAAGAATTTGGGGACCATCACTCCCTGAGCCACCATCTCTACATGTGACATTTAACTTTATGATCTTGAGGTAGTTGTTTTACCTACAGGCTGTGTATCCCTGTACCAGATAGAGAAGAGCACAGGGCTTTCTTCTTGTGATGTCTGGCTTTTTTTTTCTTCCTTGGCAGGGATACCTTTTACCAAACATCTCCATGTACATCACATTGACCAGTACTTGGTTACCTGGCCACCTCTAGTTGCAGGAGAAGCTGGCAAGCCCCTGGTGACAGATTTCCTTCCTCAATAGGAAGAAGGCAGATAAAAAGTGGGATGTTGATTGAGCCATCCTACAATATTTACTAAACAAGAGAAATTCAGTTATAATTTTAGTAAATGTATTTGGACCATTTGAGGAATTATTTGGTAGTGGTGGGATGGTGAATGTGAAAGTTTTGTTAGTCCTTAGTTATGTTCTTAAAAATAAGAATTCCCCCATCTCAGTTTGATCAAAGGAGATACATAGTTATATAAACTATTGAAATCTTTTGTTGGAAGGCAAAGTTTAATAATTACTACAGTAAAATCTCTTTGAACTCATTTTCGTAATCTTTTGTGAAATAAAGCAAAGCTTGCACATTCTTTACTCTTGGCACTTTCAAGTTTTCTCAGCCAAGTTGTTAAAAGAATAGTGTATTTTAAGCTAATATTTATTTTGTTCATCTGTTCACCCAGTACAACCTTTCTGCTGTGAGGACAGGATTCTGGCTCTGTGACAGGCGTCTTTTTTGGAGACCCTCCTTCAAGAGCCCTGCTGCCTATAAAAGATAGGTAAGCCTTCTCCCAAGAATTTTTTTTTTTTTTTTTTTTTTTGCCTTCCTTCAGAAAGTGCTTGTGTCATTCACCTGATTGAGTACCTTCATGGTTATCTGACACATGGAAAAATCTCCTTTAATTTTTAAAAAGTTTATATTATTATAGTACATGATACAGTTTTTAGATTATAGTACATTGTACTATCTGATATTAATGGCAGCTGTCAGTTTTATCTGTTTTCCTTTAGCATATCAAAAATACCTACAATACGGATGGTCTTGATTAAATCACTCACAGCATATTCAGAAATGCAAGCCAGAATCATAGAAATAAATTCCACGACAATTTGGAAACTGGCTTTTTCCCTTTTTTTATTATTATTTTATTTTGAACATAAAACTATAGAATCTAAATCATATGACAGGAAAAAAATACTTAAATACATTAGAAAACAAAAGACATACAGAAAGTATGACATGGCAGAGTTCCCGTTGTGGGTCAGCGGTTAACAAACCCACCTAGCATCCATGAGGACGTGTGTTCGATCTCTGGCTTGATCAGTGGGTTAAGGATCCGGCATTGCCCTGACCTGTGATGTAGGTCGCAGATTGGCTCGGATCCTGCGTTGCTGTGGCTGTGGCATAGTCCGGCAGCTACAGCTCCAATTTGACTCCTAGTCTGGGAACCTCCATATGCCACAGCCCTAAAAAGGCAAAAAAAAAAAAAAAAAAAAAGTTCGACATGGCAAAAGAAGTAAAGAACGGGTGGGGGGAGTTGGTCGATGGCGTGGCACTGGAGATGATAGTGATGGTGGTTGCAGAGCTGTTGTGCCCATAGACTCAGTGCTGAAGTGACTCCTACAAGTGCAAGAACAGGAGCAGTAGTGGGTTCAACCAGCAAGCATACTGGTTCTTGGTTTCCTGCAGCTCCAGATGCACATTCTCTTTTGAGGGATGGTAAATCCTCCTTGGGCTCTGTATCTACTGCAGGAACCAGGTGCAGGTTCTAGCTGCAGGAGAAACTGGCTTTTGCTTTATTTTTTTTTCTTTTTTCCAGCTAATTTTTTCCTATATGTTTTGCTAAAAGATTCAAAGTCTTGCCTGCTATTTGATGAAATAACAAACGTGTTAACTGTCATGAGCACAACATTTTTCCTTTATATTGCCACATAATATGTTTACCGTAATCATTTTTCCTTTATATTGCCACATAATATGTTTACCGTAATCATTTTTCCTTTATATTGCCACATAATGTTTACCGTAATCATTTTTCCTTTATATTGCCACATAATATGTTTACCGTAATCATTTTTCCTTTATATTGCCACATAAT
>PVHT021183524.1:21700735-21738950 GCA_004024745.2 Catagonus wagneri
TCCTTTATATTGCCACATAATATGTTTACCGTAATCATTTTTCCTTTATATTGCCACATAATATGTTTACCGTAATCATTTTTCCTTTATATTGCCACATAATATGTTTACCGTAATCATTTTTCCTTTATATTGCCACATAATATGTTTACCGTAATCATTTTTCCTTTATATTGCCACATAATATGTTTACCGTAATTACTGAAATCTTCAGAATCTGAAAAGATACTTAAGGGGCCAGTACTTGGTTTTTAATGTGATCACTTTTCATTGCTCAGTTGAATAAATTATAACTGCTATAAATGCTGTTGGGGTTACAGAAGGTGTTTTCTACTCAAATGCTAATTGAGTGATGATAATGTTACAGAATTTCAAAAGAAAGAAAATCTCTGTTGGAGAGAGATGGAAGAAGTACTGATTGAAAATAACCTTGGGAATAGAAAGGAGAGTTGGACATGTGACCACAAAGACAGGGAGTAGGAAAGTACTTTGACACACTTGTTTGTGATTAGGCAGTTTGTCCAGAAGTAAAGCAGTGGGATGTGTAGCTAGAGCAGCCGATTTGAAGCCAGACTGTAGAGAACACGTGCTTGGCCATGGTTGTGTGACTGATAATGACCTTTAGGGATAGAAACATCCTTCTTGTTCTTTCAAAATGATTATTTTATTGTTCCTGAACGTTTTGCTATGTGGGGAAAAAAGGACATGGCCTTTTCTTCCAGGAACTGACAGTCAACCATGGGAGAAGTACCATTCTTTCAATAAGCATGTCTTAGTACCTTGAGAACCTACTATGTGCCGTGTACTTTCACATCTTGCGTCCCGTTTAGTTTGACTCCATGAGAAAGGATGAAGTATCTTCATTTTTATGCTCTGAGGATATAATAAATATCCAGCTTGCTAGAGTTTTTAATTCATATACTTGTATCTTCAGCTCTGCATCCAAATCTGATCCTAAGCAGTAGCTTTAGGAACGTTAATGTGGGCACGTAATCAGTTCTGCTTGTAAAAACTTAAAACTAAAATCTGTTCATATAAGTATTCTTGATTTTCTTCTTGCTTTTACCTTTTCCCTGTATATCTAATCATTCCTAATCTAGACCAGGAGGTGGCAAAACTATGGCCTGTATGCTAGATCCAGCCTGTGGCCTGTTTTTGTATAGCCTGAAAGCTAAGAATGGTTCTTCCACTTTTAAAATACTTTTAAAAAAACAAAAGATGAAGAATGTATAGCAATGACCACATGAGCCAGAAAAGGCTAAAATATTTCCTGTCTGGCATTTCATGGAAAAAGCTTGATGAAGATCTATACCATACATTTCTTTGATTTTACCTGGTTCCTAGCTATAAGTGAGTTAGCTGTGGGGCTTTTTAAAAATACATAGGTCCCCAGGCCCCACCTTTTGATGATCTGATCTAATAGTCTTTTTTTTTTTCTTTTTTTCTTGAAATGCACAACCTGAATTGTGCCAGAAGACAGTGATATTAAAAATCAAGAAGTTTGGCTACCTGTGTTTAATAGGAAAAAAATGTTTGTTTTATCAAGCAGAGTGATTCTAATGATAGATCTTTAAAGCTTATCTAGTCTCCAAGGATCTTTTCCCATTTCAGTTTTCCAAATAATTACATAGCGACTGCTAAAAGTGCCAGTTCCAAGCTCTTCGGTGGAGATAGGAAAATAAGATAGGGTCTCTTTGTTAAGCTGTTCAGTCTAGTTGGTGGGAGGGGAGAGGTCAAAAATTAAGGGGAAAAAAGTAGGGGAAAATATCACTTAAGAGCCAAGGAAGGAGTTCCTATCGTGGCTCAATGATTAACGAATCTGACTAGGAACCATGAGGTAGCGGGTTCGAACCATGAGCTGTGGTGTGGGCCACAGACGCAGCTTGGATCCCGCGTGGCTGTGGCTGTGTCGTAGGTTGGCAACTACACCTCTGATTGGACCCCTAGCCTGGGAGCCTCCATATGCCGCGGGTGCAGCCCTAGAAAAGCAAAAAAAGCCAAGAAAGTGGTTTGGTCCCACAATGTAGAAGCCCAGATGGAGTCTTTTACCTCTTTCTTAGGAGTAGGCAGGCAACAAAGATCCAAACAGAGAAACTTCAAAGGAGGTAACAGTTTGATCTGAGCCTTAAAAGATAAATGGAGAGTTTAGCATACGAAAGAAAGAAATTTGGAGAAAACTACAAAATTGGATTCCGCCAAGGCCCATATTAGCTCTAAAAAATTTTTTTTTCTAGAGAAGTCTGGAACCCATACAAAGTTTGGAGGTAAGGGCCAGAAACAGCCCTGATAGTGCCTTAGGTTGTCCTTTTCTGCCAGCATTTTTTATTCTTTGTTATTATTAGTAACATTAGGAGTTGAATTTAACAATATAACAAATAGGTTATGATGTAATTGACTTACTGCACTAGTTTAGTTAGGTGGTTTCACTTCTGGCTTAAATAGGCATATTAGTCATTGCTATAAGCAGCTAATGCAGTAGGAGGCATGCTGGACTTAATGAAGGTCTTGCTGCTTACACTAAGACGGACATTGACTTATTGACTTAGTGTGCAGAAACAGTTTCCTCATTTGTGAGAAAAACTACTCGGATTTATTTGCTTTGTTTTGTTTTTTAGCTCGTATGAGATTGTGTATGTGAAAGCAGTGGCACACAAATGCCTTTTTTTCCCTTTTAATTACATTTTTAACCATGTTCTGGGTCAGAGTACTGGTGAACCAGATCCTGCAAATGACACAAAGGTGAACATGGCAAGAAATATTTAAATGGCTACCTTATGGCAAACACTCTTGCAGTAGTCACGTGTCTCTTCTCATGGAGACTGTCAACTATGCCCTTAAGAAACTTACAGTGTAGTGGGAGAACAGACATGTAAATAACTACAGTTTAATAAATGTTTTCTTTGGTGCTTTATATGTATTTACTCATTTATCCTCATAAAAATTCTGCAGTGTGGCCATAGTTCATTAAATCTGTAGTCATTTTAATGGAGATTGAAAAATGTACCCCCAAACCTAAGATAAGATGGGAGGTGTTAAATTTAGCAAAGTCTGGTATTACTACCTCCATTTTACAGATGGGAATCGGGTGCAGGGAAAGACAAGTGATGTGGTGGAGTCGGGATTTGAATCAGGAAGTTTGGCCCTAAAACCCATGTTCTTTTTCACTGCTTCACAATGTCTGCCCTGAAGTAGGGATAAATGAATGGTAGGTAGGTCAAGTAGTGTGGGACTACAGAATAATCAAATTGGTGCTATTATGAAAGATTTGGAGGAGATGATTGCTAAATTGCGTTTAGAATCATGAATGAGATTCCTAAAGAGAGGAGGGGGAATAAAAGTATTGAAAAAGTTAATGTAAAATTTAAGTGGGTGTGGCTTAACGTCTCAGCTCTCCCAGGGCTCCTTTTCATTACTTCCAAAATACCAGATTACCTTATTTGCCTTAACTGCCAAAAATTGTTCGGTGTATTGCATATCAGGGTCTGTCCTTTGAGTTACCTTGTTTTCCAAAGTTACCTCTTCTAGCTGTACCTAATATCTTCAGGGCAGCTGAAGTGATTCTTAGCCCCTGCAAGGCTAAAGCGCATGATGTTAGTTATCTGATTGCTTCCCTGCTCAGCATGACATCTGAGTTTCTACAGAATTTAGTTATTTTACTGTTGAGCTTTCACTGTTTCCCCAGGCCCACACTTAATGGTATAAAAAGATACTTTACTGAATTCCTACCTTAACTTTGTCACAAAGTAATTTGTAACTATTAAAGATAAGTGAAATACAGTGTAAGTAACATTTTGCTATTATAGGGGTTTGGATGTTTGTGAGGATTGGGAGGTTTGAGTTCAGCCCTGTTTACCATACTGTAATGAAATAAGCATGATGTAGCATGGTTAACACAAGTGTCATCGTGTCTATATATCACTGTTTTTATTCTATGTATCTGCTTAGCTTTTAAAGAAGACTTCAGGTTATTGGAACATAATACATTTGTATAATGAAAGAATTTTTTTGCTATAGGAAACCCTCATCTTAGTAATAAGAGCCAATATTTATTGTTTCCTGTGTGCCTAGCACCGTCAAAAGTACTTTTTTACTTTTAATGTATTTACCCCCACAAGGCCACTAATTATTTCTCTCATTTTGTAAACAAGGAAACTAGTGCCTAAAGATGTACTGGGGCTAAGCAGCTTGCCCCCAGAACCCACACTCTTTTTTTTCTTTTTTCTTTTCTCCTCTCATGCTTTTTAGGGCCACACCAGCATACAGAGGTTTCCAGGCAGGGGTCAAATTGGAGCTGTAGCCCAGTCTGTACCACAGCAACACCAGATCCGAGCCGTGTCTGCAACCTGTACCACAGCTTATGGCAATGCCGGATCCTTAACCCATTGATCAAGGCCAGGGATTGAACCTACTGCTGAGCCACAATAGGAATTTCTCCAAAGTCCAGCCCACTCCCCTTACCTGTTTGGTTCTGTCTTCTACAGTACTTGTGATAGTAGGTTCGCATACTGTTTCGTTAATAGATAATAGGCTAGTTGTCCATTGAAAATACTGTAGAGCACTATTCCCGTCAAGATTAAATATAGAAAGAATCATAGTTTCAGTTCTTTGTCTAGTAGTAACATTTTATGAAGATGGATTGATTATCCCTTATTTATCATTGCAAATATTTTTTTTTTCAAACTATTAACACTCCCAATTTGCAGATTTAAAAATGGCACCATATTGTATATGCCTTCTAAAATGTTATTAACAACCTAGGAGTTCCCATCGTGGCACAACGGTTAACAAGTCCGACTAGGAACCATGAGGTTGCGGGTTCGATCCCTGGCCTTGCTCAGTGGGTTAAGGATCCGGTGTTGCTGTGAGCTGTGGTGTAGGTCGCAGACACAGCTCAGATCCTGTGTTGCTGTGGCTGTGGCGTAGGCTGGTGGCTACAGCTCCAATTAGACCCCTAGCCTGGGAACCTCTACCTTCTATGGGTGTGGCTCTAAAAAATGACAAAAGGAAAAAAAATAAAATGTTATTAACAACCTTAATGCCCTGGCCTTTAAAGGCTCTGTAAGTATTTTAATTATCTGATTCTGATTACCTAATTTCAATAGGGATCAAGTAATAATACTTACAACATTGTTGCTATCCCTTGCTCATCCCTCCAACCCTTTTGATAATGTTTCTTATTTGAATGACCTACAGGTCCAGATTTTACTAACATTTAATGAAAGAATGCTTATGTAATAGCAATTATTTTATTCTGTGTATTAAGTGCATCAACAGAACTTGGGGATATTTAGCATTCCTTTTCAGAGCCTAGTGTGGTGCTTATGAAGTAGGTGGATGCTTAATAAAACTTGGTTCAAGTTATGATCATAGAAAATTAATGAACTGTTGATGCCCTTCCGGCAACCCCCACTATCTGGAACACCTCTGAGAATTAAGAAGAAAGTATAAATGGTCTCTAAATAGAAAAAATCCATAGGTAAGTTCATAGACTTTTTTGGAAGCATGTTGGCCCATGGACATTCTTAAATGCATTTTTAGTAGCAGTTAGACTAGGTAGGTTGGCTGGTGCGTGGCAGACATTTTATTAGTAGGTAATGCAGGATGATACCAGACTTTGCATAAATATGTACAGGGGATGGCAGTGTAGCAAGAGGAAAGACAAACACTAAAATCCAATGAAGTGCACTTAGAAATAGCTTGAGCCAACCTAAATTTAGAGCAGATTCCTCTAGATAGTTTAGTTTTCTTTAAAAAAAAATTTTTTTTTACATTTTTATTTTTTTCCATTATACCCAGCTGCACAGCATGGTGACAGGGTTACACATACATATATGGATTCATCACAAGTGGTTAGACATAGTTCCCAGTGCTATACAGTAGGATCTCCTTGCTTTTCCAGCCCAGAGGCAACAGTTTACAACTATTAACCCCAGACCCCCCGACCATCCCACTCCCTCCCCCACCCTTTTGGCAGCCACAAGTCTGTTCTCCAAGTCCTGGATTTTCTTTTCTGCATAAAGGTTCATTTGTGCAGTATATTAGATTCCAGATATTAGTGATATCATATGGTATTTCTTTCTCCTTCTGACTTACTTCACTCAGTATGAGGGTCTCTAATTGCATCCATGTTGCTGCAAATGACATTTATTCTTTTTTATGGCTGAGTAGTATTCCATTGTGTATGTATACCACATCTTCCTAATTCACTCATCTGTCAATGGACATTTGGGTTGTTTCCATGTCTTGACTATTGTGAATAGTGCTGCAATGAACATGCGTGTACAGGTGTCTTTTTCAAGGAAAGTTTTGTCTGGATATATAGCCAACAGTGGGATTGCTGGGTCATGTGGTAGTTCTATGTATAGTTTTCTAAGGTACCTCCATACTGGTTTCCATAGTGGTTGTACCAGCTTACATTCCCACCAACAGTGTAGGAGGGTTCCCTTTTCACCAAAACCCCTCCAGCATTTGTTGTTTGTGGACTTGTTAATGATGGCCATTCTGACTGGTGTGAGATGGTATCTCATGGTAGTTTTGATTTGTATTTCTCTGTTCATCAGTGATGTTGAGCATTTTTTCATGTGCTTGTTGGCCATCTGCATCTCTTCTTTGGAGAACTGTCTATTTAGGTCCTTTGCCCATTTTTCAATGGGGTTCTTGGCTTTTTTGCTGTTGATCTGCATAAGTTGTTTATAGTTTTCTTTTAAAATTGAATACAATGTCTTTTTGGTGAAAAAAGGTATTTTGATGATAATCAGAAATTAAGAGTATAAAACATTTGGAAAAACATTCTATCAAAAGTGAGTAGTATTTTTCGGAGTTCCCTTTGTGGCACAGTGGTTAACAAGTCCGACTAGGAACCATGAGGTTGAGGGTTCGATCCCTGGCCTTGCTCAGTGGGTTAACAATTGGCATTGCCGTGAGTGGTGGTGTAGGTCGCAGACACGGCTTGATCTGTCACTGTAGTGGCTGTGGTGTAGCAGCTACAGCTCCAATTCGACCCCTAGCCTGGGAACCTCCATATACCACGGGTGCGGCCCTAAAAAGCGCCAAAAAAAAAAAAAGTGAGTAGTATTTTTGATGTGTAAAGACAAGACTTTATCTTGGGAAACTTGCCATGTATAGGATACTTTTTAACCTTTAAGAATGTTGGAGTTCCCTTGTGACTCATAGGGTTAGGGATCCAGCGTTGTCAATGCAGCAGCTTGGGTCACTGCTGTGACATGGGTTCGTTCATTCCTTGGCCTGGGAATTTGCACGTGCCATGGATGTCGCCAAAAAAAAAAGTTAATGAGGATTAATGTTTCCTAATTTCATAGATTCCACTTAAGACAAAGTACGAATTGTAGTTTTGACATTTTAATCTATCCATATGTATTTACTTTGCTTTTATTAGCTGTGAGTTAGTGTTTAAGAAAACAAGTTCTGGACTCAGATCTATTTGAATCTCACTTTATTAATTACATGACCATGGAACACAACCTCTATGTCATTTCCTCATTATATAGTTAATGACCAATTACTTTGCACTATGCACTATTTTAGGAGTTAGTGATACATCATTGAACACAGGCAGGTCAAAAAAATCCTTGTTCTCATAGAACTTATCTTTTAGTTGGGACAGATTGACAGCAATATTAATGGATCTGTATTCAGAGGTTATTTTTCAAGTTTAAGCAAGGTCTTAGGCATATAAAGTTTTGTGTATAGTGTGGAATAAATGCGGGCTTCTAAGTGTGTTGAGTACATCGGTCATCTCAAAAATTGGTAGTTAGTCACAATTTTTCATTGATAATATTGAGTGCATAAATTTTGTCAAATACCATTGAGGGGAGTGGAAGATTAGGATGTCAGTTAATCTGTTGTCAATGTATGTACTTTGCTTTTTTTTTTCCAACAGCCACCAAAAAAGACATCCAAAAAAGAAAAACCCAAACAGAAAGCCACTTCTAAAAGTAAAAAATCTGTAAAAAGTGCTAATGTTAAAAAGGCAGATAGCAGCACCACCAAGAAGAATCAAAACAGTTCCAAAAAAGGTATGTTAGAAATGACACACTTTGAGTAACTATAAAGATATAACTTACATGCTATAGCATAGTTTTAAGGATGTGTGGAAAATAGGTAAACTGAAGAACATCGGGGGCAGTTGTATCCCAGTTTTTTACAATTTATAATTTTTCAAAGTTGACAAAAATTCCAGTGCATGTTTTATAGGTAATATAGAGTGGTGGTTTATAATTTTTTGATCTAATGCCCCCTTGAGCATCTGATGAATATTTAAAGAATTGTTCCCTATCTCTCTTGAATGTTAATTTAGTATGTACAAAAATTTATTCTCATGTAATAAAATCTTACAGAAAGTGAATCTGAAGATAGTTCAGATGATGAACCTCTAATTAAAAAATTGAAGAAACCTCCTACAGATGAAGAATTAAAGGAAACAGTAAAGAAGTTATTGGCCAGCGCTAACCTGGAGGAAGTCACAATGAAGCAGATTTGCAAAGAGGTAATTGGACAGATGCTGGGATTGTTTTGCTTTTATTTGACAGTTTTTTCTTTCACCCATCCCTCAATTCAAAGCTACATTCTTGTGTACATTCATTCATTGGACAAATATTTATTGAACACGTCAGTGCTGGGATACCACGTTTCAGTAAAATAGTCAAAGCCTCTGTTCCATCGGAGTCATTTTACAAATAACAGTAGAAGGCATACAGTGACTGTAGTTAAGGTGAGAAATTCCAAACTTCATAGGAAATGTTCTTGTCCTCATCTGGAAACTATTTTTATTGCTGCATCTCTAGGTTATATTAGTTTAAAAAAGCAGAATCCTGTGGACCACCTTATTTTCAGTGTTACTGTGTTAAATGAGATGTTACAGATTAGGTTCTTTAGCTCTTCTGTTACTTCTCAGGAAATAAACTGATCTGGTCTTCAATATGATTCCATAGAGATTCCATCATACTGTATATCAAAATTGGAAGATTTCAAAGCATAGTTTCTCATAGTAGAATGAAATTAAAACTGGAAACATACCAAAGGTGAAATGTTCTTTGAGACATTGATTATTGTTTTGTTTCTTCATTCAGTGTTCTCGGAGCCTCTGTATACACACTACACATCAGGCACCAGGATAGATGTTAGAGGTCAAACTGGAGAAGCCGTTACCTGGCTTCAGCGGTCTAGTGGGAAGAGACAGCTGTGTGGTCTCCGGAGTATTGTGTGTGAGAGCTGTTATAAGAGTGTGGAGGTGCCACCGCCACAGCACAGAGGACCTGCTTGCTACTAGGGGGTGGGGAATCCGAAAAGGCATCTTGGAGCGCCAACATTCATGCAGTTAAAGAGTACTGACACATTAATTTGGCTGAAGACTAGAGTTGGAAGGAATTCTTTACAGAAGTTAGGAAAGAATACTGAAAGTTTCCAGATTTTATATATGCCTTGTTAGAGAATTCGATTTTCTCCATGAGGCTAATGGGGAGTTGGGAGTCTTGAGTAGGTAGGGACCATTCTTTTCAAAGTTATGTTTTCCCATAGGCCTTAACCATAGGAAAGTTGGTAGTTAGACCGATTCAGGGTTGGAGTTTTACAGAGAAAGAATAATGGGCAGAGTAATGTAAATGATTGACTTGGTTTGCAGGGGTTGAGAAGCTGTAGCCTGTGGGCCATTGCAGCACAACCGTACACCTTCAATAAAGTATTGTCCATGGCAGCTTTTATGTTACAATGGCATAGTTGGGTATCTGTGATAGAAACTGCCGCTGGAAAAACTGAAATCATTTACTGTTTAGCCCTTTACGGAAAATGTTTGCTGACCTTAAATTATACAGTAGGAGTGAAGCCAGCAAGGTGTATATGGAAAGCTAGACTAGAAGTCATTTGTGAAGCCAAACAACAGGTGTTAACTTGGGAAGTTTAGAGAGTAAAAATTTCGGAGTAGAGGATTCAGTGATATAACTATCTCTGTGATACAGCTTCAGGGAGGGATTGAGCACTGGAGTTGAGACTGAAACTCATTAGAGTTCAAGCTACGGAACCATAAGTAGTATTAGAAGATGTAGCAGAAGAAATAGGAGGCTATCTAAAAAGTATCTGACAGGTAACCTTAATATGTAAAGAACTTCATTTAACTAAGATCTGTCTAGATATTTTCCTCACCCAGGTTTATTCAACTGATATTCCTATTTTATAAAACACTGAGAATGCATGCTAGTTTTTTTTTTTTTTTTTAATTTTCTGTTCTGTATACAGTATTACTAAAAAACTACTCATTTGCTGTAGAATTCTACATGGTGATTAAAACATACTGTTTGAACTTATATGTAGCTCTTTGTACATAGCACACATTTCCTCATGATCCAAGATAGAGAGAATTAGATTTTTTAATTTAAGGTTGTTTTTCATTTTCACTAGGTATATGAAAATTATCCTGCTTATGACCTAACTGAAAGAAAAGAGTTCATAAAAACAACCGTTAAAGAGGTAAATATATCCACCTTTTCCAACTTTGATCATTTTTAACATAAAAGACAAATTGTGTATCAAATACTGCATATTTTTCAAAATATTCCTATCACTAAGTATCACATTGCATATCTCCTCAAAGTAGATGGGAGTTATCTTCATTCCCATTTTAGAACTTAAATTCTGAACGTTAGTGATGAAACCTGGTCCAACCAAGATGAAGCTGTGGGCTCATAGTGTACACAGGTGGCTGGTCATTTCAAGAGTTCGCACAAGTGCCTGTTCACCAGTTAAAAAGGCAGGAGAGGATCAGTGGTAGCTGATTTCCCCATGGTCATTGGAGTGAAATAGAAGTTAAAAAATAAGATTTTGATTTATGTGTACCAAATATTTTATGTTGGGTATGGAGAAATAATGTTTCTCTTTCATTACAGCTGATTTCTTGAGAAAGAGGACAAAGACAGTTGACTTGTACACATGGATTTAAAGATCTGATTTAAACCATTATACCAGCAAAGAGAATGTATTTCCTTTTCTAAATCCTTGCAAGCATTGTGTTGGTAGAACTTCCCGCTGACCTTTTTATCTTGAGTGTTATATAATTTGAGTTTGCCATTTTAAATTGCATTTCTATGCAGTTTTTAGTTTAAATTTTTGCATGGCAGTAATTGTCCCTTGCTTTTATAGTTGTATTTTGTACATTGGATTTCTTTATATAAGGTTATAGATTCTTGAACTGTATGTAGTTTTTAGTGTGCACTCAATATTAGCTTAAGACATACTTTTAATCAAGTAGAACAGAAACTATTATAACTGGCATTTATACATGCAGAGAATATTGCAGTATTTAGTATATGAAATATTTTGAATACACATCTGTCAGCGTGAACAGTGGCAGTGTGTTCATCATATTAAAAATACACAAGCTTCAGCTGTCCAGGTAACTGAACCAGAACTTTTCTCCTGCATGTGTATATATGTCAAATTGTCAGCATGACAAGAGTGACAGATGTTATTTTTGTATTTTTAAAAACAAATTTGTTGTATATAAAGTTTTTTTATTTCTTTTGTGCAGATCAATTTTTAAATTCATATGAGTAGATATCTTTTAAAAACTGAAATGTCAGTGTTCAGCCAGATGGTATGACGGAGCAGTGAAAGTCAGAATTCAGTGAGTGAGGACTCACTGAAGGAACAGATAGTTCTCTGCTTTGCTTGGGAAGTGTCATCTGTTTGTAGTTTAGTGTTAACTCTGCGACAGTGTGTAGATAGATACATTTTTTATTAAGGATAGACCAAAATCAGCACATCAAAACTTCAGAAATTTGGGAAAGATTGGGGTTAAGTAAAAGCACATTTGGCTTATAATAAATGAATTGATTTTTATTGACTGCTTTTGCCCATATAAAATGCTGGTATTTACAGGAAATCTGGCCACCTTTATAATTACGGTAAAAGTCCCCACTGTAATGCCAGAAGATGATAATGTGTAGATGTGGGTATCTGACAAAGTATTTCTCAAAAGTGATGACAGGATTATTTATGAGTGTTAAAAAAAAATTTAATGTATTCGTGGAATCAGGGGTGTTAAGCTTTAAATTTTGGCCAATCAGGATTCTAAATGATCGGCATACGGACAGACCACTCCTGAATGAGACTGATTTTGTCTTTTAAATTTGACTGTCTTAATCAGTTTATTAAATCTCTGAATTTTAAAATAAAACATGCTGCTTATGCAAGAATTAGGCCTTTGATAAACTATGAGTGTTTAAACTATCTTTGCATCATAGAACAGAAATACATAAAAATGATGTTGACTGTTAACAGGTATTTTCACAGGTTTGACTTGTTTCTTGATAAAGTTATTAAGACATTAGAGAAAAAGTATGCTTAATAAAATGGATTGAATAAACAACTAATGAGACTTAAGAATTGGCCTTTGGTTTTAAATATTTACTTTGTTCTTATAAAAAAACCTTGTCAATAAAAATAACTAAATGCCTTTGTGTGTTTGCATTTGATGTCATATTTCAGAAAAGAGATTTTTAGATGTATTTATTAGCCCTATCGCCTATATAATTTGGAGTGCTCATTAGTGGTACTGTATTACTGCATTACAAAGAAATCATAATAGCTGTTCATCTTACGACCATTTATTTGAGAGGGGATACACAGTAATGCCTGTGACCTAAAAAGGGTTTGGCAGTTGAGAGGATTGATCTCGTGCCTGTGAAGGTTCATAGTGAAGTTGTATCTACTTAAGATGTGCGTTTATTACTACAGTTCACAGTGTATTTGAAAAACAAGTCTTTTTTATTAAGCAGTTTTACACAATTAGCTGTTCACAGTCTTGCAGTTAAAACATTGTGTATGTTCACTGCTTACTCAATTACAAACTCTTTAAACAGCAGTGAAAAAACATAAACCCAAGGAAAAAAATACCATGGTTCCATGTTGGGTGATATCACTTGAGACAGGAACTGAGAGGTTTTTTTGTTTTTTTTTAAATTCACATTTACTGTATGGTTTTCCCCTTGTCTGTAAAAGTACAGGTTTAAGTGCCCAGAAACTAAAGTAATAATTTACCGTGAACAATTTCAGCTTAAAATATTTTTGCATTTTATCACTTGACACATAATATCCTTTAAACATTTTCGTACATAATACTTTAAAGCAGAATACTTCCCAGTCGGTACCATTGAGTCTCATCAGGTAAGCTACATAGCAACATTTTCTTGTTAACTTTGAACCCAATATACTGCTATTGGTTTTTTTCTGATTGTATCATACTTTGATGGGAGGGAGGTATGTCTAAGCTCAGTCTAAAGTTCACTGTATGTTCTTTGCATAAAATAACTTTCTACTAAGAAGCAGACCTTAAATTTTAAAAATACCTAATGTTCTAAAAAGTGATTGTAAGTCATTTTGAGTCCCTTTTTTTAAGCTGACCAGTATACTGAAAGAATTACTCAAAGACTTTTTAAAACAAAAGCACTTATCCATATTTCTGACCTGTAAACTGAAGCTTCCTGAAGTCTGTCCCTGAAAGATGCTTATTTTAAATGACACTTTTTTGTCATGAGTGAAAAAAGAAAAAGTATTTGCCATGTTCTCAGGCTTTTAAGATATGGCTTATAAAATGTGTAATACTTATCATGATATCAGATTTTTCTGCAGTTTTCCAGTGGACCTGCCTATGGAATACTGAAAGCATAGTTCTATAAAAAAAATAGTCCTAGAGACTGAATCAGTTATTTTAAGATGAGGCAGTGGAGGGGGAGGGAGCTTTTATTAAATTATTCTGATAAGATCATTTTGCTAGTGGTTGCCAAAATAAGGCTATTTAAAATGTACCATCTGTCCACACTATCCCTGCCCCATTCTCAGGGATATATCTGTACTGGTAAAGGAATTGGAAATTTCGCTGTTTTGCCAATGAGTACACAAATCTAAAATGTTGTATTATAAAAGATACCTGAATTTAAATTTCTTTTTAATAGCCAATGGGAAGAAATATGTACAATATGAAACAGTCTAGACGTTTCATTTACTTTTGACTGGAGAGTTTGTGCTGTATCCAAAAAGGAAAGATTTCTAAGTTTTAGGTAAAAGCTCAATATTGGAGCTATATAAAAATCTTAAGGCTCACTGGCAAAGATACTGGTAAATTGTCATAGAAGAAAAGTACATGGCTTTATCTTCTGATTCCTGCCTGGTTTCTCAGGGTGAAAATTGGTCAGCTAAAAAAATGTCAGATTTAAAGGGAATCTCCAACCATGGAAGAATCATAACCAAGGTCATAATTTAAGGTTATATTCTGCCTTATTCTGAAATCCAGAAGATTTATGAGCACTAGTCAGACCTGTGGAAAATGCAATTAAATATAAGTGCTTATAAAAGGATTCAGGGGAGAGGCTAGTGCCTTCGGAGTGGTGAAATGGGTTTACACTGCCATGCCTACCACTAGAAACATTTCAGTTTTACTACCCAGAGAGGATTTTTGTTTGATTTGACGAAAGTGAGGTTTAACATGCTTTTCAAACTTTCCCACTTGCCGTTCAGAAGAAAGCTGGGTCCGGACATTCAAATTTAAAATGCTGCAATCTTGCTTGCTTCTCGAACACCACTCAAATATGCCCCTGTAACAGTCTGTGGAAAATGCCTGTTTGTTGCCTGTTTAAAAAAAAAAAAGCAAAACAGCTGTATAATTTGAGATCATGTATAAGGGGTTCAAATGAAAATCAAAAGCTTCTCTGGCCCTCAATATAAAGATAGATGCCACTCCTGTGTGCTCATATTAACACTCAACTCACCCATCATAGCACTTGAACTTTGCTGGTTTATCTCACCATGTTTCACCAAACTCCTTCTACAATGTAGCTGGTACTCCTCCGAAGTTCTCTGTGGCGTTAATATTATCTATGGGTGCTAGGTACTGGAACTAGGCATAACGAGTAAAAACGTAGTCCCTTCCCATGAGACAAGTAATCAGAGTTATTAAAAGCAGTGGTAAATGGGCACAAAAAGTGAACAACAATTAATTCATCTACGGCTGGAGTTTTGCTAGATGGGTATAAATGAGAGGATAGAGTTGAGTTACTCTAAGGATGGATCAGTTCAACAGGAAAGGAGAACTTCTTTTTTTGAGGAGGCTGTAGTGGGTACAGAATAAGCACACCAAAAGGACGGGAAAGCTGACTTGAATTCGTGACTGCAGGGAGGTAATAAAGGCAGATCTGGGAAACGGCGAAGGAAAAGAGTAGCTGAAAAGGAAAGGAGCTACATCATGAAAAGGGAGGATAAGAAAGAATACCTCAAGAACTAATACAGGTTGCATGTCACCTAAACTGATGGCTGGGATGGAGTGGAAAACATCCAGGTGCAAAGACGTTAATAAATGGAGGAATGATCAGGAAGTCAGTGAAATAGTTACTCAGGGGAGAGAGTGACAGAAATGTCAAAGAAATAGGTTTTATAAGAAGATGGCGTAACAACTATATCAAAGCATCGAAGTCAAAAAGCTTCTCGACCCTGCCCATAATCCTTCACACATTAGCCTAACAGGACCATCTCTTAGAAGCAGCTGACAATTGTTGCCTAGCAGCCACTGGGCTGTATTCCTACAAAGCTGGCTCTTCACAGGCCAAGGAGGAATCAACAGCTGGTTTTTAAAATGATATTCTTTTGTAATCTTTCAAAATCCTGAGGAGAGAAAAAGAAATATACTATTTTAACTTATTTCTTATTTTTTATTTTCTGTCTTTTTTAGGGCCACAGGAGCAGTATATGGAGGCTCCCAGGCTAGGGGCCCAATCGGAGCTGTAGCCGCTGGCCTACACCACAGCCAATTTTAGATGAATCTAGGAGAACTGTGTGGCCCCAACTACAATATACAACATATGAAAGCATATGAAAGAGTGAAAGAAAAAATTCACTTTAGTCAGCTAAACTTTGGAGGGGGCAGGGATAACAACAAAGGCAAAAAACAGTGTACCCCCAAAGAACACACTGGCACAATCGCAGAGGCAGAAGCTTGACCAGGGTAAAAACTGGGGACTGGTTTAGAGCACTGAAGAGCAGTTTGGTTCCTCACCAGTTTCCCCACACCCCCTGCTGCCAGGCCCAGTTTTGAGGGGCAGGGCAGGGGTGAGATGCCAAGCAAAATGGGGCTTAAGCATAGCTAAGTGAGGCTTTGCGGGGCCCAGAATGCCAGGATCTGAGCTCCTGTCGTGTAAACAAGAAACTACAAGAAGAGAACTAGAGAGAGATCCTGATGTTTGGGGCCCCAACCACCAGTGATAAGCTTGCTGGAACTTGCAGTTGGCTTTTTTAAAAGCGTCTCTTTCAAACTTGGACAGTCAAGGATTAGACATTTGGACAAATGGGAGGCAGAGGCTAAAGATAACAACAGGAACTAAAGAGCCATGTAAGGAACAAGTTATGAGGAAGAAAATGCTACCAAAAAGGAATAATCTGGGAACGAGAAAGTACGCATAAGAAGCCAAAAATTTAGGAGTTCCCATCGTGGCTCAGGGGAAATGAATCTGATTAGTTTCCATGAGGATGCAGGTCCATCCCTGGCTTCACTCAGTAGGTTAAGGATCTGGCTTTGCCCGGAGCGGTGGGGAAGGTTAGAGATGTGGCTCGGATCTGGCATGGCTGTGGCATAAGCCAGCAGCTACAGCTCCAATTCAACCCCTAGCCTGGGAACCTCCACATGCTGTGGAAGTGGCATTTTAAAAGTCGATTCAAGGGTTATAAAGTCTCCCTACCCTCAAGTAAAATAAAAAGACAAAGATGAACAGCAGCAAAGAAAATGAGATTAATTCAAGAACTCCAATATATGAAATAGGAGATCCAGAAATGAGAGGAAAAGTTGTGAGAAGAAAATGATGTGTAAGAAAATCTAGAATGAAGGATATAAGCTCCAAGGTTACAAGGAATTCAAAAAAAAAAAAAAAAACACACAAAGGATCAGAAATCAGTACTGGTGAGGATGTGAAGAAACTGGAACCTTTATGTGCTGTGTGCAGCAGTGCAGCTGCTGTGGAAAACAGCATGGTGGTGTCTCTATAAAATAATGATGGAATTAATGTATATGATCCAGCACTTCTACTTCTGGGTATATACCCCAAATAACAGAAAGCAGGTTCTTGAAGAGTTACTTGTACACAACAGCCAAGAAAGATGGAAGTAACTTAAGCATCCATGACAGATGAATGGATAAACAAAATGTGAGATATACAGGAGTACCATTTAGTCTTAAAAAAAGAAGTATATTCTGACATATGGATGTCAACATGGATGAACCCTGAGGGACATTAAGCTAAGTGAAATTAGCCAGTCACAAAAAGACAAATACTGTATGATTCCACTTACATGATAAAGTCCCTAAAACAAAGAGAAAGAAAATTGAGTGGTGGTTGCTGGGGGCGGGGAGGGCAGTGTTGTGTTTAATGGGCGGAGTTTCAGATCTCCAGCATAAAAAGGTCCTGGAGATGGATGGTGGCAGTGGTTGTACAACAATGTGCATGTGTTTAAGTCACTTCACTGCACACTTGAAAACTGTTAGGGCGGCAAACTTTCTGTTGTTTGCCACAGTTTAAAAAAATAAATATCTTAGAGCAGGACCTAGGAAATAAAAATCCCAAGCCTGGAAAGTGGAAAGGAGTCCCGGGGAGGCCAGTGCTGCAGGATCCCTGAGATCAGCCAGCAGAGGGAGCAGAGAGACGGAACCTCCAGGCCGGCCACAGGGATTCCAGAGTGTGCAAGAGTGAGAGGAGGCTTAAGGAGCCGTATAGAAACAACTCAGCCAATGAAAAAAGAGGCCACGATGACTGGAGAGAAAGCAGCTGGGTACGGAAGGCATCCCTTCCCTGCTCAGCAGCAAGCAGCCACACCGTAGGAGCACTGACACCGATTTAATCAAGTGTGAAATAACCAGGGTGCAGGCAGACCCAGTGGGCTACATCTTCAACCTGGTAGGGAGTTGGAAGATAATGTCTAACTTCCCCTTTTTTTTTAAATTTTAAATGATTTTTTATGTTTTCCATTAGAGCTGGTTTACTGTGTTCTGTCACTTTCTACTATACAGCAAAGTGACCCAGTCACACACACACACACACACATATATATATACACACATTCTTTTTCTCACATTATCCTCCATCGTGTTCCATCATGTGACTAGATATAGTTCCCTGTGCTGTACAGCAGGATCTCACTGCTTATCCACCCCAAATGCAATAGTTTGCATCTATTAATCCCAAACTCACGGTCCATCCTGGTCCATCCCACTCCCTCCCCCTCCCCCTTGGAAACCGGAAGCCTGTTCTCCAAGTCCATGAGTTTCTTTTCAGTGGAAAGGTTCGTACGTTCATTGCATCATTATTCACAACAGCCAAGACATGGAAATGACCTAAATATCTATCGACAAATGAATGGATTAAGAAGATGTGGTATATATACACAATGGAATACTACTCAGCCATTAAAAAGAACAAAATAATGTCTAACTTCTTAGATGAGAAGATGACAATATAAATACCATCAAGCATGAAGTAAATTCCAGAAGAAAGAGCAGAAAGAATTAACAACGGCTGTTTTGGAAGTTGGAGGAAGACGTTGCCAAGGCACCTGCCTTTTTTTTTTTTTTTTTATCTTTTGTCATTTTAGGGCCACACCCGCAGCATGTGGAGGTTCCCAGGCTAGGGGTCCAATCAGAGCTACAGCTGCCGGCCCACACCACAGCCACAGCAACGTGGGACCCAAGCTGCGTCTGCAACCTACACCACAGCTCACGGCAACGCCGGATCGTTAAACCACTGAGCAAGGACAGGGATCAAACCCACAACCTCACAGTTCCCAGTCGGATTCGTTAACCACTGAGCCACGACGGAAACTCCTACCTGCCATTTTCGCTGTCAGACTTCTGATGGTATTTGACATTGCTTTTTTTTTTAATAATGATTTTTATTTTTTCCATTATAGCTGGTCTACAGTGTTCTGTCAATTTTCTACTGTACATCAAGGTGACCCAGTCTCACATACATGTATACATTCCTTTTTCTCATGTTATCATGCTCCATCATAAGTGACTAGGTATAGTTCTCAGTGCTATACAGCAGGATCTCACGGACTGGGAATCTGGGATTAATAGATGGATAAGCAATGACACTGCTTTTATGCTCTGGACATAGAGCTCTTTAATTAACAGCAAGTGAGTAAACTGAAAGGAATCAGAATTGGGGTTACCACACGTACCTCGCCAGCAAAGAAGATGGTTCCTTGTATTTCTTCAGCAATGATGTCGTAGGCCTCACCACTGCCCCCTGTCTTCACAAAACTGTATGCCATCTGGATCCAGGGGTCTGTGCTCCACCGGGTGACAAAATACTTTGTGGGATCCGGGACTTCCTGTGTCAGGTAGAAGGTATCATAAAACAGGATCAAGAAGGGACTTAGACTCGATGCAACCCAACAAATGAAATGACAGCCTCCCTCCATCTCGGAAGAGGGCTGATTCTGCAGCATGCTGAGCCAGCACGTTCCTTTCGCCCCCCCGCTGCTCCTCCACCCAGGCCCCGAATCTGTGCATCCTTCTCTGCCGCTGTCCCATCCCTCGCCCCAACACACATCTCACTTCAATACTCAATCCTTCCGGCTGGAGGCACATCCCCCACCTCCCGAGGGCCATCAAATGGCAGAGCTGAGGTAGGCCCTGCTCCTGGGGCCTGAACCACGCTGGCCCAGGGAGGTGAGGGACAGGCAGAGAGCCCTAGCTGGAGTCCTCACCAGGCTTCTCCACAAAACAGCTTCACAGGACATATGTCACATAATTTCGTAGGCTGACCTCTGCCAAGTGCCACCATAAGATCCATTTCAATGGAAACTGTGTGCTAAGTTCTAAGTAACTGATTTGAAAACAAATTTTTGGACAAAAGCCCCAAGCTGGAATGGCTATTTATGTCATTTCATTCATTTCTACTTCTGCTCCTTTATTTGAAAAAGACAGATGTCATGCCATTTAGAAATCTCCAGAGATTTTGAGATTTAGTCAGTTGGCAAATAGAACGTACGCTGAACTGGAGTTCTCATTGTGGCTCAGCAGTTAACGAACCCGACAAGCATCCATGAGGATGCAGGTTCGATCCCTGGCCTCGCTCAGTGGGTAAAGGATCTGGCATTGCCGTGAGCTGTGCTGTAGGTCACAGACACGGCTCAGATCCCGTGTTGCTATGGCTGAGGTGTAGGCCGGCAGCTGTAGCTCTGATTGGATCCCTAGCCCGGGAACCTCCATATGCCGTAAGTGCAGCCCTAGAAAGACAAAAAAAAAAAAAAAGAAAGAAAAGCAAGTACCGACCTTGAACTAACTGGAGAAAAGGGAGAAAAGAGACTAGCTGTGGGGTACCAGAAAATTAGACATTTGTCCTTTGGAATGGAAAGCTGTCGTCAAGGCTCATTAGGGTTTGGGTAAAGGCAGAGTCAGTGGAAAATGCTGAGGCTTTTACCTCCTTAGGAAAGAAAAGGGGTGTGCATGATGTAAGAAAGAAGGGAAGGCAGTGGTATACAAGGAGGAATGGAGTGCTATTATGGGCTGCATTGTGACTCCCCCCAAAAAAAATTTGTATGATGAAACCCTAACCCTCAGTACTTCAGAATGTGACTGTATCTCAGACAGGGCCTTTAACGAGGTCATTAAGCCAAAATAAGGTCACTGGGGTGGGCCTTAATCCCATATGACAGGTGTCTAAGAGGAGATGGGAACAGAGCTGTGGCCACATAAGGACACACAGGGAGAAGGCAGCCATCCCTGAGCCCAGGAGAGAGGCCTTAGGAGAAACCAACCCCTCAATCTGGTGACACCTTCATCGTGGACTTCTAGCCCCCAGAATTGTGAGACAGTAAATTGCTGTTGCTTGAACTGCCCGGTCGGTGGTATTTTGTTACAGCAGCCTGAGCAAATGAACCCAGGCACTTAAGTGGAAAGGTGGACATTGAAAGGGACAAGAAGAATGTGGCCCGCTGCCTTCTCGGTACTGATGACTTTGCTTTGGGGCCACCCTACGCCCAGGAGCAGGGGGAGTTAATGGCAAGCGTGTCTGACCTGTTCCTTAAACAGCTCGCGCAGGCTGGCCATGCACTGCTGCAGCACCTGCTTGTCCTCCAGGCTCCTGACAGCCGCCACCGCCTCCCCCGTGATCACCGACATCAACACGCTGTGCTGCTTCTGGAACGTGACAGGGAAAAGCACTTTACGCTTTGGGCATGAAAATCTCTGGGTGTCAGGTTCCAAAGAGGTAAGGCGCTCATTCTCACACATCAAACGGCATCATTTCCTACAGTCCCGCCGCCTCTTTTCCATCACCCCGGCCATGATTCTCACACATAAGCATCATTCATCTACAGATTTTACTGTTCCCTGCTGGAACAGAAGTAGTATAAATATCCAAATTCGAGTTCTCTTGGCTTTTCCCTTCTCAGAACTTGTTTTAGAAGAAGCAGAATGAGACTGAGAAGGAAAGTTTGTAGATAAAATAATGGGGAAAAAAAAAATCTCAAATGGTACCCACACGTTGCCTTTGGCTCCCATGTGAAACCTTTTAAGATAAAAGTGTCTTGGAACAAAGAGGCAGCAGGAAAAAAACAACTGTGATTCTCCAGCAGGACATCAACACCAACGTCATTTTCATGTCTTGGGTGTGTCACCTCCACATCTTCCTTCCCCACCAATCATGTCTGCCCCTTCCAAGACCCGCCCTCACCTGGGCCAATCGCATCCCACCCCTCAACCCGGGCTCCCTGGAGGACCCTCGAGAGTAGCTTCGGGTACCACTCATCACTGTGCTGCTGCCATTTCCCCCTAAGAGGAATTCTTCCTCCAGCCTGAAATAACACACTTCGGCAGCAACGAATTCACTTTCCAGGGAGCAACACAGGTACTTCAGGAAAATACGGCAGATATTAGGGCCTCTTCCCTACAGGACAACGTTCCAGTCCAAAAGCTCCCTCCCCCCCAAAATCTAACAGACATCCAGAGTGCCCACTGTGTCCAGTAGTTCCTGGGCTTGACACATGAATGGTTACCAAACGAAACTCTAAACTGTTATTAAGCAAATTCAAAGCACCTTTTGCCAATGTTTTTACCTGGGGATCCATGTCATAGAACACGGCAAAGAGCCCTCGCTTGCTGGCACTTGGAGGAACGTGACCAAAAAAGTCAGCCCCTTGAACTTTACTGTCCCAAAATCTATAAGGAAATTGCAAGGCAATCTGGAAAGCAAGCAAGAGAAAGATGGTTAAGAGTTTCTTGAATCAAAAGCACAGCAATCTCTCAGTCGCAAACTATAGCTTTTAAACACATCCATTAAAAAAAAATGTTCCAAAAATCCCCAAACATTTCTAAATACTCCTTCCCATTCTCCTACCTCCTCTGCCCTCTCTGTGAACATCTGGCTTTATATACCACTCAGTCCTGTGCACCTAAAAATAATGGAGGGGGACCCACTGACAAATTCCAGGCTAATCTGAAGATGCAAAGCATCCCTTAGCCTTGGTCTGGAAGTTTAGGTCCATGAGATACATTCTTACTACTCATAGGTCTACATGTAGCACTGGCAGATTCTGCTAAAGGAGCTTTTTCAAAGCAGAGGAAGCAAAACATTCTTGCCTCCTTGGGGCCAATTAGTGGAGGGTAGAGGAGAAAGCAGCAGGGAAAAAAAAGGGGGGGGGGACTGCTTATTTATATACCCAGTTCAAATTCTGAATTGCGAAGGGTCATTCTCCTAAAATCAAAACTCGCAGACCTCAGCCAGCTCTGCTCTTCTTGTTCTGATAAATCCTTTTGTATTTTTCATGAACAGTCACTCAAATGAAAAGGAAATCTTTGAATCTGATTGGAGACAAAAATTACCCACCTCTTCCCCATATCAGAAGTTAAGGAAACCCTGTCCCCTGACACTCATCTCTCTAGTTCTGAGGCTTAAGTAATCCAGTCACCTTTTCAATGATGCCTGCGCCTAAGCTGTTGATAGCTTTCATCTTCTTGTCTGACAATGGTGGATTGAACTGAATGGCACCTTTCTGCAGCAAGGCCAGTGGGACAGTGACTAGCACCTGTGGGAAACAATGAATGGTTAACATACAAACAGCAAGTGAACCTGATTCTCAGTGGGTTGGTTTCCAGGAAAATCTCAGAGCCTAAAGAACCTCCCTTTCTACATCCAGTCATGAGATAACTAACATCCTATTTGCTATACTAGTAAGAACAAGGGTTGCAATGTACAGTTGTACAGGTTGTTCACTGTACAAAAGTGATTGGCTGAGCACAAGCAACATTCCCATGGAGGAATCTGCATTAAGGTTTGGATGGTTAATAATAACCCTGGATAAGAGGAGTCAGCAGATCTCAATCCTCAAAAGCAAAGTTGTAAGAGGAAATGGCACTAAATACGGAGTCAAGAGAACTAGATTTTGTCTATCACTTCTTTTTTTTTTGCTTTTTTTAAGACCACACCCACGGCATATGGAGGCTCCCAGGCTAGAGGTCGAATCAGAGCTGTAGCCGCTGGCTTACGCCACAGCCACAGCAATGCCAGATCTGAGCTGCGTCTGCAACCTACACCACAGCTCACGGCGACGCCAGATCCTTAACCCACTGAGCAAGACCAGGGATCGAACCCACAACCTCACGGTTCCTAGTCGGATTCCTTAACCTCTGTGCCACGACGGGAACTCCCTATCACTTCCGACACTTTCTAATATGCAGACAAGGTAAGAGTTGACTTACTAGCCTTAAAGGATTGGAGAAATGATTAAAACTGAAACTCTTAAACATATACATCAATATGCTTCCTAAATGGTAAAGCACATCACAAACATGAGGGATTAATACCATCAAGTAAAGTCACACTTTTTTTTTTTTAAAAAACAAGGAAGCAATTTATGCAGTTTTTCAGCTGGCTCACACAATCACTTACAGCCTTCAAGAAGGAATCGCAAAACCAGACCATCGACAGGAGCTGCTGGCTCTCCAGACAATCAGCAAATGTCTGGCTCCAGAAACTGTTACCATTGTCACAATCAGGGGCCATTACTACTGCTCCCAGCACCAGAAACACGCCACTTCTAGAACACGCTGCACCAGCAAGAGGGATGCCTCGTGCCCTGCCGCCTGACTCCCCTTGCAGTGAGTGAGTGAGGGGACCCCGGGAGCGCCGCTGCCCCTGCTGCGGAAAAGCTCAGCACCCAGACCCTTCTGCTTAGTAGCAGAAGTGGTGCAAAAGCCATACGACACCTTCCAAATCTCATGGAAGTTCCTGCCTGGCCGGACCTAATTCATATTTAGACCCTCAGTCTGGGAAGTGTAAGTGTATATGGTTCGACCCCGCGTGGTACAGGACAACACGGTCGGATGAGAGTGGAGCTGGGCACCCCAGGACCCCATCTACTGCTGCCCTCTTCAAAGACTTAGTCTGTCCGCCAGGAACCTGAACTCCAGGATCACGGGATGTTGAGAGCTTTTCCTGGGACTTTTGTCGCTATTCTCCACCATGTGAAAAGTAAGTATAAAAAACATGTCCTCTCTCCTCTGTGGGATTATAGCTAATAGTTGCCATCACACACACACACACACAAAAGGAACAATTACCCTCTCAGGTATATTGAACTGCAAGGAAGTAAGATCTAGAATGTTTTCTTAATGCCAAAGGAAAGCTTTCAGAAGCACATAAAACGTCGGTAAACAAAGAGGCACAAAAAAAAAAAAGCATACCCTGGTGAGGAACTAACACTGGGACCCAATGGAAGCAGCCAAGACTGAATCACAGTTTGTGGAACATTTATTGGTATATCCTGTTGGCCTGGAAATCTTTCACTTATAAGCTGGGGAAACTTCCGATTGAAACCGTGGGATGTGTGCTGACTATGAAAAATATTTGCTTTAATCATTTCAGAGCAGGCTTTGTATCACAGCCTGCAACTATGCTCTAATTTCTCTAAAGAGCCAGAATACAAAGAAAGAAGGGCAAATATGCCTGGTCAGGGTCAGGCAGAGAGTGACCACACCCAGGATTGAAGCCCACCTAGCACATTGTCCTGGATGCTAAGAGGCAAAGTCACAAAATACCAGAGGCTGTGCGCTCAGCCAACTTGCAACTTTATGAGGTGGTACTTAAAAAACAAAACAAAACAAAAAAAACCTTTTACTACTAGAAAGAATATTAGATATTCGCCTGATTCTCACTAGCAGACTCAGATAAGGACACTATTGTTCAATGGGTCTCAACTCTGGTCGCATGTTGGAATCACTTGGGAAGCTTTAAAACATGACCAGGGAGTTCCTGCTGTGGCACAAGGCTCCATCGTCAAGGATACACGTGGTTAAGGATCCAGGCTGTCTTTGGGCAGCACAGGTTTGACCCCGGCCAGGTGCAGCGGGTTAAGGATCCAGCACTGCCGCAGCACAGCTGCAGCTCTGATTCAGTCCGTGGCCTGGGAGTTTCCACACGCTGAGAGTGTGACCACAAAACAAAACAAAACAAAACAAAACAAAGCATGACCAGACCGATTCAGCAAGAACCTTTGTGGGGTGGGACTTTACAACCTTTCTTTTCAAGCACCTCCCAGGTGATTCTAAGGTGCAGGCAGCCAGGACTGAGAACTTACTGTTAGTCCAAAGTCCACATGACCAGTACTAACTGTCCAGCTAGTTAACGGCAAGAATATGAGGACCCATCCCCCCCCTTTTTTTGTGCTTTTTAGGGCAGCACCCATGAGGTTCCCAGGCTAGGGGTCTAATAGGAGCTACAGCTGCCAGCCTACACCACAGCCACAGCAACGCAGGATCCGAGCCGCGTCTGCGACCTGCACCACAGCTCTCGGCAATGCCAGATTCTTAATCCACTGAGAGAGCCAGGGATCGAACTCACAAACTTATGGTTCCTAGTGGGATTCGTTTCCACTGCACCAGGACGGGAACTCCTAGACTCACATCGTTCTCATTTGACATGCAATCCTTCATTTCATGCAGAGTATCAAGGACTGTGAAATATTTTTAGTTAAATGAAAAATATAAAACTCTAGGCACTGGCTATGTAGTTTGTCAGTTACACTTTTTGGTAATCAATTCAGACTGCTAATTTTCTTTTTCTTTTTAGGGCGACACACTTGGCATACGGAAGTGCCTGGAGCCAGGAGTCAAACCAGAGCTGCAGCTGCCAGCTTATGCTACAGCCACAGCAACGCCAGATCTGAGCTGCATCTGCAACCTACACTGCAGCTTGGGCCAATGCTGAATCTTTAACCCACTGAGGAAGGCCAGGGATCAAACCCACATCCTCATGGACACTGTGTTGGGTTTTTAACCCACTGAGCCACAACATGAACTCCCAGAGAACTAAAATTAAATAAATCTATGGGGTTTATTAATCTCCCTCCACTCCAACACTTTGTTTTCCAACACCATGGAAATCTCAGTGTATTTCATATATTACATTACAGCTCCTTTCACTGTCTGCCTACTAAAGCTGCTTACAAAAAATTCAAATGATAAAAAAGTATTTCTGCCAGTTTTAAGATAGAAACAGAGTGTTCTTGATTTGAAAAAAGGTTCCATAGTACAGAAACACCCAACTTGCAAACCACCTTTTTTTTTTGTCTTTTTAGGGCCACACCCGCGGCACATGGAAGTTCCCGGGCTAGGAGTCGAATCGAAGCTGTAGCCATGGGCCACAGCCACAGCAAAGTGGAATCCAAGCCAAATCTGCAACCTACACCACAGCTCAAGGCGACACTGGATCCTTTAACCGACGGAGTGAGGCCAGAGATTGACCCCGTGTCCTCATGGATACTAGTTGGGTTCGTTACCACTGAGTCACAATGGTAAACCACTGTTTTAAACAAAGTAAAACAGGTTTTTTTTTTAATGCAGGACTTCTCAGAGCCTTTAATATGTTATTCAACCCTAAACATAGACCGTAGTATATACTACTTTCCAAACTTATTTGGCCAAAGAATTTCTTTTCTTGTTCAACTCTCAAAACTAATGTATCATAGAAGTCACTCAGAAACACTTCAGAATTCCACCTGCCATGGCATCTATATAGCATTCAAATAATTAAATCAGTTTTGCGCATCCACGTGCAATCGAGTGGAGATACAGAGCTCTCCAGAGGTCACACAAGGCTCCAGGCAGATGGCCAAGCAGGAAGGACTGGTCTCCTTACTCCCGAGCCCTTGACAGAACCCAGCGGAATCACAGCACTTACCTTTTGTGCTGTACACCGCGTCCCATCTGTGGTGGTTACTTGAACTTCATCTCCAGAATAATCAATACTCTGTACCTGCTCAAGAAGAGCAATTATGAAACACATAATAGGGATGGAACCATGTAACCCAGAATTCCAGTTCTCTTATTATGGGAGTTTCTATTTCCACGGCTATGGGGAATCATTTCCTGGCATTCCAAGAACTAAACAACAGTTATCGATTACTTCTGGGAACTTTCATTCGGCCATTAACATTTACAAACAATATGTGAGAATATACAAAATCTCCATAATAGCACGTGAACTGACATATATACATACATACATATATGTAAATAATTGCCTCTATGATTATAACCACATACAAGACAATTTCAATTTCACAGGGACAAAAATTGGAAGAGATAATGGAAGAGTGAAAATAACTCACTAGGTCAGGGAGGTTGTGAGCAACCAGAATACTTAATTAATAATGAAAATGCAGCTCAGCCATATTGTTTCCAAATGACAGCAGCTACCTTATTGACATGGATAATGCGAATGATCATAGTATCAAAAGTACTTGGAGAGGAAGTTCCCGTTGTGGTGCAGCAGAAACAAATCCGACTAGTATCCATGAGGATGAGGGTTCAATCCCTGGCCTTGATCAGTGGGTTGGGGATCCGGCGTTGTCCTGAGCTGTGTGGTGTAGGTTGCAGACTTGGCTCGGATCCCACTTTGCTGTGACTGTGGTGTAGGCCAGCAGCTGTAGCTCCAATTCACCCCCTAGCCTGGGAACTTCCATATGCCATGGGTGCAGCCCTAAAAAGCAAAAAAAAAGTACTTGGAGACCCTGGCTGAACACCAAAGCTGACACCTGTCCCCTGCGTAATCCACACGCCCCATATTTCTCATCCTCCAAACGCCACCAAGCCAGAGGCTCCCACCGCTGTCAGTACTCACAGGAGACCTGAGCCGAATGTCTAGACCCTCTGCCAGTTTTTCTATGATGACGGAGTAGCCGGGAGTGAGGAGGGTGTGGTCACCAGCAAACTGGGCAAAGAATTCATTGTGGTCCCAGGAGCGAGCAGACACCTGGCAAACATTAGGAGAGGTTGGGAAATGAGGTGTAAACCCTTGAGCCTGTGTCTAAAGGACAAAAAAGGAGCCCAAGGTGGGAAAGGCCACCCCAGGGCAGAGGGCAAAACAAAAAGGAAGCGGAGAGGGGAGAAGAATGTACAGATAAACCCGGAAGGAGACCACCCGCGGGGGAATGAAATCTCTCAATAACGCCCAGCTTTAGAACCAAAAGTAGCTATGGCCTGGGCATGGGTCCCACTCTGTGATAAAATGAAAGGGGTGGAGTTCCCTGGTGGCTCGGTGGGGTATGGATCTGGCATTGTCACTGCTGTGGCTCTGATTCAATCCCTGGCCCAAGAACTTGTGCATGCCCCAGGTTCAGCCAAAAAAAGAAAGGAAAAAAAAGGAAGGTGTATTTTGCATCAACAACCCTGGCAAAAGAGAATTATATGAGAGGAAAACTACATTTGGTCATTTCCATATATACTATGCCATCCAGACGTCTTCAATACGGCAAGTCCAAAGAAGGTGAAATGCAGCATGATTTTGAAAAAGATGCTATTCTTATCCCAAAGAATCACCAAATGGAAATATTAATTGTCCCGAAGAGGATAATGAGGCCAGGGGTCATCCATGCCACCTCTATTCAAAATACAGACGATCCAAGTACCAGGGTCACAGCTGGTGGCATGAATTGGGCAACTTTAAACTTATTTTAAGCAAGGTGAACAGATCCTAAAAGCAAAGATACCCTATTCTGCATCTTTGTGTTTTCAGACCATGGCACTGGAAATGCTTGGAGAGCCCCGGAGGAGGGCAGTGAACACAGGCTCCCCGACTCGGTCCCACAGCCTCCTGCATTCAGGTTTATACACTGAGCGTCTTCACAGGTATTACTCGAAGAAACGTTTCTCTTGCTTTATATAAAAAAAAAAAACTTGGGAGTTCCCATCACGGCTCAGCGGTAACGAACCCGAATGGCATCCACGAGGACACGGGTTCCATCCCTGGCCTCGGTCAGTGGGTCAGGGATCCAGCACTGCCACGAGCTGTGGTGTAGGTTGCAGACTTGGCTCAGATCCTGCATTGCTGCTGCTGTGGTGTAGGCTGGCAGCTGTAGCTCCGATTCTCCCCCTAGCCTGGAAACTTCCATGTGCCATGGGTGCGGCCCTAAAAAGACAAAAAATAAAAACCACTGTGGGGTTCACAGACTCTAAAGTGACAGTTTTTCCAAACTTTTAAGCAGCAGAAACGTTGTTCCCTGTTTATCCAGACCACCTTGGGCTCAATATTTCCATATAGAAGACCGAAACGTACAGAGGAACAAGCATGTTCAAAGCACACCTGGTGGAGGTTGCTGCCACAGGCGTATTCCAGGTTACTGAGATGGAACTGGAGGACCTGCTCCTCCAGCTCACTGAACTGGATTCCAGATTCCTTAATAAAAGCTTTGTAGATCTCCTCTATCTTTTCTGCAATAGAAATGGAGCACAACAGAAAGAAAAAAAAACAGAAACAGCTTTAGCATTATTCTCAAATTCCTCATCTTTGCATTCAACCTCCTTCAACCCCCAAAGCCCCAAACTTCCAAGGCTTTTCCCCGGGAAGGGGTATCAGTCTTGATAAGGTTGGTTCTTCTTGATAAGTAAACTCTTTTATCTTTACAGGGAACAAAGTCATGCGGGTTCTATGTCTTCAACCATGTTTCATTCCTGCTGTGCCGAGCAACTGTTTCTTCTTTTGCAAGATAACAGGAAAAGTAACACTTGCACATACCAAGAGAGGGGACTCCCATCCCTATCTGCTCCTTCTGCCATCACCTTATAGTCAGGTCCTTAGAACATCTCGCTTCAATTAAGAGAACTATTACAGACTGACTACTGGCTCTCTTCTCTCCCAAACATTCCAAGTATTCCGTTATGGACTTGCATCACGCCAACCCTCTGTCTCAACATCTTTAATGACTGGTTCTCCAGTGCCTATGTAATGAATTCCAAAACCCACAGCCAGACAGTGTTAGCACATTTTTAGCCTTTCCAAACACAGCAAACACTACTTGCCCACTCACAGGCTCTTCGGTGCTGCTGCTCAGACTTCTGGTAAATGCCAATGCTTCCAAGTCTGCTACTGCCACTCCCCTCCCCGGAATGCCCTCCCACCCCTGGTCCCATCCATCCTTTACAGACCAGCATCACTACCGGCCTCAGGAGCCGCTCCTTGGTTATCAGCCCCCCGCACACATCTACCCCATTTAACGGGAATTCTCAGCTACATATGCACCACCTGATGATATCCTTCCAATGGACTGTCTTAGATGCTTTCTGGGGGTGGGGATGGGGGATAAGAATCTTAGCACAAGTCCCTTCTTTATAACCTTCTCAGTGATGGCCATCCAGCATGTACATCGCAGACCCAAAGCGTTATACAGCTCAAAGCATTACAAAGCATTAGACAGGTGCTCGACTTAGAAACAGAACTGAGTATCAACAGTTATTTTTTTTTTTTTTTGGACAACTTAAGGTTCTCATTAAAATGTTCCATTATTTTGCCAGAGGTCCATGGCACCACTGGATTTGCGCTAGGCTTTTGCCCCTAGACCACTGGGCTTTTTTTCCCACTTTCAGTGCCTTCTTGTAGCAGCCCCATTCCTGCCCCCTGCTATGTAGTTTCTGTTTCTCTTTAGGATTGGCAGAGGTTTGGAAAGAACCAAAACTGCAAGAATAGTATATAAAATTAAAGTGTAAACAGATTGAGAGACGCCTCAGTGTGATTGCTCCATAAATATTATTTAAAAGCCTTAGTACACTGGCTCTGTGAAAGTCACTCTCACTTCTTAGTATTTATATTTTTGGCTTTCAGCTAAATGCTAATGAGGTGAGAACTCAGACAGCTGATGGCCTGCTGGGCGGGCTCCACTGTAACCTCATGCAGAGATGTGACTGCACTATTAGTAAAGCTTTTCAAAAAATATATTAGTAAGACGAAGCACACAGTAAGTGTCGCTGATCCTCCCGTAATAACTTGTTTTGAGTAAAGCCAAGACAAAGCTATAGTACTATTAACTTTTGTATCTGGTGACCCTGAAAGAATCGTAACGAACCCCCTCCCCCCCGCCCCAGTGACTGTCACACCGGTGCAAAAACACTAACCAGATTCTGAGAACATCCTGCAAGTCAGCCTAGTCACCGTCCTCAATTCCAGAAAATTCGGCAACTCACCACTTGGTCTGGGCACGACCCCAGTAAGTTTCTAAAAATAATTCTGTCGTGGTTTGTCGGTCAACACGCACTAGGGGCAATTACAATGCGGACGGTCTCAGGGGTGGAAGGTGTGGACGGGGGGAGAATAAAAAGGAGAGACGGTCCCTGCTACTGTGAAGTTTATCCCAAACAGATGGAGCGTATCCCAGAGCGAAGAGCCGCTAACCCTCAAACAGAAACATGCAGTCGAAGCAGCTTAACATCCTGCCAACTGAGCTCAAACGCTCCTGCTGTAAGAAACTCCGGCATGTCTCCGAGAACGACAAGTAAAGACGTTCAGGTCATAAAATTGTAGGTTAAATAAGTATCAATTTAAGAAGTAACAGAGTAAGAACTCAGCTGGTGCCCTCAGGGCAATGAGCTGTTACAGTCAGGTTTTCCAAAGGGTTGTGGTTAACACTGGCCATCTAGTACCATAACCTAAAATTTCTGAATTAAAATTCTTAAGTTACAAAGCACATTTTTGCGTCCTTAAAATACAGTGGGAAAAAATCTTAACCTACTGGACAAAAAAGGAAAAGAAATTCTGAAACACAGACACTCTTATCTAGGAGTTCCCGTTGTGGCGCAGTGGGTGTGGGTCAGGTCGCAGCTGAGGTTGTGATTCAGTCCCTGGCCTGGGAACTTCCATCTGCCATGGGTGTGGCCGTAAAAAGGAAAGAAAGAAATGCTTATCTAGAAAAGTCATTACACAGTGGCTAGTGAGTCACACAGAGCTTACCACATGTTTCCTTAAAGGTAGGCTCCTCTGGGAAATGGAAAATTAAAGACTTGAATGACTTTTGTGAACACTGGCTAGTGTGTAAAGTATACACATGCATGCACTTGAAGGTCCCTGAGGGAGATCTGCTCCCCTCTGTGGAAAGATCAGTCCGAAAGGAACAGCTCCTGAGGACTATTCTTACTGCATCCGTCCAAGCTCGTGGATGAATGACGCTCCTGCTAATCAAGCTTAGGTCAGAGTGAAACTTCGATGGAACAATCAGAACACCGTTCTCCCCATACCTCCTAAAGGGACATCCTGGAGCTGAGTCTTATCCTTTCTCCACTCAGAGACCACATCCAAGAGTGCATTAAAATGAAAATCCATGCGCTTGTCAATAGTGGGGTCAGTTATTCTTCCACCTTCCTGAATTAAGTCACATCTTTCTCCAAATTTATGCATGCTGATGCCAAGCTTCAAAATAATAAGAATGAGAAGGTGAAAAGTTTTCCCTGGAAAAAACAGGTACAGGTTCTCAGCTGAAATCAGAGCTCTCGTAGAGAAAAGCATCTAGGACCTCTCAAAAATAAAAGCTGATTGGGGAACAGCAACCAAGGAAGGCAGTGAAAAACCAGCCTGGAATCTGAGAATGTGAGGGGGGAGCAAAGATTCTATGCCGCCGTGCACTCTACAGCTTGCCAGGCAATAATTATCAACATTTTAGACACTGTCGCTGTGTACCGCCTCTCTCTGCTCTGACATTCGCTCTCCTCTATGGAATCTCATGTAAAAGAACACACGAAACGCACGAGCACTCAGAGAACTTGAAACTGTCAATAAATAGCTCAGAAAAAAACCCTGGGCCTACCACAGGGCTTCAAAGAACCTATGTAGGGTTGCCTGATGAAAGCCAGCCCAGTTCAATTTGAATCTCAGGTAAACAATGAACTTTTCTCTTTTTTTTTTTTTTAGTATGCCCCAAAGAGTGCATGCAAAATATCCCATGTAATATCTGGGACGTACTCAGACTTAAAAAAAAAGAAAGAAAGAAATCACTATTGTTTATGTGAAAGTCAAATTTAACTGGGCATTCTGTATTTCTGCTTGCTTAATCTGGCAACCCTAAAATGCTGACTAAATCAAAGTGGCCTGCAAATAACACACAAATATAAAGACCTTAGGGGGTAAAATCTTTTAAGTCCTTTAGTTCTACCTTCCCAGAAGGAAGAACTGTATTTGTTCTTATTTACTTTTCAGAGGGGATGAGGGGGCAAGATATCATTTTGGGGTTGTTACACATTATCTAGAAGCAAATTAATACTACACACCAGTGAACCAAGGCAATTTTTTCTTTATAATACAAATCTTAAAGAAACCCACTTGTTCACACATGAGTGCTACCGGGTTGTTAATACAGCCATTGACAATCTGGGCTCCTCGTCCCACGGTCACGCCTTTGAAAGACTTATCATCCCACACTCGGCCTCCGATTCTGTCTTTGGCCTCCAGGATGGTCACCTGAAAAGGTTAACAATCGGAGAAGCTCAACAGGATGGAAGAGACATATCAAGTGCAGTATAACAGAGAACACTACCCGATATTCTGTGAGCATCAATGTGGGAAAAGACTCTGAGAGACAACGGATATGCGTGTAATTGAAACACTTTGTGGTACAGCAGAAATGATCACAACCTTGTAAATCAGCTATACTTCAGTAAAGCTTTAAAAAAAATGTGAAAAAAAAGGCCAGAAAAAAGTCAGACATCGGAAGAAACAACAACAGAAATGCACTATTATAAATGTAGAGTACACAGTTAAATGAGTTTCATATCTGGTTAATGCATTATTATGTTACTAAAGAGATGACTCTAAAAAGAGGGGAGTGTGAGGAGTTCCCGCTGTGGCACAGTGGACTAAGAATCTTGACTACAGCGGCTTGAGTTGCTGCAGAGGCTTGGGTTCGAGCCCTGGCCGGCACAATGGAATAAAGGATCTGGGGTTGCAGCAGTTGCTACGTTACGGCTCGGATTCCGTCCCTAGCCTGGGAACTTCCATACGCCGCAGGTGCAGCCATTAAAAAAAAAGAGGGGACTGTGAACAGGAACTAAAGTAGATGTTGAAAACAAACAGTCCAGATCCTAGCGAGGAGTAAATGAGTGGTGTGCTGGAGAAGCCCCTCAGATTGTTTTCTCTCAAATCCCATAATGATAAGGTCAGGCGAACCAGCACGTGAAATACATTACTTTCATTATTGAACAGTATTCCATCAATTTAAAAAATTCTTACAAATTAAGTTAAAGAGGTGATTTTTGTCCTATGAAATATCTATGTATGTAGCAAAATTCCTTTAGCGTCGCAAACAAGTCTTAACTTCTCTAAGATATGACTAATACTGTTTTAAAAGATCCTATGTCATCCTTTCTAAGTACGACCTCACGGGTTTGGTCAAAGCAGGTTGGCCCCACACCCAGACTATTTTATCGCTTCCAAATTCCTTTTTTTTTTTTTTTGTCTTTTCTAGGGCCACACTAGCATCATACGGAGGTTCCCAGGCTAGGGGTCTAATCGGAGCTGTAGCCGCCGGCCTACACCACAGCCACAGCAACGCGGGATCCGAGCTGCATCTGCAATCTACACCACAGCTCACGGCAACGCAGGATCCTTAACCCACTGAGCGAGGCCAGGGATCGAACCCGCAACCTCATGGTTCCTAGTCAGATTCGTTAACCACTGAGCCATGACGGGAACTCCCCAAATTCCTAATGCTGGTGGAACAGGGAGCTGCTCTCAGGCGGACAGCCCTGGGGTTCAAGAAGCTACACCTCCCTTGGTGGGAGTAACTGAAAATGGGACTTCTCTTCAGTATAAAAGCAGTCATTTCACTTCTGGATCCCTAAAAGCTCACCTTCAAACTGCTCAAGGAGGTTCCCCGAGCTACCCATCTCTTAGGTTATTCCTTCCTGACCACGAGGGGGAGGGGGGGCCTCCGGGGGAGGAAGGGGAGAATGACAGAGGCTTCCAGAATATTCTTCCCCGGACCTAAATTTCTTTCTCATTTTCTCCAACTTGAAAAGCTACAACTCATGATTCTCCCCTCCCGGCCTTCTTCCTCTGACCTCAGAGGAACCCAGAACCAGCCTTTTCTAGTTTCTTTTTAGTTTATAAGAGGAAGGCTGAACGTTAAAGACAGCGCCCCCCAGACTTTGGACAGGAATAACTTCCCCTGTAACACAATCTGGGGGTTTTCCAAGTCAAAAACACACAGGGAACCTGGGCCCTAATATCTAATGGTGAAACAGATAAATGACCATTTAAAACACCTCATAGCTTAATACAACTTAGAAAATAGTTTGAAATGCAAGTCTGTTTCCTATAAATCCAACTCCGATTCTTTGGTTTTGTCAGCGATATAAAAGAATCCAAGACAGGTCTGGCACTCCACCAAAGGGGAAACCTCTTAAGGCACAGCCTTGGAAAACTTTCTCATCTCTGAAACTCCTCCAGCAGAGAGGATGTTGTCAAAAAGAAGTGGCCGTTTCTTTCAGCCAGACAGAGTGGGGTCAAAGGCTAAACTCGAGGAAGAAGATGTTGGCCTGGGCCAACACTAAGACTAATTCAATGCTACCAAATTGATTTTCACGTTTGGCTTAACTGAAAACCAAAGGCCTTTGCAAAACAAGTTGTTTCAAAAAGGGAAATGAGTCAGATGTAGGAAGTCCCAGAAATCTAGGATATTTGAATGAGCTTAAGGGAAATTAGTTATTGAATTGCACAATCTGAGGGCAGTGCTGGTCACCTCTATTACGGCTAATTTTGAACAACCAGAATAAGGCAACATACTAGAGAAAAAGAAATAATATCCTTCCTTGGAGAAAGACTATACTCAAATTTATACGGTACTTTAAAAGTCATGTATTTCTGTCTTAACCCTGGATTAACTCATTCAACCTTGCTTCCAAAAGGAAAGATTTTTGTTTTCCCAAGTAAGGTTCAAAGTGTGCCTTTGATTTGCCTATGAAAGTTAACTGGATATTTCAAAATAAATAGTGAGTTTCTAAGCTGCTATTTGTTGTCTTAAAATACTGCAGAAACAAGGGCTTTTTCTCTGCTGCTATGTCAATAACAACAGGTCAAAAATTTCTGCTTTAGGAGTTCTGTCGTGGCTCAGTGGTTAGTGAACATGACTAGAATCCACAAAGACTAGGTTCGATCCCTGGCCTCACTCAGTGGGTTAAGGATCCACCATTGCCACGAGCTGTGGTGTAGGTCGCAGAAGCGGCTTGCATCCCGTGTTGCTATGGCTGTGGTGTAGACCAGCAGCTACAGCCCCAATTGGACCCCTGGCCTGGGAACCTCCATATGCCACTGCTGTGGCCCTAAAAAGACAAAAAAAAAGAATTTCTGCTTTAACTTAGAATCTCTTTCATCTTGCCCATCATAGTCTAAAATCCTCTCCAACGCTGCTGGAGCTCCTATTTCTTCTACCTTTCTTTTGTTAAGCCAGTCTGAAACTTCGTATCTTTCCTAGGATTGACTATAAAGATAAAATGTATTTAGCATTCTTTGCCAAAATCAGGAACTAGTTTCCAAGTCTTAGAAAATTTGGACCAAAGGAGCAGTTAACCATCTGTTTCCGCCTCTATGTCCCCCAAACCTTACCTTAATTCCAAAGTTATGCAGTTGCCTAGCAGCTGCTAATCCTGCTGGACCAGCTCCAATAATGATGACTGATTTCTTAAAATAAAAAAAAGAAGAAAAAGAAACAAAAATCTAATTAGAGCAATGAAAACAATGTGCTCCTTTAGTTGTTCTAGAAGTAACTAACTGCCAAGCAATGTTAACTCATCTGGATTTCTCCGATATCCACAGAAAGCTATTTCCCTCGAGATTACGTTAGGCCTTGGCCCAAGTCTTCCCTTCCTCCTTTTTTACCGTCTAGGGGAACAATGCTTGATATTCTCTCCCCTGGAGAAACATATATTCTACAAAAGTTATGCTTTATGACCTTTATGGTGATAATGTTAGTTTTCCTTGTATCGCTAACATGAATGTACCAGCATGTGTCATGACCAATGGCGGTATTATTGCTAGAGTGACAGTTACCTACATTGTGGTAATCTTTAGGCAGAAGATACTGGTCTGGACCAACGCTGAGAACTCCTGTGTTGATGAGACCTTTCCTCGTCATAAAATAAAGTATCCGCTCCACTTCCTGAACGCATCGAATACGAACGAGACCCCGGACAATGATGTGAGGAACACATTTCTGAGGAGTAAGAGCTTCCTGTGTTAGGAAATAAAACCAAACTGTTAAAACAAACTGAAAACAACTCTTGGTTCCTCAAAAAGTTAAAACACAGAAGTACCATAGCAATCCTATACCTATGTATTTACTGGAAAGAACTGAAAACATGGGTAACGACCCCGACTAGTATTCACGGGGACGCAGGTTCAATCCCTGGCCTTGGGTTAAGGATCCAGCGTTGCCGTGAGCTGTGGTGTAGGTCGCAGACACGGCTCAGATCCTGTGTTACTGTGGCTGTGGTGAAGGCCCCGGCAGCGACAGCTCCAATTTGACGCCTAGCCTGGGAACCTCCATATGCCTCTCGAGTGAGGCCCTAAAAAGACAGAAAAAAAATAAAAAAAAAATCACAGCAGCACTGTTCAAATCGCCAAAAGGTGGAAATCCTCCAAGTGTCCATCAGTGCGTGAACGGATAGCAAAGGTGGTCTACCCACATGTGGAATATTATTCAACAATTTAAAAAAAGAAGAGGTGCTGACACATGCTACATCAGGGATGAACCTCGAATATACTATGCTAAGTGAAGAAGCTAGTCACCAAATGCCACATATTGTATGATTCTATTTGTAAGAAATACTCAGAAGAGGCAAATCTTAGAGACAGAAAGCAGACTAGTCATTGCCAGAAATGGGTAAGGCGGGAATGGCTGCGGGGGGGGG
>PVHT021183524.1:21739950-21968394 GCA_004024745.2 Catagonus wagneri
TTTTTTGCTTTTTAGGGCCGCAACCACAGCACATGGAGGTTCCCAGGCTAGGGGTCTTATTGGAGCTACAGCTGCCGGCCTACACCACAGCACAGCAACACCAGATCTAAGCCACATCTGCGACCTACACGACAGCTCACAGCAATGCCAGATCCTTAAGCCACTGAGTGAGGCCAGGGATCGAACCCACATCCTCAGGGATACTAGTCAATTCGCTTCCTCTGACCACAACGGGAACTCCAAAATGGTCAGTTTTATGCTGTGTGTCTTTTACAATTGAGAAAAAGAAACTTCCCAGGGTAACTGGAATCCACCATCTATCGCTAAGATACAGGAAAACCAAAGAGAGATCTTCCTGGTAAATGGAAGAAAGAAGAAAGAGACAAAAGATGCAAACAGCAATTTGTATTTTATCACGTAAGCTTCCCCTCGCAGGGGAGTGTGGGATAGTTCCTGACTCAAGAAAACACACAACAAAAGCCTTAAGAGAAACCCAGGCTGCTGCTTTGCACTAAGCAGCAGAAAAAGCTGGATTCTTGTCGCTGATAAGATGTGGGGGTGTGGGTGGCCGGGGACAGACTTAGGAACTTGGGAAAAACGAAAAAAGTGGGGGGGAGGAGAGAAAGACAGAATGGGGGGGGAGGAGAGAGACTTGCTTTCTCTGTTCACCCCAGCAGCTTCGCCAAGGCCAAGGCTGTGGTCTATTTCAGAGACTCAGCCCAGTGACATGAAGTTCAAACAGGCTCGAAGGCGGCAGGGGGCGCCCACCTCTGGCCCCCTCCTTTGCTTGTCCCCAGCCCCCGGCTCCAACAGAGCCTGATCAAACACAGGAAGGCGAATATACTCAAAATGGTAAAGAAACAGCATGTACGATGCTGGCTTGGACTGCTGCGGGAAAGATTTTTGAAAAGATGTGTTTGTACTCATGATGTTTAAAGAAGAATCATTTCAAAGTCTAATTCCTTTAAAACAACCATATTTGAGTTTTCCCACTAGAATGTGAAATAGATACAATATGTCCTATCTTCATATTACAAATTCAAATAGCTCCACACTGACAAGTTCAGGACTGTTTTCCTAAAAAAGTTTAAGTCAGATTTCACAGCCAACTAAAAAGAAATGCGAAGAAAAAATAAATCCAGGGCCATTTTTGAAAAGGGGATCTTTACCACTTATTTACAGGAAATTCTGACCACAATTTTGTTTCGTGTAGCAACTGTTTATTGAGCATCCACCTCAAGTCTGCTGGGGAGGAAATGAATAACTTGACCTTGCCCAACCGACTTACCTGGGCCTAATTTGTACAAACTGCATTTACAGCCATAACTTAATCAGGTCATCTCAGACTAGAGCCTAAATCAATGAAATAACCGGTTAAACGGATTATCTTTCTTTAGTCAAGGTTACTTTGGCAGTCTTGCAAAATGTTCTGCATTCAGCAGTCAGTCCAATAATTGCAGAAGAAATTAATAAATTGGAAAAAAGGACTTAGGTAGGGAAAGTCTTCATTTTTTAAAAAAATGCTGGTATTCCAACCCTGCCCTCCCCACAATTTATCTCCATCTCTTTCAAGGTGGGCGCCAGGTGAGGCCCCTAACATTTATTCAGTCCCTGCAGAGAGCAAACCACTGGTCTCGGTTGCTTGAGGATAACAAGATGAGTAAGAATCTCTGCCTTCATGGGGTCTGTAAGCCCATCTTTAATGTTTTATTCTTTCTCCTCCTGGCACTGATGCTGAAACTCCTTGAACCGAACCTGGCACCATATTCACTCATCGGAGACTCAAGAATTCTGATAACATACGTATGGTCTAAAGGGGTGGTTCTTAGGAAGGGGAGACTTTGCCCCCATTTGGCAATATCTGGAGACATTTTTGGTTGTTGCAACTGGGGAGTGGGGGGGTGCCATTGCATCTAGGGGGTAGAGGCTGGAGATGCTGCTTAAACATCCTATAGGAGTTCCCGCTGTGGCTGAGCCGTAGCAAACCCAGCTAGAATCCATGAGGACTTGGGTTCAATCCTTGGCCTCACTCGGGGGTTTAAGCACCCCGGTTTGTCATGAGCTGTGGTGTAGAGCTTGGATTTGGTGTTGCTGCAACTGTGGCACCAGGCCGGCAGCTGTAGCTCTGATTCGACCTCTAGCCCAGGAACTTCCAAGCGCCACAGGCGCAGCCCTAAAAAAGAAAATAAAAACCAAAAAAACACATCCCACAATGCACAGGATATCCCTGCCCCCAACCCACCCCATCGAGAATATCCACGCAAACACCAACAGTGCCGACGTGGAGAGACCTGGATCTAAAGGTCCCAGTCACAGATAAAGCAACTCCTCCCTGTAACACAACCCGTGTCCGTGTGCTGCTGGCCAATCCGCCCTTCACCCACCTTGCAGTTAGTGTACCACAGGGCGAGGATGAGGTTCCTCAGAGCCAGGTACATGGTGGGGTCCCGGGAATACTCTGGGAACTCATACAGCTCATCCAGCTCCATCACGTCTGGCCTCACGCACAAGGCTTTGCCGCATTCGTTGGGCTGGTAGAAAGGCTGGAAGTACCGGTTCATGCCTGGAACTGAGAGGAGATGCAAATGGGCAAATCGTCTAAGTGTAACTCCCAAATCTGCGTAAACGGAAGAGCGAAAACCAACCAGAAAGGAGAACCTAGACAGGCTCCCTGCTCTGCCCCGCATAAACAGTTGTGCTTCCTCTGTCCGGCTACACAAAATAGGTATGAATTAAACAACACTTTATTCTCCCAGTCTTTCTTTACAAATTCAATGTCTGTGGTATGGAGAAAAGTTTTTTGGAAGTTGTAATTGTGATTTAAAAAATGTGCCATAAAAATTACCATCTTAATCATGTTTGAGTGTCACACTTCAGCAGCGTTCGGTATATTCACTTTGGCCAAGGATCTCCATCTTTCAGGATGGAAATTCCAAATCCAACTGAGTGCCAACTCCCTATGGAAATGTATTTTATTTATTTTATTTTAATTTTTTATTTTATTTTCGTCTTTTCGCCCTTTATCTAGAGCCGCACCTGCAGCATATGGAGGTTCCCAAGCTAGGGGTCTAACAGGAGCTGTAGCTGCTGGAAATGTATTTTAAAAGTAACTTTCACTGGGAGTTCCTGCTGTGGCACAATGGGACTGGTGGCATCTTGGGAGCACTGGGATGCAGGTTCGATCCCTGGCCCCTGGAGAGTGAGCTAATAAGGATCTGGCCTAGGTGGCAACTGAGGCTCAGATCTGATCCCTGGCCCGGGAACTCCATATGCTTCGGGGCAGCAAAAAAAAAAGCCCTCATGGGAATTTTTCTTATTATAAAATTAACAGATTCATAGAAGTAAATATCACTAACCCCTGATAATACTTGCGTAGTATTAACATTTAGGAGCATAGTCTATTCTTAGTTGTGCTTCTGTGAGTAGAGAATATAACAGATATTTGTTTTTAGAAAGCCAAAAAATATGCAATAAAAAAGCTGTTTTTCCTACCGGCTTTTCAAGAACATTGTCCCATGTCATTAAGTATGATTTCAATGGACATATATTATCTCACTTATTATTTAGCCACTCCCCTACTGCTGGGCATTTCAATTTCATCCATTTAGTTCACTATAATAATGCCGCACAAATGTTTGGACAACTTTTGATAATCTTTGGTCATTTATTTAAAATAAACTCCTACATTCAAAGTACATCTATTTTAAGGCTTTTTTTTTTTTTCTAATAGCTGCACCTGCAGCATGTGGAAGCTCCTAGGCTAGGGTTCAATTCAGAGCTGCAGCTGCCAGGCTACACCACAGCCACAGCAATGCTGGATCCAAGCTACATGTGCATCCTACACCACAGCTTGCAGCAATGCTGGATCCCTAACCCACTGAGCAAGGCCAGGGATCCAACCTACATCCTCACGGGCACTAAGTTGGGTTCTCAGCCCAGTGAGCCATAATGGGACCTCCTATTTTAAGGTTTCTGATTCCCACTGCCAAACTGTCCTCCATAAATGTGTACGCTTACTAACAATATCTGAGTGTCTATTTCATTCCACTTTCATTAACACTGGGATTTATCACTTCAGCTTTGATTGTGACCATATCTACATGTTTATAGAGGGGGCCCAGTGTTTATTAAAAACCTTACGATAGGGCTACAACGTCAAAATTTACTGGCACCATCAAAACTGAAGTTTGTTAGTGTTCAGGAGAAGTTCTAGAATTCTGGCTTGTGCACTGAGACTTCTGATAGAGTATTTTAAAGAGCCCTTTGAAGTAAACTGTCATCAGTCTCCGTGCCCTGATGTTTAAAATTTTTTTCAAGAGTGGGTTTTCTTGCTTGAGATTATCAATGGCATAATTAGAAGCAGAAAGACTCCAAGAGAAAAAAGAAGGGCAGCTCACAGTATCCCAGCGCTCTTCCAGCATGTCAGAATGAGTATGCATTATCCTCAAATTATGCAGCTTTCCAGCCTTCAAAGAAATGCTCATTAAACTCGTCAGGCACGATTCCTGGACAAGTTCTACAGGCTTCCCCAATGATGGAGGATAAAACGAACTGCACAATATCTACAAAGGATATGAGCGATCTTCAGTCTAACCAAATCCATGAAATAAATAATGAGGTGCTCTGTGTTGGGCCATACACATTTTCTAGAAAAACCCATCTCTTCCCTTCGCTCACCCACACATTTCCAGGGCAAGGGGAGGGGGAAGAGGGAAACAGCAGGGAGGGCCAGGACCAGCTCTCACCCAGCACGGAGGGGACTGCCTTGGGGTGCTCCAGCTTCCCGGGGCTGGCGTCGCTGGCTGCGCGGTGCGTGCTGGTGCAGGAGGGGCTCATGCCCACGCAGTCGGGGTAGTAGGCAGAGAGCAGGGGGGCGGCCACGCTGTCTTTCAGCAAAGGAGGTAGGATGAGCATGGAGTACCACCAGTGGTTGGAAACTTCCGACACTCTCTGCCAGGCAAAGGGGGAAAAAATGGCAGATGAGAAATGCACACGCACTCGGCCAAGGTCAGATGGTTCTCTTCTTGTCACTCAGCCATTAACACTTTTTTTTTTTTTTTTCTGTCTTTTGCCTTTATCTAGAGCCGCACCCGCGGCATATGGAGGTTCCCAGGCTAGGGGTCTAACAGGAGCTGTAGCTGCCGGCCTTCGCCACAGCCACAGCAACACAGGATCCGAGCCACGTCTGCAACCTTCACCACAGCTCACAGCAACGCTGGATCCTTAACCCACTGAGCAAGGCCAGGGAACGAACCCGCAAACTTGTGGTTCCTAGTCGGATTCGTTAACCACTGAGCCACGAAGGGAACTCCCAGCCATTAACACTTCTACTCTGCCTTTTCCCACCCCCCCACCCCCAGTCCTCACCAGAGCTCGACACAGGCAGACTGAGAAGCCAAAGTGCCTGATGAGACCTGCCGAGCTCTTTCAGATCTACAGAAACAGCCTCCTCTCCTTCCTTCCAAAACAAAACAAAACCACCACCCTCCCTTCCGCCCCCACCCAATGCCAAACACCAGGTAGGCCTTAAAGCGGCAAGCCTGGGTTTGTTGGTCTGACATGACAAACTTCTTTCGGTTTAGTAATTGTTTATCACCCATCCCGCCCCAGTTTAACTTAGGATCTAAAGATAACTGAAACTGCAAAATTCAGCAGGAAAAATAACTCTCTGGAATAGTAGTCAACATTATTGCTTTTAGCCAGAGGCCACTAAAAAGCTTTCAGAGGGAAAAGTACATGACAACCATCAAAACAAGATGCTCAGTGTAGAAATGAACCCCCCCAAAAAAAAACTCCTCTATTTTTGGTCTTAAGATATGAGACCATATTCCAGAGTTGATTTACATACGCAGTCACTAGATCAAAGCAGCCCCGTGATGACTAATTACTGTGATAAAAATAAAGTTTACCTGACTTCGGAGTTCCCATCGTGGCTCAGTGCTTAGTGAACCCGACTAGCATCCATGAGGACGCGGGTTCGATCCCTGGCCTTGCTCAGTGGGTTAAGGATCCTGCGTTGCCCTGAGTGTGATGTAGGTCACAGACACAGCTTGGATCCCATGTTGCTGTGGCTCTGGCACAGGCTGGCGGCTACACCTCTGATTGGACCCCTAGCCTGGGAACCTCCACATGCCGCGAGTGCTGCCCTAAAGAGATAAAAAGACCAAAAAAAAAAAAAATGAGAGAGAATATTTACCTGGCTTCTAAAGCAACACTGCCACAAATCCTGTATCAGGCAGCCTTTTCTAAACATGATCTTAAATGTATGCTCCAGGAATTCTAAGAATCTGATGGAAAAGGATCTTCAGCCCCGGGACCCTCTGTCATGAGTTCTCCAGGCTCCAGGCAAATGCCACATGCCACCAAGCAAGGGCTGGTGAACTCGAGATGCATTTTGTTTGCCCTTCAGAAGTTCAGAGAGTCCAAATCCGGGCAAGCATTAAGCCCAGCACCTGCTATAAATTACTACCAGCTGCTTCACACGTTTATTTTACTTGCCTGGCCCCTGCAGGCTTTTCAGTTTGCAATCTTGGTCCTCGAGGCTTGCTTTAGGTCTGGCTACCCTTGACCAGCCTGTGCTGGACCAAGAGGAAGGGACACTTCGGTTCCTTCTCCAACACACCAGGGCTGCTACAGACCCGCTTCCTGACTCAGCCCCACCGACAGAGTAAAACTGAGTGTTTAGGTTCTGACACCCCAAACAGACCATGCAGAGCGCAGAGATGCCTTAAAAACCACAAACCCAGAGTTCCCGTCAGGGTGCAGTGGAAATGAATCCGACTAGTAATCATGAGGTTGCGGGTTCGATCCCTGGCCTCACTCAGTGGGTTAAGGATCTGGCGTTGCCGTGAGCTGTGGTGGAGGTCGCAGATGTGGCTCGGACCCCACATTGCTGTGGCTGTGGCACAGAGCAGCACCTACAGTTCCGATTTGAACCCTAGCCTGGGAACTTCCATATGCCACGTGTACGGCCCTAAAAAGCAAAAAAAAAAGAGGAAACCAAGCATTTCCAACTCTAAATCCAATGCACTTCCTGGGTCTTGTCTTGCAGCTGTGTTGGTAAATCGAGTCAAGACTCCAAAGACGTCCTGCTATCTGCAACCCTGCTTCCTTCCCCAAGGCTTTCTCCTCCCTAGACGCCCACCTGAGGGCATCCCAACTATCCTTTGCCTTAGAGTAGGAGAACTCAGTGACTAATAACGCACTTGGTCTTGCTCTTATGAGTGTGCTAGCACACTCGCCACTCCCGTACAAGTGACTATAACTTTGTCATTAAGTCATCAAAAGTCCCACTCTCACCCTTAGTACACATATGACTAAAGAAATCGTGCATGATGTAGTCACTCAATTAGCATCTCTCTTTTTTTTTTTTTTTTTTTTTTTTGCTTTTTAGGGCCGCACTTGCAGCATATGGAGGTTCCCAGGTTAGGGGTCATATCGGAGCTACTGCCAGCCTACGCCACAGCCACAGCCACGCAGGATCTGAGCCTCGTCTGTGACCTACACCACAGCTCACAGCAACACCGGATCCTTAACCCACTGAGCGAGGCTAGGGATCGAACCCGCAACCTCATGGTTCCTAGTCAGATTCATTTCTGCTGCGCCACAACAGAAACTCCCCTTAGCATCTTTTACAAAATGCCCACTGCACTGGGTTAAAAAGTGTTCCCCCTAAATTCACATTCACTTAGAACCTCAGAATGTGACCTTATCTAGAAACAAGGGCCTTGCAAATGTAATTTGTCGCTCTGGAGCAGAGTGAGCACTAAATGCACTCTGTGTTCTTAAAAGAAGAAGAGACACAGGGACGGGGAGACAAAGACGGTCACGCGATGACAGAGCAGAGAAGCAATGATACATGTACAAGCCTGGAACACCAGGGACTGCGGGCGATGCTGGGAGCTGGGAGGGGGGAGCAAGGATCTTCCCATAGAGCCTTGGGAGGGGGGCTGGGGGGACCTGCTGACACCTTGGCTCCAGATTTACCGCCTCTGGAACTATGAGACAATAAATTTCTGTTGCTTTAAGGCACCCAGTTTGCAGTAATTTGTTACAATAGCTTTAAGGAACCAATACATTTTAGTTCCAAGAATATATTTTTTAGAGAAATACTGATTTTAATTCAACTTATGGTAAACTCTAGGCATCTGCCATCTTTCAGCCTAAAAATCAGCAAAACCACTGCAACAAGGCACAATTTCCCCCCAAACCTGTTACGTGGCACCAGTTACAAAAAAAATTTTATGAAAATCTTAAAAATAGAAGTCTGAGATTATTTTTTAAAACTGTATTAAAAAACTCCCACAAAACCTGTCAACATTGTTCCTTATTCTACAAAATTGCACCAATAAGAAGAGTAAAAGGTGTTAAAAACCGTTATGACGGCATTTCTGAAATGCAGATTGTCCGATCTCCTAAAAGACGATTTATCATGGAATAAAAAAGGAACTTAAAATCTCTGCAGGGAGGGTCGAGGTTTTATTGCAGTTTTCCCCATGTAGTCTCTTAGATGAAGGGAAAATGTGAGGAATGTGCTTCTGCCTCTGGCTGTCACTGGTGTAGCGTAGAGAACAAGAAACTGCTTTAAAAGTAACCCTAGGAGTTCCCATCGTGGCTCAGTGGTTAACGAATCCGACTAAGAACCATGAGGTTGTGGGTTCGATCTCTGGCCGTGCTCGGTGGGTTAAGGATCCGGCATTGCCGTGAGCTGTGGTGTAGGTTGCAGACGCGGCTCGGATCCCGCGCTGCTGTGGCTGTGGCGAAGGCCGGCAGCTAGAGCTCCTGTTAGACCCCTAGCCTGGGAACCTCCACATGCCGCAGGTGTGGCCCTAGAAAAGGCAAAAAGACCAACAAAACAAAACAAAAACATTCCTAGTCTTGTCCAGCCCTCTTGTACACCATGAGAATCTCTCAGAATGAAAAGGTATGTGAGGTTGACTGAACTTGACCTGCGGGTGTAGCTCTAGATAAAAATAAAAAAAAATAAAACAAAACAAAAAAAGTAACCCTAGAATCCAAAGGAATAGAAAGGGAGGTGATATGGCTATAAATAACTAATTGGCAGATGAATATCTGGGGACTTCTCAGAATTTTCCGCTGTTTTGTTTTTTTGGTTTTTTTTCCCCCACTTTATAGGGTCGCCCGTGGAGCATATGGAAGTTCCCAGGCTAGGGGTCAAATCAGAGCTACAGCGGCCCACCTACACCACAGCCACAGCAACACAGGATCTGAGCCACGTCTGTGACCTACACCACAGCTCATGGCAACGCTGGATCCTTAACCCACTGTGCGAGGCCAGGGATCGAACCCATGTCCTCATGGAGACTAGTTGGGGTCGTTACCACTGAGCCACAACAGGAACTTCCTCCTCAGAACTTTTTTAAAGTTCTTTATCCCAAGAATATGGTCTCTGTCCTCAAGTTCAGATTCCTTGCATGTAAAATGGCCTGAACATTATTGGCAAGACTCACAGGTAACTGCACTGAAAGTTACCTTTTCTTTTCTTTCTATAATCTCACGCTCTCTACCCTAAATCCAGAAATTATTTGAGCCACTGCTTTACTACGGAAATCTCTGAGGATGCAACTGTTTTCTAGTGTGTTGTGTGTATCTCACACATCGTTTTATACAACAGAATGGATTTAAAGTAGATTTACTATGTGTCGGCTCCCTTTACTTAAAAATTATAGTCCCTAAGTTTCAGAATTCTAGAAAAGCTACGAAAAATCCTAACTCAAACTCAGAATTTTAAAAGATCGTTTTCTGACACAGCCACTGCCACTGGATCTGCTTGTTAAGGCCCATGGAATCTGCTGGCTTAGGCAGCAATTTTCCCTAAGATAAATGAAATGTGACGAGGCTTTGCCAGCTGCTTCCCCTTCTACATCTGGGCAGGGACGAGACAAAGCAGTTATGCTGAGGTCAGAACACACAAGAACACGCTCACAGCTGAATCTGGACCAAGACCATCAAACTATGGGCCTCTTGTTCTTTTCCTAGAAGGATTCAAGTGGGGAGAAGGTCATAAAGTCACCCATGAAAAACAAGTTTAACAAGTTTGATCCTTGTAGGAAGACGAGGTGTTGTTTCTTATTTCCCTTTAACACAGAGCAATACACTTTTGTGTGTGTGCGTGTTTTGTTTTTTTTTTTTAAGTTGGGAGAGGATCACCCATATTACCACTATTGCTAGCATTTTCATCACAGAGTTACCATGTCAGATTAAAAAGCCTTTGATTAGCAACCAAATAAAGAGCAACTCATAAAACTGTTATTGTCCTTTACTGATAGTTCTTATCATCAAGGCACAATGAACTCTCGTCTAGAACATGCAGAAATACTCACTAGATCCTCTGGAAGGGAACAATGGTCTGAGGTCTCAGGCTGCAAAAAAACGAAAACACCAAGTGTTAATTAGGTTTAATTATAAAATACCATCTTTTTTTTTTTTGTCTTTTTGCCTTTTCCTAGGGCCACACTGGCGGCATATGGAGGTTCCCAAGCTAAGGGTCAAATCAGAGCTGTAGACACCGGCCTACACCACAGCCACAGCAACACAGGATCCAAGCCGTGTCTGCAACCTGCACCACAGCTCATGGCAATGCCGGATCCTTAACCCACTGACTGAGGCCAGGGATCGAACCCACAACCTCATAGTTCCTAGTCGGATTCGTTAACCACTGAGCCACGATGGGAACTCCTGTCTTTTTTTTTTTCCTTTTAGGACTATACCTGCAGCATATGGAAGTTTCCAGGCTAGAGGTCAAATTGGAGCTGGTGCTGCCAGCCTACACCATAGCCACAGCAATGCCAGATCCGAGCTGCATCTGCAAACCTACACCACAGCTCATGGTAACGCCGGATCCTTAACGCTTGAGCGAGGCCAGGGATCGAACTCATGTCCTCATGGATACTAGTCAGGTTTGTTACTGCTGAGCCACGACGGGAACTCCTCACTGAGCTGTGCATTCTGACTTGTGAATTTTCTATTTGTATGTAACACTTCAATTTAAAGTTATCTTAATAAACTGAAGATGGGCAGGCCATATGGCCTGGCAACTCTGGCCCTTGGAATACATTCCAGAGAAACCCCTGCCCCTGTGCACTAGGAGACACCTGCGAGAAAGCCCACAGGAGTCCTGTGTGTAACGGCCCCAAACTGGAAACAACTCTCACACCTATCAACAGAATAGATACGCTGTGGTAGATTTACACAATGCAAAGCCACACAGCAGGGAAAATTAATGAACCAGAGCTCCAGGCATCAACATAGATGTAGCTACAAAAAAAAAAACAAAAAAAAAAGCAAAACCTCAAAGTTAAGTAAATGAAGTTGCAGAGGAAAACAAACAGGATATAATTTACAATCAGTACACACATATGCAAAAATTTATATGTTATTCAGTTTTCATACATATGCATCAACTCTGTAACAAAAAGCAGAGGAATAATAGATATAAAATTTGAAATACATTTGCTCTTGGAGGAGATGCAGAGGAAGACAACTACTGAGGGCTACCCAAGGAGTTACCCTCTGTTTCTAAAACTGGGTGGTGGGTACATGGTGAGTGCTTGCCTTCATTCTTCATTCCTTACACACAAATGATAAATCCTCTTTGTGTCTTAGAATTACTTCATATTAAAACAACTGTATAGGAGCCCCTGTTGTGGCTTAGCAGGTTAAGAACCCAACTAGTATCCATGAGGATATGGGTTCGATCCCTGGCCTCGATCAGTGGGTTACAGATCTGGGGTTGCGGTGAGTCGCGGTGTAGGTCGAAGACACGGCTCGGATCCTGTGTTGCTGTGGCTGTGGTGTAGGCCAGCAGCTGCAGCTCCAATTCGACCCCTAGCCTGGGAACTTCCATATGCTGTAGGTGTAGCCCTAAAAAGACCAAAAAAAAAAAAAAAACCCCACAACTGTATATACTCTTTGATATGGCAATTTTATTTCTAGGAATTGTTCCTGCGAAGCTATTCACTATGGTACTCTCACTAACAGTAAGCATTTAAATGTCACCTAAGTGCCCTTTAATCACACCAAGTTCATCCCGATACACCCACTCAGTGGACTATTTATTATACAGTCTTTTAAAGAGAAAGAGATCTGTACATGCTGCAATGGGAGCATCTTTAGGATACATTAAGTGACAAAATGCAAGCTCCAAAACAGTGTTCACTACTATTCTTTTTAATGTGGTTTTACAAATAAACCTTTCCAGAATTTGTCCTTGACAGAAGACCAAGCTAAAGACCAAAGGGACTCTGGGCCAACAAACACCACTTAAATATATATTTCAAAAGTTCAGGCTACGGGTGATAATTAATCAAACTAAAGCAGGAGGGTCTCAAAGGATGAGTTCTTGGGTTGCAGCGGGGGGAGAGTTTAAAAACGTGACAGCATCCTTAGAAGCTAGGACTTGAGAAGACCATAAAGCCTTCAACTTGAAGATGGGCATAAAAAGAGGAACGCATTTAAGTTTTTCAAAGACAGGACTGTGACACCTCTGAGCCATGCCGACAAAAAGTCCTTGATGTTAAAATATATCCAACTAGGTGATGACTCAAAATAAATACTTGAGATAGAAGGAACTGCGATAAGAGAAACTGTGGGGAGTAGTAATTGCATGTTAAGTGTGAAAGTAAGCAATGAAGGGAATACGGTCATAGGAACAAAATGGCATTCCAAAAGAGCAAACTAAAACAAAGCAGCAAAACACAAAAACTGGGAGAGAGGAAATGGGGAGGTGGGCTGAGGTATGTCGCCATTTACTTTTTCCTCTTTCATAGCAAGGTGTCAATTAATATAACCTAAAATTGAAATATGTAATTTGTTTAAAAGCTAGAGTGACTCCAACTTAACATCCTTATATTTTCTTAATCTTTTATAAAGTTTTTAAAAATTACTATCTCTTGAGATGAAGAAATACTTGTCCTATGTTCAGCCATTTCTTATTTCTTTTTCTTTTTCTATTTTTTTTTAAGCTTTTTAAGGGCCACACCCGCGCCATATGGGGAAGTTCCCAGGCTAGAGGTCAAATTGGAACTGTAAGCTGCTGGCCTACAGCACAGCCACAGCAATGCAGGATCCAAACCACATCTGCAACCTACACCACAGCTAATAGCAACATCAGATCCTTTAATTCACTGAGCGAGGCCAGGGATCAAACCCACATCCTCATGGATACTAGTAGGATTCATTACCACTGAGCCATGACAGGAATTCCCCAGCCATTTCTTATTTCACTTTGGCTTCTTTTACTTCAATTATGTTGTATTAAACTCAATCATTTTACATAAAACAAGCCTATATAGTACTCTTCCTTAATTAATGTGAAGTTATTTATCAGCCAGGCCCTCTCCTTAGACACCTGCATGAATGCTCTTGAAGGAGTCTCATTTAATGATCAGACTGCATGAATTTTTTAATCATCTTTGTTCTTTCCTATATCGCTTGAATTTTTTCACTAATGAACACATATCATTTGTCTAAAACCAAACTCACTCTAAAGAAAACCTCAAACTTTTCAAAAACTACTCAAATTGAAGAAACTGTAAATGACACTTGAAAAAAAAATCAAGTAGCCAAATAAAGGGACATAGATCATTTGAACAATTAGTAGAGATGAACTCAAAGTTAGATTCCACTATCAGCAAGCGAGAAAGAAAAAGAGATTCTAGATAACTCCAAAAACAGTCAAACCAAAGCTAGCTGAAGCACAGTACAAAATGATTTTAATGTAAACTTTTAATCTAAAACTCACACTTACTATTTAGTAACGTAACAATATGCAAATGATCATATATTTATATATACATATATATATATATATATATGAACAACTATTTGGAAACTTTGCAGTTTAATATATATTTTATATATATTTATATGTGTAATTATATATACAGTTTATATATATATTACAACAACCGTTTAGAAACTTTGCAGAAATAGGGTGAATGAAAACGACCCAAAGGCTAGTATCTATTAAAACAGTCTGCTCCTATTTTTGACTGCTTGTTGGCTGAACTCTTCTTTAAATATTATAATGATGTGTGCCTGAGTCTGCTTTTCACCTGAGAAGTAATCTGGAGCACAGGTGTTGGTTAAGATCAGCACAGCCATGACCTTGTTCCCGCTACAGGACACGCTCTCCTTTGCCACACAAGCTCACAGTACCTTCGTTACTAAAACGCCAGTTTCCATCAGTGCACACACTTGGTCTGGAAAATCTTACCCACTCTCGAGGGTAAGGCCCTTCCCATTTTTTTCTCATCTATCCCTCAGAGGTTGAGCTCAAGATTCAATTTAGGGCTAAACTGAGTTTTTACAACAGGACCTTTTTTTTTCTTTTTTGCTCTTTGGGGCCACAGCACATGGAAGTTCCCAGGCTAGGGGTCGAACCAAAGCTACAGCTGCTAGCTTACGCCAGAGACACACCAACGCCAGGTTTGAGCCACATCTGTGACCTACACCGCAGTTCATGGCAACGCTGCATTCTTAACTCACTGAGTGGGGCCAGGGATTGAATTGGCATCTTCATGGATACTAGTCAGCTTTATTTCTGCTGGGCCACAATGGGAACTCCTCGAAAAGGACTTGTTAATTCCAGGACCCTGATCCCAGGCTAAGATCAATGCATTCTACCCTTCACTCCCAAATTACCAACATCAACAGTAAAAGAAAGTTCCCACCATAAATACACTGATACCAAAAGAAGAAGAGAACACTGCAAACAACTTCAAGCTAACAAACTTGACAATGGAGATGAAACAGACAAATTTCTTGAAAAACACAATTTTCCAAAATGGATAACCACCTAAGTGGCCCTGTATCTGTTAAATAAACTGAATTTGTAATTTTAAAACTTCTCACAAAGAAAACTGGCCTCACTCGTGAAAAGGCTTCACTAACGAACTGTATCAAACATGGAATAAGAAATAATATCAACCATCTACAAACCCTTCAGTAAAAGAAAAGAATATACTTCAGTTTTTGAAGCCAACATAACTTTGACAGCAGAACCTGACAAGGGCATTACAATGAGAAAGGAAAATGACAGAAACTATACCCATCACGAACACAGATACAACAATCCTTGACAAAATACTAAGAAACTGATTCCAACATTACAGTAAAAGGATAATACATTAAGAACAAGTGGAATTTCTTCCCCCCAGGAATGCAAAATTGTTTCAACACTTCAGAGTCAGTGTAGTTCACCACATTAACAGATTAAAGGACAAACACCGGGGAGTTCCTATTGTGGCTCAGAGGGTTAGAACCCAACTAGTATCCACGAAGATGCGGGTTCAATCCCTGGCCCAGCTCAGTGGGTTAAGGATCCATTGTTGCTGCAAGGTCACAGACAGGGGTCGGATCTGGCATTGGTGCGGCCGTGGTGTAGGCCGGCAGCTATAGCTCCAATTCGACCCCTAGCCTGGGAGTCTCCATATACCACAAGTGCAGACCTGGAAAAAATAATACATTCTCAATGAAAACTAGAAAACACTGGGAAATATTAAAGACCCTGAAAAGACGGAAAGACATACCACCCCCACGGGTCAGAATAGGGGTCAGAAAACCTTTTCTTTAAAGTGCCAGATAGTAAATATTTTATTCTCTGTGGACTATATGGTCTCTATTGCAACTACTCTGCTGTCGTAGCGTGAAAGCAGCCATACTTGACACGTAATAAGCATAGCTGTGTTCCAATAAAACTTTATTTACAAAAATAGGTGGAGGGGGGCCAGATTTGACCCATGAGCCATGAGCCATATCCTGGATAAGAAGACAAAAAAAAAAAAGTTAAGATGTCAATTCTCCCTCAAATGACCTATCCCAACATTTTCTATATACTGATAAGTTAGTAATAAAATTCCCATGGTTATGTAAATGATCTAAAATAGCCAAAAGAATCTTGGGGAAAAAGCTGAAGGAATTTGCGCTTATTTTAAGACTTACTATAAAGATACAATAATCAAGGCAGCATAGTACTGAGGTAGGGATAAACAAGGATATCGGTAGATTAGCGTCCAGAAACAGACTACATGTATCCCCAAGTTCATTTTTTAATAATTATTGCCAAAACGAGTCAATTGGGGGGGCTGTCTTTTGAACTAAATATCAATATGGAAAAAAAATGAATCTTGACCTATATCTCACATCAAAACCAAAAATTAACTTGAGATCCACTAGTGTCCCAAATATAAAGGCTAAAATAATAAAACTCCTCAAAGAAAATACAGGAAAGTGTCTGTGCAAGTGAGTTGCAACGATTTCTCAGAAAAGATACAAAAAGTTCTAAGCATAAAGGGAAAAAATGGATAAAAAAGGCTTCAAAATTTTCAAACTCCTACTCATCAAAGGATCTATTAAGAAAATGAAAAGCCAAGACAAAAACAGGGAAAATCATTCAAGATAACCTATCTCATTTCCAGATTACATCAAGAACTCCTACAAAACAAGACAAACCCAGTTTTTAAAGGGGACTTGGACAGATAGTTTCTACAAAAAGGAACTATGAATGGCCAATAAGCGTCTGAAAAAATGTTCAACATCACTAGTCATTAGGGAAATGCAAACTAAAATCACAAGGATAAGCCAATATACACCCACTGGAATGGCATACAATAAAAAAAATGTACCATCACCAAATGCTGTAGTCTAGTACAACTGTGGGAACTGTCATTTCTTAAATGTATGACTCAGCAATTTCCTATGTATTTATCCCTAAGAAAGGAAAACACAGGTCCACAAAAATACTTGCACAGAATGTTCACTAGTTTTACTCATAACAGCAAAATAAGCAAAACAATACAAATGTCCCTTAATAACAGATTAAATAAACTCCTGTGTGATATGTCCATACAACAGAACACGACTCAGAAATAAAAAGGATAAAACTACTGATCCAGGCAAGCACATGGATGAATATCAAGAACAGTTTCACTCAGAGATAGAAACCAAATGCAACAAAGTGTATACTGACTAATTCCATTTTAAGAAGTTCAAGAGCAGGCAAAACTGTGCTTAGGATATAGCAATGAAAATAGTGGTTGCCTCTGGAAAAGGGGAAAGGAAATAACCAGAATTTTTTAGGATGGTGGAAACACTACGTATCTTGATTGAGGTACTGACTACATAATGCAGACATTTTCCAAAACTCAAAGAAATTCAATTAAGATATATGTATATAATAACAATATGTAAACACACTTCAATTTTAAAAAACAAGATGTAATTTTATATGCATTAAAAATACTGGGGGAGGGAGTTCCCATCGTGGCACAGCGGTTAACGAATCTGACTAGGAGCCATGAGGTTGCGGGTTCGATCCCTGACCTTGCTCAGTGGGTTAACGATCCTGCGTTGCCGTGAGCTGTGGTGCAAATCGTAGATGCGGCTGGGATCCCCCGTTGCTATGGCTGCGGTGTAGGCCAGCAGCTGTAGCTCTGATCCGACCCCTAGCCTGGGGACCTCCATATGCTTTATGGGCGGCCATAAAAAGCAAAAAAAAAAAAAAAAAAAAAAACAAACCCAAAAAACAAAAACAAAATACTGGGGGAGTTCCCATCGTGGCGCAGCAGAAATGAATCCAACTAGGAACCATGAGGTTGTGGGGTCAATTCCCAGCCTTGCTCAGTGGCTTTGCCGTGAGCTGTGGTGTAGGTCGCAGACGCGGCTCGGACCCCACATTGCTGTGGCTGTGGCCTAGGCCAGCAGCTATAGCTCTGGTTAGACTCCTAGCCTGGGAACCTCCATATGCTGCAGGTGCGGCCCTAAAAATCAAAAAGCCAAAAAAAAAAAAAAAAAATACTGAGAGTTCCCATAGTGGCTCAGCGGTTAACAAACCTGACTAGTATCTATGAGGACATGCGTTTGATCCCTGACCTCGCTCAGTGGGTTAAGGATCCAGCGTTGCCCTAAGCCATGGTGTAGGTTGAAGACACAGCTCAGATCCTGCATTGCTGTGGTGTAGGCCAGCAGCTATAGGTCCAATTCAACCCCTAGCCTGGGAACTTCTAGATGCCGCAGGTTCAGCCCCCAAAAATATGGAAAAAAAAATTTCAGTAAAGACCGCCAGTCAATGTAGGTAGGGTTTTGATAAAACAACCACTCTGAGTTCTAGTGCTTTAAACTTTTAAAAAGTAGTTTAGATATTCTATCAAGAGCCTTAAAAAAAGTGCCTACCATAAACTTCATTAAGCATAAAAACAAGTTCTAGTAGGATAAATGAATCACTGAGTGGTTACCTACTGGGTAGGAAGGAAGAGATGGTTAAGGGGGAATTCCAGGAGTTCCCGTCGTGGCTCAGTGGTTAATGAATCCGACTAGGAACCATGAGGTTGCGGGTTCAATCCCTGGCCTTGCTAAGGACTTGGTATTGCCGTGAGCTATGGTGTAGGTTGCAGACGTGGCTCGGATCCCGCGTTGTTGTGGCTGTGGCGAAGGCCGGCAGCTACAGTTCCTATTAGACCCCTAGCCTGGGAACCTCCATATGCCGCAAGTGCGGCCCTAGATAAGGCAAAAAGACAAAAAAAGGGGGGGGAATTCCACTTTTTATTCCTATATCTATGTGTGTGTATATATTTATATGTAGTCGATCTACTTTTTTTAAACCTGAGTTTATAGTCACATAATATTTACACAAAAATTTTTTTTTTTTTGTCTTTTTGCCTTTTGTCTAGAGCCGCACATGCGGCCTATGGAGGTTCCCAGGCTAGGGGTCTAACAGGAGCTGTAGCTGCCGGCCTTCGCCACAGCCACAGCAACGTGGGATCCGAGCCGCATCTGCGACCTACACCACAGCTCACAGCAACCCTGGATCCTTAACCCACTGAGCAAGACCAGGGATCGAACTCGCAACCTCATGGTTCTTAGTCGGATTCATTAACCACTCAGCCACGAAGGGAACTCCCTTATATAAATTTTAAAACAATAAAAAATAGAGCTCCTAAATGTTCATACCCTTTTTTTCACCATTTTTTTACTTAGCAAAGTCTTCCAAATGGGTTTACAATAATTGAGTCACTTAAATAATATTTGTATCTTAAACCCCAGGCTTTTAAAAGTTTGATTATAAACTTCTTAAAGCTTTTTATTCATTCTTTAACAGGGAATTTGAACTCAGAAAATACCTTGCAGGTAAAAACTGCATATCTTTGTGAATATACCATAAACCACTGTTTTAAAAGAGTGGCTTTTATGCTATGTAAATTAAATAAAAAACTTTAAAAAAGAAAGCATCTTGTTTCTGAGATTACGGTGATTCCTAATATTCTTTAATGTACTAATGGAACCAGAGATATTTTGTAGTTGAATGCTCTAATACATTTAAGCAATGAACACTTTTTTTTTTTTTCCTTTTACGGCTACACCCGCAGCATACAGAAGTTCCCAGGCCAGGGATCAAATCTGAGCCACAGCTGTGGCAACACTTCATCCTTAACCCACTATGCCACAGTGGAAGCTCCCAATGAACACATTTTTAAACACTAAACAATTGCCAAATCCCGAAAGAGGCACACTATACCAACTGTGGAAGACTGCTAACTGCCCAAACATATGCATTCACCCTTTTTCACTTATGAACAGGATCCTTTTTTTTTTTTTTGGCTTTTTAGGGCCGCACCCATGGCATATAGAGGTTCCTGGGCTAGGGGTCGGATCATAGCTACAGCTGCTGGCTTGCACCACAGCCACAGCAACACCAGATCCAAGCTGCATCTGTGACCTACACCACAGTTCACGGCAATGCTGGATCCTTAACCCACTGAGCAAGGCCAAGGATCTAACCTGCATCCTCGTGGATGCTAGTCAGATTCGTTTCCACTGAGCTACAATGGGAACTCCAGGATCCAAATTTCAACGCTGCAACATGCCCAGTTATAAAATACTTTCTTCCTTGGTTCCTACTGTTGTTCAGAGTAGCTGAACGGTCTTGCTCTGGCCAATGAGCTATAAATAGAAATCTACTGCTGGAACTTCAAGAAAAGCTCCTGGTTTCCCAATAAAAGAGGGGGAGACTTGGCTGGGACACCGCTCCTGCCCTTTGTCTTTCTCATCTCTTTTGCTTAGAATCTGGAATGACGGCTGACAGCACAGTGACCATCTTACAGACAAACCATCTCGTGGTTACTGGAAGGAGCTTTCCTTGGGCAACTACACCACATCTGGACAGTCTGTTTCTAAACTGCCTATAATGTGAGAAAAACGAACTCCTCAGTTGATTAAGCCAGTGTAATTAAGGTTCTGTTACACTTGGGACAACACAATCCTGATTCAATGATCACTTTAATAAATGAAAGAGAGACACCAGTACAATTTACTGACAACTAAAAGAACCTATTAATTAATTCAAAAGGAAAACCAAGGGAGATCATACCTTAACAGCAGTATTTGGTTTCATACCACATCTGTAGGTTTTTGCTATCTGTGGAGTAAGCTGGATTTCCTTGGTAAGTTGCCTCCATTTTCTACACTCAGGTTTTGTACACTGAACCTAGATGAAAAGTAAAGTCAAGGTCGATGAGTTGGCTCATCTTGAGCTCGCATTTCTGTCTTCCACCTCTCACTTGGCCATCTTGTCCACATGATTTGGTCAAAAACCACTCAGCAGTTCCAAGTATTTTTTTCTCCCCCTGGCACCATTGCTACCCTTAAAATCCACTTTTACCCCACCAGGCTAATTTCGAATTCAACACTAGCTCATGCCCCAAAAAGTGAAAAAGGGATCTGAATATTGTTATCAAAATGGATTTCTAGCTCTAACCTAAGGAAACACTCAGAACTAAATTTAGTTGCAGTTAATCAAGAAGTATCACACTTAGACTGCATCCTAGAACAGTAAAAAGATGCTAATGAAAAAGCACTGATGAAATTCAATTAAGTCTATATGTAATATAGTTACTTAGTAATGTACCAATGTTAATTTCTTAGTTTAATAAATAATCCTGGTGTGTTAGATGATAACATTAGGAGAAACTGGGTGAAGGATATATGGGAACTCTGTACTATCCTTGCAAATTTTCTATAAATTTAAAATTATTCCAAAATAAACTTTAAAAAAAATATGTAGCTATCTACCCACAGAAGAATGAAGCTGGACCCCTGCTTCACATACATACAAAACTTAACTCAAAATGGATCAAACACCTTAATGTAAGAGCTAAACTGATAAAATTCCTAGAAGAAAACACAGGAGTCAGTCTTCATACTTCGAATGTGGCAATGGATTTTTAGATACATCACAAAAAGCATAAGCAAGGAAAGAAAAAATGGACAAGTTGAACTTCATCAAAATTAACAACTTCTGTGGGGAGTTCCCATTGTGGCTCAGTGGTAATGAATCTGACTAGTATCCATGAGGACATGGCTTTGATCCCTGGCCTTGCTCAGTGGGTTATGGATCTGGCATTGTCGTGAGCTATGGCAAATGTAGCTTGGATCTGTTGCTGTTGTAACTGGCATAGGCCAGCAGCTGCAGCTCTGATTCGACCCCTAGCCTGGGAACTTCCATTTGCCTCAGCTGTGGTCCTAAAAAGCAAAGGAAATAAAAATAAAAACTTCTGTGTCTTAAAGAACTCTATCAAGAGGTGAAAAGACAACCTATAGGAGAAAATCTTTGCACATTATATATCTATATAGGGCCTAGTATCCAGAATATGTAAGGAACGCTAACAATTCAACAACAACAACAGAAAAAACAATTTAAATAGGGGCAAAAGATATGACAAGACATTTCTCCAAAGAAGATACACAAATGCCAACGAGCACAAGAAAAGATGTATTAGTCATTATGGAAATACAATTTTTTTTGTCTTTTGTATTTTTTAGGGCCGCACTCACAGGATATGGAGGTTCTCAGGCTAGGGGTCTAATAGGAGCTGTAGCCGCCGGCCGACGCCACAGTCACAGCAATGCAGGATCTGAGCCGCATCAGCAACCTACGCCACAGCTCAGGGCAACGCCGGATCCTTGACCCACTGAGCAAGGACAGGGATTGAACCCGCAACCTCATGGTTCCTAGTTGGATTCGTTAACCACTGAGCCACGACAGGAACTCCCTGGGGAAATGCAAATTTAAACCACAGAGTTCTTCTGTGGCACAGTGTATTAAGAATCTGGTGCTGTCAATGCAGTGGCTCAAGTTCTGGCCAGGGAACTTCTACATGCCATGGGTGCAGCCAAAAAAAAAAAAAAAAGCCACAATGAGGTACCACTTCATGCCCACTAGGACAGCTATAATCAAAAAAAGATAAACAAGGATCTGGAGAAATCTGAACTCTCATACATTGTTGGTAGGAATAAAAAATGGTGCAGCTGTTAGCAATGGAAAAGAGTTTGCCAGTTCTTCAAAAAGTGAAACATAGAAGTATCATGACTTAGCGATTTCATTCCTAGGTATACATCCAAAAGAACTGAAAACATTTGTTCAAATAAATATTTGCACACGAATTTTCATAGCAGCACTATCTGGAATAACTAAAAGGTAGAAATGACCCAAATGTCCAACAACAGATGAATGGATAAGTACAACTTATGTGAATTTAAAGTTACGTGAATTTGGAGAGTTCCCGTTGTGGCTCAGGGAACGAAGAATCCAATTAGTATCCATGAGGATTAAGTTGAATCCCTGGCCTCACTCAGTGGGTTAAAGGATCCAGCACTGCCACAGCAGAGGTGTAGGTCGCAGACATGGCTTGGATCTGGCATTGCTGTGGTTGTAGCACAGGCTGCCAGCTGCAGCTCCGATTCGACCCCTAGCCTGGGACCTTCCATATGCCACAGGTGCAGCCCCAAAAAGAAAAAGAAAAAAAAAGTTATATGAATTTCACTTCAATAAAAAATTTTAAGTATGCAGAGAGAAGTTCGAATTATCAATATTAAGTTAGTAAATCATTTATTAAATCACAATATATTTATATAATATACACAATCATTCAAATATATTTTCAAAGAATGGCTAAATGGGAAAATAATATAAAGTTAAATTAATTTAAAAAAACTAAGTTATTCCAAAATACATGCAAAGTATGATTTTTAAATCTAATTAGAATATGTATATAAAACATGAAAAACTGTGTTCAAACTTAACACATAAAAACATGAAGAGTTCCTGTCATGGCTCAGTGGTTAAGGAACCCAACTACTAACCACGAGGTTGCAGGTTCCATCCCTGGCCTCACTCAATGGGTTAAGAATCCAGCATTGCCATGAACTGTGGTGCAGGTCACAGACACAGCTCAGATCCCACATTGCTGTGGCTGTGGTGTAGGCCGGCAGCTACAGCTCCGATTGGACCCCTAGCCTGGGAACCTCCATATGCCTCGGCTGTGACCCTAAAAAAACAACAGACAAAAAAAAAGGAAAGAAAAAAGTTTAGAGATATTTGTACCAAACTTAACAATGGCCATCACCAGCTGGTGAGTCTTTAGTTTCTTCCTTACACTGTGGGTTGAATTATGTGATTTTCCTACAAAAATTTAAAATGTGATTTGCTTTAACAGTAATAGAAAGAAATGTAATTTTAAAAATTTTCCTAAAAATTGGTCTTTTCATCCATTCCTCTTGCTTTTAGCCCCACAAATGCTTTACACAACGATAAAGCATTATCTTTTTTTTTACCCAGTAGGGGAGCTGCTGGTCTGCCATGAAAGCTTTCGGACTAGGTTCAGTTTTTCCATTGCTAGTCCATATTTTTTTCCACGTAGTATATTTGTCATAACCATCCTTATGGCTGAAAAAGAATAAAAATAAATACAGCAAGCTATAAGTTATTCAGGCTTTCCAAAATAAGAGGAAGACATAAATCTTATGTTAAAGGACATAACTAGTCATATTACAGGGAGGGGGACGCTACCACGACACCCACAGAACAGGTTGCATTCTTATCAGTTTTAGTACTTAAAGCAATTCAGAAGAAATGGCTACCTTTCCGTCCAGCACCCACTAGTTTTCAGCATCTTCCCCCCAAATCTCTTTTCTTTCTTTTTTTTGCTTTTTAGGGCCACACCCAAGGCATATAGAGGTTCCCAGGCTAGAGGTCTACTCCTACAGCTGCCGTCCTATGCCACAGCCACGCCAGATCTGAGCCACGTCTGCGACCTACACCCCAGCTCACGGCAACGCCGGATCCTTAACCCACTGAGCAAGGCCAGGGATCGAACTCACAACTTCATGGTTCCTAGTCAGATTTGTTTCTGCTATGCCACGACGGGAACTCCCCTGGCCCCAAATCTTTGCATCCTGCCCCCCTGTACTGGCACAGAATAGCAAAGCGGCTCCTAGATTTTTCAGAATTTGCAAACTAAAGAGAATAATTGCCTCACAGCAGATACTTTTTGAGCAGATACTTTTATGAGTGGGCATACACATAAACGCGCGTACACTACAACATCAAAGTTCTGACACACTTGTAGTTGGCCCAGGAGTGGTTGAAATCCTGGAATAATTCAGTAAGCCTGGGGGCTCAGTCTTAACCTTCTGACACCCCTCCACCACACAAGCCACCGTCCCCTCCACCGCGGAACCCTCAAACAATTATGGGAACAAACCTTCTATAGTAATGGTCAAAGCACTCGTTACAGAAATGCTCCCCACAGGACAGGTGGTACCATCGGGACGTGTAGCCATTTTTGGCACATCTGAAAAATAGCAAAAATAGGTAGCTTGGGTAATGAATAAACATGTCTTCTCGTTTTTCAAAAAACATGTATCAAGCACCTCCTATGAGCCCATTTTGCCTTGTCTTCACTTCAGATTCTAACAACTGGAAGATTAAAAACAGAGGAAATAGAAAGTCCGATTAGGCCATAACAATGCGTGGTGATGACACAGGGACTTAGCTCAGTGGCACCCAGCTGCTGGTCCATCAGAAGGGCCTGGGACTCAGGCATTTTATCAAGACTCCTTGGAGTGAGGATAGCTTTTTTTTTTTTCTTTTTGGTTTTAGGGCCACACCCGTGGCATATGGAAGTTCCCAGGCTAGGGGTCAAATCGGAGCTGTAGCTGCTGGCTTACAACACAGCAACGCAGGATTCGAGACGCGTCTGCAACCTACACCACAGCTCACAGCAATGCCGGATCGTTAACCCACTGAGCAAGGCCAGGGATCGAACCTGAAACCTCATGGTTCCTAGTCGGATTCGCTTCCGCTGCGCCACGACAGGAACTCCGTGACAGCGTTTTAAGACTGGGAAGAAGGGATGCCAGTGTGCCTGCTACACGCGTGTAAAGGAAAGAAGCGTGGTCTCTAGTGACTCCGTCTGGCCCCAAACTGAACAGGGAACAGATCTGGCCAGCTGGATCTGGACCTTCCGGCGGGCAATCTGGCAGATAAAACCTGCCACACAGCCAATAACGTAGTGAGAGAATGAAACATACCACGACAAACACTAACACCACCTCTTTGTGATTTAAAAAAGAAAAAAAACCCGCTAGGATTTGTTTTCCAGGTTGTATTGAATCTTAACTGAAGGATTCTGTCTGGAAGCAAAAAGTCATGCCTGGGTCACCCCAATACAAAATGGCAAGGGTGCAGCCATCTCTACGGTTTTAATGAGACTGTTATATGAGGGAGAAAAGAACAGGGAAATAAGCATACGCTGGTCTCTACGGGGAGCTCAAGGTCCTCTCTGCTGTGCCCCACCGTTACCCCATGCCATCCTCAAACCATCTCCCCCACCCCAAGGAGAGGTACAGCTATGGGGGATGGGACTTGAGGACTCGGACTGGCCACTATGCAGCAGAGCTGGCCGAGCAGTCAACGGAGGCGGGGGGAGGGGGGCAGCATGCGGTGTGTACAAAGCTACCGGTAATGTCTCTAGTTGTGGCTAACAGTATGTATCTTTAGGAATACCATCTTTTTTTTTGCCTTTTTTCTAGGGCCGCACCCACGACATATGGAGGTTCCCAGGCTAGGGGTCTAATCGGAGCTGTAGCTGCTGGCCTATGTCACAGCCACAGCAACGCGGGATCCGAGCCGCGTCTGCAACCTACACCACAGCTCACGGCAACGCCGGATCCTTAACCCACTGAGCGAGGCCAGGGATCGAACCCACAACCGCATGCTTCCTAGTCAGATTCATTAATCACTGAGCCACGACGGGAATTCCTAGGAAGACTATCTTTGAGGATGAATGCTCTCACCAGCGAAGGTGAGGCCAAGACACAAGACACGCCGTCTACACAGACCTTTCAGAAGCACTTGCAAAGCACACAGGACACGTGGCTGTACAGCCTGCTTTTTCACATTTCCTGTACTTCTTCTCTGACCCACCATCCTCATCCTCGTCTGTCATCTCCGTGGCTTTTTTCTTTGCCTGAGAAAGAACCAGCTGAGTTGAAGACTCCACAGCCCAGCCAAGGGTGAAGGGAGGGGAAGGTCAACTACCGAAATCACTTCCATGTTAGACATTTGAAATGGGACCATCAACAGCATCCTGGCAGGGGGTTAAGGCCTGCACCTGCCGCTCTAGCAATTTCCTTGAGACTGCACCCTGTGCAAATAGTTTACTAACTGGCTAGAAATATAGCACTAGCACTTGGACAACGGTTCTCTGAGACGAAAATGCCTATGAGCTTCTCTTAGGAAAAATCTGTATCCATCCAAAAAAAAAAAAACCTCTCAATGTAAGATTTTTTTCTTAGAGTAATTATATCCTTTCGGTACTGCCCATTTAGAAAACTAGTAACATTCTGGAAAAAAGATTATATCATTCAGTATTTTAAGGAAAAAAAAAATAAAGAAACACAAGAGAGATGGCAGGCAGGCAGTAACCCACCAACAGCACCGACCAACTACAAGCTGAGGTCCAAATACCTATAAATGACACCAGCCAGGCATGCTCTGGCCCCAGCTCACATCCCGGAGACAGTGACACAGCTGTGACTCCCTGGACACCCCCACGCTGATTCACATGCCATGCCTTCATCTTTGCAGTCCCCTCTGCCAGATACGCTTTTTTCCTACATCCTAGCACTTCTTCACACTGATTATCCCAAGGTGAATTTCTGCACTGGATTGCAAATTTCTTGAGGACTGGCATTATCCCTTTTAACTCTAATTCTTCAGTCCCAGTCACAGTAAGTCTGCTGCTCAAAACATGTGCACTGAATGAACAAATAAATGAGTGATACCTGCCGACCAGAGCTCCTCAAAGGAAGGCTATCTGGAGAGTGATCAAAAGATGCTTTTTTCTTTGTCCTCCCCCGCAGCGTTGCCATTGTATCGGGAAATCTGTCAAACATAAATAAACAAACAAAATACCCCCCCCAAAATTAAATATTAGCATCTGCCAACACATTCAATACTCCGGAGTCAAGTTCTTACACAGCTTACTTGGTAAGAGTACATGCACCGCAGTTAAATCGAGTGCGAAGCCATTGCTTTCAAGTCACTTAACCTAAGACTAAGCCTCAGTGTTCTCATGTAAAATGGGCACAGCAGGTGTGACTATAACTTCGGTGAGAGGATTAAGAGAACTGGCTTAGGAGTTCCCGTCGTGGCTCAGTGGTTAACAAATCTGACTAGGAACCATAAGGTTGCGGGTTTGATCCCTGGCCTCGCTCAGTGGGTTAAGGATCTGGCATTGCCGTGAGCTGTGGTGTAGGTTGCAGACGCGGCTCGGATTCAGCGTTGCTGTGGCTGTGGGGAAGGCTGGCGGCTACAGTCCTGTTAGACTCCTAGCCTGGGAACCTCCATATGCCACGGGTGCGGCTCTAGATAAGGTAAAAAGACAAAAAAAAAAAAAAAAAGAGAGAGAGAGAGAGAGAACTGGCTTAAAGCACTAGGCCTGGTAGAAGTACTCTAAGCGTTGTAAGTACACACCATACCAATGTCCAATCAACAAATGACACTACTGTGTATAAAATCCAATGAGTGAAAATATCTAATTTTTGCCTGTTATGTTTCTATCTCACTATGTCTTTGTAGTTCCTGAATTCTGACCTCTTGCTATACTTTAAAAAGAAAACTCAATCATTGCTTCTCCATAAAACCCAACATAAAAAATTTCAGGCACACTGTCTCGCCACTACTAAGAATCTGGGTTAGCGCTAATATCTTCCACAGGCAAAATTTTATGAGTTCTCATACTGTGCTGCTCGCAGTTAAACAAACATTATGAACCACAGGCCTACAAGAAGAACAATGCATAAAACCATGAAAGATTAAGAGTTATCACATTAGTATTTTTCCAATTAAACTAGACTAGGAATGAAAAATGCTTTGCATAAGTATTCAACAGTATATGGATCCTACAACTATCACACATCTCCTTCCCGAATCCATATTTACTACACACTCACACAAAATAAGAGCATAAGTAATAAGTGGGACATACCTATGGATCAGGAATTTGAAAGCGGAAAAGTGTTATTATAAGATACAAATCCCACATATTTAATCTTAATCTTAGAGAAAAACTTCAGAGTTTGTAATCCTATTGTTTCCTATCTGTGAGCTCCACTCCCAGTCATAAGCACATTTTTCATGGATTATAAACACCACGTGTGAAAAGTTTGTCTGCCATCTACACTGACTTTGAGAAATCTTGACACCAATGTTATGGTTTTTCTTTGACTCAAAGCCATTGTTACTTGTGAATAAACTCTATACATATTTCAAAGAGCACTGCAGTTCTTTAACCATTAAATAAATTGCACTCATTACACAACGAGATAAAGCACTAATAATTTGTTTAAAAGCACGAATGATTTTAAAGTGCTATTGTCTCCCTACAAATGTTATATCCAAAGAAGGTTTTCTGGATCACATTTACATTTTCAAAACGCCGTCCAATCTAACAAATCTCTTTATGTAAAAGATATATTTCACATTAGTCATACAAGGAACATGAATAAAGCCTGTGTAAATATGGATACAGTATATGTGTGTTACATATATCAAGTCTTAAAGCAAAAATCTGAGTCTAAGGTGGGGTTTAAGAACATCAGTAAAATCAGGTTCGTGCAACACCTGACCGTATTACCTGGGAATGCAAGCACTCTCAAAAGAAAGCATAGTTTCTGGAAATTTCAAGAAACATTTTAATCCAACTGTAGACTAGAAAACATTTAATTGCAATGAAGAATAATGTAATTCAAGAAATGGTTAAGAGGAAATGAAAACATTAGCTATAAAAACCGTTAAGAAATCTGTGTTGTGTGAGGAAAACATGATTGAAGATTTTTAGGGTAGTACATTTTCACCTTTAATTATACAATTAACAGTTATGTACCTTCATCCTTTTTTGACACTTACTGCAATTTCTGTATTTCACTATTGCTGGGTTCTTAGGGCTTAAAGTGGAGGAAAAAATTTTAAGGTGGAAGGATTACTTAATGTGCTTTTAAATATAATCTTAGAAATAATGGTCAAAAGTGTCATTAAAATAAACTAGTATACTGACAGTCCTTTCCTCCTTGTTCTTCAAATTAATAAACATACCTAACTTTAAATAAAACCAATTTGTTTCAGGTTCAATATGATTTTATGAGCAATTTCTTCCTAATTTTAAATTCATAGCATTGGTTTTCCTTTAACGTGACAAAAGAAAAAATGGTTGGGGAGGCATAAACATCTAAGTGAAAATAGCAATGTCTAGATTTCTAACAATTCCTAGGATTTTTTTCTGAAGTAGCTTATTCCAAAAAAGTGTGTAAAAACACACACAGGATTCATAAAATTATGAATCCAATGGCCTCCACGCTGGAATAAAAATTTACAGTGGCATTAGTATAATTTCTCAAAATAGGACAAACTACTAGAAACTTCTTCAAAGACAAAAGGAACAAAAATTTTCCTTAGGGCCACTTAAAATTGTTCCCATAACAATCACATTTTTACGATATGTGGATCCAGTTCAATTACCCGAATGCTTTGTTGACTACTTTCTCTGCCTGGAAGACAATTAATTATTGATGGCCATTTTCTCATGTACCTCCTCAAGAAATTCTCTCTCACTCGCCTTTCTTGCACTAAAGATTTAAAAAAAAAAAAAAAGCTAAATAGCCTGAGTTGTGAGTGCACAGGAGTGACGGATCTCCCCAAATGGAGTGGTCTATGAACTCCCGCACGCTCTCCCAAGGGAAGGCTGGGCCTCCATCTGGCCAAGTTCCAGTTCAAAGAACCCCAACTCACTACAGCTGGGCCGGCCTCTTCCTTCCTCTTTCACCTGCCAGCTGCTAGGCTGTTGACTAACAGCTACCTTAATCGTGCCGCCCCCTCGGGGTCCCGGGTCTCGGTGGAGTTACCCCAGCAACCTGGCAATGCCGGCAGCGTCTCAACGCGTGGTGGCCGCGCCGGAGTAAAACTAACCACACCTGCGAGGCCATGCGAGCTCCTCGCCGCCACGCTCTCAGCTGAACGAACAGCGAGGGAGTTCCCATTCCCGGACAGGGGGTCCCCTCACCCCAGCCCTGCAGTTGCTACTCCCCAGGTGAAAGGGCTCTGACAGCCCCCAGAAGGGAGTCTCAACGTTCCCAGTGCAACCCGCAGCTGCTTCGCTTTCCGAAAAGCTTTCTCGTCTCCTCTCCGGAGTCGGAGAAGCAACAGCCTCCCGGGGCTCACCTTTGCGCTGGAGGCGTGCAAGGAGTCACGGGGAGAAGGCACTGTGTACAGAAAGGAAACATTGTGGGGAAGGGCTTTAGGAAAGAGCCGCAACGCAGCGATGAATCCGGGAACCCCGCTGCCGTAACAACCCAGCCCGGGAATTCCCCCTTCCGCAGGCAGGGATCCCCACGCCGCACCCCCGTCTACTCCGGGGAGGGAGGAACAGCCCCTAGAGCAACCACCCACCTCCTACCCTAGCAAGGAGCGCTGCAGAGGGGCAGAATGAAAGCTTGCACCCTGGCCAAGCTGCTTTGTGCAGAGCTGTCACCCGAAATCCGCTGCCGCCCCCACGCACGCCCCGGGAGCCGCGTGTCCCCCACCTCTGAGCGCGGGCGAGGCAGTGTGCGCCGCCCCTGGCTGCCGGCTCCTCTCCCGAGCCGCGCCCCGCGCGCCCAAGACCGCAGGATCCGCGCCGCGAGCCGCAGCCCCCGTTCGGCCGCCGCCGCCGCCGCTTCCGCCCCTGTCACGACGTGACCCGGGGTGGGAGGAGCCGGAGGGACCGGGGAGGGGTAGGGTCCCCGCCTTCGCCTTTGCTGCGCTACTCGCCCCGCCCTGACCATTTCCGCCGCTGCGCAAGCCTGGGCCGCTGGGGGAAGGGGGCGGAGTCTGTGCACCGCGAGAGGGGCGGTCCGGGGGCGGGTCCGAGGGAGGGTCCGGGGGCGGGGTTGAGCCAGGCTCTTACTGACCCAGCCCGTAGGGTTCCGTGCTGTGCCAGAACCAGCCAGAGGCAGCTGACCGCGCGCGAGGTAGGTTCGTCCACACGCGGAGAGTGTGTGATAAGCTTTGCAACGATTTGCTAGCCTTAAGCCTGTGGTCGGATTCCAAGATGGGTCTTCCTAACAAGCGGGGGCAGCCCAGCAGTCCGCCCAGAAATGGACTCAGGGAGGAGAATGGGAAGGGAGAATAACGAGGTCAGGTAGCGAATGACCTTTCTGAGTTCCATAATTAAAGTGACCCCAAAGCATTGTAGGGTATTGGTGATTTTAAGAACAGAGAAATACTTGCCGGAATAGTGAGTGACGCGCTGGGGGTGGGGCAGTGGGGGGAATTGGGGTGTTGTAAAAATTCTGTGTCTTGCTCCACGGTAATTGCATAGGTGTATGCGTATGTAAAAATTCACTGAAGCATACTCTTAAAATGTGTGCACCTTAGGGAAGTTATTCCTTAATTTATCAAAATTTGAAAATAAATCTAAAGCAGAAACATTTTTTTTTTTGAAAAGGTGAGAAATAATCCAGACTTGGGAGTCCACCCAAAGGAGGACTTGAGTGACCAGACTAGCACATCAGCTATCTCCGTGTACGGGTAAGAGTGATTGTGAAATTTGCCTTTCCCAATTCTTATAATTTGGCACTTTTATCTTTTTGTAGAAATTTTTTTATTCCTACAGAAAAGGACGTGGACAAGTTCAGTATGATGAGAAGCTATGAAAACAGCTAAGAAGTGATTAAGTTGTGTTTGTAATGTTGTTATATTTCAAGTTTCTCTAAGAACAAGTTGAACAATTGCAGGTTGAACAATTGCAGGTTGCCCTGTCTCAGTGATAAATTTATGCTTCCCTTTCTTTTTAAGTAGAGAACGGTTTATGAAGGCACGAGTTCAGGTTCCAAAGTTTCTGGCTGAAAATGGAAGTGGGAAAAGTACAACTCTCTTTTGCTTTTCTGTGCTCAGTATAATCAGATACTTCCCTCTGACCTCTCAGGAAAATCTTAGAGTCACCTCCTGACATCCTTATGGCCTTGCAAACATTTGTTAACAAATGTTTGTTGGAAGGTGAATTTGTGTCCCAATTCCAAGGGAGATGCTTTCTCCTGAAATCCTAAACACTCTGAAACCAAATTCTGCAATAAAGGGAACTTTTCCCTTTGAATAACTGCTTTTATGTGCTGTTCTTATGGATAAATCATTAAATTAACTCCACCAAGAATAGTCTGCCAGTGTAATTCAAACTGAATTAGTTTCACTAATGACTCAAAGAATTATTGTGCCATATTGTCCTTAGCATTGCAGATTTCACATTGAAAAGACAGGCATTTTCTTCATACTTTCAGGTAGATTTGCAGTTAAATTCACTTTTTACCTCAGTTCCCTTTGTAAAAGAAAAAAATTTTAAAGGAACAAAGTGTCTGTCATCATCCAGTTAATCTAAGGGTTAAATTGCAACCCCCTGCAGAGGATGATGTGTCTGAGGCTATTCAGGATTTCTGGAGTGAAAGTAAAGGTGACGCATTTCAGTGTTTTGGATAAATGGCCCCTAGATAGTTGTCTCATGCCTCCCAGAGGATTTCGGTGACCCCAGATTTTTGCATCTCTCATTCATAGAAATCAATAAAGTCATTAACTTGAGGTGTCTGTTCCTTGTGATTAGCACTAATCTTTTACCAAAATGTGTGCTAAACATTTTTTTCTAGTCAAAAATAAATAAATAGGAGTTCCCGTCATGGCTCAGTGGAAATGAATCTGACTGGTATCCATGAGGATGCAGGTTCAGTCCCTGGCCTTGCTCAGTGGGTTAAGGATCTGGCGTTGCTGTGGCTGTGGCATCGGCTGGCGGCTACAGCTATTAGACCCCTAGCCTGGGAACCTCCATAAGCTGCAGGTATGGCCCTAAAAAGACAAATGAATGAATGAATAAATAAATCCCTTATGTATATGGAACATATACACTTGGAGCGATTCCTCAGATTATCTGAAAGGCTGTTTCCCTGGCCATAGTCCTCAGTAAGGTTCCCAAATAAAATTGAAAACTCACAACTCTTATGTTGGGTGTTTTTCTTTATGTCAACACCTTCGTGTGCCGTTTTCCCATACCAAAAAAAAAAAACAAGAAGCTGTAAAAAATAATTTGAAATTATAAAGTTGTGGGGTAGAGATGGGATATTGAATCCATGCATTTCCATTTGCTGTCTCCTGAAATTAGGGGCATGAACCACTAGACTAGGGAGCATAGAATAGAAGATGAAAGCAATAAAACTTTGAAGTCTGGAAACCAGATGGCTAAGTGGCAAAGAAGGATTTTTGCAGATTGAAGAAGACTAAATTCTAAACCTGCCATGAGAAAAGCCAATGAACAACCAACCTTTGCATTATAGAATTCCCCAGTGCTCAGGAATATAGCAGCAGGAGGTCAAAGGTTAGGGTAGAAATTAAGAGGATTGCTTGAAATTCTGGTTCCTAAGAGGCTTAATTCCCAGATTCCTTTCCCAACCCCCTGCAACCAACCCCTCATCACACCTGCAGACTTTGGGGGGTGTATTCTCTGGAGAGGTTAATAGTCTTTGGACTGGGAAGATACATAGTTTGGACATATGGAGATTAACTGAACACAAGCAAACTGAATGCTGGAGCCCTCTCCCACTTCTGTTCTTTTCTCAATTGCGTAAAAAGCCAAGGTCCCAAAGACCCAGCCTTTCAACAGATAGTGGGAAGTCCATTTGTGGAGAGTCTGATGCATACAAAGAAAACAAAGATGATGACCTCTAGGTTTCCAAATGATATCTACTCAACATCATCCCGCAGTGAAGGTTCGCCAATAAGCCTCACCCACAAACTTAAACTTATAACCAGCTTTTTTGATATTTGCTCTTTATTTAAAAAGTTATTGTATTGATGTATAGCTGATTTACAGTGTTGTGTTAATTTCTGCAGTACAGCAAGTTGACTTAACTATGCATACATAGCTATTTTTTCCATATTCTTTTCCATTATGGTTTATTACAGGATATTGAATATAGTTCCCTGTGCTATTCAGTAGGACCTTGTTGTTGTGGTATTTACTCTTTTTTTGCTTTTTTTTAGGGCCGCACCCAAGGCATGTGGAGGATCCCAGGCTAGAGTTCTAATCAGAGCTACAGCTGCCGGCCTAGGCCACAGCCACAGCAACAACATATCCGAGCTGCATCTGCTACCTACACCACAGCTGACGGCAACGCCGGATCCTTAACCCACTGAGCGAGGCCAGGGATCGAACCCACAACCTCATGGTTCCTAGTCAGATTCGTTTTAGCAGGGTCACGACAGGAACTCCTATGGTATTTACTCTCAAAGATGAGTAGATAGTAAGAATTACTGGGCATTTTAGGGCGGTCACTAGTTTGAAAGATGAGGTCAAAACCAACAGCAAAAGCAACTTAGTAACAGACCATGCAGATAAATAAGAGAAAATATTATGTCCGTTCTATGTATGAAATAAGAACAAAGTAAAGTGAAAAGAGAGCGTCAGAAACAAAAAGGAGCTCTTGAGAATTAAAGGCTTAAGAGCAGAAAAGAAAAACTAAATACACAGATAGAAAGATAAAAATAAGATGGTCTCAGAAAACAGGGCAAAACAAGAGTTGAAAAATAGGAAAAAAAAAAAAGGAAATTTAAAGCGTTAGGTCAGGAGGTTCTACAGCCAAAAAAACGTGGTCTGAGTAAGAGAATTGGTGGGGGGAAGGGGAGGGAGTAAATTCATCACAAAAGAACTTGGCCAAACGGATGCAGATAGACCCAGAATAAGACATAGAATTATGAAATCTTGAAAACTAAGGGGCAAAGAAAAGCTTTGAGAGAGAGAGAGGAAAATGCTGCCCACACGGAAAATAGCAGGATCAGAATGTCTTTGAAATTTAAGCAATAACTCTGCAAGCTAGAAGCCAAGGGAATGATTTCTTTAGAGTGGTGAGAGAAAATGTTTTCCAACCGAGAATTCTTATCCAGCAAAACTATACATCGAGGATGGGGAGTAGTGTGAAGATATCTTATACATGCAAAGTGGCAAAAAACCTTTTCTCAAGAGTTCCTGCTGTGGCACAAGGAATCAGCAGTGTCTCTGCAGCACTGGGACGCGGTTTCGATCCTGGCCCAGCAAAGTGGGCTGAGGATCCAGCATAGGTCACAACTGTGGCTCAGACCTGACCCCTGGCCCGGGAACTCCGTATGCCATGGAGCCAAGAAAGAAAAAACAAAAACCTTTCTCCCATGCCCCCTGCAAAAGCTGCTGAAGGTTGTACTTTACCAATGTAAGGGTGGTAACCAAAAAAAAAAAGGAAAATTTCCAATAAAGGAAACAGGAGATTCATCAAAAGTAGGAAAGAAGGCTCTCGGATGGTGATCCAGAAAGATCCCCGAAGGCTAGCTGTGTACCCAGGTCAGAAAGGCTCTTTTCCAAGATGATCTTGATAGAATGTCCGATAACTGAAGAAGTTGAGAGTGTTTTGATAGGAGCTTGTGAGAAGTTAGGAGTGAATTAGTAATAAATACATAGAAATTTTATAAATGAATAAGCAAAACAGTTATTAACTATGGAATAAAAAGTCATGCAGAAAAAGCCAAAGTAATCATAGAATTATACATGGCTTAGCTATGAATAGTCTTTACCAGTCATAATAATGTGTACTTCAAATATTTAATCAGGAGTTCCCGTCGTGGCTCAGTGGTTAACGAATCTGACTAGGAACCATGAGGTTGCGGGTTCAATCCCTGGCCTTTCTCAGTGGGTTAACGATCTGGCGTTGCTGTGAACTGTGGTGTAGGTCGCAGACGCGGCTCGGATCCTGCTTTTCTGTGGCTGCGGCGTAGCCCAGTGGCTACAGCTCCAATTAGACCCCTAGCCTGGGGAACCTCCACATGCCACGGGTGTGGCCCTAAAATGACAAAAGGCAAAAAAAATTTTTTAATCAAAGAGTTGCTATATCTATATGGAAAGGATAGGAAAAATGCGAAGGTGGGACGTATGTGTGTCTGTGTTTGGAAGTTAAAAGTGGGCTAAATGCTTATTTTTTCTAGATGCTTCCTGTAAATGAAAAATTAAGACAATATAAAATAAGCATGCTATTTTGAGTTATAGTATGAGTTATACTTGAGTTACATTTCAAGACACAGTTAAAAGAGTTAAAGATGTTTGCTTATTTCATTGGTAGTAAAGACTGCTACTTTCATAACTCTGTCAGACTCTGGGGGTTTTTGGTTGTTTTTTTGTTTGGTTGGTTTTTTTCTTTTTACTGCTGCACCTGTGGCATATGGAAGTTCCCGGGCTAGGGGTCCGATTGGAGCTGCATCTGCCAGCCTCCACCACAGCCACAGCAATACTGGATTTGAGCTGCATCTGCAGCCTGTGCCTCAGCTTGTGGCAACACTAGATCCTTAACCCACTGAGAGAGGCCAGGGATCAAACCCGCATTCTCACAGACACTATGTTGGGTTCTTAACCCACTGAGCCAAAACGGGAACTCCTGTTGAACTCTTTCAATTGTGTACATTATAACATTGATTTAAAAAAGAAAATGAAGCAATTAAAGAGTGAGATAATAGAAAGAATTCTAAGCTTATGAAAGTTATAAAGTTATGAAGTTATATTTTTTGCCCTCCCCCTTTTTTAAAACGTAAACTCTTTAATTCTAATGTTGCTGTAATTCAGTTTATTTAATGATCTTTCCTAATGTGTGTTATGGTATGCCACTACCATCAGACTTACTGAAGAGTAATTTTTGTATGACTCTTCCTTGAATATTGACATATTTCTTACAAGCCAAACTGCTGAGAATAATAGGTTTTTATTTCTTTCATCAGTAGAATGGAAATGCCTTTAAATGACAACATTGCAAACATTTTCCATTTAAGCATTGGAGCCAAAGCTGTCTGAAGAAACCATGGATGATCCAAGAACTGTGCTTGATGTTAACGAGTACCCAGACACTGAGGTGCAAAAGAACCGAATGCTAACTCTGGAAGAATGGAAAGAAAAGTGGGTGAATCGCAACATTGCATTTCATCAGGAACAAGGGCATCAGTAAGAGGTGTTTTTACTTCTTGGTATTAAATGTTGGTTTATGAACAGAGAAACGCTCTATTAGAAACTGACTTTGTAAATAGAAATAATGATTTAGGTACCCATTATTTGACTGACTTTAATATGCACATTTTTAATTTTTCATATTTAGCATCTCTGATATCAGAATGCATCTGTGCCTTGTTTTAGTTTAATTGGCAGTGCTTTTTTTTTCCCATGGAGTGTAAATAATGGTGTGACTTACAATTGATGGCATCTTAGATTTATGAACTATGTCCTTTTTAAAAAAAATCCTCTGTATTGGTTATGCATGTTTATCCACATGCAGCTGCTCGAGCTACCCTAATGCTGGCATATCATTATACTGAAGAGTGGTGGTGTTTTGACTGCTTTCCAATAGCAGGTGTTCACATATTAAAGTATCTATAATGTTGGAAGAAGAGAAGCTGAGAAAAATTAGGTGAGCTAGGATGCTGAGCAATATGTTAATAGTAGTGGTAGGCTTCAAAGCCGCGACAATAAACGATGGGCCGGTGATGTGTACAGTGGTCGTGACAGATGTACCTTCTTCCAGGCAGCCACCATGCCTTTCCAGAGGGCGCTGTTATTATTATTACATTTGCACACCCAGTAGTAGTTGGGATATTGTCCTAGAGCCTTTGAATGAGTTACTCTGTCATGTAGCTGGCCTAAGAAGAGCCACGTTTCTACAGAGGGAATTAACTATAAGAATGAAACCATTCAGAACTACTTCTGAGACCTGAGTGCGTGTTTAGAGAGCTTGCCGTAAGGTGAATGTTGAAAAATTCAGTGGGTACAGAGGCTCCCCCACGTCACACACACACACACACACATTTTCAAAACATATCAACCAAGGAAAAAAATATTTTTTTGTTTTTAATTACTGATCAGGAAAGCCCCAGGTTTGAGTCAGATTAACCACTCACTAGTTATGTGACTAAGCAAGTTACTTTACCTTCCTGTTTCTTCCATGTGCAAAATGGAAGTTTTAGTAATTAATGTTACCTGCTTTGCAAAGTTGTTGGGAAATACTGAGTGAAATAATGCATGAAAAGTACTTAGCCTTAGTACTTAAAGTTGTAGTTCTTTTCCTCTGTGCCTTAAGCTAATTAAAACAGAGCTTTTTTTTTTTTTTTCCTCCCCAGGCTATTAAAGAAGCATTTGGATACTTTTCTTAAAGGCGAGAAAGGACTGAGGGTATTTTTTCCCCTTTGTGGAAAAGCAGTTGAGATGAAATGGTATGAGTGGATAAACATTAACATACTCTCTTGTCTTGATGATAAATACTTTGGGTGGATATTTAATAGGATGTAAGTTAAAAAATTCTGTTCTCTGGCAATGCACAAGTATTCTATGTTTTTAGTTGACTGTTACTGATGGGATCATAGAAGTAATATTCTCAAACAGTAAGACACTGACCCAGCCTTTCTGTATTGAGTTTCCAAGAACAAGAATTAGTTTAGAACCAAGGAGATTGGGGGTGGGGGGATGGAACCAGCTTATATCTCCTTCCGCTTTGTGCACAGTTTGGTTTTTGTAGGTGGTCTAGGAATGGAATTAAGTTAATTTTAGACACTGTAAATAGAGGTAGACAGAAAAATTCAAGATGAATTACAACTTTTTGGCAAGACTGTGTATAATCCACAATTCAGCCGCACTCTCACCTCCCTCTAGGAGCACGTAGGGGTTATTGTTTTCAGGAATCGTTGCTAATAAAACCAGTGATGAAGAATGTATTTCCTGTGAGTAACTCGCTTACTGGGAAGAGAATTCACTTTAATTAACAAGCTACTATCACTGTGGGTTACCCTTAAGTCACAAACCTCGCAGTCATTTTCTATACAGAATTTGTCATGATAATATACAGACCCTATCATACATGCCAAGATATACTATTAACTTATAAGCCTGCATGTTTAGAACTTTGCTCATCATGCAGGAAAGAAGTAAAATGTATGAAATGATTAGTAAATGAAAAATATAGTAACTTTAAAATGCTCCATTCCCTATATGTAAATGTAAGTGGCCAGCCCACAGAACATGTATGCATTTGGAGTGGATTTTCAAGTGGAGGTAGTGGCATTTGTGCAGCTAGCCCCCACTCCCTCAACTTATAGCTGAGTGCATTTGTGAATGGCTGCCCTGGCTTAAGATTCTAGGGTGACTATGAAATAGAAAACAGTACCCTAACCAACTCACTGAACCAGAGAAAAGAGTTAACTTTGGAAATGACCTGCAAGAAAAACGTTAACCTCATGAACACACTGCTTTATTGCTGTGTCGTAAGTGGTAGCAACCTCGTTCTAGCAGAGGCTTTGAGGCAAGACTAGGATATGGTATGATGAAACAGACAAATAAATGTGACTGTTGAAGATTTAGGGTCTAAAGTAACTTAAAAATACCAGAACTAAGCTAGTGTAATTGTATAAAAGTTATTATATATTAGAAGGTTTGTCATATGTAATGACTTTGTGTATTAAGGAATATACAGATATCAGAAGTGAAGAGATAAACTCTAGCTGAAACCCAAAAGCATTAACATAAAAGGTGTAAGATATTTTCTTAGGTTTTTTTTTTTTAAGGGCAGATATCTTCCAATGTCATCTAGTCTATGCTAGTCTCTAGTAGGCTATGCTTCATTTTTCCTTTTTTTTTTTTTTTTGCATTTTAGGGCTGCACCTGTGGCACATGGAGGTTCCCAGGCTAGGGGTCAAATCGGAGCTATAGCTGCCGGCCTACACCACAGCCACAGCAATGTAGGATCTGAGCCACATCTGCAGTACACCACAGCTCAGGTGTCCTTAACCCACTGAGCGAGGCCAGGGATCCAACGTGCTAGTTCATGGATGCTAATTAGATTCGTTAACCACTGAGCCATGGTGGGAACTCCCGTTTCTCCATATGTTGAAATAAAAATCCATCCAGCTGGTTTGGGTAGCTTTTTTGTTTATATTTTATAAGTTTAAAAAAATGAATGGAGAATTAAAAAAAAATTCCTTGTGGGTTAACTTACAAATTTCCTAGGAACTATGAATGGCAAATTATAAAATGTATGCTTTCATGTTCTGATCACAATGAAAGTATATCGTCTAGTAGTGTGGGGAATAGATTCTGCTCTGTCTCGTTTTGAAAATGCTACTTGCATTCTAACTCCACTGATACACTGCGGAACAATTTGAGCATGATGTGACTTTAACATTTGCTTGTATGTGATTTCGTCCGCAAGAAACATGAGGAGAAAACAGATAAACTAACCTGTGTATAAATAAGCAAGATGTACCCATGCACACAGCTCAGCCATCGCGCATATACCTCAATTCACTCCCCATGCTCTGAGGCATTTCCATCCACAGCTAGTGTTAGAGCTTTTCATTTGCTTGCGAATAGCCCGCCTTTCATTCTAAACAATAACTTGAAAACTGCAGCCCTTCCAAGCCAAATTTCTATATGTAAACTTCAGGTCTTTCTCAAGGTAAAGTGCCATATTGTCGTATTTATAAATTTTGTAGCCATTGAATGTGTAAAACCATGTCTGTTGGGTTCCTGTCTTTTTTCTTTTTAATGTGTCACTAAATTTTTTTTTTTTTTTTTTTTTTTTTGCCTTTTGTCATTTTAGGGCCGCACCTGCGGCATGTGGAGGTTCCCAGGCTAGGGGTCTAATCGGAGCTGTAGCCGCCGGCCTACGCCAGAGCCACAGCAACGCAGGATCCGAGCCGCGTCTGTGACCTACACCACAGCTCACGGCAACGCCGGATCGTTAACCCACTGAGCAAGGCCAGGGATCGAACCCGAAACCTCATGGTTCCTAGTCGGATTCGTTAACCGCTGCGCCACGACGGGAACTCCTTTTTTTCTTAAATAATACTTAATCCATCTTATTCCTCAATCCTGTTTGTGTATTATTGAGAAAATCCTGATTCACAGAGATAAGTGTGGCAAATATGTAACAGCTTTTTCAAAAAAATTTTTTTAAAATTAAGATGTAATTGATGTACAACAATTATGTTACATCCCCATGACATTTATTTGATAACAGAAAATTTGTACCTTTGACCACCTTTGCCAGTTTCATCCATTGCTCACCCCCAGCCTCTGGCAACTACTAGTCTTTGTAATCTTTGACTTTCTTTTTAGATTCCAAATATGTGAGATTTAACGCTGTTTTTCTCTGACTCATTTAGCACGATGCTGCCAGAGTCCATCCATGTTATCATAAATGCAGAATTTCATTTCTGTGGCTGAATAACATTCATTGGGGCAAAGTTTTTAACACGTGCCCCAACCCTCATTTGCCCATAAGCCTCGTAATTTTTACTGCATGACTTTGCATGGTGCAGGAATTTTTAAGAAGGTGTAGATAAAGTGTTTATTTAACGTGACATAAAATCGTTACTGTGTCTGGGTATTTGTGCCACTACTGCTGTTTTCTCTGAAGTCCAAGATCCTAAGGCTGAATTCTGTCGTTATAAAGCATACCAGGAAAATACTAGTTATTTGCATGTAGGAATCAGATAAATTTCTGGAAGGGTTTAGTGTAAGTAGAAACTATGAGATTATTGTAGAAATGGGTACTGATGTTTTAGAGCCGTGCGCTCCAATATGGTATCTCCCAGCCCCACGTGACTACCAGTAGCCGCGTCCCAAGGGGTCAATAACCTGTGTGGTTAGTGGCTCCTGGATTGCCCAGCATGGGTGTAGGTTTTTCCATCATCACTAAAAGTTCTAATGGACAGAGCTGATATAGAGAAATGGGAAAAGTGTGTAATTCATGGGATGTTCTTAAATCAGAAACTCTTCCAATCAAATCCATTTGTAGTAAATCAACATTTTAAAGGTATAATTTTCCAAACTTTTAAGATTTTTCCCAAGGTCATATAAATCTTTTTTTTTCAGAATTCTATAAAACATAAGGTATGGAACTATATAGATCTACATGTTCTGTGAAATCCTTCACACCTGAATTCGTATAAATCCCTTAAAATTAAGGAAAATGTATGCTTATGGGTGTATGTCCTGTTATTTAGTACTGTGTTTGAAATAAACATTTAAGTGGAATTATATGATTTTATGCAGGTTTGCAGACCGAGGACACAGTGTAGTTGGTGTGGAAATCAGTGAACTTGGGATACGGGAATTTTTTACGGAGCAGGATCTTTCTTATTCAGAAGAACCAGTTGCCGAAATTCCTGGAGCCAAAGTATTCAAGGTGTGTTTTGATTTTGGTAGATAATTTTTCTCAGCATGAATAAGTGAGGATAGTATACAAGGGTCTGATGACTATCACCAGATCCACCTAGACATCATGTAGAGTAAGGAGCTTAAAAAGAAAGAGGATACCTAAATGTGGACAAAGATATATAAAAGCCAAGGTCAAAGCCTATTCGTCATAATTTTGGTTTGGGTATTTCTTTTTTAATTTTAATGAAATATGCTGGATTTCCAATGTTGTGTTAGTTTCAGTTATACAGCAAAGTGATTTAGTTAAACATTTATGTAAAAGTTATAATTCTTAGATTCTTTTCCATTAGAGTTTATTACAAGATCTTGAGTAGTTTCCTGTGCTCTCCAGTAGTAGGTCCTTGTTAGTTATCTATTTTTTTATATGTATTAGTGTTTATATTTTAATCCCAAACTCCTAATTTATTCCTGCCCCCCTTCCCCCTTTGATAAACATAAATGTGTTTTCTATGTCTGTGAGTGTATTTCTGTTTTGTAAATTTGTATCGTTTGTATTGCTGTTTTAGATTCCACATATAAGTGATACATGATATTTGTTTTTGCCCGACTTACTTCATTTAGTATGGTAATCTCCAATTCCACCCATTTTGTTGCAAATAGCATTATTTCATTCTTTTTTATGTCTGAGTAATATTTCATTGTATATATATACCACGTCTTCTTTATCTATTCATATGTTGCTGGACACTTAGGTTGTTTCCATGTCTTGGCTATTGTAAATAGTGCTGCAGTGAACATTGGGGTACATATATCTTTTTCAGTTATAGTTTTCTGTGAATATGTGTCCAGGAGTGGAGTTATACTGGGTCACGTAGTAACTCTTTTTTTAGTTTTTTGAGGAACCTCTATACTATTTTACATAGTGGTTGTACCAATTTGCATTCCCACCAACAGTGTAGGAGGGTTCCCTTTTCTCCACACTGTCTCCAGCATTTATTGTTTGTAGACATTTTACCAATGACCATTCTGCCTTGTGAAGTGATTACCTCGTTGTAGGTTTGATTCACATTTCGCTAACAATAAGCAATGTTGAGCATCATCTCATGTGCCTTTTGGCCATCTGTCTGTCTTCTTTGGAGAAATGTCTATTTAGTTCATCTTTTTTGATTGGGTTTGTTCTTTTACTATTGAGCTGTATGAGCTGTTTGTGTATTTTGGAAATTAATCCCTTGTCAGTTTCTTCATTTGCAAATATTTTCCTCTGTTTCATAGGTTGTCTTTTTGTTTTGTTCCTGGTTTCCTTTGCTGTGCAAGCATTTTTTTTTGATTTTTCATTTATAAGCAGGTGTTTCCGGGAGAGCCTGTCTTGTGTCACACCCTGCATGAGGAGATTAAAAACACAGTCCCTGCCCTAAAGAATTGCTTAGCTTAGGAGAGAAGAGAAACTAAGAGGACACTGTTTGTTATACACGGAGCTAAGTATAATAACACAGGGTATTAAGGGAACAGGAGCGAAAGTTCCCTAAGCCAGCCTGTGGGAACTTCCCAAAGCGTGGTGACAGGGCTGGGACAGGCAGGTAGTCCACTCAGCCTGCTCAGATGCCTGTTAAGCTGGTACTTTGTTCTGCACAGTAGGGTTTCAAGTGGGAACACGACATGGCCAGATTTTCTTTAGAGACCAACCACCCTTGTGGCCCTCAAGGGAAGTGAATTTGAAGGGCAGTATCCTCCTGGCAGAGAGATGAGATTAGAAGCAGTGGTCCAGGAAAGCGATCTTGAAGGGCTGCACACGGAGAGTGATGGAGCGCTAAGAGGAACAGCAGTGTTTAGGGTGGCAAACTGGGAGGCTTTGGTGATTAACTGAGGATTAACTGGAGACCCGGGGGGTGACAAGTTCACATTTCCAGTTCACACTACGTTGGGTGGCAGAGAATAAAGGAGAAGGAAGTTGAAGAGCAGAGAAAATGAGTTTTGCCCTGGAGATGACATGGAAGGGACCTGTAGAAGGACGAAGGAGTATCTGGCAGATGCCTCAAAGCGCAGGGCAGTGTTTGGGCTGGAAGTGATGGATTCGGGAATTGTCTTCATCCTGTGACCAGAGCCATCCAGGGGAACTGCTCTACCAGCTTGGGGTTATAACATGGAAATGGACAAAAGCCACCCCAGTGAGAACAAGCAGAGGCTGTTTATTCAGCGGGACTCAGCCCATCGCCTTCGGCAGAGGCTCAAAGACTAGCAGGGGTGGGAAAGCTTCTAGCGAAAAATCCGAAGCCTTCAGGTGCTGTTGGCTCATTAGAAGCCGCAGCCCTTGTGATTGGTTTGGACCAATCTGGCTTTGAGTTGGGAGGGGGGTGGGAGTGGAGGGGTAGGGGTGGTAAAAATCTGGGAAGCTGGCGGTCATCGACCAAGTCCTGCAGAGCTGTGGTTTGGCTTTCTGGGCTGGTTGCCACCAAGGTTCTGGGTCTGAGTTTTCAGGTCAGCCATGTCTGGCCACATGTCAGTTCACAAAGTACTGTCTTTTTAAAATATTTCTTCCTGGGCTGGTTGCCACCAAGGTTCTGGGTCTGAGTTTTCAGGTCAGCCATGTCTAGCCACATGTCAGTTCACAAAGTACTGTCTTTTTAAAATATTTCTTGTTTTTTGTTTTGTTTTTTTTTTCTTTTTGCCTTATCTAGAGCCGCACGCGCGGCATATGGAGGTTCCCAGGCTAGGGGTCTAACAGCTGTAGCCGCCGACCTTCGCCACAGCCACAGCAATGCGGGATCCGAGCCGCATCTGCAACCTACACCACAGCTCACGGCAACACCGGATCCTTAACCCACTTAGCGATGCCAGGAATCGAACCCGCAACCTCATGGTTCCTAGTCGGATTCGTTAACCACTGAGCCACAACGGGAACGCCTTTTTTAAATATTGAAATTAGTTGCTTAGTTCAGGAGGAAGCTTGATAGTTACTGTATTTTACAGCTTCCTCCCACTGCCTTCTTCGATCAGCTAGGACTCCCAGTTCACTCAGCCCGCAGAGGCTGATGCTGCTTCCCGACTCCTTGGGGCAATGGTTCTCAGCCTTGGTGGCACATTTGAAATTATCTGTGGATCTGAAATTCCCGGGTGCTGAGGCCTTGCCCCAGGCTAATTAAATCAGACTCTCTAGGGTTGAGGCCTGATATCAGGTCTATGCAAAACTCCCTAGGGAATGTGCACTGCTGCCCTGACTGTAGAGAGCAGTGTGGAGGTTCCTCAAAAGACTAAACATGATCCAGCAATCCCGTCCCGGGCATATATCCAGACAAAACTGTAATTTGAAAAGATATATGCATCCCTAGGTTCATAGCAGCACTGTTTGCAACAGCCAAGACATGGAAACAACCTAAGTGTCCATCAACAAATAAATGGATAAAGAAGATATGGTATGCGTGCGTGTGTGTGTTTGTGTATGTGTATGAACAGTACTCAGCCTTTAAAAAGGTTAATGCCATTTGCAGCAGTGTGGATGCACCTAGAGGTTATCATACTAAGTGAAGTAAGTCAGAAAGACAAATACTGTGTGATATCACTTACATGTGGAATCTAAAATACAACACGGGAGTTCCCGTTGTGGCTCAGCAAAACAAATCTGACTAGTATCTGTGAGGATGCTGGTTTGACCCTTGACCTTGCTCGGTGGGTCAAGGATCTCATGTTGCCGTGAGCCCTGGTGTAGGTTGCAGGCACGGCTTGGGGTCCCGTGTTGCTGTGGCTGTGGTGTAGGCCGGCAGCTGTAGCTCCAGTTAGACCCCCCAGACTGGGAACTTCTATATGCCGCACCTGCGGCCCTAAAAAGCAAATAAATAAATAAAATGCAACAGAAATCAACAATCTACGAAACAGAAACAGGCTCACAGACGTGGAGAATAAACCTGTGGTTACCAAGGGTAAAGGAAGGAAAGATTGGGAATTTGGGATTAGCAGATGCAAACTATTATACGTAGGAAACAACAAAGACCTACCGTGTAACACAGGGAACTCTATGCAAATATCCTGTGACAAGCCATAATGGAAAAGAATATGGAAAAGAATATATAGATATATATGGCTGAGTCACTTTGCTGTACAGAAATTATCATGTTATAAATCAACTGTACTTCAATTGAGAAAAAAAAAAATCCCCAGGGATTTAACTCCCCAAATTTAAGATTCCCTGGCTGTTCTCCCTGCTGCCTCCAGGCCCCTTCCTCTCTGGGCTGACCCCCAAGTGCTTCCAGACTGATCTTCAAAGGTCCACCCTCCTCTATCTGTGGCCTCTGTTGGCACATTTCAGCATAAAATCCATCAGTTTCATGTCCAAGTTCACCTTTCCTACTCTGTGCTCCCCCTGCCCTCACACCCACAGCCCGCCTTCTCACGCCCCGTGGAGTCACCCCGGCCCACATCCCTGCGAGTCACGGGCTTCGCAGAAGCATCCAGACAGTTCAACACGGTCATTCCTCGTTGCCGCCTTTGGCAGGGCTCGTTCAGTTCCTGCTTTGTCTGCTCAGTTCCCACGGTTCTGTGCACACAGCCCATTCTGTACCGGGCTGTCTGTCTGTCCCCCTGCCTCTCTGCTCCAGCTGGCTGTCCTCACAGGGGTCGGAGACTGTGTCAAATTCACGTGCACTATTCAGAGCCTCAGGCAGTCCTTTCCAGGATTGTGAGGACATAAATGCTCATTAGCCAGTGAAGGAAAGATGAAAGTGAGGAGTCAGCCCAATTGCACTTTCCATGGATAGCGTTTGAAATGTCTGCCCCTTTTCTCAGCCTGTGTGCTCCTCTTTAGCCGAGTTAAAATATCAGGATTCTGCTAAAGTACACATTGCTAAAATTTAACCAGCTCAGAAGTGAGTATAAGAGAGCTGATCTTGAAGGTGAAACTATCTCTGATTTTCCTCTTTGAGTGGATCCAAAAGAAACTTGTTCAGGCTGTTTTGTTTTGTTTTGTATTTTCTTAAGTGCTGCTAAAAATTATTTTCAGTAAAATTTTATTTTTAGACAAAAAAGGAAGCAAGGTGGGAAAGATGAAGAGGAAATTATTAAAATAATTGAAATTGCTGTGTTCGGAGGGTGGCATGCAAGTGTTTTCTTCTGAAAATTCTCTGTGATATGGTCCACTATTTATTTTACAATTAGAAAAATAAAAATTCGAAGTTCCCGTTGTGGTTCAGTGGCGACAAGCCTGACTCGTATCCACAAGGATGCAGGTTTGATCCCTGGCCTTGCTCAGTAGGTTAAGGATCTGCCTTTGCTGTGAGCCGTGGTGTAGGTTGCAGACGCATCTCAGATCCCACATAGCTGTGGCTGTGGTGTAGGCCAGCAGCTGCAGCTCGGATTTGACCCCTAGCCTGGGAATCTCCATATGCTGCAGGTGCAGCCTTTAAAAAAAAAAAAATCTGAAATAGGAGGTAGAAGAAATTGCTGCAAAATTACATATTCTTTCCCTACCTCCTGTGTTCTGCTTTGCCCCCTTCTCTTTTTCCCTTGACCATTCATGTGTCTCCTCATTAAGCAGAATTTTTTTCCTGGACTTTTTCACTGCAGAGTTCTTCGGGGAACATTTCGTTGTACTGTTGCAATCTTTTTGATCTCCCCAGGTAAGACTGACATCTCCCTCTGTGCATTTATTTATTTATTTATTTATTTTGGTCTTCTTGTCTTTTCTAGGGCCGCACCCGCGGCATATGGAGGTTCCCATGCTAGGGGTCCAATCCAAGCTATAGCCGCCAGCCTACACCACAGCCACAGCAATGTGGGATCTGAGCCACGAGTGCCACCTACACCACAGCTCACAGCAACGCCGGATCCTTAACCCACTGAGCAAGGCCAGGGATCGAACCTGCAACCTCATGTTTCCTAGTCAGATTCATTAACCACTGAGCCAAGATGGGAACTCCTCTCTCTATACTTTTAAAAACTTGAGTGTTTTTGAGGTGATACTGAGGTGGGCCACGAAGGGTCTTTTTATCACCCCCGTACCCTGGCAGTAGTGCCCACAAAGCACTGATTTGAGTCTCTGTTCTGCAGTTATTTTCGCTAAGCCTACATGACAGCACACTTGATATTTTTGTCATCGGGTAGCCTCTAAGCTCTGTAAAACATCACGATCCTAGGCGGGTGAGGACAAGGAGAGGAGAGCAAGAAAGTGTCTTTCGTTCCCGTCGTGGTGCAGCAGAAATGAACCCCATTAGCACGCATGAGGACGTGGGTTCCATCCCTGGCCTCGCTCAGTGGGTTGGGGATCCGGCGTTGCCATGGCTGTGGCGTAGGTCAGCGGCTACAGCTCCGATTGGACCCCTAGCCTGGGAACCTCCATATGCCGTGGATGCAGGCCGAAAAAGATAAATACATACATACATACATACATGCATACATAAAAATAAAATAAAGTGTCTTCTCCCTCACACCTGTGTCTGTACCAAAAATGCATTTCAGGGTGCGGATGGAGGCAAGGTCTCGTTTCCTGAAAGTCCCCAGTACCTGTTCCAGGGGCTGGGAGCAGAGCGGTCACAAGCTGTCCCTTACTTCTCATTCGTGCTCCCAAGTCCAAACAGAAGGGGGAGGTTGCTGCCCCCCGCCCAGAACTAGGAGGTGATGGACAGCTGCTCCCACCGCCGGCAGCACATCCCTCGAGACTCAGAGGATGAGCAGACGTGAGGCCGGCAGGCCTCCAGGACACGTGTTCGTCTTGTTAAAGGTGGAACTTTTCTAACATAAAGTGTTGTGCTTATTTATTTCTTTTTATTCTTTTTCTTTCTGGCAGAGCAAATATTGGCAACTTTGACAGGATTTGGGATAGAGGAGCCTTGGTCGCCGTTAATCCAGGTGATCGCAGACGGTTAGTGATTCGGTTTATTTGTATTATTTCCCCCCTTTTTTAGCCTTCCTCATTTTGTGGATTGTACTTTTTCTGGTTTCCAGAAAATTACTAGGCCTTTACTAGTTTAAATAGCTTACTGCATTTGGAATTAGGAGACCTATATCCAGCAGCATTTAGGCTGAAAAGTATCGGATTTGGCCACGAGGACATGGGTACAAGGCTTATGGCTCTGTCACTTCTAAGCTGCGCTGCCCTGGTCAAAGGACTGAACTTCTCTAAGCATCAGTTTTCTACTAATACCACCCTCCCCACCTGTATCGACAAAACCAGGTAATACTTGTTAGGCCGCAGCCATGTGCCCGGCGTTGCTGAAATACTTTATGTGGTTCAACGCAATTCTTCCACACAACAACCCTACGAGGGATTAGGCTGTCATCATTCCCGTTTTACAGATGAGGAAAACTAAGGTCAAAGAGATTAAGTTACTTGCCCAGAGTGAGACAGCAAGTACGTGATGGAATCAAGATTCAAATCCAGGGACTTTGACTTCAGGGTCAGGCTCATGACGAAGCCACTTCACACGGTGGTTGTGGGAATTAAAAGAAATGACTCATGCAGAAAGTACCCTGTCAACCCTGAATGGCTGTTTAAATATTAGCTGCTATTGTATTAGAGCTTTGGATGCGGGTGTTTGGGGTGACCCTTCTTTTGTACCTAACTTTATTAGAAAATGAAATTCAACTATGAGAAAGCATACTGAGTAGAATGTGAACACTGCTATATACTTTTTTTTTCTTTTTTACACCCACACCTATAGCATATGGAAGTTCCTGGGCTAGGGGTCAAATTGGAGCTGCAGCTGCCAGCTGATGCCACAACCACAGCAGTGCCATATCTGAGCCACATCTGCGACCTATGCTGCAACGTGCTGCAACCCCAGATCCTTAACCCACTGAGTGAGGCCAGGGAACCAAGCTATATCTTCGTGGATATGGCGTCGGGTTCTTAACCTGCTGAGCCACAATGGGAACTCCCACTCCTGTGTACTTTCCAATCCAGATAGCATTCACAGACTTACTGGGGTATATAGCGCATAAATATTGAATTATTTAGTTGCATGGAGGCAGACTCTTAACACATGGCAAAAAGGGTTGGAATACACATCAGTGGAATGAAATTTCTCTTTTTAAAAATGAACTATTTCATGAGTGAGACATATTGCCAAACCGAATCGTTTCTAAAATTAGACTATGCCATATGCTCTTAAAATATATTTTTCTTCAACGATAATTCATACTCCTTTTCCCCTTTTCTATCACGACTTCTCCTTTCTCTCATCTCTGGGACCCCCGCTTTCCTTAAAAGCACAGAAGTCGTCATGCCCCAAGGAACCACCCTCAGCAGGGCTGTGCCTGCCTCTAACCTGCGCTTGCGCCTTCAGTGATCACTTCAGTTCTGTTGCTTTCACTCAGGTATTCAATAAATATCTGTGTTCTAAAGACACATTACATTGGGGAGATAACTGAACGAGTCGTACGTGGCACTGGCCCTTCTGGTCTCTATCTTCCCAGCTCTTTTCTGTCTCCCACACATTCACATCCAACATCCCATCTCCAGTGTCTGCCTGGCATGGCCTGTGTGACCTCAGTGTCCTTTATCAACTCAGGCTATCACCTGCGTCTTCTCCGTCTCCATAAAACAATGCATCAGTACCCTAAACTCAGTTCTGCTCACTGTCTAAAGGTCGTAGGTGTTTCTCCTTCCTAAGGACGTCCATCCTCTCCTTCGACGATAGTTTTCTGGGGGCTTTGGTTACGTAGCTCAAATCCACAAGGCACTGGGGAGCAAACCGGAATTCACAAAGCTCACCCTCCAAGCTGTGTACCTTATATTCAGTTATTTCCCCACATCTGCCATAATGTATATAGATAATAATATGATCTGGGATAATAATACATAAATATAAATGTGTGTGTGTGTGTTTCACAACCCTGGCCTAACCCTGGCCTTTGTTTCCAGAATAACCACTTACTCTGAGCCTTTAGAAAGATGAATGACTTTATCTTAGTATTTAAGGCACTTGGTGCTTTATCCCAGTCCTGCCACCAGTACTGGGTGTCTTTCTGCTAACATTGCACATGAGCGAGAACTGGTGTATTTTCTGCTCTCTCGGGTCTCTTGTCTAACATCCATCATACCTCTCTCTCTATTGCTTTTTTTTTTTTTTTTTTTTTTTGCTTTGTTAAGGCCACACCTGAAGCATATGGAGGTTCCCAACCTAGGGGTCTAATTGGAGCTACAACTGCCAGTCACAGCCACAGCCACAGCCACAGCCACTCAGGTTCCAATATGTGTTTGTGACCTACACCACAGCTCACAGCAACACCGGATCCTTAACTCACTGAGCAAGGCCAGGGATCGAACCTGAAACCTCATGGTTCCCAGTCAGATTCGTTTCTGCTGCGCCACGACAGGAACTCCACCTCTCATTTTTCTGAGTTTTTTTGGAAATGGTTGAGAGAGAAAGTCTGCATTCCAGGAGAAAAGATGCCTGTCAGTCCTGAGAAACCCTGCCAGACCCGTCTGACCGATCACTTCATCAGGACAGTGAGTTCCTTCTTTCTTAAGACTAGAAATCAGAACGTGAAGAAGTGGAGGTTTCTGCTCAGAAGTTTGCTTAGGCCTGGTTGTTTCACTTGCAAGGAAGAGCAACCAGCTCAAGCCAGCTTGAGTTTTAGGGGAGTCAATGTCGAAGATGCTCAAGCATTAAGTGGTTCACACATGTGCTTAATACGTACCAGGCAGTGTTCTAAGTACTTTACGTGTGTGGACTCGCTGAAGTCTCACAACCACCTGTGAGTTGCTTACTCATTGTATGCCCATTTTACAGGTGAGGAAACTGAGGCATAGAGGGGTTAAGACTTTGTCAAACTTACATAGCCGGTAAGTGGAGGAGCTGGACGTTGAGCTAGGGCGTCTGGCAGAGTCAGTACTGATCCCCATGCTGATTTCTCACACGGCCCTGAAAAGGGGTTGTAGCACAGCTGGGCCTTGTGCCAAGAGCCAAGACTCCTCACCTTCCTTCTCAGTGATCAGCTTCCCCACTTAGCCACTCCTGTCCCCCACATCTCACTCCTCAACCTCCCCTGCGCCAGCCACCACCCAGCACAGAAACTCCAGCTTTTGATCCACCAACCACAGCTAGCTGGCGACTCTGCTTTCGATCTCTTAACTCCGTTTCCCAGCAGAGTCATCTGATTAGGCCAGCTCATCACTGATTGGTCCAAGCTTGGCTTCTGGTCTCTCTGCTGATGGGCCCTCTTAGGGTCAGCTCCCCACTCTGAACTAGTCAGACACAGCTGGGACGCGGTGTCACCTGCTCCCCAGGACATCTCTTCCAAACAATGGTTACAGGAGCACACGGGGCTTAGGCCGTATTTGCAGGGCTTCAATTTCATAGTACCTTGAACTGTGGCCTGTTTATTCATCTTATCTCTCCAACTAAAGAGAAGAAAGGGATTGTGTTTTAAACCACTTACTTGTGCCCCTGGAGACAATCCAGTCACCCAGGATATTTGTTAAGCTGCAGCATTCCCACAGAATACCTACTGCGTCAATCTCAGGATGAATGGAGCTTAGGCATCTTTTCTGCCAGCAGGTGCTCAGGTAGTCTGGATACCAGCCTGGTCTGGGAACCGCTGCCCAAGGGTTGGCAGTGCTTTGGGAAATATGTGTTCAAAGATGACAGGCCTCCAGGATCTGCACCACGCTGGATGGAGCCTCTGCTCTGCTTTATTTATTATTTAAGTTTTTTGTTTTTTTTTTTTGCCATGGCATGCAGTGGCTTGATGTAGCATCTCAGTTCCCAAACCAGAGCTTGTTCCTGGGCCACAGCAGTGAAATCACTAAATACTAACCATTAGACCACCAGGGAACTCTCCTGTGATCCACTTTATGTGACATCTTCTGATCTGATGGGCTCTAGAACCAGGCCTCCTTTTGATCCCATCTTCACTGTTTGCCAGCTTAGGCAGGTGACATGATTCGCTGAGCCCATTTCTGGCTTTTAACAATGAGAATCAGGAGTTCCCTGGTGGCCAAAGTGGGTTAAAGATCTGGCATTGTCACTGCAGTGGCTCAGGTCACTGCTGTGGTGTAGGATCGATCCCTGGTCTGGGAAATTCCACATGCAGCAGGCATGGCAAAAAAAAAAAAAAAAAGAATCAGCTTCCTGTGCTTTTTAGGAGAATTAAGCTCGGTAATAAAGACAAAGGGAAATGCTGGCTTCCTTTCCAGCCTCTCATCCCCTGCAGGCCTTGACTTTGTAAAGAAATGTTACACGTGCCCTTTTGTGTTCTTTTTAGCTATGCAGATGTTATGCTGTCCCTAACGAGAACTGGGTTTCAGTACCTCTTAGCTGTGTTTATTTACGATCCAACCAAACACGCAGGTAAACATTTTTTTTTACTAGTTGCCTTGTTTCCTAATTTAATGCTATGACGTGGATAGCATTATTTTCTCCTGATTTATCTGATGTGACATATACGGCTCCTGTATATAAAGTCTGTGTCACACCCGGTACCGAGGATGGGGGTGTGTCTGCTTACACAAGAGGATGAGGTGAGAAGTGGGCCTGAGAGGTAGGAGGTGTGCAGGAAAATCTCTAAACTCTTGCTGTTTTTTAATTTCTAGAATTTTGTTATGTATTGCATTTTCAAAATAACTATCTTTGTTTTGCATGTGTAAAAGTGATGTTTCCCTCTGGGTTCGTTTCAGTGTGTTTGAACATTAAAGCCTGACTTTTTAGATCGTGGCTTTTTGGGGAGAAGTGAAAACTGAACTTGTAGGCTTTTAATTTGTAAAAATCTTCTTTTTTAGTCTTTTTTTTTTAAGGCCACACCTGTGGTATATGGAAGTTCCCAGTCTGGGGGACAAATCCAAGCTGCAGCTGCCAGCCACAGCCACAGCCACAGCAATGCAGGATCCCATCCGCATCTGCAACCTACACCATAGCTCATGGCAGCCCCAGATTCTTAACCCACTGAGCGGGCCCAGGGATTGAACATGCATTCTCACAGCTAACAGTCGGGTTCATAATCTGCTAAAGCTACAACAGGAACTCCCTAAGCTTTTTTTTTTAAAGTACCTTGTTTTATAAATGTTTATTTATGTTAGTTTTTTTTTTTTTTCCTGTTTGAATAAGTCAGATCTTAAAAACTCATTACATAAGATGAGACCTAGTGTCCATAATTAAGTCTGGGACAATCAGGTGGAAATAGAAAACAAAGGAGCCAGATGTCAATTCTGCCAATGTGACTTAAAGCCCCTTTCTGAGCCACAGGCCTGAGGAAAGGCCTCTGAGAAGACAGCAAGTTCTGGGGCAAAAACTCAGACTATCACTCTAGAAAGGGGAAGAAGCTGTTTCCTTTAAAGTCAATGGCCAGTGCAAGAGTGGTAGGAAATCTATGCCCTGGAAGAAGCAGGAAGCTCCAAGGGAATTTGAACTCCCCTGTGATTTCTCTATTTCCAAGTCCCATGGCTGCCTCAGCTGTCACCTCTCAGCTGGAGAGGGGCCCCTAACATCACCAGTCCCCTCACTCAGCCAGTCTTTGGTAAAAGGTGTGCAAAGGCAGCAGCAGCAGCAGAACCTGTCACATACTCACTATTTGGATAATTAAGTTGTGTGTGGGAATTCCTGTTGTGGCTCAGCGGGTTAAGAACCCAGCTAGTATCCATGAGGATGCGGTTCGATCCCTGCCCTTGCCTGGTGGGTTAAGGACCCGGCCTTGTCGCGAGCTGTGGTGTAGTTCGCAGACGCAGCTCGGATCCCATGTTGCCATGGCTGTGGTGTAGGCTGGCAGCTGCAGCTCGGATTCCACCCCTAGCCTGGGCACTTGCATGTGCCGCGGGTGTGGCTCTAAAAATAAGCAAACAAACAAAAATCGTGTATGAAATGAGTATACCCAAGTTATTGGAAATAAGCTGAGAAGTAGACCCTGAGAATTAATTTTTCTCTAGAATTAGAGCTATAGAATTTGTTCTTACCACATTTCCCTTTTATTTAGGTCCACCATTTTATGTTCCAGATGCTGAAGTTGAAGGATTGTTTGGTAAGTTACCGAAACACGCTCTAACTTTTTAAATCAACTGTTAACTGTTTTGAGCTATTAGCAAACTATTAACATTTAGCAGTATATAAAAATATATTTATGTATTTATTGCCTTTTTAGGGCTGCACCCGTGGCATATGGAGGTTCCCAGGCTAGGGGTCTAATGGGACCTGTAGCCGCCAGCCTATGCCACAGCCACAGCAACGCAGGATCCGAGCCACATCTGCAACCTATACCACAGCTCACGGCAACGCCAGATCCTTAACCCACTGAGCGAGGCCAGGGATCGAACCCACAACCTCATGGTTCCTAGCTGGATTCATTTCCTCTGCGCCACAACAGAAACTCCAAGTATATAAAAATTTAAATGCCAGAAACCATGTTATTAGAGACTATTTTATCCAAAAAAGGAACCTATTTCTGTAAGATGCCTTTTTAGCTCAGTGGTATGCTTATGTTAAAGACATTTGAATTCTTCTAGAGAGATAGTATATTTATTTTAGTTCTTAGGAGGTATAAGTGATAATAAATCAGAGCTCAGAAATTTTACCCCTAGTATTTTATTTTCCCATTTTCATTAAAAGGAAAGGAAAACCATTCAATACACATTGTCTCTAAAATCATTTGATGTGTTTTTAGTAGAAGTGATTGCATCCTTCATAAAGTTTTGTTACACTTTTTTGTTTCAGGTTCAACATGCAATATTCATTGTCTGGAGAAGGTTGACGCCTTTGAAAAACGTCATGAAAGGTGGAAAATTGACTACCTTATTGAAAAATTATATCTACTTACAGAAAAGTAAATGAGACATAAATAGAAGCAAGTAGTATCAGCATGTTTTTGAGCAACTGAAAATTGTGCTAAGACAGGAAAACATAATGGGAAACTTTTTTAAAAAATTGTTCACAAATCACAGATTTTTTGCTCAAAAACACATTAACTTTTTTAGAAAAAGACACATACTTTGGGAAGGAAAATGTGATTGGGGGTGGAAGATTATACTTGTGTATCTTAGAGATTGCAAGCATTTTTTACAATTAGCATATATTACTTGTAGAATTAAAAAATTTTAAAAGGAGTTCCCGTCATGGTGCAGCAGAAACAAATCTGACTAGGAACTGTGAGGTTGCAGGTTCGATCCCTGGCCTTTCTCAGTGGGTTAAGGATCCAGCATTACTGTGAGCGATGGTGTAGGTTGCAGACGTGGCTTGGATCTGGTGTTGCTGTGGCTGTGGCGTAGGCCAGCAGCTGTAGCTCCGATTCGACCTCTAGCCTGGGAACCTCCATATGCTGTGGTGCAGCCCTAAAAAGCAAAAAAAAAAAAAGAGAGAGAGAAATGTAATGCATATAGCTTAAAGAAATGTAATAGACCTAAAAAAATAATTGGCATTCTTTATGAAATTTAGACCCACTGAAGAAATGTAACACTTTAATCGGTTCAGGATAAAAGATAGTGGTCTAAGACATTATATAAAACATTAACTTTTACTATAAACCCTCATATTATACTCAACCATGGTTTTTCCCCTTATGTAATTTTATATGTGACAGAGTGAAGAAACAAATTTTAAAATTAATGAAATTAACCAATCTCTATGGAACAAAATATTTTTTCCCAAGCTAAAAATATTTTTTAAAGAAGTCTTTTTTTTTCTGTGTTTGGCAGATTTTTGCTTCTCTTAATCTTGTTTAAGTGATAAAGTCTTATCTTTCTGAAGCTTGGTGTCATTGAGAAACCCTTAACTCCCAAACTCTGCAAAGTTCTATTTCCAAACTTTAAATCTACCAGTTAGTGTCTTGACGGCAGAAAGTGTCCTAATCATCAGGGTCAGTTATCTGTATGTACCACAGTGCTTTCCAGAACCACTGTTCTATCTACCAGGCGGTGGAGCGATTATTATGAACATTCTTAAATAAGTCAGATTTATTACAGATTTGTCTGGTTCATCTCGCTAAGCATCTGCAGCCTCTTGGTGCAGTACTACTGGTTGCCTCATGGGGGCAGCAAAGACTCAAGAAGAAGGTAATCACTAAGCAGAGCGCCCCTGAACTGAGTCACACTCAGGCTGGCACAGTGTTCAAGGGCTGGGTGGAAGCAATGAGTTGGGGGCTCTTTGGATTCGTTTTTTTAAGATTTATTATTTTTTATTTTTGGCTGTGTACACAGGTTGTGGAAGCTGCCAGGCCAGGGATCATACCTATGCCACAGCTCTAACCCGAGCCTCAGCAGTGACAATGCCAAATCCTTAACCCATTTTAAAACGGTGTTGGAACATAGATGAGTTAGAAGCATGTCAAACATTGATGAAATCTGTCTGAAAATCATCTTGAGAATATATCATCTCATGTATGTGGTCTAGATCTGTAACTTCCACAGAGTAACCACCAGCTGCATGTGGTCACTGAGCTGAATTAGAACGTGCTGTGGGTTTAAAATAAACACTGGACTTTACGTAGTACTAAAAGAAGACAGTGTAAAATATCTCAATAATTTTTATAGTGATTACATGTCATAAGGAAATTATTTTAAGTACTTTCTATTAAATAAAATATACAATTACGTTCATTTCATTCATTTCTCTTTACTTTTTAAAATGTATGTACTGGAGTTCCCATCATGGCTCAGCAGAAACGAATCTGACCAGCATCCAAGAGGATGCAGGTTTGATCCCTGGCCTTCCTCAGTGGGTTAATGATCCAGCATTGCTGTGAGCTGTGGTGTAGGTCACAGATGCAGCTCGGATCCCGTGTGGCTGTGGCTGTGGCATAGGCTGGCAACTACAGCTCCAATTCGACCCCTAGCCTGGGAACCTCCATATGCTGCAGGTGCGGCCCTAAAAAATAAAAAAAAAATGAAATGTGTCTAATAAAAAAATTTAATATTAACTACGTGGTTCTCTTTCTTTTTTTTTTTTTTTTTTTTTTTGTCTTATTTGGGCCACACCTGCGGCATATGGAGGTTCCCGGGCTGGGTGTCTAACAGGAGCTGTAGCTGCCGGCCTTTTCCACAGCTCACGGCAACTCCGGATCCTTAACCCACTGTGCAAGGCCGGGATCAAACCCTCAACCTCATTGTTTCTAGTTGGATTCGTTAACCACTCAGCCATGATGGGAACTCCCTGTGGTTTTCATATTTCTATTAGTTGACTCTAATTCTAAAAATATTCCATTTTTAGATGGAATTTAGATTCCCTGAATGTTTTTCTTGACTTTAAGATGAGTTCAGAAAGTAATTTCTATTTAGAATGAAAATATATTTTAGCCCGAAATTATAACTTTAGGTTGGTTATGGTGTCCCGATACACAGATCATCTTTGAATCCTGCAACACTGGATAAGAAAATGTTCTTTCTTGTCTTACACTGAACTTTCTCTAGGGAATTTAATGGGATAAAAATCTCGTTTTCTCAGAAGTCCAGCAAATGTGAGGGTGAACTGTCAAGGTAATTATCTCTAAATGACGAGGAATGATCTAATGTGTAGTTTTGCCAAAGATAACTTTCGTGTGAGACATTAAGAAGATTCCTGAGAGGGGTCATTCTAACTCTTTTTTGAATATTCTAGAACCTATGGTAGGAACTCTGCTTTTCATATTGCTTGAGTTTGAAAGAATTGAATCCGAGGTCATTTGAGGGACTGTGGTATCACAGGGGTTTACAAACCTGGCCACACATGATAATCCACTACGGAACTTTTAAAAGTCCCCAGCTGCCCAGACCAAGCCCTGGACAAATCAGTTTGAGGCGAATGACATCCAGGTGTTTACCACGTGCAACCAAGTTTAAAAATGACTGGAATAGTTAAGAGTGTGGGCTCTGCATTCAAATGGCCTGGCTTCAACCCACTTTGAGCTTATTTTTTGTGTGTGGTGTTAGAAAATGTTCTAATTTCATTCTCTTACATGCAGTTGTCCAGCTTTCCAAGCACTGTTTATTGAAGAGACTATCCCCCACTGTATATTCTTGCCTCCTTTATCATAAATTAGTTGACCATAGGTGCCTGGGTTTATTTCTGGGCTTTCTATCCTGTTCCACTGATCTGTATTTCTGGTTTTGTGCCGGTACCATACTGTTTCAATGACTGTAGCTTTGTAATAGAGTCTGAGGTTAGGGAGCCTGATTCCCCCAGTACCTTTTTTTTTTTTTTTTTTTTCTTTTCAATATTGCTTTGGCTATTCGAGGTAAACTGCCTGGCTTCAAATCCTATCCTGGCCACTTCCTAGCCACATGACCCTGGGCAAGAAACAAACTCTACAAACTATGGTAGAAAAAGGGTGATGAAAATACTTTGTAGGATTGTCATAAGCTAATCTGTGGAAACCACTTAAAAGAGGGCAAGGCATGGAATAAGTTTGATAGTAATTACGATTAACAGCTTTCTTATTTTATATTAATTTTTTCTGGAGATATTCCCAGTCCTAGTTCCAGCCTCAGACACAAATTCACCTAGTAGATTTCATGTTGTCCTATAACATTCCTTCCTTAGTACATAAATTCATTTTACAAGTATTCGTTAAGCATCTACTTTGCTAGGAGAGTGAGAGAAGACCTCAAAGAAATATGTGCCCCTGCCTCACCCCCTTGGATTTCCCTTGTGCGTCTGTGTATTGCCAGTCAGATCATAAGCATCATGAGCCCTGAGACCAGGTTTCAAGCCTGGGCAGCCCCAGCACACGGCACCCAGCGCTGCCAATGGGAAACTGCAGTGGGAAATTAGGGTACTTTGCTGGATAATAAAGAGCAATCGGCTTGTCTTCCATAGGTGCGTTCCCTCAAGTGTAAAGTGGAGATAATCCAACCACGGCTGTAGAAAATTACAGGTTTGACCGCACGCTGTGGATACAGTTTATAAATATGCACCGTCTGGCCCTGGGGATACAGTGCGGCGCGCGCCCACCAGGGGGCAGCAGGTCTCGGCCGAGCTGCCTGCCGCCGTGGACGTCAGGTACAGCGCTCCGCCCCGTGACCCGTGACCGTGACCCAGGGCGGCGCGGGGGCAGCGTACGGCTCCGTCTGCCGGCGGGCTGCGCGGCGCGGCGCCCGGGGCACTGCAAATGGGTGCCGAGGCCTCCGGGAGCGGGTCGGCTCTGCGGGAGCTGATGCGCGAGGCGGAGACCAGCCTGCTCGAGTGCAAAGTGTGCTTTGAGCGGTTCGGCCACCGCCAGCAGCGGCGCCCGCGCAACTTGCCCTGCGGTCACGTGGTCTGCCTGGCCTGCGTGGCCGCCCTGGCGCATCCGCGGACGCTGGCCCTCGAGTGCCCCTTCTGCCGGCGAGCCTGCCGGGGCTGCGACACCAGCGACTGCATGCCGGTGCTGCACCTCCTGGAGCTCCTGGGCTCCGCGCTTCGCCCCGCCTCCGCGGCCCCCCGCGTGGCCCCCTCCGCCCCAGGGGCCTTCACCTGCCACCACGCCTTTGGCGGATGGGGGACTCTGGTCAACCCCACGGGGCTGGCGCTGTGTCCCAAGACAGGCCGGGTGGTGGTGGTGCACGACGGCAAGAGGCGGGTCAAGATCTTTGACTCCGCGGGAGGATGTGCCCATCAGTTTGGAGAGAAGGGGGACGCTGCTCAGGACATTAGGTACCCACTTGACGTCACCGTCACCAACGACTGCCATGTGATTGTCACTGACGCCGGCGACCGATCCATCAAAGTATTTGACTTCTTTGGCCAGATCAAGCTTGTCATTGGAGGCCAGTTCTCCTTGCCTTGGGGTGCGGAGACCACCCCTCAGAATGGGGTCTTGGTAACGGACGCAGAGGCGGGGGCCCTGCACCTCCTGGAAATCGACTTTCCGGAAGGAGTCCTCCGGAGAACCGAGCGGTTGCAAGCTCACCTGCGCCAACCCCGGGAGGTGGCCGTGTCCTGGCTCACCGGGGCCATCGCCGTCCTAGAGCACCCCCGGGCTTTGGGGACCGGGGCCTGCAGCACCACGGTGAAGGTGTTCAGTGCAAGTATGCAGCTCATCGGCCAGGTGGATGCCTTTGGGCTGAGCCTCTTTTTCTCCTCCGAAATAACCGCCTCGGCTGTGACCTTTGATCACCAGGGAAACGTGGTCGTTGCTGATACTTCTAGTCAGGCTGTCCTGTGCTTAGGAAAACCGGAGGAGTTTCCAGTCCTGAAGCCCATCATCACCCACGGCCTTTCTCATCCTGTGGCCCTGACCTTCACCAAGGAAAATTCTCTTCTTGTGCTGGACAGTGCAGCCCATTCTATAAAAGTCTATAAGGTTGACTGGGGGTGATGAGGAGTGGTGGAGGCCCTGGGGCTGGCATCAGAAGCCCTGGAGCTGCCACGTGTGATTGCTTAACCCTGGATAATTGACTTAATCTCATCTGTCCAGCAGAGGTAATTACAACTGCCTGGTAGACTTAAGGCAATTATTAAACACAGTTAATTAAATCTACCATTTCTTGATGATGTACTTCATGCGCTAAGAAATTTACAAATATTTAAGTTCATGGTAATTTCTATTATGAATTCCATTTTAGGGATGAGAAAACTGAGACCCAGAGAGCTTAAGTGATTTATCCAAGATCACATTTACTTACTGAGACAGTCACAGTTGAAACTCAATTCTGACTGCAAAACTCACTTGCTCTTAAATAAGATAACAGATGTGGGGAGGGGAGTGAGATTTTATGTTGTTGCTGTGGGTACACTATTTACAAGTAGCTATTTAGTCAGATGCACAGAGAATAGAGAGAGTTCAAGAGGAAAAGGATTTTGTGGCGGACCTCAGATTAGTTCAACTTGCAGTTTAAGAAAAACAATGGAAGTTGCTTTTTCAAAAGATGAAAGTATGCCTGTATGTCCTCCATTATAGGCACTGGGTTGGTTGAAAAAGGCCTGTGCTGACCTAAGTTCTAAACTCCTGTAGAACCTTCTAAACCTACCAGTGTTTGGGGGCTGATGTTCCTGTTGATGCTACTCAAGAGCTGAGTCACCGTAGTCAGTTTGGGGCAGAAATGATTTGCCTTTCTTTTTATGATCCCTGGTAACCTGAGACACTTTTGTGATGGGTGTTTCTTAGTCCAGTTTAAATCTGCCCCTTGTGGAGTTCCCGTCGTGGCGCAGTGGTTATCGAATCCGATTAGGAACCATGAGGTTGCGGGTTCGATCCCTGGCCTCGCTTAGTGGGTTGGGGATCTGGTGTTGCCGTGAGCTGTGGTGTAGTTTGCAGACGCGGCTTGGATCCCGCATTGCTGTGGTTCTGGCGTAGGCCAGTGGCTACAGCTCTGATTAGACCCCTAGCCTGGGAACCTCCACACACTGAGGGTGTGGCCCTAAAAAAAAAAAGAAAAATAGGATCCTATTTTACAAAGAATTTTAATAGAAATCATGTACATACTAGAAACAGCCCCCAAATTATGAGTCAGGTTGTAGTTGTAGTTTGTCCTTTGGCGCCCAAAGAGAGGGCTTGGCTCCCATCCCAGTCCCCAGAAGCGCATCGTGCTTCACTGCTCCCATCGCATAGCAGTAGTAAGAGTGGACTGACTATTTGTAAATGGATCCCGATAGGAATTCTGAGCACAGCGCCCGTCCCCCCACCCTTAGAAATCGCCCTTTGGCCAGTGAGTTCACAGGTGTTCTGAGTTCTGTACAAGAAAAGTTGTCTCAGGTGGGGATACGCATTGAGACTTGATCACTTGTCATTTGGATTGACCTTAAAGACATTTTCCTTGGGAACAGTGACATTTTAATGGCCTCAGCGTCAGCTGAGCCAGTCAAGGGACTTCCTCTTCTTTGGAATGATTGTGGAGTCAGGTTGGCCTACAGAGCCGTGCGTGTGTCTTTTTCCAGGCTAGGTGTGGAGAGTGCAGCACGTTTGCAAATAGCACTTGTTCCCACCTGGATCACCCAACAGGAAGAAGGGGGTATGAGTTCCTGAGATGATGTGGGAGCGAGTCAGGGAGGTAATAAGTGACCTTGTTAAAGGCTGCCTCTGCTTGGTAGATGGTCAAGCTCGGGAGTGGACCAGCAGGATGCGCAGCATAGAGAAAGCCATGCTCTCCAGGAATGGCGTAACTTGGGAGCGGGGTTTCCCGGGGAAGCCCCAAGCTGGCGGTTCTCAGTCCCTAAGTATACCCTGCTGAGGGAACGGGGTCACTAGCCTGCAAGGCAGATGCTAAATTCATCTTCCAGACTGTGTTCTTTGAAGCAAGCTTGTTAAAGGACCCAAGCCCTGTCCCACTAAACTCCAGGTTACTGAAGCAACTGGAGAGTCTGAGATGGGCAGGAAGAAATAATCATGGTAAAAGGTCCAAGGTGAGAGAGGAAGTTGGAATGACTCTTGAGACTGGAGCCAAAAGAATTTAGCCAGGAATAGATGGAGACAGAGAAGGAACAGGCTTTTCCTGAAAGTTCCCCTCGGTCACAAGCCTTTGGAGCAGCACTGCACACCACGAGCACCTGGCAAGCCCATCAAAGCACACAAAGCACGCCCAGCAGCGCTCACATCACCTCCCATCTGCTCTAGTCTTGCCCAGTCCCTGATCCTTGGATGGTCTCCTGTTTTTCGACTTTGTTCGGCCCTCTGGACTTGCCACCTGGACCTGATTTTCTCAGTCCTTTTCCATGGCCTTTTCTAAGCACTTTGGTTCAGAGTCATAAATCTTCCCTCTAACAGGTCACACTCTGGATCCCAGAATTCAAAGCATCACCATTTTGCTTGTGCCTTGTCTAGATCTTTCTTGGTAAGTAGGGGGCAGGGGCCACTGAAAATGAATTATGTGCCTTTGGAGAAGGAAGCCGTTTTCCTTCAGAAAAATGAGGATGAACCACTGATGGTTGAATCCTCCTTCACCGGCCACCAAAAGAAGAGATGTAGAGTGATGGCTAGTGCAACATAGCGCCTCCTGGTGGTGGCTTATCATGTAACAAGGAGGTGAACTGTTTTCTTGAAGAACATCTAGAAAATAAGATGGGGAGCTGCCAAGACTCATCACAACTACTGTGCTAAAAAAATCCTGATGTCTGTTGTGCCCGCAGGCATTTCTAAGGAAAACCCTCCCCTCCCACAGGCCCTGATGATGGGCCAGCCCTCGGCCCCCATAGTTTCTACTGCCTGGCCCCATCCAACAAAAACTGATTGGATAGGAGTGTGCCCTCAGTTGAGAAACAGCCTGTCCATCAGTGTCTCACCAAATATATTATCTGGACCAGGAAATGGGCCAACGAATTGGCCTGGGGTGAACAGATTTTCCCAAAAAGGAGTGAGGAAATTCAGTGGACATTTTTTTTTTGGTTGCCTAATTTATTTAAATTGAGGTATAATTGGTTTATAGTGCTGTATTAGTTTCAGGTGTATAGCAAAGTAATTCAGTCATGTATATTATATATGTTCTTTTTTAGATTCTTTTCCATTATGACTTACTACAAAATGTTGAATATAGTTCCCTGTGCTATGTTGAATATAGTTCCCTGTGCTATACAAGAGGTCCTTGTGGCTTATCTATCTTATATGTAGTAGTAGATATCTGTTATTTTCAAGCTCCTAATTTATCCCTTCCTCCCCACTTTCCTCTTTGGTAAATGATAAGTTTGTTTTCTATGTCTGTGAGTCTTTTTCTGTTCTGTAAATAAGTCCATTTGTATAATTCTTTTTAGATTCCATATATAAGTGATACCATATGATGTTTGTCTTTCTCTGACTTAATTCCCTTGGTATGAAAATCTCTGGGGTCATCCATATTGCTGCAAATGGCATTTCCCCCTTTTTTATGGCTGAGTAATACTCCATTGTGTATAGGTACCACATCTTCTTTATCCATCCCTCTGTCAGTGAACATTTAGGCATCTTAAATTGGAGGAGTAACATATGCTCATTATAGAATCGGAAAACATAGACAAGCATAAAACTATTTGATCACTCTTAATTAGAGAAAACTGCTGGTAACCACTTTTGTTTTTGGGATTTTGTTTTTGTTTTTGTTTTGTCTTTTCAGAGGCGCACCTGTGGCAAATGGAGGGTCCCAGGCTAGGGGTCAAATTGGAGCTGTAGCCACTGACCTACACCAGGGTCACAGCAACACGGGATCCAAGCCACATCTGTGACATACAGCACAGCTCACGGCAACCCACTGAGTGAAGCCAGGGATCAAACCGCGTCCTCATGGATGCTAGTTGGGTTTGCTAACCGCTGAGCCACAATGGGAACTCCTGTTAACCATTTTTGAATCGAGTTGTCTCTTTGCCGTGGAAGTAGTATTCTTGGAAATCACTTCATAGATCCAAATTTTGTAAAACAGCAAATGCACTGCACAGCTTGTAAACTCTTCTGTAAAGGAAATTTTAGTGGCACTCAGCTGAAGGCCAATTTTGGACATCTATAGAAAGAAAATATTATATTTCAACTTTGTATAGTAAACTTTAAGCCGACCCTGATTTAGTTCCTAGTCTTTTCAATCAGATCAAAGTTTGCATTATTCCCGGGAAGGTTCAGGTGAGTGTATGTTCTCAGCATCTTTTCTTTCACTGAGTTGGTGCTGTCCAAAGGGAGAAGCGTTCCTACCAATCTGTGAGAGCCAACGTTAGCAGCAAGACTTTGCGCTGCATGATCCCCGGAGAGCTGCACAGTGACCCCAGCAGAATCAGGAGAGCCTCCTGCTCCAGTCTGCTCATGTCGGTCACGTACGCCCACTACCTTATCTGCGTTCTGATGACTTTAGCATCACAGCCTTGCTTCCCAGATACACAGCTCCATGCAATCTGTTTCCATTTTCTTTCTTCCTTTTTTTCCTGGTAACCTGAACTTTACTTATTTATTTTATTGAGGTACAGTTGATTTACAATGTCATGTTTGTTTCAGGTGTAGAGCACAGTGATCCAGTTATATACACATATCACTGTGCTATACTGTGTGTGTGTGTGTGTGTGTGCGTGCATATCCTTTTTCAGATTCTTTTTCCTTATAGGCTACTATCAAATATTGCTTATAGTTCCCTGTGCTAAACAATCTAATTAGCATTTTCATACCACCGAGGGATAAATCCGGACAGACTGAAAATGATCCAGAAGGCCAATTCCATTGCATTTTGGAGTTCATTTCCGTAAAATTGTACCAGTACCCCTCTGGTGGACACTAAAAATATGTATCTTAAAATCAGTAATTTTTCTTCTCTGGCAAATCAGGAAGAAACCCTTTATACGAATTTGCTAAATTTGCTCAAAGTGCTCTCTGTGTTGGTGAAACAGGCTATACAAATGCATTCCGATCACAGACAAAATTGATCCGTTCTGGGAGGTTTCTTTGGTCTTAGCTGTTGTGCTGGCCTCACAGAACGAGTTGGGAGATGTTCCCCCCTTTATGTCCTGAGAGAATTTGTTTGACATTGATGTGGTTTCTTTTTAAATGTTTGATAGAGTTTACCAGTGAAATCTAGGGCCCAGGAGATTTCCTTTGTGTGTGTAAGTGTCCAGAATTTATAAGATGTTTTCTGTAGAAAGATGGGCAAGTTGGAGCTTACTTAACCTTACTAGAATGAGAAGTTTATCGGTTTTAAAAATAACTTTTAAATTTCTTTGACTTCTTTTTTTTTTTTATTGCAAGCATTTATTCCCTGAGTGGTTCCTGTGCGCTCATTTTGTGCTGGGCAAGGTGCGAGGCAGTGAGGCTATGAAGGTCCCGCAGGCACTAGCGGTCCCGTGTGGAGCTGGACAAGCTCCTCGGGGGAGCACAGCACAGAACCGTCAGCACTCAGGAAGGCCTGTCTGTGCTCAAGGCCTTGGAAGAGGTGATGTCACCCTAGAATTCCAGACTGATTCTAGTGTCCTAAACACCGGTCACTTCATCCAAAACAAACTAAAAGTAAACAGCTATATTTAAGCCTGCATTGATTCTCCGTGGTACCGACATCAGGCTCTATTTTTCTGTAGCTGTAGCCGGTCAGGATTCTGGGGCCACGTAAAGAAGACAAAATCTGGGCATCTGAGCGTATTTTCTTGATAGTTTTACATTTAGCGAAACACCGCAGTAGTAAGTTTATTATTATTGGCCTGGGTCAAAAGTTGCCCTTTTTGAACAAAGCTTATTTATTGTTACAATAAAACCCTTTCCATGTGAAATATTTCATAATCCTCTCCTATGTTTAGTCCTGTCCCATTGGTGTGACAGCCACAGATTTTATGAGAAGAGGAGGAGTCAAACTGACATAGATACTTCCCTGATTGAGAGGTGCCTGTCGTTGGAGGGGCCCTCCTGTCTCCTCTGTGCTCTTGACATCGTGCCTGGCCCCTGCCTGTTCCATGAGAACCTTGCTGGACATCCTGGCTCTGAAGGTGTCTGGTCCTCCCTCCCGGAACTTCAGCAACTCAGGAAGCATCGCTCCTGTGCACTAACCAAGGGTTCAGGTAGAGGCAAAATATTCAGGAGAAAGCCTGTTGCAAGTTTCCACCTGGTAGCTTTTTTTTTTTTTTTCCTTTTTACGGACACTCCTGCAAGCATATGGAAATTCCCTGTCTAGGGGTTGAATCAGAGCTGCAGCTGTAGGCCTACGCCACAGCCAGGGCAACACCGGCCTGAGCCACATCTATGACCTATGCCCCAGCTTGTGGGAAGGCTGGATCCTTGACCCACTGCTCAAGGGCAGAGATCGAACGTGTATCCTCACAGAGACTAGTCAGGTTCTTAACTCACTGAGCCACAATGGGAAATCCCACCCGGTAGCTATTTGTAATGAATTGGAAACTATATGTTAAAAGAGGTCAGAGACATTGACTAATTTCAAAGAACAGCTTCAGAGGTTTAGAATAGTTTTGACTCCAGGCACCCAGCCAAAGGTCAGGATATCCAGAAAACCTCCCGTTTCGATGGAAACCGCCCTCAATAATGTGTTGATTTGATGGGCTATATCACAACTGAGTTCAGAAATGTTTTGGCCTTTTTTTTTTTTTGCCAGGGTGTGTGTTAAATTGTCTATAAGATCCTATCTTTGTTACAAAACTTGACAAATAATTTATGAATACTATTTAGCACCATCTCTTCATGCAGTCACCATCAATGAAAGGCTTCCTGTCAGGATATGACCTTTGCTTGGGTTCCACGCTCTCTCTTCCAGGCAGCTTAACTCATTGCCATCCGCCTCGTGGGGAGAGGGGGCTCCCCAACCTCCGCCCCCCGCAGCTGTCCTACCGGCACGCTCCGAAGCTGGCCCCTGCCCCAGCAGGAGCAGTAGACGAGGCTTCCAGTTAAAGATTTTCCCGCCTGGTGCCTGGGCTCTGCCATCCAGGGCATAGGCCTCGTTACTGGCTCCCATCAAGGCGAAATCAGCGGCCTTGACTTTGCTCTTAGGCTCAGCTCCATCATCCCAACATGGGTACCCCGTCTTGATCCCAGCTTTGCCTTAGCACTGTGGCTCTGGGTTTCCTTCTCTCCATCCCTAGCTGTGACCCACTGTGACACCTTCTATCTTATCTAATGCTGGTAGAGACAGTGGAATGCGTGAGGTTGACTTTCTTTGGACCCTTACAGAGAAAGTGGCAGAGGAGCAGAGAATAACAAGTGGAAGTGGTACCAAGAGTGACCGGCTTATCGATGGATGCAGTGACGCCATGGTAGGTACCATCCTCCAGTTCTTATGTAGCCTTATGTCCTCCTTGCTACAGCCTAGGAAAGGGTTGCGGATGGCATTTTTACGGAGGAGGAAACTGGGGCACAGGGAGGTTGAATAATTCGCACAGAGACACACACACAAAGAGTAGACAAACTAATCTCTGTGAGCCGTAACGTGTAGAATGGAAATTGAGTAGTCTTCACTTTCTCGAGTTGTGAGGCCTACATGAGTTTATACCTGTGTATTAGAACACGTGGTAAATGTTCAGTTACTCTTAGCAATCATTATTTGGTTTGAACTATTTGAAGATAAGGCAGTACCTCTGTTTTTAAGCCATAAAAGTGAACAATGATGAAGCTTAGACCTGTAGGAAGCCCTCTTTGCTCCCAGCCTGACGTCGAAGCCCAGGAAAAGAAAGCAGAGCTGAGAGATTGAGGAAGACGACATTCCTGTCTTCCCCAGTTTTTGGGTCCCTCGAATTTTTATGTTCCCAAAGCTAGACGTAACCTTGATGTCATAGTTACTCAAGCTGCTAAGTTCCCTGTTGTCCTAAATAAGTCTGAGTTGGGCATCTGTGACTTTCATCTAAAGGAGCCTAAAGAGAGTCCAAGGCAGAGGCTTCTAGCAAACATCACACGTTGTAAAGACTTTGCTTTACACCTTGTATCCAGGCAGCACAGAGCTGATTTCCCCGGTCTGTGCTCAGTCCCACAACAGAAGAAAATGATGTGGCTCCTTTGAGTTTTGAGTGGGATGTCAAACTACCAATAAATTGCTTGACTTTTTTGAGAAGTGGAAAGAGAGTCTCCTGATACCATTTGAAAGGATTTCTTTGGCTTATCAGAGCCCCTTGAATCCAGAAGGTTTAAAGTTTGGTAGAATCGTGGACGTCTTGATGTCTCACCCCCTTACTTCCTAAATGAATAAATTGAAGCCTGGAGAGGTTAAGTAACTTGGACAAGTGATTAATCTTCTTAGGAGAAAAACCAGACTTCTGAACCTTGCTGCGTTTGAATTCTCTCTGATTTTGGATTTTCAGCAATATAAGCTGCACACAGCATTTTTTTCTACATAGATATGCAGAATGAGAGTCAGAAGCTGAGGTCAGCTTTCCTGACTCCTAACCTAGTTTGGTTTTCCCGTTGCATCGTGCTTCTTCCTGTCAGTAAACACTTTCCTTGTAGCCACTATGTTTTCTTAACATATTATAGCATAGAGAAGCGTATAACAAATGCACAGCGTAGAACAAATGCCAGCGTAGAATTCCAGCCCTAGGGATGTTACTAGAATGGGTTAATGTGGGGAAGGAAGTTCTGTATTTAAATAAATTTGAGCTAAATGGATTCTTTTATTGCAGTAGTTCTCATAGCCATCAAGCTATTTTGCATTCTAAATTGCAAAATATAGAGGATGGTTAAATACAGGATACAGTGTTTTCCAAACTTATCTGACCCCGGGTCTAGAGTTGTGGGACATGCCATATTCGAGGCCAAAATTTTCACCTTTTTTCCAAGGCTGAATAGCCACCTTTTCCCATGATTCAGTTCTTTTCTTCAGTGTTCTTTCTGGGTCTCCATTTTCTAATTCTGACCTTCAGTTCCTCCCTCCTCCTGGCCTTCTATCACCCCGAGTTTTGACATGTGCTTGCTTTCCTGGCTATGCTTCTCCTTCTCGGTCTCTGTGTGTGGCCTTTCCTGGGGGGGTGAAGAGCTGTAATGAGACAATATCTCCGGCAACGTGGGCTCGCTCAGGTCAGCCTCAACTGAATCGCATCTCGATAATCCCACACCCTGGGGCACGGGGGTGGGGGTGGGACAAGGCCTGTGGGAAAACAGCAGTCGTATGGGTGCCTTCAAGGGCCTGCCCAGAGGTGCCGCGAAAGCCACTGTCCCACTTGTTGAGCGCTCCGTATCTTTCCAGGCACAGGCCCCGCAGCGGAGCGTCTCTGAAACTTACCCAGCCACGAAGCCTCTCTCCAGACGTCAGGTGTCCCGCAAGCAAGCTAGTGCCAGCTCCGTCTTTAGCCTTTTCTCTCCTGAGAAGGTAACGCTCTGTCCAGGATGGCATTTATCCTTTGACAGCCTTCTTTGTTAAAGAGCCACAGTAAATATCACCGAGTATGTTGCTCTCTTTTCTTTCTAAGGTGCTCTGTGTTTTCTGCATCTGCCTTGTTGTGTCCCTAACGTTCCAGCAGTGATTTTGAATATATTTTACATGGGTGCGATTTATCTTCATTTAGAGTTTTCACACTTAGTCCCCTAATTTTCAAGGTTCTTCACCTCCCTCTTGGCCGAGCTCCAAGCAGCACTGGGCTTCTTCTGTAGGATAAACAATGTCGGCACCAACATTCAGGCTGATCCACTTGTGTGAACAGCTCGACTTTTCTCCTTCTCACACTTTTTCTCTCCAAATTTTTCACATTCATTCTGAAACTGACATGCGTGTTATGCAGATTTCTCTTTTGAGTTTCAGGCCTACAGCTTCATGCTGGAGACCACAAAGCCAAACAAGCCATTCCCAAGGCTGGGTACGAATTACTGGCAGGTAGAGCTTTGGACAGACTTTATACTCATCAATGTTCAATTCGATTTTATTTTAATTTTTATTTTTTTGTCTTTTTAGGGCCACACCTGCAGCATATGGAGGTTCCCAGGTTAGGGGTCAATTCAGAGCTGTATCTGCCAGCCTATACCACAGCCTCAGCAATGCAGGATCTGAGCCATTTCTACAACCTACACCACAGCTCACAGCAATGCTGGATCCTTAACCCACTGAACGAGGCCAGGGATCAAACCTGCATCCTTGTGGATACTAGTCACGTTTGTTTCTGCTAAGCCACGACAGGAACTCCTCAATTCAAATTTTGTAACTATCTATAGGAATCAGTCAGAATACAATTCTGAAATGTTGATAGTAAGTATGCTTCTAGTATCTTCTACTTTAATGGCTTTTCTAGAGACTGACATAGCCTTTTTTACTGTTTTATATTGTGTCAGACCTTCCTGTGGCCGGCTATTGTCACAAAAGTCTCTTGTCTAGGGTGGCTCTTGTCGCACGGTACTGTGAGCCAGCAACTGATCGTTTGTCATCTTTAAGCATTTTGAGTGCCTTGGGATTTGTCCATAACGAACATAAGCTCTAATTGGCACAAAGCTGGAGAAGCAGCCAAAGGGATACCCCACATACCCTTCGCCCAGCCTTGCCTTTGGGACTCACTAAATGGTGATGTCCGCTGCCTGCTCATCAGCCACTCTCACAGGTACCGTTAGAGGACACTGTAGCAGAGATGACACATGTGGTCATGTAATACCTAGATCCAGGAAGGAAGCAGCTAAAGAAGGTTACTCCAGCACACCTGAGAATCAGGTAACCCAAGAAGTGCTACCTGGCTGGCCGTTAGTTTAAATAAGTTACTTGTTTGGGCTCAGATATCACAGCCAGGTGTTAAATTTAATCCCTAAAGACGCCTGTGCTTTGGACTCAGAATGTTCGCATGAACACGGCTTCTTCCTCTTCTCATGTTGCATCTAAACTCCATACTGACCCAGACTGAAGGACTTGGCCAGGGCCACAGGGCAAGTTGAGGCAGAGACAGGTTTAAGTTCAGGAAGCTCCAGTTGTGGTCTGGCTGTTAAAAGCACAGCTCGTCCAGCTTTCCTTGTTTTCTGTTTCCCTTGGGATCTGAATGAAACCTAAAAACCTTGGGCAGTAGAGCGTCACACATTCTCCAGGAGGGTCCCCGGTCAGCTTGTTGGTTCAAGATAATGTCTCAGAGTTCCCCTTGTGGTGCAGCAGGAATGAATCTGACTAGTATCCATGAGGTTGCGGGTTCAATCCCTGGCCTCGTTCAGTGGGTTAAGGATCCGGCATTGCCATGAGCTGTGGTGTAGGTCGCAGATGTGACTCGGATCCCGCGTTGCTGTGGCTGTGGTGTAGGCCAACAGCTATAGCTCCGATTGGACCCCTGGCCTGGGAACTTCCATGTACCTTGGGTACTGCCCTAGAAAGACCAAAATAAATAATAATAATAATAAATCATTTGAAAAAAAATAAAAAAATAAAGCTTCCATTGTTTGAGAACCACTGACTTAAATTAATTAGGACTTCTCCCTGAACCGCATCAGGGAGAAATGAATTCAGAGGTCAACCAGGAGGACAAGGGGAAAGCGCTGTCGGACAGGTAGCTCACAAATGAAAACAAAAGAAAACATTTGTGGAACTTCTCCAAAGAAGATATGCCAGCGGCCAGCAAGCACGTGAGAAGAAGCAGCTCAAGGTCACCAGTCATTAGGAAAACGCAAATCTAAATCACAGTGAGCTGCCATCTCACACCCATTAAGGTGGCTACTATCGAAAAATCAGAAAATAGCCACTGCTGTTGGAACGGAGGAATCAGAATCCATGTGCACTGCTGGTTGGAATGTGAAATGGTGCAGCCACTGTGGGAAATTGTAGTAATTCCTCTTAAAGTCACCATACCACCCAGCAATTCTTCTTTTGGTGGAGACCCTGAAGAGTTGATAGCAGGATCTGGAGAGATATTTGTCTGCCATGTTCACAGCAGCGTTATTCACAATAGCCAAAAGCTGCAACTTGGGTATCTACTGACAGATGAATGCATCAATAAGATGTAGTCTGTTCATACAACGGTACACGATTCAGCCTTCACGAGGAAGGAAATCCTGACCCGTGCTGCAGCACGGACAAACCTTCAGATCATTATGCTGAGTGAAATAAGCCAGTCACAAAAACAAATGCTATGTGACTTCACTCGAGCATCAAGGATGTAGAGTGGGGGCCGCCAGGGGCTGGGGAGGTTGGCGAATGGGTACAGAGTTTCAGCTTCACAAGATGAAAAGAGTTCTGAAGATGGAATGCACAACAATGACTATACTTCTGAACTGTACAGTTAAGGATGGTGAAGACGGTACATTTGAGATCATGTGTATTTTGCCACAGTTGAAAAAATACTGGCTGAATCGATGCAGCGCTGAGAAAAGCACTGGCCTCTGCCAGTGACTTGATGGTGCTGGACAAAGGTGAAGAAGCTGCATAGGGCAGAAGAACCCCGAAAGCAACATACTGCATTTCTTTAAAGATCAATGAATTTTAAATCCCAGTGATGTTTACAAAGAGGGGGAAGGGTGGAAAATAAGAATTGAGAGAGAAATTCCTGGACTAGCCCGCACCTAGATAGTTATCAGCCTTCAGCGGAGTTTCTCCCAGGTTTTGGCAGAGGGCCCTACTGAGGGCCGGCCCAAGGCCCCCGCTGACTGCAGGCCTGGGGGGGGGCGGATTTCTGCAAGAGGCGGTCTGAGCAGAGGTCTATTCAGCCCTCACTTTGCTTTGCTTTTCTCTCCCCTTTCCTTCCTTCCTTCCTTCCTTCCTTCTTTCTTTCTTTCTTTCTTTTTTTGTGTGTGTCTTTTTAGGTTCACCCATGGCATGTGGAAGTTCCCAGGCTAGGGGTCGAATTTTAGCTGCACCTGCCGGCCACAGCCCAAGCACAGCAATGCCAGATCCAAGCCGCATCTGTGACCTGCACCATAGCTCACAGCAATGCCGGCTCCTTAACCCACTGAGCAGGGCCAGGGATCGAACCCGTGTCCTCACGGATACTAGTTGGTTTTATTACTGCAAGCCACAGCAGGAACTCCTCAGCCTTCGCTTTTCCATTCTAATGAAGTTGCAGGGGCTGGGCAGCCTGAAACCACCACTGATAGCAAAGTCTCCTGGGATTGGCTTAGGGTTGCATATATGTTCTGATGCTTAAATTTGAATGGGTCTGATGGAGAAGGAATTTATAGCCTTTAAAGGAAAATAATAAAGCCATACTTTGAAACACTGACTTGGTGTAGGCTAGAAGCTCTCCAGCCCCACTAGTCTCCCCTCTTGCATCCCCACATCCAGTATAAGCCACCTGCTCTGTTTCTCCCTGCTTAGCACTCCCCAGGGAGTATGAACAGCTGTGGACTGGCCACTTCCACCACCTTTTCAGCTTACTGTCTGTGTTTCTCAACACTTCCCAGGACAGAGCACCTCATTAAAAACTTTTAATGTTTAAAGGGTTTTTACTTTGGGTTGTTGCCAATGAAAGGAAAGTGATCCTAGTGCTAAGACAGAGGGAGAACTTTGAAGTTTTCAAATCGTATTTCCAGAAGTGTGGAGAACAGTCCACCTGGCTCAGAATCATCTGGGGCACCTGTTAAAAGTGAAATTTCCCGAGCTGTCACCCAGACCTACTATTTCAGAATCTCTGGAGGTGAGGCCCAGAAGCTGCTTTTTACCAAGCATCTCGAGTGATTCTTTAAGCCACCAAGAACTGAGACGCAGCCTTCAAGGGGAGGTTGCCAGAGAGAGGCTGCTGAGTGATCTTGAGCCCAGCAAGTAAGAGGCAAAGCAGGGGACAGTTATTGCTTTTCTCCTTTTAGGTGTCTTGTATATAAATTACAACATTTAAAATTCACAATACTACAAAATTGTGTTTGTTATAATCCTACTTGAAAGTTATCAGTGGGACACTTGAACAAGGCTAGGTGACTTGCCTGAAAACTCTTGAGAAACTGGAAACTGAACTCAGATCTAACTGAAAGCCCATCACTATGTCAGCTCCCAGAATCTGTCTGCTTTTGCATCTTCCAGGAGAGGCTGAAGGATGGTGAACCGAGTATCTGACTCTTCTTTACCTTCAGACCCTGTATTCATTTATATCCATCACACCAGGATACCGACTTATTTGTACCTAAAGCTCTTCGCACAATAGGAGGCTCCGAGATCTCCCAGGCATCTACTTCATTCCTAATTTAAAAAACAAAAAAAAAAAAGACACAGTGGAGTTCCTGTTGTGGCGCAGCGGAAACGAATCCGACTAGGAACCATGAGGTTGCGGGTTCGATCCCTGGCCTCGCTCAGTGAGTTAAGGATCTGGCGTTGCCATGAGCTGTGGTGTAGGTCACAGACTTGGCTCGGAACCCGAATTGCTGTGCCTGTGGCATAGGCCAGCAGCTGTAGCTCCAATTAGACCCCTTGCCTGGGAACCTCCACATGCTGCAGGTGCAGCCCTAAAAAGAAAAAAAAAAAGACATAATGAACTTCTTTGCAGAACAGATACTGACTCACAGACTTATGGTTTCCAAAGGAGACAGATTGGGGGGTGGGGGGATGGGCTGGAGGTTTGGGACGGAAAAAACCCTCGCTTAGAGTCAGAGTTTAATTAAATATAATTATAAAAATGTCAAAAGCAAAGTCTAGTCCTATATACTGGAATAAAACAACAAAATATTAATTTACTTATATTTAAGCAAGCAAATAAAATATATATATATAACATTGTTTTCTGACAAAAAAAATAGAAGCCAACAACTCCTCCTTAAGGGTGGGTGTGACATCTGACAAAAGGAAGTGACACCCCTCAAGTAAGGAAGAACTAACCAAGCCCAAGGGCGCAGTCTGATAGTACACATTCCCCCTCAGATCACACTTGGGCTTTGACCAGCCACTATTTTCATTCACCAGGAAGAGTTCGCTTTCCGACGTCTTCGTGCAGTCAGTCCTCTGCCTTGACATCCTCTGCCTTGGAGAGGCTCTGTGATCAGTTTTTGGAAGCAGATCGGACGGTGAGGCCTCAGAGAGTCATTCCATGAAGGTTTTGTGAGAAGCTGCAAAACTACGTGCAAAGGTTAAAGATGGATAAGGCATCACACTTGCTCCCGAGGAGCTTACAGTCCGTGGGGGAATCGGCACTGGACAGTCTGTGTTCACAGAGACACATGCACAGTAGGTTCGGGGCCACCTTGGAAAAGCACTTAATTATTGGGGTCCGACCCAGGAGTGGTCAGCAGACGAGGGTAGGGAAGGCTTCCTGGCTCAAAGTCTGTCTGCACAGAGGCTTGCAGGGCTGAGGAGAGGTGACTGGGTGAAGGGGGCTGGTAGAAGAGCCATTATGAGCATAGACAAGGCGGGAAGAAACAGCATAATGTTCAGACTTAAAAGACAATCTGCGTCTTCCGCAGAGACGCCCATTCACCGTTTCCACGTGGCCACCTTGGCGTGTTGCTTTTCAGCAGATTTTTCCAAAGACATCATTTCCCCAAAGGTCTTTTGGCTGCTGCTCTCTGTACATTTCCTGACCAGCACATTAACTCTGAAATTAGCAGGAATTCGTCTGGTCCACCTTTCCCTCCCGTGCGGAAATCTCGCTTTTTCCATTTCAGGTTTAGAGGATCCACATTCCACTTTCCACCTGCTTTCAACCATTCCTTGCTATGGAGACATTCTGTTGGGAGGATATTTTGAGCTGAAGAGGCCGAAACCATCTCATTTGATTGTTGTGGGCTCAGAGTAAAGACGTAAAGCTGTCTGTTGACGTTCTAGCTGGAAAGTCGATTTCCTGAAGTGGTGCGAGGGAGGGGACATCCTGTCAGTTCAGAACACAGCCCACTAAGGCGTGAAGCTTTGGCTCGGCCACTCAGCAAATAACAAGCGTTCCTTCTTTGGGCCGAGGTCTGAATTTTAAGCAACGTAGTTCGTTATTCCAAGCAGACCCAGGGCCACAGAAAGGCTCTCCCCCATCTCTTTTCATCGCTTCCTCATGAGAACAGATTTTTACGGATTGAGAATCTATATTAACACAAATAAGACGAGAAACAGAGGACTCTGAGCCAAGAGACTTTTCTCACACAGAAGGCCTCCACGCATTTAGGAACTGATCGGAAGGGCTGAGAGAACTGGAATTTCTTAGAATTTCCATCTCTCTGCTGACATTACCCACCTGTTCTTGCAGGATGTCTACCTTTTGCATTAAACCCCTTAACATATTAATTACAGCTTTTAAATCCCCAGTCTGATGATTTTAGCATCTCTGCCTTATCTCAGTCTGGTCTGATGCTTGCTCCATCTCTGCTAACTGTGTATTTTTTGTCTTATTCTGCCTTCTAATTTTTTTGTCGAATGCTGTACATGATGGACTGAGCTAAAAAAAAACAAAACAAAAATCCACTCCTGTCAATAGGCCTTCAGTAATGTGTTGATCAAGGGTGAGCGAAGAGGAAGCATTTTTCTCTAGTCCTGTGATTAGGTCTCAGTCTTTCAGTGAGCCTGTGTCCCTGCAGTGTGAACTTCATAAGTGCTTCTCGCTCGGTGCCCCCTGCACTTCAGGTGAGGCGGCATGGCCCACTTGGAAGGCGAGAGCCAGCTCGTGAAGTATTTCCCTCCCCCAGGATCCGCTAGGCTTTGATAAAACCCCAGCAGATGATCTCCGGTTAAGCAGTTTCTCCTGGGAGCACATCTCGTTAGGAACAGTGCTCAGGTGTATTTCAGAATGGTTCCTTTTTCCCTCCTGCTGGAAGCCTGAGGTGGGTTTTTTCTCTGCTACTCACAGTCAGGACCTGGTAGGGATCCAGGAGCAAAACTCACAGAAGTGTGGGTGGCCTCCCGGTGACCGGGTCCATCTGCAGCTTTTAGCTCTTGGTCTCGTGCACATGGAGCCTCAAGCAATTTCTTAATTACAGTCCAAGTTCCCTACGCCAGCACGGGTTCCCGCAAACGTTTCTGCTCAAGTAAGTCGTGATTTATTGTTTTTGTATTTGCCTATCAATCTATTTAATTGGGGGGGGGCACCTTGTCCTGTCACCTCACTTCTCTTCCAGGTTTAAAAAAAGTTGGTGTTTTAAGAGTTCTTCTGTGGTTCAGTGGGTTAAGGATCTGGTGTTGTCACTGCCGTGGCTCGTGGCTCAGGTTGCTGCTGTGACGCAGGCTGGATCCCTGACTTGGGAACTTCCATGTGCCATGGCCACAGGCAGGAAATAAAAAGAGTGCGAGAGAGCTGATTTTTAAGTTTGTTCAGCTTTTTATTTGTTGTTGGGATAGAGTGGTTCCTTCCAGCTTCTTACATGCTGGATCAGAAACCAGAGGTCTTATTAGAATCTATATTCATTTTTATTACTGAATAACAGATTACCACAAATTTAGCTACTTAAAATAATACCAGTTTACTACATCACAGTTCCGTGAGTATGAAGTCCAGACATAACACGGACAGGATCTAAGTTCAGTCTCTTGCAACGCTGAAATTACGGTGTCGGCTGCGCTTGATTTGAAGATTGAGGAAGAATCTGCTTTGAAGCTCATTCAGGTTGTTGACATAATTCAGTTCCTTGTCGCTGTGAGACTAAGGTCTGTTTTTTCTTGGTGGCTGTTGACCTCAGGTCACTCTCAATTCCCAGAAGCCATCGTCCGTTCCTTTTCCTGCAAACCCCACCCCTGCATCTTCAAAACCCCTCCTGGCTTTGAATTCCTCACCTGCTTCCAATCCCTTCTTCAGGCAGAGTCCCTTCTAAGGCTCGTGGGATTCAGTCAGGCTCACCCTTTCCGAGTCAGCTGTGCCACATAATGCAACCTAGTCAAAGGAGTGATTATTGCATCGTAGTCACAAGTCTGGGGAGTATACAGGGTGTGTGCTCCAGGGGCGGGGACCTTAGAGGCCACCGTGGAATTCTGCCCACTCCAGAGTCTAAGTCCCTTGAGGGCAAGGACTGTATGGAAAATCTATCAGATCCTAGCACAGTCCTTGCCCACGGAGAGAACTGCACAAGTGTTTTTGAGCTAAGGAAGTTCATAACTGACCATCTGATTTAAAACAGCCCCTCACTTCTGTCACTCAGGACCCTTTTCCCTACTTTGTCTCCTTAGCACTTGTCACCACCTGACATTATGTATTTGTTTATTTACATATTATTTGCTTATTGTCGGCTTTCCCATCACTCAAAGAAAAGCCCCATTGAGGCATGGACTTTTTCTAGCTTAATTCACTTGCCGCTGTGTCCTCAGTGTTTAAAAGGAACACTGCCCAGCACCTTACATTGTAGCATCCACTAATAAATTTGGTAAATGAATGAATGGCTGAAGGATCTCAAGCTGCCCATAGGTGAAAGAAGGTTTAACTATGGTTACTTCAGGGCCGTAGTTATGTGGCAAAATATCTCAATTCATGGATAACTCACATGTGTCTGGAGTAGGACAAACCACAACATTTATGCATATTATGTGGCCAGCAGGTGCTAAGCCTTTTACCCAGTGCTTCAATAGAGCAGCAGAGACCAAAAAAACTCAGAACCGAAATTAGATCATATTCCTCCGCTGCTCAAAGACTTCCAAAGGCTCCCATCCCACTCTGGGAAAAAGTGGAAGTCAACATCACAGGCATATAAGGCCCCACGTGGTCTGCCCTCTGCATTAGCCCCTCCCCCTTCTCCCTGTTGCCCCACCCCCGCCCCGCCTCAGCTTTCCTGGCTCCAGGAGGTGGCCCATAGCCTCACTCCCAGATCAGGGCCTTTGTTGTGCCACTTCTTCTACCTGCTCCTTCCCCCAGATGCTTCCTTAACTCTTTCAGACTCTACTCACTTTTCATGTTCTAAATGAAGCCTTCCCTGGCCGCTCTATTTAAAGTCAAAGCCATGAACTCTGTATCCTTTCCCTATTTTAGTTTTCTCCATAGTTCTTAGTACCATGTACCACTTATTTCCGTTTATTTATTCTGTTTATCGTGTGTCTTCTCCCACCAGAATGAAAGAAAAGCAGGGGCCTTAATCCATTTTCTTCACCACTGTATCTCCAGCCCCTAGAACAGTGTCTGGCACATCATAGGTCCTCGATAAACATTTGTTGTACCCTTGAAAGCTGGCAAGGATACAGCAATAATTCAAATGAATTCTGGTTCAATATTTACTCAATTTCCAACAAGTCAAACTTCCAGGATCTCAGCCCCTCATCCCAGTGAAATATACAACCCCGTCTCCCACCCTTTGAACAATTTATAAACCTCAGGATCAGAGGTTTCGATATCTTCTAAGAAGCCTGGTCTTATTCTTTTGAATAGCAAAGTGCTTAGCAACTCCTGGTAACATCTGAGCCTTGCACTGCCTTTGTAGTTGGCAGGAAGAAGTAGGTTAAAGTAACTGAACCTTTTATCTGAGCTAATGAAAGCACTTTGAGTCACTGCTAGCGATGGATTGGCCCTCCTTGGGAGGTTTGTTGGGCAAAAACACAAATGCGGTGTCTTGGGAATTCAAAGGGAAGATCAGCAAAGGCTCCAGGGGAAAGGGGAGTGTAGGAATCCTTGTAGTTACTACGATGCCAGGGCCATCATCCAGAGGGTTTAGGTTTGGACTGTGGAGCTGTGTTTGAGTCCAATATTGGCAGTTGTGATTGGCTTCCATCCTCCTCCCAGCCCCTATTTTGTTTTCATTCACTTTGCAGTAGTGCAACTTCACATTTCACACAACTGCAGTTTTTGAATCTCAGCCCAGTGTAACTTTATTCTAATGAGCTAACCACACACAGAAGTTTCTGATGGGTTCTAAACAGTGGCTGAACAATGCCTGTAATTTGGGGTTTTCAGTGAAATGAAAGAACCCGTAGCAGTCCTCGGCCCTTTTGAGTGTCTACAGTAGATATATCCAGTGGAAACGCAGCACATACTCACATACCTGGAGGACTAGACATGCTGGTGTTTTCTCAAGAACTAACTATCTCAGGGTCTGCTCTGGTTAGCCTGGCTCTCAGCCTCTTCCTCTGAGATAAGGATGAACCAAGATTTTCTCACTGGGTAGTTTGTTGATCCTCTAAGAGGTGAGGTCATTTGGACAGCCGGGATGTATGTTGTCTTTGAGTCCTAAGATGGATATTTTGTGTCCTGGGTGAAAGAGAGAGGAAACAGGCAGCTGGTGCCTTGTTTATAACTGCATTTTGTATCATTGTAAGTGTGGCAGGTAGGGGGACCCCTTCTAGGGCCTGAGTGTGGGCTCCTGTCCTACACAAGGAAGAGCCTGGTGAGACTTTATTGGGAAGGGACACCCAGGCGGGGAGCAGCAGGGTAAGGGAACCCTGGAGAACGGCTCTGCCACATGGCTCCCAGCTTCAGGTTTTACGGGAATGAGGTTAGTTTCCAGGTTTTCTCTGGCCAGTTGTCTTGCTCGGCCCATACTTGATCTGGCTCAGGGTCCTTCTCGGTGACATGTGCGGCTCGCAGCCAAGGTGGACTCCAGCACCAAGGATCCTGGGGGTTTGTTGTCTCCTCCCTTCTGGCCCCTCCCACATCCTCCCGGTTAGTTTTCAGGGCAGCGCCATGTTCCTGATCAGGGCCTTTTGTTGTCAGACAGCTTGTTCAAGCGGCTATTATCTTTCCTGGCCAAGGTGGGCAGTTTTAGTCAGTGGTCCCCTAACCTAAACTCCCACTTATGTGATGTGTCTAGAACAGAAAAGAAAATACAGAGACAGAGAACCGATCAGAGGTTGCCCAGGACAAGGAGTCGAAAGCAAGGTTTGACTGCGAATACACACAAGGGAACTTTTTGGGGTGATGGGGTATTCTAAAAGGAGATTGTGATGAGGCTTGCACAGCAGCATACATTTACTAAAACATCATACTGTACAGTCAAAAAGACTGAATTTTAGGAGTTCATGTCATGGCTCAGTGGTTAAAGAATCCGACTAAGAACCATGAGGTTGCGGGTTCGATCCCTGGCCTTGCTCAGTGGGTTAAGGATCTGGCGTTTCCCTGAGCTGTGGTGTAGGTTGCAGATGCAGCTCGGATCCCGCGTTGCTGTGGCTGTGGCATAGGCTGGCGGCTACAGCTCCTGTTAGACCCCTAGCCTAGGAACCTCCATATGCCACGGGCGCAGCCCTAGGTAAGGCAAAAAGACTATATATATATAGTTATGATGTCAATACTCCCCAAGTCTACAGAACCCAACACAATCCCTATCAATGCCAATGGCATCTTTGGCAGAAATTGAAAAGCCAATCCTCAGATTCACATAGAAGTGCAAAGGATCTCAGATAGCCAAAATGATACTGAAAAAGAACAAAGTTGGGGGACTCACATTTCTTGATTTTAAAGCTTACTGCAAAGCTACAGTATTCAAAGCAATGTGGTGCTAATGTAAGGATAGAAATATAGACCAGTGGCATAAAATCAAGAGTCCAGAAATAAACCCATGCATCTATAACCAAGTAACTTTCCACAAGAATGCCAAGGCCAGTTAATGATACTGGAACAACTGGATGGCCATGTGTGAAAGAATAGAATTGAACCCCTACCTAATAACATATATATAACATTTATATTTATATAAAACATAAATTAACTCTAAGTACATGAAGGGCATAAATATCTAAAACTATAAAACTCTTCAAATAAAACGTAGGAGTAAATTGCCATTACCTTAGATTTGACAATGGATTCTTTTACATCAAAAACACAAGTAACAAAAGAAAAAAATAGATATATTGGACTTCATCAAAATTAAAAAATGCATAAAAGGACATTATCAAGAAAGTAAAAAAAAAAAGTTCCCATTTTGGCTCAGAGGAAACAAATCTGACTAATATCCATGAGGACACAGGTTCGATCCCTGGTCTTGCTCAGTGGGTTAAGCATCAGGCTTGCCATGAGCTGTGGTGTAGGTCGCAGATGTGGCTTGGATCCTGCGTTGCTGTGGCTGCAGTGTAGGCTGGCAGCTACAGCTCCTATTTGACCCCTAGCCTTGGAGCCTCCATATGCTGTGGGTGCAGCCCTAAGAAAGTAAAAAAAAAAAAAAAAGACAACATACAGAATTGAATAAAATATTTGCAAATCATATGGTAAATGTCTAGTATTCAGAATATATGATGAACTTTCTACTCAACAAAAAACTCAGTTCAAAAATGGGCAAAGGATTTGAATAGCTATTTCTCCAAGGAAGGTCTATAATTGGTTAATAAGCACATGAAATACATTCAACATCACTAGCTATTAAGGAAACGCAAATCAAAACCATGAGATACTATTTCACACTCACTAGGATAACAGTAATGATAATAACAACAATAATAACAGAAAATAACAAGCATTGGTGTAACTGTGGAGAACTGGGACACTTGTACTTTGTGGGTAAGAAAGTAAAATGATTTGATGGTTTCTCAAAGGCTAACCGCAGAATTACCATAAGACCCAGCGGTTCCACACCTAGGTACATGTCCAAAAGAATTGAAAGGAAGGACTCAAACATATACTCATTGTGCCCCAATGTTCACTGCAACATTTTTCACAAGGGTCAAAAGATGTATACAACCCAAATTTCTAGCAACAGATGGATGGATAAGCCAAATATGATACATACATACAATGGAGCATTGTCCAGCCGTAGAAAGAAACGAAGTCCTGGTACATGATCCAACATATATCATAAATGGCTGGACCTTGAAAACATTATGCTGAGTACACAGGGAAGTATATTCAATATTTCTGAGATAAACTGTAATGGAAAAGAATATATATAAAATGCCATATAGTAGAAATTAACACAACATTGTAAATCAACTATACTTCAATTAAAATGAAAACAAATTATGCCAAGTGAAATAAGCCAGATATAAGATACCGTAGGAGTCTACTTACATGAAATATCTGGACTAAGCAGATTCATAGAGAACGTAGAATGGTGTCTGCCTAGGACTGAGGAGAGGGCAAATGGGAAGTTATTATTTAATGGCTACAGAGTTTTTCTGCTTGGGGTGATGAAAAGTTTTTGGAATAGATGGTAGTGATGATTACACAACACTGTCAGTGTAATTAAGCTACAAAACCGTACACTTAAAAATGATCAGGCATTCCCTGGTGGCCTAACTGTTAAGGATTTGTTCTTGTCACTGCTGTGGTTCAGGTTTGATCCCTGCTTAGGAACTTCTGCATGCTGTGGGTGCGACCAATATTTTTTTTTATTGATAAAATGGCAAATTTTGTGTTATATATATTTTACCACAAAAAAAAATAAATAGAAGCAACCAGGTCATTCTGGTGAAATTAATTTAAAAATCCTGGTTTCCAAAAAAATAATAACTGTGTACAAAGACTGTATATGTTTCTTACTACCCTTGAGCAAACCCAGTTCTGATTCATATGGAATTTGACATACATTAGCACTCATTAATTGTTGACTAACCTTTCAAAAATGGGGTGATAGAAAAAACGGTTAGGAGGGGGATAGCCCTAAACTATAAAATCATACTTAGATTTGCCAGGTAGCATTAACGGAGTCTTCCAGGCAATGCAATATGTTTGCCGAGCTGGAGAAGAGATTTCTCTCCATGGAAACAGTTGCTGGCCTGGCACGCTGCCAAACCCCCAGAAATGATGAAATACAGAAGATACTGGAATTTTCCACGGACATGAATGACAAAAATGATAAATAAAGGGCACCAATTAAAGCATCTTTCCTATTTGTTAAAGCAAAATATACCCTAAAACACTGCCAATGATTTTCTGATGACAGCCAACAAATGACGCAATCACCAAAACTCTGCTGGAATTTATTTTTCACTCACATTCTTGCCAGCCGAAGCTTTTTAAACTTTGCATCTGCCATATTGGCTGGAGAGTGTTCCCATGCTGGTGATGGAACTGAGTGTGAGGTGCACAGTGATGGGTCTGCGGTTTTCTTCACGTCAACCACTTGAAGTAATACTGATGTTAGGGGTCATCTGCTCTCCTTAGAGGGGCCACCAATAAGAAAAAGTTTCTTCCTTCCTTCCTCCCTTCATCTCTTTCTTTCTTTCTTTCTGTCAATTACTACTTTCCATGGTACAGTAGTATCACTCTTACAGATTGTTGAGAGATTAGGGATTAGAAACTGGAGATTTACTTCATATTTAGAACGTATTTTTCAAGTTTTTGTATATTTATTCTTTTGTAATTGGATTTATGGAGTCAGGCTGGCACAGGAGAATCACTTTTTTTCCCTTTTTTTTTTGCTTTTTAGGGCCCCACCCATGGCACATGAAAGTTCCCAGGCTAGAGGTCAGATTGGAGCTATAGCTGCTAGCCTACACCACAGCCACAGCAACCTGGATCTAAGCCAAGTCTGTGACCTACACTGCAGCTCATGGCAACACCAGATCCTTAACCCAATGAGCAGGGCCAGGGATCAAACCCAAATCCTCATGAATGCTAATCGGGTTCATTACTACTGAGCCACAACAGGAACTCCCTCACTGGTCATTTTGAACCCTTCACTATTAGATTAACTTGGCATCCAATAAGCAGATGTCAATACAGAATTGAATGAGTGTTATGGACTGAATTTTGGCCTCCTCAAATTTATAAGTTGAAGTCCTAACCCCCAGTGCCTCAGAATGTGATTGTATTTGGAGATAAGATTCATTAAAGAGTTAATTAAGTTAAAATGGGGTCATTAGGGTAGACCCTAATCCAGTATGACTGGGATCCTTATAAAAAGAGGAGATTAAGACCCAGACACACAGAGAAAATAGCCATCTACAGGCCAAGAAGAAACCAACCCTAACAACATTTTGACATTGGGCTTCCAGCCTCCAGAACAGTGAGGAAATAAGTTTCTGTTGCTTAAGCCCCCCAGCCTGTGGTAGTTGTTATGGCAGCCCAACACAATAAGCAAGAAATTTATTGAGGAAGCCTCCTGTGAAGGAAAAAGGAAAGAGGAAATGAAAAAAGATAGAGCCTCAGAGTACAATGTAGCTTCAACATGCGTGTAATAAGAAAGAAAAGGTAGGAGCATTAGGTGGGAAGAGACTTAGGCTTTGGCAACTGTACAGGGACTTCCTGAGCAGATGCTCCCTAAGAGAAGTCCTGCATCCCTGGGCTCTAGCATCTCCACGGGCTCAGTCAGTCCTTGGCTGAGGAGCCCAGGGCAGCGTGCACAGCTAGGGGCTATCAGCCACCTGCACACCCCACAAAGCAGGCTCTTAAAGGGAGACTTGACCTGTGCATCCCCAGGTCTGCCACTCTGGGTATCAGACACTGGTCTCTCCCTGGGCCTTCCCTTCCAAAAGACTTCCCTCTTCTGTACATTCCCTTAGCGTTTCTGTAGGAGTTTATGAAAAATAGCAGAAAACCAGAGGTGACTGGAAGTTAGAGGCTAAGTCAGGAGAGAAAAGCCAACCTACTTGAACAAGGAGTTCTTGCAAATTGGCATTGGTTTTTATGCAATGGGATTGTTCTAAAATTGGATCATGGCGATGGTTACACAACTCTATAAATTTACTAAAAATCATTGAATCGCACACTTAAAGCAAGTGAATATTATGGTACATAAATTATACTAATAAAATTGTTAAAAAATGTTCACAAATGCAAAGTTAATAAAAGCCTATGAGTTAGTCCTGATTAGAATATTGTTAGGAATGTACAGATGAAATGCTGAAAGGAACTATACCAAACTTTGTTGATGACTGTTTTAGGGTGATGGAAAATACATATTTTAAAGTTTTCTTCTTTACCTCTTCTTTTTTTTTCTAAATTTTCTACAGTAAGCAAATATTTGAAAGGTATATTATCACTTCAATATTTTCACATATCATATATCTGGACAGAAAGTAAAACCTAAACATGTTTTTATTTCTACAATTAGTCATCAAAATAATCATGGGAGATTTTGTTAACTGAAAGACTTTCAGAATGAAGTTAAACTGACTCAGTTACATGTAGGCATAACAGACTTACAATTCTGATTATGACAGAGTAGCTTGGATTCTGATAATCATCCCAACAAGAATAAGTATAAAAGTTGTATAAAATGCAAACCACCAATAACAACAACCACCAAAATGGTAAATAAACAAACAAAAAAAACCCACAGCATTTTTAGGGCATCAGAATCCAACCAAAGCAGCCAGGCATTCAGGGGCCAACTTCCTGGATAGGCAATACCAATATTCGACAGTGTTTTTCCCACTTAAAACATGTGCTGGTGCCTAAACTGTGTGCAGGACAAAAGGCTGAAACACCAAGCAGAAAGCAGCTACTGCGAGGCCATAACAGTAGACAAAGAATTGGCAGTCTTGCAGTGCCGAGGAGACAAAAACTGCAGTTCAAGGCCTCCCAAGGCGGAGGAACTATGGTTAATTCGCCAGTTTTCAGTTGAGAGTCTTAAGGACTGTGCCCTAGGGCATGGTTTTTTAACCTTGGCACTATTCATTTGCTGGGCTTGATAGTTTCTGTGGACAGGGGTTGGGGGTAAGGGGGAGTTGCCTTGTGCATTTTAGGATGTGTACTGTGTATCTGGTTTCTACTCACTAGAAGTCAGCACTCATTCCCAACTTTTTTTTTTTGTCTCTTTGCCTTTATGTAGAGCCGCACCCGTGGCATATGGAGGTTCCCAGGCTAGGGGTCTAACAGGAGCTGTAGCTGCTGGCCTTCGCCACAGCCACAGCAAAGCGGGATCCAAGCCACGTCTGCAACCTTCACCACAGCTCACGGCAACGCCGGATCCTTAACCCACTGAGCAAGGCCAGGGATCGAACCTGCAACCTCATGGTTCTTAGTCAGATTCGTTAACCACTGAGCCATGAAGGGAACTCCTCATTCCCAACTTATGATGATAAAAAATATCTCCAGATATTGCCAAATGGCCCCTGGGAGCCAAAACCATCCCTAATTGAGAACTACTGCCCAAGGGCTAAAGAAAGCCAGAAATAGACTAGCCTTCCCAAACCTTGAAAGTTAGCTTTTAGTCATCTCAGGCCCTGACTGGGCAAAGGTGCTTGGCTCTTATTGTAACTGCATGCTGGGGAAAAAAATTTCTCTGAAGGAAGAGAATGATACCCATCTTCTTCAACTTTTCACCCAAAATGCCTGAAATTGAATTAACATTTAGCATTCCAAGAGACAGTAATAAATGACCCAAAACCAGGAGAAAAAAAAAAGATAATAGAAAGAGATGTACAGGTGAGCAGATAAAGGAGTTATCAGAGGAGTTTAAAATAAGTATGATTAAGATGTTCAAGAAATTAAAAGATGGAGAATTTTGTGAAAAGAATGGAACTTATAAAAAACAAATAGAAATTATAAACTTAAAAAAAGGACAAAATTACATAAGAGCAACAAAAAAAGAGCAATCGTGGGCTAGAAGGTAGACCAGTATAAAATATTCAATTTGAAATACAAGGAAAAACAAGGATGGAAAATACAGAAAAGGGTATGAGACATATGAAACATAATAAATCTAATGTGCGTATGCTCAGAGTTCTAGAAGGAGAGGAGAAAGAAAATAAGCAGAAGCAATATTTAAAGAAATAATGGGAGTTCTGTTGTGGCTCAGCAGGTTAAGAACTCAACTAGTATCCATGAGGATGCAGATTCTATCCTTGGCCTCGCTCGATGGGTTAAGGATCTGGCTGGCCACAAGTTGCAGCTTGGATCCAGCGTTGCTCTGGCTGTGGCATAGGCCAGCAGCTGCAGCTCCAATCGAGTCCTAGCCCAGAAACTTACATATGCTGCAGATTCAGCCCTAAAAAGAGAGAGAGAAATAATGGCTGAGAACTTCAGTTGCTTAAAGGCTTCACAGAGCAGATTCCAGAAAACACCTGTATTCATATTTGTCAGTAATTATAGTAAATGTAAATGGATTAAATATTCTAATTAAAGTACAAAGATTTCAGTCTGAAGTCAAAGAAAACAATTAATATGGTGCTCAGGAGTTTAAAGAGTTCTGTTGTGGCTCAGCAGGTTAAAAGCCCTACTAGTATTCTTGGGATTGCAGATTTGATTGCTGGCCTCACTCAGTGGGTTAAGGCTCTGGTGTTGCCACAAGCTGTGGTGTAGGTCACAGATGTGACTCAGATCTGGCATTGCTGCAGCTGTGGCATAGGCCGGAGAGGTGGTCTTTGTCTGGCTCTGCCACTACTTCCCTGGCAGCTAGAACAGGGCCTGCAATGTCTAGTACATAGAAGAATCTCAATAACCATTTGCTGTGAGGTGTATACTCTTCTACACCCCATGGTGCAGATCAGAAAACAGGGCTAACAAAGGAAAAATTACTTGGCTGAGGTCATATAGTTTGCAATTGGTGGAGGTAGAATTCCAGCTGGGTCTGTTTAGCTCCAGAACCTGAATTTCTTAATTACTTCACTAAAACTGAAACGCCCCAGTTTATGTTGACAAACAGATTGGAGTGTGTGTAGTGGGTCTCCTGCATGCAGCTGTATCATGAGTCCCTTTCTTTGGTAAAGCACCTGAAGAGACCTCTAACTTCAAAGATGTGAGTAGATCGCATGGAAACAGACTGTTACATTGGTTTATTTACAGTAGTGCTCTCAAACTTGAGCGAGCCTCAGAAGCACCTGGAAGTTTTTGTTTTTGTTTTTTTTAAAGAGTTCTGTTGTGGCTCAGTGGAGACAAACCTGATTAGTATCCCTGAAGACGCAGGTTCAATCCCTGTCCCCTTTCAGTGGGTTAAGGATCCAGTGTTGCTGTGAGCTGTGGGGTAAGTCGCAGGCACAACTTGGATCTGGGGTTGCTGTGGGGTAGGCCTACAGCTACAGCTCTAATTCGATCTCTAGCCTGGGGACCTCCATATGCCATGGATTGTGGTCTCTCCCTTACCCTTCAATTTTGGATTCATTAGGTCTAGAATAGGAGTTAACATTTGTATTTCTAAGAGTTCTCTTGTGGCACAGTGGGTTAAGGATCCTGCATTGCCACTGAAGCAGCTCAGGTCACTGCTGTGGCTCAATCCCTGGCCTGGGAACTTACACATGGGTGGTCAAAAAAAATCTGCATTTCTAATTCAGAACTGCATTTGAGAAAAAGGCTTAAAGTTCCCATCGTGGCTCAGTGGTTAACGAATCCGAATAGGAACCATGAGGTTGTGAGTTCAACCCCTGGCCTTGCTCAGTGGGTTAAGGATCCAGTGTCGCCGTGAGCTGTGGTGTAGGTTGCAGACGCAGCTCGGATCCTGCGTTGCTGTGGCTGTGGCAAAGGCCAGCGGCTACAGCTCCTGTTAGACCCCTAGCCTGGGAACCTCCATAGGCCGCGGGTGCGGCCCTAGATAAGGCAAAAAAAAAAAAAAGACTGAATAAATATACTGTAAACCAGCTATAATGGAAAAAAAATGACTTTAAAAAGACTAAATGGATAGTTATAAAAGGCTTAATTAGAGGCTCTTTGCTCCTACCCATTCAACAGAGAGCTGTACTTTCTTACACATGCCAGCATGTCCCTAAGACATGACGGTAAAAGTCGGAGTAAATAGACTTGGCCATATTGGATACCTGGTCACAAAGGCTATTTTTCACTCTGGCACTATATTTTCACCACCAGTAACCCCTTCATTGACCTCCACCCAGGGTACAGTCAAGCCTGAGAATAGTAAGTTTGTCATCAGTGGAAGACCCATTTCCACCTTTCAGGAGTGAGATCCTTTGAAAAATCAGACGGTGTGATGCTGAGGCTGGATATGCTGTGGAGTCCACTCGTGTCTTCACTACCTTGGAGAAGGCCGCGGCTCACTGGAAGGAGACACTATCTCTGCCTCTTGTGCTTATGCCCTTACTTTGTGGTGGGCATGGGCAATAAGAAGTATGACAGTGCCTCTTTTACCACCAACTGCTTGTCCCTGCTAGTCCAGTTTATCCATGAAAACTTTAGCATCATGGAGTGACTCGCGATCATCGTCTGTGCCATCACTGCTACCCAGAAGGCCATGGATGACCCCTCTGGGTAGCTGTGTCATGATGGCTGTGGGGCTGCCCGGAACCTTATTGCTGCTCCTGTTGGACTGCCAAGGCTGTGGGCAACATCATCCACCAACTGAATGAGAAGCTCACTTCCTGGTCTTCTGTGTCTCCACCCACAATATGTTGGTCATGGATCAAACCTGCCATCTAGAGAGAGCAGACAAAAATGACCTGAAGAAGCAGATATCAGAGGGCCCCCTAAGGAACATCCTCGGCTACAGTGAGGACCAGGTCATCTCCTGCAACTTTAGCAGTGAAACCCACTCTCCTATCTTCAATGTCGGGGTTGACGTTGCCCTCAGTGACCATTTTGTCAAGCTCATTTCCTGGTATGACAATAAATCTGGCTACAGCAACAGGATGTCAGGCCTTAGGGTCCATTTGGCCTCCAAGGAGTGAGAGCTCTCTGGACCACCAGGCCCAGCAAGATCACAGGAGGAAGAGAGAGGCCCTCAGCTGCTCAGTTCTTGCCCCACTTTGATTCTGCAATAGACTGAGAATCTCCTGTCCTCACCTCAACACCATTTCTATCCCAGATGCCCTGAAGATGGGGAGGCTAAGGAACCCTACCTTATCAGGTGCCATCAGTGAAGTATACTGTACCACCATCCCCAAATTAGAGATGGATAGATGCATAGTTAAGTATTAAAGCAAATATGCTAACATGTTAATAGTAGAATCCAGGGTATGGGTATAGGAGATTAACTGTAAAGTCTTTCAGTTTGCCTATATTTTTGAGAATTTTTCACAATAAAATGTTAGGAAGCGGCTTACTCAAAGATTGAGACTCATAAGGGGATAGAGGTAGCAAGTTATCAGGAATCATGTTACTACAGTGTTAGAACAGCCTGCAAAGTAATGTGAGAATTAATTACCCGTACGGACTATTAAGTCTGTTTACACACTGCCATCATCTAAAGACTTAATTGAGTGCTTATCCACCATGACCTTTGCTTTAGTTTCTGACAAGAAATGATTAAAGAGTGTGCCAACAGAAAAACATCAATCAATTGCTGTTAAATCCTGTGCAGTGAAGACAAAGAATAGCTTATATGGCAGTTTTCCCTTCCGAGCCCAGGATAGTGCTCATAGGAAAAAGTTTTGGGTTACAATTAGAAAATATTCAATAATCTTAGGCTGCAAGTGCTTTCTGTGGTCATTCATTCAGTTAATGGACAACTGGTTATTGGAAGTCCGCGATGTGTTGGCACTGTGTGAGGATTTTTTAAAAAGCAGTGAATAAAAGAGTAATACCAGCATTTTATGGAGCTTACATTCTAGTGAAGAGGCAAAGACCAAGCAGATAAAGAAAATATATGTCTCCTGGTGGTGGAGCATGGAGAAAATAAAAATGGGAAAGGCGTTAGGGAGGGCTGGGGTGGAGATGGGACTGGGCTGTAATCCAAGGCTGGCTAGGATGATTAGGAAGAGGGCATTGCCAGAAGACAGCTTTTGATTCAAGACCTAAAGGAGATAAGGGAGTGAGCCAGGTGGGAAGCTGGGAGAGGAACATCCCGGCAGGCTTATCAGCCAATGGTAAAGGCTCAAATGTGAGAACACGCCCCGTGGGTCAGGGAATAGCCCATAAGCCAGGAGGCTGGGGTGGAGTGAGTGAGGGCAGAGTGAAAGGAGGTGAGGCCAGAGAAGTGGGGTTTCGGGCTGGAGAGACCACGCCAGTCCTCTGAAGCTCTCATAAAAGTCATTCTGGCCGCCTGAGGATTTTCAGCAGAAGTGACAGATCAACAGGGTGTTTGACTTGATCAGGACCTTGTCTGGCAAAGATGAAGGGAGGGAGCTGCAGAGAAGGGGCATCGTGTGAGAAGGCCCGTGGAGATGAAAATGCACACCAGAGCGGGGACCAGGGAGCATGGGGCTGGAGAGGCGGCCAAAGGGAAGGTGGAGTGGCGGGTCACTGGGGCCACTTTCAAGAACTCTTTGAATGCTGTTAGAAAGGGTTTGGACTTTACAGGCATGGGGAACCATCAAGCTCTATAAGCATAGAACCTGTGCGTTAGTATAAGTTTAATGGGCAGTGAGGTTTCATTTAGGTTTTTCTTTTTTTTTTGAAATAATTTTTTGTCCTTTTTTATGGCCACACCCTCGGCATATGGAGGTTCCCAGGCTAGGGGTCGAATCAGAGCTACAGCTGTCGGCCTACACCACAGCCACAGCAATGTGAGATCCGAGTTGCGTCTGCAACCTGCACCACAGCTCATGGAAACGCCGGATTGTTAACCCACTGAGCAAGGCCAGGGATCAAACCTGCAAGCTCATGGTTCCTAGTCAGATTCATTAACCGCTGTACCACGATGGGAACTCCGATTTTCGTTTTTAATTGTGTTAAAACACATAACATAAGTTTTATGATTTTCACCATTTTAAAATGTGCAGCTCAGTAGTGTTAAGCCTATTCACACTGTGGTTCAGTAGCTCTCCTCAACTTTTTCATTTTGCAAAATGAAAACTTGGTACCCATTGAGCAGCAACTTCCCATTACTCCCTCCTCCCAGTTCTTGTCAACCACACTTCTACTTTCTGTCTCTTATCAATTTGAATATACTAGGTACCACATATAAGTGGAATTATATGGTATTTGTCTTTTTTTGTGACTGGCATATTACCCTTAGCTTAGGTTCATCCGTGTTGTAGCATGTGACAGGATTGCCTTCCTTATTAAAAACTGAATAATATCCCATGGTATGTGTCCAGCATATGTTTTATTTATCCACTCATCCATCAATGGACACTCGGTTGCTTCAACTTCTTGGCTATTGCAAATAATGCTGCTATGAGCATAGCTGTGCAGCTGTCTCTTTGAGATCCTGTTTTCTGTCCTTTTGGATTATAGAAGCCCAGAAGTGGGATTGCTGGATTATATGGTAATTCTGGTTTAAATTATTTGAGGAATCACCATACTATTTCCACCAGCCTGGCATCATTTTACGTTCCCACCTACAGTGCACAAAGGTTCTCATCTCTCCACATCCTCTCCAACACTTGCTATTTTCTGGTTTTTGGACAGTAGCCATCCTAATGCCTTTGTTTTTTCACCGAAATAGTCAGTATTCTCCACTTCTCTTTTGATCTCTTATACTAAGCAAATCTCCGCTAACCTCTCTATTTCTACTTTTCTGGAACCAGCCGTAATACACAGGAGTCCAAGCTGAAAAATTTAGGAGTGGCCGAAGTTCTCCTTTCCCTCACTTTCCTGTGTTCCCTTTCACGTGCTGATTCGTATCAGGAGAACTGAGTATATGCTTCACTCCTTTGCTAGGTTTTGTGAACAGAATATAATTTTTAGCCAGACTTAACCACTAAACACTTCCAAAATCTGGGAGAGAAGGCATTTTAATTGTAATTCTCTTAAAAGTGAAAGTAGAGTCTAGTCTCTCTGGGTAAGATGATAGTCCCCTGACCGGAATGGTTTTTTGGCCTCTGTAATGGTCTTTACTTAAACTGCATCCCATTTTTATTGTTCCACTGTTAAGATGTATTTCTCCAGTTGGTTAGATAAGGAATTGTAAGCCAGGGTGGAGGAGGAAGATGATAACATTCAAGACTTTTCTCTTTCAGTTCCTGCTCTCTGAAGCTTGCCTTCATGCTCTGAATTTCCCTCAAGGAAATCCACTTCGTAACTGTGTCTTTGGCGAGTGTTGACTCTTGTTTGAAATTTTTCTGCTTTGAATAAGAAGACCTTGATTTTTATTTCCTTCTGTCCTCTAAAAAAAATGTTGTAGTTTAGTGCCTTGGGCCAAATTCTGCCCTTAGTTACTATTTCTGTGGCATTTGTATTGTACATATAAGCAAACCCTGAGGTTGATTCCACGACAAAGTTTTAATAATAACAACTTAACATCTGTGTATCATCTTCTGTTGTAGAAGGTGACTGCACGTACATTTTCTTATCTGATACACAAACACACACACACACAGCTATGCAATAGGTAAGCAGAAATATTTAGTCCTAGTTTACAGGTAAAGTGACAGACTCAGAGAGGTTAAGTGACTGGTTCAAGGCTACATAAACATGAATGGGACTCAAACCCAGATCATCCAAATCTTAAATCTGTGCTAAAGAGAGTTTTGTTTTGAGTTTGGCTTTTTTCTTTAAACATCTTTTTAAAAAGCTTTATTGAAGTATAGCAGATTTACAAGGTTGTGACAATTTCTGCAGTACAACAAAGTGGTTCGGTCATACATATACACATATTCATTCTTTTTGAGATTCTTTTCCCACATAGATTATCACAGATTACTGGGTAGAGTTCTCTGTGCTATACAGCAGGTTCCTGTTGGCCAGTATACCTCACTGTGCATATGTCATATACCTCAGTGTGCATATGCCAATCCCAAATCCCCGGTCTAACCCTCCCACCCCTCTCCTGTCCCCTTCGGTAACCATAAGTTTTCAAAATCTGTGAGTCTGTTTCTGTTATGCAAATAACTTCATTTGTGTCCTTTTTTTAAGATTCCATGTATAAGTGGTATCATATGATATTTGTCTTTCATTGACTAACTTCGCTTCTGGGTCCATTCATGTGGCTGCAAATGGCATTATTTCATTCTTTTTATGGCTGAGTAATATTCCATTTTGTATATGTACCACATCTTCTTTATACGTTCCTCTGTTGATGGACATATAGGTTGCTTCCGTATTGTGGCTATTGTAAATAGTGCTGCTGTGAACACTGGGGTTCATATGCCTTTTCGAATTATGGTTTTCCTGGATAGATGCCCAGGAGTGGGATTGCTGGATCACATGGTAATTCTATTTTTAGTTTTTTGAGGAACCACCATAGTGTTTTCCATAGTGGTTGCACCAATTTACACTCCCACCAGCAATGTAAGAAGGTTCCCTTTTCTCCACACCCTCTCCAGCATTTACTGTTTGTAGACTTTTTTTTTTTTTGTCTTTTTGCCTTTATGTAGAGCTGCACCCGCGGCATATGGAGGTTCCCAGGCTAGGGGTCTAACAGGAGCTGTAGCTGCCGGCCTTCGCCACAGCCACAGCAACGCGGGATCCGAGCCGCGTCTGCAACCTACACCACAGCTCATGGCAGCGCCGGATCCTTAACCCACTGAGCGAGGCCAGGGATCGAACCCGCAACCTCATGGTTCCTAGTCGGATTCGTTAACTACTGAGCCACGAAGGGAACTCCTGTTTGTAGACTTTTTGATGCTGGCCATTCTGGCTGGTGTAAGGTGGTACCTCATAGTAGTTTTGGTTTGCATTTCTCTAATAATCAGTGATGTTGAGCATCTTTTCATGTGTTTTTTTTTTTGCCATCTGTGTATGTCTTCTTTGGAGAAATATCTGTTTAGATCTTCTGTACATTTTTTGATGGGGTTGTTTGTTTTTTTTGATATTGAGCTACAGGGGTTGTTTGTATATTTTGGAGATTAAACCCTGTCAGTTGCTTCATTTGCAAAATATATTCTCCAATTCTGTGGGTTGTTGTTTTGCTTTGTTTACGGTTTTCTCTGCTGTGCAAAAACTTTCAATTTAATTAGGTCCCATTTGTTTATTTTTATTTTCATTACTCTAGGATATGGATCTAAGATATTGCTATAGTTTATGTCAGGGAGTGTTTGGCCTGTATTCCTCTAAGAGTGTTATAGTAACTGGTCTTATATTTAAGTCTTTAATCCATTTGGGTTTATTTTTGTATATTAGTGTTCTAATTTCATTCTTTTGCATGTAGTTTTCCCAGCACCACTTATTGAAGAGACTGTCTTTTCTCCATTGTATATTCTTGCCTCCTTTGTCATAAATTAATTGACCATAGGTGCTTGGGTTTATTTCTGGGCTTTCTATCCTGTTCCATTGATCTATTTTTCTGTTTTTGTGCCAGTATCATACTGTTTTGATGATTGTAGCTTTGTAGTATAGTCTGAAGTCAGGGAGCCTGATTCCTCTAGCTTCATGGATTTGGTTTTTGATGACTATGAAATTACAAATGCAGATGAAAAGATAATTATATTATTCTCATACCATGTATAGTGCCTCCAAAAGATGTGAAAAGTGAGGGAGAAAACATTAATAAGTGAAAGTAACCAAATTTGTGAAATGCAGTACATGGGTAAGTACCTTGCTGGAACTGTTTGGAAGGATTATCATAGTTTACAAACTACTTAAGGGCAGTGACTGAGGTTTTATTTTATTTTATTTATTTTTTATTTTTTGCATTTTGGATAATCCACAACACAGCATCTTGTACCTAGTGAGTACTGAATGTATGAAGGAATGAATGAGTACAATTTACTAAAGTCCCAGAGGAAACTTGCTAAGGATTTGAGGTAGCTAGGAGAACTTAAAGGAAGTTTAATGAAGAAAAAAATTTTAGTGAAGACTTAAATAAAACTTTCATTAAGTTCTTCAGGGAAAAAAGCCATCTGGATAATGGGGGCTTCTGCTACCCTGGGGCCAGAGAACAGGAAGACAGCCTGAAGTAGATAAAGAACTGGCCTTGATTTGCTGTGACTTTCATTCCATCCACCTGAGACTCATATGGTTGATTGAGGGAAAAACTTGTGCTGAGAATTTCCATTTTTTCCAACCTGTCATTATTGTTTTGATGTTAATTACCCACCAATTGATCTGGATGTCTGGGGTTTTCTGGGGCACTGCCTAGCCCACAGCAGGTGCTCAGTAAATGTTGTGGGAAGAATGAATTAAGGTCAGGCATTAACAAGATAAAACTAGGAGTTCCTTTTGTGGCTCAGCTTGTTGTGAACCCAACTAGTATCTATGAGGATGCGAGTCTGATCCCTGGCCTTGCTCAGTGGGTTAAGGATCTGATGTGCTGTGAGCTGCAGTGTAGGCTGCAGATGCAGCTAGGATCCCATGTTGCTGTTGCTGTGGTGTAGGCCATCAGCTGTGGCTTCCATTCGACCCCTAGCCTAGGAACTTCCATATGCTGCAGGTGTGGCCCTAAAAAGCAACAAACAAACAATCAGAAAAACCCAACAACAAATGAAAAAAGACAAGACAAAAGTAGCCTGGCAAGCTGGGAGGCCCTGGTGAAGGACCATCCTAAGCGCTGTCTTTTTTTGATTTTTGGGGCCGCACCCCAGGCTAGGGGTCTAACTGAAGCTGCAGCTTCCGGCCACAGCCACAGCAACGTCAGATACGAGCCGTGTCTGCGACCCACACCACAGCTCATGGCAACGCCAGATCATTAACCCATTGAGCAAGGCCAGCAATCGAACCTGCAACCTCATTGTTCCTAGTTGGATTTGTTTCCTCTGTGCCACAACAGTAACTCCTACCCATATATTCTTGCATGTTGTCTACTTTTTTCATTAAAGCCATTACCATATTAATCATTGTTATTTCAAAATTCCTATCTGGTAATTCCAAAATCTATATTATATGTGAATCTTATTCTGATGCATAGTTTGTCTCTTCAGATTGTGTTTTTCTTTGCCTTTTATCATGGCTTGTCATTTTTTTTGCTGAAAGTGGGACACGGTGTTTTGGACAATAAGAACTTCAGTAAACAAGATTTACTGTGAGATTTTATGTCAGTCTGACTTGGAACTGGGCTGTTTGATGTTTTCTATAACTGTAGGTGTGAGGCTTCAGTTTCCCCTATGTCCTTGAACTTTTTTTCTCTCCTGTTCTCTTTGGTATTCCCTAAGAATTTCAAGAGAATCTGTGTCTTCCATTTCCTTTAGTTGTAACCTACTGTTGTCATGCTGGAGCCCTGTTGATTTTAAGGTAAGATATAGAAGAGGGGAAGTGCTCTATAATCTTATAATTAAATCACTATCTTTTATTGAGCCTTGGCCCTGGGTTGTGACATTCAGAAATATTTCTTATCCTCTTCTTCTTCCCCTTGAGAGGAAAGGTGGGACTGGGAAAGGTGGGGTTGCTGGAGTTGGTTTATTTCCCTTCCTCCAGGTAGAAAAGACTCTGGTCAACCTGTTAACTTAGAGAACAGGACTGTTTTATGGAGAACACTCTAGGGGAACTTAGGATTTTTTTTCCCCTCCCACTGTGGGAAATATGAGATGTTTCTCATATCTCCATCTTGAGAATTTGGTGGGATTCTTGGAGGTAAAACCCATGATAGAGTGGGTTGGGATCCCCTTAGATTGAACCTCCTTGAGTTTCTCATTCTCAAGCTTATCCACACTCAGCCTTTAGCAATTCATCAAAATTACCTTTTAAATATTCCTACTAGTTTATGACTCTAGCAGCTGCTGCTCCAGGTAAGTGGTTCAGAGTTATTCTCTGTATTCAGAAGTCTCTCCAGATTTTAGGGTGGTAGTTTGTCCTCTAATCTCGTTTCTCTGATCAGTCTAAGAAAAATCATTGATTTTCAATTTATTAAGCTTTTTTCTTGCTGTAAGGATGGGAGTGATGATTTCCAAGAGTTTTACATGTCAGCCCTGAAACTGAACCTCTCCTGTATTTTGAAAGATGTCTCGTGATCTATTCTCCCTTCCTTCTGGTGGAGTGCTAAGGACACTGAAGCAAAAAGTTACTGAGGAAGGGAGGCAAGTGATGGAATTCAACCCGCATCATTCTCGGTTCCTAACCCTTTATGCTATAAACTGTTTGTCAGGTGCATTCTTTCTTTGCTTGACTGGATTATGATAGAAGAAAATACTACCAGGAAGAGAGATTTGAACAAGATTTTCTCTTCTTCCAAGGGTTTCGTTTAAGCATGCACCAATAAGTCACATAAATCAAGAGCGTCAGTCTAGAAGAGGGGGTTGTTGTTGCCTTGTTGAAAGAAAGCCATTCATGGGATGCTATGGGTGGAATTGAGGAGGGGGAGTCACTTGGCTGGATCTCAAGAGCTGACTTAACCCACTTCAGATGATGAGGTTCCACTGTTTTCAGACAGAAAAAGTTGAACTTAGCAATTGCTCTGATGGCCAAGTCAGCCTTGAGTCCAGGACACATGGTTTGAAAGGGGAACAATGGGAGAAGAATTTGGATTGTTTTATCTTTGGGATACTCATACTTTTCTGTTATCCAGTCTGCCTTTCTCTACTTTTTATGGCACAACCCTCTTCTGTCTCCCCAAAATATTCAGAACTCAGTTTTTGAAAGTGTTCAGCCACAGTAATCTTGACCTTTTGGCTTGCATCACCAACACATCTGAGAACAAGCTAAGGTATGACTTTACCAAGGAGTATTTATATTTTAACTAGATACTCTAGCATGAAGAAGCTTCTAAGGCAATAACCCAGGATATAGAGAGTATATTTTTCAGGCAAATGTTCCTACCTGTTCCTATCACACCATAACCCCTAAGTGGTGTGGATCCTCTCTTTTTATGACAATAATTTTTTTTTGTCTTTTTAGGGCCACACTTGCAACACCTGGAGGTTCCCAGGCTAGGGATAGAACTGGAGCTGTAGCTGCCAGCCTATGCCACAGTAACAGCAATGCTGGATCTGAGCCGCATCTGCAACATACACCATAGCTGATGGCAACTCCAGATCCTTAACCTACTGAGCAAAGCCAGAGATTGAACCCACATCCTCATGGATGCTAGTCAGTTCGTTAACCGCTGAGCCATGGTGGGAACTCCTTCATGAGAATGATTTACCCTTAACCTCTTTTACTAGTGGACAAAGTAATCAAAATTAATTTCTTTAGAAGAAAAACGTAATTTTGGGAACACAGGAAAAGTACCAAAGGAGTATACCTGTATAAGAGAAAACACTAGAATATAACCCATTGGCATCAGACCTCTCCTTGAATGGACTGCCAAATGCAATTATTCAGAGCATAATATTTTTCACTTTTTGAGTTCCCACTGTGGCACAGTAGATTAAGATTAAGATTAAGAATCCTACTCCAGGGAATTCCTGTTGTGGCTCAGCAAATTATGAACCCAGCTAGTATCCAAGAGGACGTGGGTTCGATCCCTGGCCCCGCTCAGTGGGTTAAGGACCTGGCATTGCTGTGAGCCATGGCGTAGGTAGCAGACATGGCTTAGATCTGACATTACTGTGGCTGTAGTCTAGGCTGGCAGCTGCTGCTCCGATTTGACCCCTAGCCTGGAAACTTCCATATGTTGGAGGTACAGCTATTAAAAAATTTTTTTTTTCGTTTTTAAATTGGTGGAGAAATTTTTCATAGAAAAGAGAAACTTGTGAAAGAACCATTTAAAATCCAGCCCAAGACAGAGTAACTTCCTGGTTTTCACCTCCCCATCCTACCCCCACCCATTTCATTTTTCAAAGCAATGCTTTTCTATATTTGGGGAAAAAATATTAGAGTCCAGATTACTTTTCTCTGTCATGACTTTATTCTTGCCCACCTCCAACATGACTTTGAAGTGGAACTTCTGAATGTCAATCCTGGACAAAAGCTTATATTGTGAAGGAAAAAGAAATCTTTATTTTTAACGAGAGAAAGAATTCCAGGAATTTTTCATCAATGAGTGGCGGAGAACACTCATCTACCTACAAGCCAAAACCTGTAATAATGCATTTAATCCTAGGCGATTCTTTTCTAGAAAGAAAGTTAGAAAACAATGGGTAGTTCAAAGAGGAGTAATTCTAACGAGATTTCAGAGGTTGAGTTAAAGGAAAATATTAAAAGACATTTTGGGTAACAAGGACTTAATTTTAGTTATTTAGTTGCTATTTAGTTAGTTGTTGTAATGGCAATGTGGTTAAATGTTAAAATGGCCATAAATTCTGAGATTTATCCTCAGGTATATAGGAGTGAAAGGACATGACATTTGGAATTTAAAACTTTAAAACATTTCAGGAGAGAGAGAGGGTTCAGGAACACTTTGTGACAACTTTGGGTCCTGAACCTCAATATTATAGTCTAGTGAGCTAGACTGAACTTTGCTGCATTGACTTATCTTGCTCCTCTAAGGCACATGCTTTAGGTGCAGATTAACTTCTTTGTCCTTCTTCCCTGGGCCAGAACAACAAATATCTCTCACATGCCTGGCCGCTCCCCTTCTGCGGCTGTAGTGGACTCTGTGGTATGCTACCCAGATCCCCTTTGCAGGACCCAGGCATGCATCTCCCCAGGTGCTGGGAGTGTTGCTCTGTGAAGGTTTGCAATTGCACCCTTCTCTGAGAATGGTTTTACCCAAGGTTACAGTCCTCCAGGGTCAGTGTTAAGGAGGGTCAGGGAAAGAGATTAGTGTTCAGGTCTGGCACTTTGCCTGATTTGGGACAATCCAGCTCCAGAAATCCCTCCATGAAAATGGCTAAGGCCTTTTTTGCCCCTGTAATGTTTCATGTTGCTTTCCTCCTTTCCTTACAAATGTTGTTCTTGAGGATACTTCTTACAGGCAAATTTCTGACCCAAGTTAGTCTCTATGGAATCCACCTAGAACAGTGGGCATTTCAGAATACATCACTAACTAATTATATTGCTTGCTTTTTCTTGCCGAGCAGGGATAAATCTTAAATGTCCCTGCAACAGCCCTCTACATAACTACAAAAAAATGACTGGAGTGATATACAAGTTAAAACCTATTTATCATCCCTGCTCCAAACCCATATTTTAATATCAGTTCTCTAGATCCAAGAGAACAAGAAAAGACAGGGAGAGACATGCCTAAGGAAAGTGCATCAAAGAAAGATGAGAGCTACTTGAGTCTATAGCCTTGAGCAAAGCCACTCTAAAATGTTTTCCCCAATTATCCATGGATCACCCAGGTGGCAGGCATCCTTGAGCTAGTCAGCTATTTAGGGGAAACCAATCTGAATGGATCAGTCCCAAAAGAGGACCTGTCACTTACTCTCAACAGCTCTCCTGACTGTCACACCATATTTCCACTCCCTCACACCAGAACCATAAAATATCCTTGGCCTTGACCATTCATACCAGGATCCTCCAACTCTCCCTTGAGGCCAATACACTAAAAATCTGGTGACCTATGGTCTATTCCCAACACTTCCAAGAAAAGCTGCCTATATTAGAATGACATGCTAGTTGCTAGCTTGCTCATTTGTAAAATGACAGAAATGTAATCACGAGATTTCTAAGACTCATTCTTGGTCTAGCATATGATTCCATGCACAGGAGTCAGACCGAGTGTAGATAAATTTTCTCTTGGAGTTCCCGTCATAGCTCAGTGGTTAACAAATCCGACTAGGAACCATAAGGTTGTGGGTTCAATCCCTGGCCTCGCTCATTGGGTTAAGGATCTGGCATTGCTGTGAGTTGTGGTGTAGGTTGCAGACGTGGCTCGGATCCTGCGTTGCTGTGGCTGTGGTGTAGGCCAGCGGCTACAGCTCCGATTCAACCCCTAGCCTGGGAACCTCCATGTGCCGCGGATGGGGCCCTAGATAAGACAAAAAGACAAAAAAAAAAAATTTGCTCTTGGTGGTAGAGACATTGCTATAATATCAGAGATAGCCTTGCCTTGTCTCTGTGACCTAATCTGATGCAGAGGAAAACATAACAGAGCCTTAGATGAGAAGGGAAAATGGAGGCAAGATGGTGACACAATTATGGCCAAGTGACAGATGCAAGGTAGTAGGCGGGTTAAACAAGTTGTCTCACAGTTTTCATGTGCCAGATATTTCTGGCTCTTGTTTAGACAATAAGAACCTAGATACTTGCTTAATTATAGAACTGTCGTCATATCCTTTGGTATCTCTGAACCTTGTTTCTGAATCTATCCAAGGGACTGTATTTGTCAGAATTTGGGGGTTGTGATGTCAGAAACAAACAGAAAATAACATACCATCACCCCAGGCCTACGTCTTTCTAGTGTAACAAGTCTATAGGGAAATAAGCTTATGTTTCCAGGAGACACTCTGTGTGGTCAAGCTGGGGTCACATACCACCCCTGAGATAGTAACTGAGTCCATACACCCTTACAGTTGGGGAGGAGGGGGCGTCACCATTGACAGCGCCACTGGCACTACCTAGAGTAGAGTATCTTTCCTTTCCTTCAAAGATAGATACTGGTAAATAAAAACACCAGTATTATATGGATGTCATGTATTTCCTCTACCTCTAAAACCCCACTGTATTAGCTGTCTATTGCTGTATAACAAACTGTCACAAACTTAATGGCTTGAACAAAGTTAACTTTATTATTCCACAGTTTGTGTGGTAAGAGTCTGGGTACAGGCTAACGGCGTTCTCTGCTCAAGTTGTCACCAGGCTAAAATCAAAGTGCTAGCTGGACTTGTTATCTGAAACCTAAGATTCTCTTCCAAGATCGTTCTGGTTGTTTGCAGAATTCACTTCGTTGTTCATATCTCTCACAAGATTTTGGGAGTTTTCCAGTTATTATCTCCTTGCATCTTTTTCTCTCTCTTCTCCCAGGACAGAACAAGGTGGAAAAAAGGAATTAAAAAATTAAGAAAATTGAAGAACCATTCCAGGAGGCCCCACGTCCAGCTAACAGGTTTTAGAGAGAATAAAGAACATGGAAAATATAAGATTATCAGTGACATAACAAATGTTTCAGAACTGCAAGATATGAATTTCCAGATTTAAAGAGACTAGAGGGCGTTCCCATCATGGCTCAGTGGAACTGAACCTGACTAGCATCCCTAGGTTACAGGTTGGATCCCTGGCCTTGCTCAGTGGGTTAAGGATTCAGTGTTGCCCTGAGCTGTGGTGTAGGTCGCAGATGTGGCTCAGATGCTGAGTGGCTGTGACTGTGGCGTAGGCTAGCAGCTGCAGCTCCAATTCGACCTCTAGCCTGGGAACCTCCATATGCTGTAGGTGCAGCCCTAAAAAGAAAAAAAAAGAAAAAAAAAGAAAGTAGGCATTCCTGTCATGGCTCAGTGGAAACAAATCTGACTGGTATCTAAGAAGACCCAGGTGTGATCCCTGGCCTCAGTCAGTGGGTTAAGGTTCTGGCATTGTTGTGAGCTGTGGTGTAGGTCGCAGACGCGGCTCACTTCTGGCATTGCTGTGGCTTTGGTGTTGGCCAGTGGCTACAGCTCCAATTCAACCCCTAGCCTGGGAACCTCCATATGCCGCGGGTGTGACCCTAAAAAGACAAAATAAATAAATTAAATAAAAATAAATAGACTACAAAAGCCCAACATAATGAGGATGATGATGATAATATAAGGCTTACACCGAAGTACTTAATCATGGATTTTTTGAAAACTGGAGATAAAGGGAGGATTTAATTAATTTTGATTTTGGATAACCATCTTCAAAAATGCTTCTTACTGAGGACTGAGAGATCATGTGTATGTTTTCTGCAAATGGTCTCTTCTCTTATTGAAAGCCATTATTATTTTCTTTCCTTGGGCCCTTTGAATGCTGCTCACCATAAAATAATAATAAGCCAAGTCTTTTTTTTAATTTTTTTGCCAAGCAGAAAATTGTCAAAGATTCAGGGGACTCATTCACAGAGCAGAATTCTCAAAGGAAAGATCTGAAGTCCTGTTGCATATTAGGGTTGACTAAAGCAAGTAACAAACCTCAACCACGTGATGCTTTTAAATTTATAACTCAATTGAATATAAAGGTGTCTTTCTTGTGAAAGGCTATTTTTCAAACCCTCTAATGAAAGAGCTAGGGAATATTGCTATCAATTCTCCCTTTCCTCCCCAAGCAAATAGCATTCCTCTGCCTTGAACAGATGGGGCTCTGTGTGATAAATAGCCCAGTGTTTCAGTCCAGCGGCGGATGGCACTGACATCTTGTCCCCACTGTTTATAAGCTGGGCTGTCCCTCTGCTTTCATTTCCTTTGACTAGACTGGAGCAGTGTTTAAGAACTAATAAACAGCAGGGGTGCGTTCCAGCCATCCTCACATTCCAGCCATTCTTTAGGATAATGATGAGAAGGGTGAGTGCCTTCTAGGAAGGATTCTGGAAAGGGTGGGAGGTGTGGAGGAGGAAAGTGAGCCGAGCCTCTCATGCCTACGCTGGCTTAGTGCTCACTATATTAATAGCTCAGGCACTGGCAGCTGAGGTTAATTACTGTTCCCAGTGGATTCCCCTGGGTTTCCATGTACAGAGGCAACTATAACAAAGGGGGTACACACAGAAACAGACACACACACACGCATACTATACACACATGCATACACACGCACGCACAGAAACATACATACCACTATTTCTGCTCCAGCTGTCTCCAGATGGGCTTCCGAGGAAGTCCCCAGACTCCCGGTCATTACTACAAAGAATGTCGATCAGCACTGAGTGAGAAAGTCACCGTCTCTTAAGGAACGTCATTCAGGGTTTGCTGTCCTAATGATCTCACCTGCACTGGATGGAGCTTAGAATATAATGAAGGTTGGTTGCATCAAAGTCCTTTTTGTTGGGCTCTTGATGATAAGGGCAGACTGTGCAGCAGCCACCTTTCAAAGGAGGAGGGATAGACTATATGAGCGTAAACAGTGGAAAGAGAAAATCCATTCTGGAGCAAAGGGACAAGTTTATATTTCCAAAGCTGCAGTTTGTTCCTGTGATGCTGGCTATTCTTCATTAGTGTTGTGAGTTGGTCCAAAACCAACGACATTTACATGTTTCTGCTCATAAACACTGTCGGGTGCAATTTTCTTTTCTGCCTCTGTTTGATATTCATTTATAACAGCTCCGTGTAATGAGGACTGCTGGCCTCCACCTGCATTTCCGGTCTCATCTCCTGTGTCCTGGTGTGTTCCAGCCCCACTGACGTTCTTCATGTTTCCAAATGATCCGTGCTTCCTTGTGCCTCTGGGCTTGAGCATTTGATATGAACCTCCATCATCTTCTCTACCTGGCAAATCTCTGTTTACTTTTTATTGAAGTAGAATTCACATAACATAAAATTAACCATGGAAAAGCGTACAGTTTGGTGGCATTCAGTATATTCACGATGTTGTACAATCACCACCTCTATCTAGTTCCAGAACAATTTCATCACCCCAAAATAAACCACATATGATTAGATGGCCATTCTACTTTTTCCCATCCCCTTACCCCCTAGAGCCACTCTTCTCTGTCTGTGTCTATTCTGGATATTTATGTAAATAATATCATTTAATAGGTGACATTTTGTGACTGGTTTCTATCAGGTGGATGATTTCAAGGGCCATCCACGTTGTAGTATGTTTTAGTACTTCATTCCTTTTATGGCTGAATAATATTCCATTGTATGGCTAGACCACATTTTTTGTTTAGCCATTTATTAGTTTATAGACATTTGGGTTATTTTCACCTTCTGGCTATTATGAATAGTGGTGCCGTGAACATTTCTGTACAGGTTTTTGTGTAGACATAATTTCTCTTTGGTGTATACCTAGGAGTGGAATTTCTGGGTCCTAAGAGAGTCCTGTTTAGCTTTTTGAGTACCTGCCAAATTGTTTTCCACAATGACTGCACCATTTTACACTCCCACCAGCCGTGTTTGAGGTTTCCAGTTTCTCTCTGTTCATTTTTCAAGACTCGGCTCAAGCTTCATCTCCACTGTAAAGCTCACCATAGCATCTTTGGATTCTTTGCACTGGTCGCTCTGTATTTCGGTACCAGCTCCCACATCAGAGATCTCCTTAAGTGTAACAAGGATGTGTTCTGGATCCAGACAGACACAAGTTGAAATCCCAGATCCATTTTTTTTTGCCTGTGTGGCCTTGGGAATGTTACACATGCTTTCTCAGACTCACGATGCACGTTGTGAAGGTCACAGATGGTACATGTGAAGAGGAAACGTGATAACTCTCTTCACCATCATCATCAAGAACGGTCCAACCTGCCAAGTGGCAGAAGAGGGAACAACCTAGAGATTATCACGACTTTGGCTGTAAGACTGTAAAGCATACGAAGGGCTCTGCAGGATGGGAAGATGAAGAGGAAGAAGAGAAGGCAGAGATGGGCAAAGAGGAGTAGAGAAGGAGGTGGAGGAATGGAAGGTGGACGTAGAAGATGAGGAATTGGGGAGTTCCCATCCTGGCTCAGCGGTAACAAGCCAGACTAGTACCCATGAGGATGCGGGTTCCATCCCTGGCCTCACTCGGTGGGTTAATAATCAGGCATTGCTGAGAGCTGCGGTGTTAAGTTGCAGACGCAGCTCGGACCTGGCATTGCTGTGAAACTGAAGGAAGAGGAGGAATACAAAAGGTGGAAGAGGAGGTAGAAGAGGAAGCAGAAGAGAAGAAGGATGACAACCTTCTCCCAATTCCAGCTGAACCCTGATCTTTCTCAAAAAGAAACTGCCAACAAGCCTGGTTAATACCTCACATGTGACATTCTTACCCTCGGAGCCTCCTCGGTTAAGGCAGAGCAGCCCCTCTAAGCCTTGTGCCTGTCTTGTGCATTGTTCCTTCTTAACTCTGACTAATTTCAACTGCTCGTGCACTTTATTATATTCTTTACATTTGATAGCAACACAAAATTATTATTTTAAAAATATATATGTCATGCTATTTCTACTAGTAGACTTGTAAACCTATGTATTTTTTTTGAAGGACTACTTGGCTACCTCTCAAAAGTCATTACAATATTTACCTTCTTTGACTCACTAGTACTATTCCTAGGAACTGATCACAAGAGAGACACATTTTGAAAAAGCACCAGATAGTGATATTTACAGAAGAATTAATAAGACATTTAAAAAAAAAATCAAAGACCCCCTCCAAACCTAGATGTTTAGTAATTTGGAATAATGAAGTAAATTATATAAATGTGATTTTTGTAATGCATTTTAGGGCTGTACCTATGGCATATGGAAGTTCCTAGGCTAGGGGTCAAATGGGAGCTACAGCTGCTGGCCCACACCACAGCCACAGCAACGCCAGATCCCAGCCGCATCTGCGAATTATACCACAGCTCAGGGTAACCCTGGTTCCTTAACCCACTGAACAAGACTGGGGATGGAACCCGCATTCTCATGGATACTAACGAGGCCAGGGATCGTTACCACTGAGCCACAATGGGAACTCCGGTATGATGGTTTTAACACTGAAAGCGGTGAAAGAAGTAGGCTATAATTCTGTATACACTGTGATCCAACTATGTGAAAGTGACATGCCTGTATCAATACGGATTAGAATGGATTTCATAGTTATAAAATAGATGCACAGTTAAAGTGGTGTGATAATGGATAGAGATTTTTCTCTTTCTTATTAGAATTTCTTCTTTGAAACAAAACTGATGAAATAAATGATTGCTAATGTTCTGAGACAATCTTAGCAGGGTTGGTCTCTTCATTAATACTCCAGTCCATCTGTAGATGACAATGGCTCTTCACGGTCCACTCCAGCGGGCAGTGCCGGTCTTGGGCATGACAGCACTGGCTTCTCAACAGGCCACATATCAAGAATAACCTGCTAGAGAATTCAGCTTGAGATGAATACATCTCATTGACATTGGACTGTGAAAAGCCAGGACATAAGAAAGTGGGACTGAACTGCACATCATTTCAGCTAGTGTAACGAACTGAGATGCTCTGTGAACAGATAGGATCCTTTGCGCCAAATGTGGTAAAAATTAGTAAGGTGGCCTAGCAAAAATTCAGGCTCTCCTGAAAATTTGGAAGTTGTACAATTTTCTCCTCCCTAAATTCTTTCTCAGAATAACTCCACCCAGATGTTGCTCAAATACACACCCCTTTGCACAGTGAAAAAGGCAGGAATTTGTAACGGTGATAAATTAAATGTCTGTAGCTGACATGCTGGGATCCAAATACTAAATATTAATCAGAGCTGTTAAGGAAACCATTAAAAAATTCTTTTTCATACAAACATTTCACCGGCGATAGAATGGACATGACTGATCTAGCCCCAAAGACGCTCAGGGAAGACTCGCCCGTAGAAGTCATCTCGGAAACATTCCAGAATGATTGTGTGTCATACACGCCACAGCGTGAACGGACTTGGTCAGGCTGGGAGTCAGCCGCTCTCCTGTGAAGCACTTTATGCTTGAAAATGAATAACATTATCCTGGACCTCAGGGAAAGGATTAATAATTGAGATTTCATCTTCAGATAACACTGGGTTTCTCTGGAATAGTATCTGAATCCTTGAAGATGGAAAAGAGGAAGAATGTTTGCCATCAAATGATAGTTTGGGAAACACTGAACTTCCTTTCAAAAGGTAGGATGGGTGGAGAGTCAACTAAATTCAAGGGTGTGTCTATTCATCACTGGGTGGATCAAGATGATGCGTTAGTGCTACTTCACCTACAGACAATAGGGTGACCTCAGCCCCCAGGAACAGCTCTGTTCTCTGGTACAGCCCCTATGAAGCCCAGGTTGAAATTACTTTTTTGTATTATTAGTCAGACACCAATTGTTTTTAAGATGAGTATGCCATTCATTCTTGCTCTATGACCACTAAAAGTCTGAAAGTCCTAACTTACTGCTGTACAGATTTAATGATCCCTGACGGCGTCTCTGTAGTTCAGAGACAAGATGCTGTGCTCGGCTGAGAAAGGGAGCATTTCGTAATGCACAACCAGAGACTGAAGCAGGTGGCCAAGAACCAAGGATCCGACATACAACTGCAGTTATGATGGCTATGTAGGGAAAGTATCGATAAATGCATTAAATGGCTATAAGAACAGGAAACTTGTGTCAGTGTAGGTCCTCCAAGAGTCGGATGTCAAACTGGGATTAAATGAGCAAGGATTTTAGTAGCAGAAATTCCTGTGTGAGAGAAAATGATGAGAAAGCCATGTAAGGCTGGAGGGCCATCAGACTGTCATGCAAATCTGACCCCAAGTGCAGGTGAGAGGGAAGGGAGATCGAGTAGAAGTGTCCTTGACCTCCATGCAGTCAGAGGAAGGCTCTGCAAGGCATTGGCTAGTCCAGAGACCACAGCCGGCCTCGAGGCGTCCCCTGTCTTGCAGAACAGCCAGCCTGCCTGAGCATCTTTGGTTCCTTCAGTCGCCAGCAGCCCTTGGAGGCATCCCCTCAGCCACACACTTCAGTGGGTTTCAAGGCACAGGTCTGGTCAGTTACACACCCCAGAACTGGAGGTTGGTAAAGCATAGTCTCAGGGCTGTCTCTAAGTTGCCTACAAGTCAAAACCCCACTAGTACTGATAAAAGGGTGGTTTGGGTAAGGATATAGATTGAGTGAATATAGGCAGTTAAAGAAAAAAAAACCTACAAACCCAAGAACCAGGCTTTGGGAGAATACTTTTTCAAGAAGATGAGTAGCATCAATTTCTTACAGATTGATGACATCAATCAATTACTTACTGACTGATGGCAAGATCAATTTCTTACCTTAACTATGAGTATAGCCTGCTAACATGCTAACGTGACCCACCAAAACAAACAAAACTGACACCAGGCAGCTATTTTGCTATAGAAAAGTCATCATTCATTGACTAATACTGATAGTAGTTACAGTTTGGACTTCAGCCTCAAAAGATGAGGAGGACTGGATTTAAGCAGATGCAGGATTTTAAAATATTTTCCCCAAAGAACAACTGATCTGTTAAATATATTGCTCTGGATGGAGTTCAAATAAATTTATACTGGAATCTTGGATATCTGCCTGCTTATTTTTTTATAATGCTAGACTAATAAAATACAGGCCAAAGCATCTCTCTGAGACAAATCAGTCAAATCAAATGAAACATAAAGACCCAAGCGCAAATGGAAATTTGCTACAGGATAAAGTTGGCATTTCTGATTAGTTGGGAAAAGATAATTTGATAAATCATGTTGGAACAATGGTAGCCATCTGGAAAAATTTTTTTTGGATTCTTACCTCATATGTTATACCAGAATAAATTCAAGAAGGATTAAAAATGTAAATGTTGAAAATAAAAGTACTGCTGGAAGAATTTTTAAATCCTGAGTGGCAAAGGACTTTCAAAATGTGAAACAAAACCCGGATGCAATGAAAAAAATAGAAAAATTAATTTGACAAAAATAAGTAGCTTTTGCATGGGGAAAAAATCTTAAAAACAGAAGATATAAGCTATAAAAATATTTTTGCAGTTTATATTACCAAGGCCCCAATTTCCCTAAAATGTAAAGGGATCCTATATGTCAGTAGGAAAGGTCATTAGCCCAATAGAAGTGGAGACTAAGAGATATCTCACAGGAAAAAAAATGGTTCTTTAGTATATAAACATGCCCAACTTCACTCATAATAAGAAAAAATGCAAGTTAAGACTAAAAAGTGAAAAAGCAGAATTTTCCAAGATGCCATTTTTTTTTTTTAACCTATTGTACTGGCAGAGATGAACAAACTGCTGCCTTAGATCTGGCCTTCTGAGAAGCAGAGACCAAGATGGGATTAGATGCACCAGAGCTGGATTACGGGAATCCTGTGAAGACATAAGGGAAGCTGGAGCAGGGAGAAGGAGACTTAGCCCGGGATACTGGTGTGACCCCAGGCACAGCAAGAGGCAAGGAGGAGGGAGGACTGCATGGGGAGAGTCTTGGGCTGCAGCAAGTCTAAGAGAGTTCGGCCAGGCTGATGGAAGGTTCTTGAGCTGAAGTCATCTACGGAGGAATCCTACATCTTGCAGGAATGGGTCTTCCTTAGGGTCGTGGCCGCACTGAGCCAGCAGCTGGGAGGAGCCTGTGGGAAGCCTGGCCTCGGTGCATGCGCAGTGGTGGATTCTGAACGCAAGTAGTTCTATTTTTGGTAGCACAAAGTCTGAGTGATGCAAGTTCAAGTCCATCACACATGCTTTGTTAACAAACGTAGAGGGAAAGAGGCGTTCTCCTACACTGCTGATGGGAGTGTAACTCGCTATAACCTCTACAGAGGCAATTAGCGGCCCCTCTCAAAATCCTAAAGGTACAAGCCCCTAAATGTGCATGCAATAAGGAACTAGTTAAATAAATGAAAAGCATTGCACACCTATAACCAAGGAAGAAGGAAGCTCTTCCCAGGCTGACAGGACACAATCCTTAAGATACACTATTAAGTGACAAAAGCAAGGTGAAGATCAGTACAAACAATATGCTAAAATCGGGGTTCAGAATTTCTGGGGGGTTTATAGATGTACACATTTGCTTATAAATGCAGAGAATATCTCTGGAAGAGAACATAAGAAACAGGCAACATTTCTTGTCCTGAGGAAAGAAACTAGACTGTTGGAGGGCAAAGATGGGACCCTTTTCACTGATTTTCATGTTCTCCTTTTGAGTTTTGAATCACGTGAATTCAATGAATAAGTACAAATTCGTTTGCATAAATATACGTTTTAAAAGAATTTTAAGCATCTTCCTGACCGGATACATGCTATTGCTACCCCCAGTCAGTGAAAAGTGGAGACTGTGTACCTAGAGGATAATTGCACAAAGTAAATGACCTTGGGTCAGACTCCCAGCCACTGACATGGATACTCTCCCCTCCCAAAGTCTAAATATTAAAAAATTTTTAAAAATCGATATAAAAAATCTAAAACATGTTTTATCCATCAAGCTTGACAAATGTGCCTTCATAATGGTCTGCCGCGTTCCAGTTTCAGAGTCAGCTTCTCTAGAATTTCACTTAGGAATGTACTAGTGGGAGAGAGCTGGCCAGTCACCCCCCTGTCTCCTGCCACCCCCCCCACTCCATCCTGAATCATGACTGTCCTCCCACACACATCTGTGGACTAGTCTGCATAGTCCAAGTCCATTTACGCCGCTGAAAACAACCATCCTCTGGTCCAAAGAAAGATGGAACCAGGGGGAAAGATCCATATAGATTCTGGAAGCAGCTTGAGGCCATTTGGGAATCTCAGGGTATCAGGTGCCCGCAGAACAGACAGGAACAGGGCTGGTGGACTTAGGTGTCACGTTGGCTGGGCTGAGTTCTGTTTCTCAGAGGCCCCTTTCCTGGGTGTCTTGTAGATTCGTGTGGACAGGAACCACAGCTGTTGTGTAAACTGTCGCCGGTCTTCTCATCCGCAGGGTGGGAGCCTCCAAGTGTCCCACCTCCCCAGGGTCCTCCTCAAGCCCCTCTGACCCCTAGGCCAGGTGTGCGTGTGTGTTTAGCTCTGCGACAGGTGCCCTGGCTTCTGCAAGATGCCCACACCATTAAGGTCAGAGTCAGTAAGAACTGATAGGAGCTTCGGTCCATCTTCAGGGGGCTCCATCGCATGCTGTGGGCTCCAGTCTGCTCTTGATCGTCCCGCTTCCGTCCATCTTCCCTTCCCACTGCCTGTGGACGTCAAGCAGCAGCATCAGACCTGATGACAACAGCCTTGCAGAGGCTGCTCACTCACTCCCATAACTGTAAGGTCAAAGCCCCACCACGAACCTCCCCCCTCCCAACCTTCCCCTTGCCTGGATGTCTCTGTGTGGGCTGTGGGTGTGTGTGGATATATACATCCCAGTGCTTCTGCTTCTCAGACTGAACCCTAACTCAAAGGTGTGGATCCCGGTGGGCACATCCCCTTGGCACCGTGGACGTCTTGCCCTATGAGAGGGGGCACGGCTGGAGCAGGGCCATCCTTGAAAGCACAGCACCCAGATCAGGAGCCTCAGGGGCCTGGGGATAAGGGAAGCACAGCTCAGGTAAATGACAGCAGGTAACTGGAGAAAGGCAGCTGTTTAAGGCGGATGGGCAGGGGAGCCCTTTCCAAGGAGCCTTTTAAGCTTCTACATGAATGAGATGAAGAATCATCAGGACAGAGGCTAGGATGCAGACCCTGGCTCGAGAACCAGCCCCGTGTGTCCTGGAACAGCAAGAAGGCCCGTGTGGCTGAGCTGAGGGTGTCAGGGGAGGGCGCCCAGAGGTGAGGCTGGAGAGCAGGCAGCGTCCAGGTGGTGACGGCCCCATCCGTGGACTCTGGTCAGGAGTTTAGATGAATTCCAGCTATGGGAGAAGGGGTGTGTGTGCGAGTATTGGGACTGGGACAGAAAAACATAAGAATGACACAACATAAGGAAGATTTAAAAAAATTTTTATAGTTGACTTACAATGCTCTGTCAATTTCTGCTCTAGAGCAAAGTGACCCAGTCATACATATATGCACATTCTTCTCTCATGTTATCTTCCATCATGTTCCATCACAAGTGATTGGCTATAGTTCCCTGTGCTACCCAGCCAGACCTCATTGTTTATCCATTCTAAATATAATAGTTTGCATCTACTAACCTCAAACTCCAAGTCCCTCCCTCTCTCTTCCCCTTGGCAACCACAAGTCTCTTACCTTAGTCTGTGAGTCTGCTTCTATTCTATGCCATATTTTAGATTCCACATATAAGTGATATCATATGGTATTTGTCTTTCTCTTTCTGACCTCACTTAGTATGAGAATCTCTAGTTTCATCCATGTTGCTGCAAATGGCGTTATTTTGTCCTTTTTTATGGCCGAGTAGTATTCCATTGTGTATATGTATCACATCTTCTTAATCTAAGGATGATTTTAGACATCCTAGCCTGGCTGCTCTGTGGATATTGGACAGAGGAGACAAAGAAAGTGCCATATCTCTTCTGTGTGTGTCCCCCACCTGCCCTCCATGCTTCTCCTCCTGTTCTGTTTCTACCAGCCTCTCTTCTCTGATGCCAGCGGAGTCAGCCAGCAGGAAGCAGTAGATCCTGAGGGCAGGGAGTATTTATTCCTCTGTCTCTTTCCCCTGTGGGGTCACCTTGGGCTGCTTGTATCTCCCCCACTAAAGGCACTGAGCCTCTCAAGGTGGCCTTCTCTTCCCAACCCTGTCTAACTGCACTGTAACTGTTCCTTCCTTTTCAATGTGACAAGATAAATGTTGGTTCTAACCTGGGTTACTGTCCCTGAAGTCCTCTCTTACCCTATAAAAGGTCCCAAATCCTCCTCCAGTTCCCCCTAACTTAAGGGGGGCCCTCTGTTTCATTTTTGGGATGCTCTGATCCATGCAAAATTAGACTACAACGCACACCATTCTGCTCAGAACTCACCCCATCTTCCAGTGACTATGTTTGGTGTCTAGTTTCTCCTTTCCTGAGAATGAATTCTGTCCTTGAGGGCTTTTCAACTCCATCTTCAAATCCACATCCTTCAGCCCAATCCAGATGGGCTTTCTGAAAACAGTCGAGGAGTGTCTGCACCCCAGCAGTAGCCAGAATAAGGCTGTGACTTAAGCTGAAATCCCACCGTTGTAAAGTCTCTGTGACGTCTGCCGACGGTGTGAAGTCAAGTGGGTGTTGAGGAAGCTCCAGCCTCACCGGCAGTGCATCCTGAGACACCCCCGAATCCACAGTGTAACACAGCTCTGCCTTGCATCTCTCTCGTGACACGCAAAGTGAAATAGAAACGCCTGACTGGGTTTATGCAATTTAGTTTTACTTTTCCACCAGTGCAAAGAATCTGTAAATTTAACTCATATATTTAAAAAAAAATCAACCAACACTAGAGATGGCATTACAGTTCATTTATGTGGGTAACAACAATTTTTATTACAAATTATCCCCTCCATGCTAAAAACCAAACCTCCGATTTTCCTTTTTTTTTTTTTAAAATCTAAAAGTGCATTTGGGGAGTTGCCATCCTGGCTCAGCAGAAACGAATCCGACTAGGAACCGTGAGGTTGTGGGTTCGATCCCTGGCATCGCTCAGTGGGTTAAGGATCCATCATTGCCGTGAGCTGTGGTGTAGGTTGCAGACGCGGCTCGGATCCCACGTTGCTATGGCCGTAGCGTAGGCTGGTAGCTACAGCTCCTGTTAGACCCCTAGCCTGGGAACCTCCACGTGCCGAGGGTGCGGCCCTAAAATAACAAAAAGACAAAAAAAATTAAAAAATTAAAAAAAAATAAAAGTGCATTTGGGGTTCATGTAAGTGAAACATTTCATGTTATTTTAAACTTCTAATTTCTTGACCATGGTCATGCTCCTGTTTTCAATACTGTTGCTGTGTCTGATCATGAATTATTGATGGAGTTCATTGAAAAACCTAATTTATTTAGCACTAGGTTTGCAAATGACCTATTTTAGGTTCATTGCTATTTCCATTTGTGAAATACATATACGTGTTTTGTGAGAAAGTACGTGTTTTTAGTATTAGAGCCTTTTTAAAAGTAATGTTTAATTTGTATTTATTTTTAGAACACTTTATTATGAAATATTCTTTTCTTGTTGTTGTTGCCTCTCTAGGGTCACACTTGCAGCATATGGATGTTCCCAGCCTAGGGGTTGAATCAGAGCTGTAGCCGCCGGCCTACGCCACAGCCACAGCAACGTCAGATCCAAGCCACATCTGCAACTTACACCACAGCTTATGGCAATGCTGGATTCTTAACCCACTGAGCGAGGCCAGGGATTGAACCTATGTCCTCATGGATGCTTGTCAGATTCATTTCCATTGAGCTACGATGGGAACTTCCAAAATATTTTTAAACATTATAAATTGAGAGAATATTATAATCCACCCCAACATAACAGTCCCCTGTATTAACTGGCATTTAGCCACTTTGGCATCATCTGTGACTCGTATTTGATAAAGTATTGAAAGCCAATCCCAGATATCATACTATTTGCCTTTAGTTCAATAAACATCTTTTTAAAAATGACATTTCATTATATAACCAAAATACTATTCACCAAAGTAACAATTTTTAAATGAATTTTACTTATCATCTAATATCCAATCCATATTGAAATTTCTCTAATTGGCCCCAAAGTATCTGTCTGTAGTTGATTTGTTTGAATCAGGATCAAATTCTTCATATACTGGATTTGGTTAAGTTCTGTACTAAAGGCTTTTCCAGGAAAATTTATCATCACTCCCCTTTTCAAAACTTCATCAAATAAATGAAGATATTTGACCTTTTAAAATAATGATTTCATAGGCTGTGGCAGCAATAAGTAAATATGTATCTAAATCCTTTTTCAAGGTCAATAGATGCTTGAACTTAATTGAGCTCTTGTGGAAGAAGCATTCACACAACCAGCCAGGGTCTCAATAGCCTTAAAAGTGCTGCTTTACAATCTATTTTTGGACACACATCTGTCCACTGACACTACAGTACATTATTCCCTTCACAAAAATGTGAAGTCTTCTCGTTCATTTTTAGAGCCATATTTCTTCCATTTGTCTTGAAAATTTGACAAAGTCTTTAGGAAACGCTTTTTTTTTTTTTTTTGCTATTTTTTTATGATCACACCCGCAGCATATGGAGGTTCCCAGGCTAGGGGTCTAATCAGAGCTACAGCTGCCGGCCTACACCACAGCCACAGCAATACCAGATGTGAGCCGCGTCTGAGACCTACACCACAGCTCACGGTAACACCGGATCCTTAACCCACTGAGGGAGGCCTGGGATTGAACTCACTACCTCGTGGTTGCTAGTCAGATTCATTTCTGCTGAACCACGACGGGAACTCCAGGAAATGCTTTCTAAAATTACAAAGCTGGGAGTTCCTGTTGTAGCTCAGCGGTTTAAGGACCTGACGTTGTCTCCATGAAGATGCTGGTTCCATCCTTGGCCTCACTCAGTGGGTTAAGGATCCGGCATTGCCTCAAGCTGCAGTGTAGGTTGCCGATGCAGCTCAGATCCAGGGTTACCATAGCTGTGATGTAGGCCTCAGCTGCAGCTCTGATTTGACCCTTGACCTGGGAACTTCCATGTGCTACAGGTGCAGCCATAAAAAGAAAAAATAAAATAAAATAAAAACAAAGCTGTACTTGCCGTGCTACCTGGAAAGAAGAGCCAGTGAGTAGGGAAAGAAACCATCTCTCAGCAAGTACTTCATATGGAAACCTCAACTCCTGGCTCTCATGAAGGCAGTTTGCCTGGAGCAAGATTTTTCAGGTCATTCTTTTCTTTCCTTCTTAAAGACTTTCTGGGAGACAACTCCAGTCCCCGCCAGTGAAGATCTGCAAAAATGACTAAGGAGTCCCTAGACGGTTTGGAATCATGTTCAAAGGAGGGGACACATATCCTAAATCTTTTAGTGAAGGAAAAAGGGTTTTTCACTTCTATAGGGTGGGAAGTATTATTTCATTTACAGCTCCCTTTAATTGACTCCAAGCAAGATTAGTTTGTGACTTTCCCAGGGAATTTTTACAAAAGTCTGTCTTTTTTTAAAAAAATATGAAAAACTTATTAATTTACTCAAATATCTAATGGTCTCAAGTCTAGAACAATTACTTTTTATTGATTTATAAACCCCCCCGTTATACATTTTATATTTTAGTTTATATTTGACTGTGTTTTTTGCATTTTTATTCTGATCTGCTTTCCCTATTTTATTGGTTTCGAAGTACATTAATTATTGAATTTATAATGTATATTTTAAATAATAACTATCTTAATAAATAATATCTTATTGTTTTAAACCACTCCTCATACTTTACTTAGTTAAGAATCCAGCTGTAGCAGCTCGGGTTGCTGTGGGGGTGCGGGTTCTATCCCTGGCCCGGCACAGTGGGTTAAGGGATCCTGTGTTGTCGCAGCTGCACTGTGGGTCACAGCTTTGGCTTGGATTCAGTTCCTGGCCTGGCAACTTCCATATGCCACAGGTTCAGCCATAAATATATATTAATAAATATGTACATATAAATACATACGTATATTTACTATGTCTTAGGCACAATGTTAAATGCTTCAAGTGGATTATAACACTTAATACTCAGGCCTCTACAAAGAGCATATTACATCAATCTTAATCAATTGAAGTAACATTGGTTCAGAGAACGTAACTAAATTGTCCAGAATTGCACAGCTAATGAGTTGTCTGTCTTGATAGTAACTTGACTAAAAGAAAACTGCTGGTTTAAAAAAAAAATGGATCAGAGCTTGTTCATTGACAAGAGTATCATTTTTACTGAACACCTCACAGGGCAGGGGTTTGGGAGCGGTGGGGGCGGGGCAGGGTGAACGTGTCCTTTCGGAGGCATAAAGCACAGACACAAGAGTCTGACCGATTAAGACCTACAGGAAAAACCAACGGGAGCGTCATTGAAGGGGTTCTGCAGGAACATTAAGCCCCAATGCCCCAAGGCATCCACGGTGTGAACTGAATTAACTTTTCTCCTAGGCATCTAGGGTGGGGCTAGTTATGTGCTAACCTTGGGAGAAATGAGAAGAGAATCATGGGAATCATGATCTGTGCTCTGTGGTTTGGAAGAGGAACGTGGGTTGATGAAAGTCTGCAATGCAACAAGGTTAAAAGGCATGGGCAGAGCACCAGGCAGAGGTCCTGAGACCTCTGGAGTGGAGGTCGGGTAAGATGCTTAGGCTCTCCGGGCCTGCAGTTCAAAGAGAGGGAGTCTTTAATGAAAACCCTGTGACCTGGCCCGGGGATAACACCCTGAAAGCTGTTAGGGATTGTGTGGAGCTGGTGTGGATACTCTGCCTCCAAGCCAATTCACCCATTGCAGCGATGACATCTCAGCACTTTGGGGACTCATCTCTTGGAATCACTAACGCTGTCATGACAGCAAGGCAGACTAGCTTATTTTCCCTTATACTTTGATTTTTGAACCAACCAATATTACACAGTCGATTCACCCATTTTACCTCCAGACTTAACTAGAAATGTCTTCAAGCTGTTTATGAACAAGGAAAAAAATACAACCCATGGAATAGGAAACAAAATAATTTGCAAAACATTTCACACCTGTTGGAATGGCCATCATCAAAAAGACAAAAGATAACAAGTGCTGGTATGGATGTGGAGGAAAGGGAACTCTTCTGGGCTGTTGGTGAAATTGTAAATTGGTATAGTCACTATGGAAAACGGTATGGAGAATCCTCAAAGAGTTGAAAACAGAACTACTGTGTGATCCAGCTATTCCATTTCTGGGAATATAACCAAAGGCAACAAAAACATTAACTTGAAAAGTTAGCTGCACTCCTGTGTTCATAGCAGCGTTATTTATAATAGCCAAGACGTGGAAACAACCCAAGTGTCCATCAACAGTTCAATGAATAAAGAAATTGTGGTATATATCCATAACATACAATGGATTGTTATTCAGCCATAAAACGAGGAAATCCTGTCATTTATGACAACGTGGATGGCCGTCAAGGCGTTATGCTCAGTGATATAACCAGGAAAAGACAAATACTGTCTGATCTTATGTATGTGTGGGATTAAAAAACAGAAACAAAAACAACAAACTCATAGAAAAAGAAATCAGATTGTGGTTACCAAAGGTGATAGTGGGGGAGGGGAAATTGGAGGAAGGGGATCAAAACACCCAAACTTCTAGTTATAAGATAAATCAGTACTAAGGATGCCAAATGACATACAAAATGAGGACACTAGCTAGCATTGCTGTATGATACATAGGAAAGCTGTTAAAAAGAGTAACAAGAATTCTCATCACAAGGGGAAAATCTTGTTTTCCTTTAATCTTTCGTTTTCATAAATTGTATTTATATGAGAAGATGAATGTTCGCTGAGCCTATTTTGGTAATCATTCCACAATATGTGCAAACCAAACTGTCATGCTGTGTGCCTTAAACCTATACAGGGATGTGTGTCAATTATTTCTCAACAGAACTGGGAAAACAAAAAACAAAAAAACAAGCCCATCTTCCCGGCTTTGTTACTGACAGGCTGTGTGGCTTTAGCCGCATCACCTCATATTTCAGGTGCCAATTTTTCTAAGGCAAAGTGATTGGATTAAATGATCTCCAAGTGCCCTTCCAGCTGTAAAATCCCAGGACCAGGTGACAAATGAAGACCTGGCAACGCTTAGAAGGTTGACCACAATGTGTCACAGGCTCTGAGGGGAAAACAATTTAAAAACATCACAATAACCTGTACATTTACTTCTGTGCTGACTGTTTTGCACTATTCAATTCGTCCATTCAACAGATGTCCTCTGAGAAGACGCTGCGGGTCAGGTTCTGTGCCTTGGGCTCGCCATTTTCAGATGGACGTGGCATGTTTTCTACCACCCTGAACAACAGCAAGAATAAAAATAACCACCTTTTACTGAGTTCCTTCCACGCATGGGCGACTTTATAGATTCTAACTCCTTTTTTTGCGCGTGACTAGATAGAGTTCCTTGTGCTGTACAGCAGGATCTTACTGCTTATCCACTCCAAATGCAGTAGTTTACATCTTTTAACCCCAGACTCCCAGTCCCTCCCACCCCCTCTCCCTTCCCCTAGATTCTAACTCCTGAAGGAGCTCACAGTACAGGACGGAGACAGGCAGTCACACCAATGGATAACAGCTGCCTTTGACTGACTCCAAGCAAGATTGGTTTACTAATTTCTCATGGAATTTTCACTAACTGTCTGTCTTGATATTAACTTGAATAAAAGAAAACTATTGCTTTTAAAAAAGGTATATCAGTCATTGACAAGAGCATTGTCCAGACTGAGTATTATTACTAATGCCTCATCATAACCCATTTTCTCTTCTATCTCCCATAGAATTTTGTGACTCTGGTGTGGAAGCTATATCTTAAACTAGAAAGTGTAACACTAACAGACTATTATTTATATTGCCTATCTCATTTTTTGTGTGCCGGAAAGATGTATGAGTCAAGGCAAATCTATTACCCTTCTTAGGAAAATCACTCACATGCATGTTCCTATTTGCATACGCATTCAAATCCCAAGGCCACCATTTCCCAGGGATTTGACCTCGAACAAGTTATCTAAATGTTCTCTTTATCTTTTATTTATCATATAATGGAGGATAATAATAATAGTGTGTGCTTCAGAGGGTTCTTGTGAGGATTAAACAGTAAAACTGTGCTTGGTGGGTAGTCAAAGTTTAATAGGTAGTCAATGTTTGCTACACTGAACTATTGCAAGATACAAATATTATTGTGGTGGATGGTTTGGAGCCCTTCTGTAAAGGAAAAAACTCACTATGTTTTCTGTCTACTCACTACTCACTGAATACATCTATACTCCAAATACGTGGGTTTTTTTTTTTTTTTCTTTTCTTTTTAGGGCTGCACCTGCAGCATATGGAAGTGACCAGGCTAGAAGTTGAATCAGAGCTGCAGCTGCCACCCTATGCCACAGCCCTATGCCACAGCTTGTGGCAATGCTAGTGGCAGCACTGGATCTTTAACTCACCGAGTGAGGCCAGGGATTGAACCTGCATTGCTCATGGATACTACTGAGGTTCTTAACCTGGTGAGCCACAAGAGAAACTCCCAAATGTGTGCTTCCCCCCCGCCCCCCACCAAGCAATTCTCCTTTGGTCATCCTGCACTTTCCCATGACCACCTCCTCTGCTCGATAATTTGCCAGAGCAGGTCACAGAACTCAGGAAAATGGTTTATTTACTAGATTACCGGTTGATTATAAAATGGTACAACTCAGGAACAGCCAGATGGAAGAGACACATGAGGGGAGCTGTGTGGGCAGTGGCACAGAGCTGCTATGCCCTTCGCAGGTTCACCTCCATGTTTTCACCAAACTGGAAGTTTCCCAACCCCATTCCTTTCTTTTTTTTTTTTAATGAAGGTTTTGTTGTATAGGCACAATTGATTAAATCATTGATCATTGGTGTCTGATTCCTCCTCCAGCCTCACTCCCCTCCCTTGAGGTATCAGTGGTGGGGGTTGGGTGAGCTTTAAGTTCCAGCTGTATAGTCGCATGGTTGGTTTCCCTGGCAACCAGCCCTCATCCTGTGGTTATCTTTCCAAAAATCACCTTGTTTCCCCTTTAGTGCTCAGGAGCTATTTCAGGAATGAAAGATAAAAACCAAATATTATAATGAAAGATGCTCCCATGCTCTAATCTCTGAGGCAATTATAGGAGTTTTAGGAGCTATGAGTGAGGAAACATGGTGAACACCAAATTATATATTTCTTTTTAAAAAATCATTTTGCATCTTTTATTTGATAGAAAAAGATAACACAAAAGGTGCATTGGAATGGCCAGACTTTTATATTGATGGTGATACATTTTTTACCCATATATTTTTGGAAGCAATTTCTTAAATGACTTAATGAATTTTATTACATTTATAGGTGTACAACAATCATCACAACCAAATTTTATAGCATTTCCATCGCAAACCCTCAGTGCATCCCCCCACCCCCCAACCTGTCTCATTTGGAAACCATGTTTTTCAAAGTCTGTGAGTCAGTATCTGTTCTGCAAAGAAGTTCATTGTGTCCTTTTTTAAAATTCCACATGTAAGTGATAGCATTTGATGTTGGTGTCTCATTGTGTGACTGACTTCACTTAGCATGGTAATTTCTAGGTCCATGTTGCTGCAAATGCCATTATTTCTTTTTTGGAAGCAGCTTTTCACCAGGTGTAAGTACATTCCTATCTGGTAATAAACATTCTGGGAATCTTTCCTGGATTTCATAATCCACAATGCAAGAGAAGGTGCATGAATGGAGGTATTAATTTATGTGTGTGTATGTGTTTTAGGGCCACACTGGTGGCGCATGGAAGTAAGTTCCCAAGCTAGAGGTCAAATCAGAGCCACAGCTGCTGGCCTACGCCACAGCCACAGCAACTCAGGATCTGAGCCCTGTCTGCAACCTACACACCACAGCTCATGGCAACGCTGGATCCTTGACCCACCAAGTGAGGCCAGGGATTGAACCTGCATCCTCACGGGTACTAGTTGGGTCTGTTACTGCTGAGCCACAATGGGAACTCCCTGTGTGTATTTTAAGTTTAAAACTGGAGCCATATGTATTTCTTATTATATAACAATACATAGCTTCTATAGGGGAGAATTACACTTCCCTCCCCCAGCAATGCTAATTTTGACCATAAGATTTGCTTCATGCAGTGAAAATTGAGAAGAGATATGCAGCATTCCTGAGCAAAAGCTTGAAGAGCCATTGTGTAGTCTGTCATCTTTTCCTTTCCTTCTGCCGCAAACCTGGCGTTGTCCCGGTGAGGGACTATTTCATCAGCTGGGAACTCGAAAATGAGAGGAGCAGAGCCATGACCAGACTGTGCTGGACAAGTCTCCTGAGCAGGATATAAAGCCTTGTTTTCATAACCCACTGAGATTGAAAATTTGTTGGGTCGCCATGGTGTAACTTAGCCTAGGCTGATGGATATAGTTGTTAAAATAGATTTACAGAAAGCCTCTTATTATTAAGTATTTGCCTTCTCCATCATTACTCGTCGATCCTCTGTAGACATAAGCTATTAGCAATTTTTACATCAGCCTGGCAGCCCCCTTCTAGCTGAAATAACTTGAAATTGGATGATTCCAGAGTCCCCGGGATGTTTGTTGTCAGGGGTCTGCCATTTCTTCAGAACTTATGGCAATTCCAGTTTCTAAAGTAAAACTCTATTAAGGAGCTCTTCCTAATGAAGAGCATATGTGTGACGTGCAGATACTGGGGGTGTCTAGGGACCAGCGGGCACAGCAGCTGTATTAGATGGTTAAGCTGGTCTTTGAAGGTTTGAGAGATGGTTGAAAAGAATCTCTGGGCCAGGCTGTGCTGTCCAGGAAGCTTCACCAGCCTGTCGCCAGCTCGGGCCCACAGCCATGCTCTTCTCAAACCAGGCCGGTTCTGATGAGCCTTTGCTTCTGCACAGCAGGCCCATGATCTCTGTAAGCAGCCTTGCTGTCCCCGAGCTGCTTTTTCCTCAGACTGACTCCAGAGTGGGACACTGTCTAGCCCCAGAACTCCCCTTACTGCTGCTGGAAAAAAGCATATCCACCCTTTTATTAATCCCCCCACCTGCTTACTTCAATTAAATAGAAGGGCGTAAAAAAAACCCCAAAATCAAAGCCAAGGCTGGATGCTTTAGAAGGGTCCAGATTTTTCTTAAGAAGTCAATCCACTTAAAATCCCTGGTCTACAATCTATGCCTCCTTCTTGCATGGATAACGCATGGATTTCTGCTTGCCAAATGTCTTGAGGCTGGGGTTTCCACAAGCTCCCCTCCCAGCCTTTAGGACCTTCTGTCTGTGGAAGGGCCCTGGAAGGGGTCCCACCCCATCCCTTCACAGCAAGTAAGCCTGAAGAACCAGTCGTGGCAGGACAACAGTTGTCCTTAGTAACTCTGAGTGGGTAAATTGCACTTTGGGGGGCTGCCACTTGCTCACGGCAGAGCTGGAATTTGAAACTGGGTTGCATGACTCCAGAGCACACGCTTTCACTTCTTGCACTGTGCTGCCTTTCCTTCTTCAGCGTGTTTATTATCTGTGTATCCAGCTCTACATGTTCTCCTTCTGAAAGGACTCATGGATGAAGGGCAATGTCAGCAACGTTTTGCATCATTTATCGACATTCTCCATGCTGACAAAGTACCACTGCTACTGTTCTTTGAGCATCTCCTTGTCTTCTCAGTCACACTGGCCATTGTTCCAAGTAAATTCTGTCCTCATTGTAGAATCTAGCAACAATGGAGCTTAGCTTCGATAAAGCCTAGAAGCAGAGCCTGGAAGGTTTTCAGAAACCTGAAAATCCAGACCCAAACAGTTCTCACTACCCTAAGTGTCCTATACAACAGCTTGTTCTTCTTTTAAAAAAATTTTTTTTTGGAGTATAGTTGACCTACAATGTTGTGTTTCTTTCAGCTACACAGCAAAGTGAACCCATTACACATATATCCATTGTTGTTCAGATTCTTTTCCCATGTAGGTTATTACAGAGTATTGAGTGGATTTCCCTGTGCTGTACCGTAGGTCCTTATTACTTATCTATTTAACATATAGTAACCTGTAAATGTTCATCCCAACCTCCTAATTTATCCCCGCCCCCAGCGTTTCCTCTTTGGTAATCATAAGTTTGGTTTCAAATCTTTGAGTCTGTTCCTGTTTTGTGAATAAGTTCTTTTGTGTCATTTTTTTTTATTTTAGATTCCACATACAAATGGTATGATATTTGTCTTTCTCTCTTGGACTTACAATAGCTTCTTAATCATTCCTCTTCAGGCTACAGGCGAGACAAGATTCAAATACAGCCCATCTTAATTCCTAAGCCTTTATTATACTTTCAGAGGAGGATGGCCAGGATAGTTGAGAGAATGGAGTATGTGACAAATTGTATTTTCCATAATCTGCGACGAATATCTCCCACCCCACATGATCTTCTTAAAAAGATTAACTCTGACATTTTCCCCTCTGAGGTAAGTACACCATAGTTCTCTCCTGGGACTGGGGAGGGCTTGCAAGACTATAGGAGAAATGACAATACAGAACTTCTAAGGTAAGGTCATAAAAGCCAAAGGATACTCTGCATCTTACCCTGATACTCTTTTTTTTTTTGTCTTTTTGCCTTATCTAGGGCCGCACACGCGGTATATGGAGGTTCCCAGGCTAGGGGTCTAATCGGAGCTGTAGCTGCCGGCCTTCGCCACAGCCACAGCAACGCGGGATCCGAGCCATGTCTGCGACCTACACCACAGCTCTCGGCAACGCTGGATCCTTAACCCACTGAGCAAAGCCAGGTATCAAACCCGCAACCTCATGGTTCTTAGTTGGATTCGTTAACCACTGAGCCACGACGGGAACTCCCTTACCCTGATACTCTTAAAATGCTAACTCTTAGAACCCAGCCACCATGCTGTGAGGAAGCTCAAGCCTACCGGTGCAGCAAGACCATAGGGAGATACCTTGAAACTACCCAGAGAAAGAGAAATGACTGTCCTGCTCCAGCTGTCCCACCCCTCCTCCCAGCCCATAGTTCCAGCTCCAGCTCCCATCTGTCTGTGATCTCCTGGCAGAACCAGATGAGCCTTTCTCAAATTGTCTGAAGCTGCTAAGTTGGGGGAGGATGTGTTACATAACCACGGTAACCAGAAGAGCATATTCGGACGAGCAGAGGTCTTCCGGAGAACAGGAGAGCCGTCTTCAAGTATCTGAAGAGGAGTTGGCCTTGGAGTGGGGAGGCTGTAGGAGGCAGCGCTACTATCAACAGTTGGAACTCACAGGGAGGCAACTTCGATTCTTCAAGGAGCTCTTCTCTAACTGTAGAACTTTAGAACAGGTCACCACAGGGAGCACTTGGCCAGCAAACTTACTCAAGCAGAGAGATGACCACTTTGGGGGAGGATTTAGAAAGATCCAGAAGACCCCAAAGGGCACTTTCCCACTCTCAAACAATGTAATTGCAAATGAGTTAAGGGTAAAACTGTTTTGAAGAAGAAGCTTTCCTTCTTTTTTTTTTTTTTTTTTTTTGCATTTTTACAGCTGCACCCGTGGCATATGGAAGATCCCAGGCTAGGGAATGAATCGGAGCTGTAGCTGCCAGCCTATGCCACGGCCACGGCAATGCAGGATCCAAGCCGTGTCTGTGACCTGCACCACAGCTCACAGCAATGTAGGATCCTTAACCCGCTGAGCGAAGCCAGTGATCAAACCCATGTCCTAGTGGATACTAGTTGGGTTTGTTACTGCTGAGCCACAGTGGGAACTCCTTGAAGAAGAAACATTTTGTAAACTGTTCTTAGATGAGGGCTAATCTGGGCCTTTAGAGTTGTAGACAGTTAGAAAAGGTGATAAGCAGAAGGACCACTCAACAACAACAACAACAAAAAGATGGAAACTATTTAACCAGCAGCACCAAATTAATCATGGGCGTCTCACCTTAAGACCTCTTCTTACCTGTTTAGGTTGTGTTGTGCGTCATCATCCTTCAGACCCTCTCCCAGTCGAAACCCTCACTTCTCACATCCCAGCCTTTGCTAAGTCAACTTGCCCTGATCTCCCTGCCTCTGCTCTTGGTGTTCCATCTGCACTGCCATTGGCTTTGCTCTGCCATCATCACCTCTGATCTAGACGATTGTGATAGACTTCTGGAAGGTCTTAAGAGTCATTCCTCGGAATGCTCGGAACACATCAGCGCCTGGCTTCAAAACCAAAGCCTTCATTCAGTTCCCGTTGCCTTTAGAATAAAGTTCAATTTTTTTTCTTTTCTCTTTCTCTTTCTTTTGGCTGCACCAGTGGCATGTGGAAGTTCCCCTCGCCAGGGTTGGAATCTGAGCTGCAGCTGCAACCTATGCCACAACTGTGGCAACGCCAGACCGTTTAAACCATGGTGCTGGGCTGGGGGGTAGAACCCCAGTGGATACAGAGACAAGGCCTGATCCTTAACCCACTGCACCACAACCGGAACTCTGAGTTGAAATATCTTAGGCATTCAAGGCTTTCATGATATGACAGAGAATGAAGGGAGGGGTGGTGATGCAAAAAGAAGAGTAAGAGTGGGGAGAGGGTCAAGCGCATACTTGGCACCAGTTGGAGACAGAATTGAAACTGTCATCGTGTCTGCCACATAGTCCAGCGTCGTACCTGGTTCCGTGCTATTTTCCCCCCGCCACAGAATGCGCGTCAGTAGCACAGGATGCATAACTTTATTCATGCTTTTGTGTGTTCTCCGCAGCACCTGGCACACAGTTGTCCCCAATACAATTTCCATCGACCTTATGGATGGTTGAATTCCCACAATCAAGCAATCTGGAACGATTCCCCTAGGCCTAAACCCAAGGTTTTAGACTGTTGTACACTTCAAAATGCCTAGCACACAGTAAGCGCCCAATAAGCACTTGTTGAGCCGCACAGAACAAATTAGATTCACCCAGTTCCGCCCTGGCAGCGAGGTCGGCCTCTGGCAGGAAGACAAAATCCATGGCTATTAGATTGTTATGTAAGAGTTAATGACCCTTCTAGCCCACTTGACATCTCTCCCACAAGAGAAGTGCAAGGGCAGGGAAAGGAGGAGAGACAGTATTTGCAAACACACACTCTCTCTCGGCGGTAGAGGCACAGATTGATTTCTAGCCTCGGTTCACCATAAGGATCTGAAAACACCGCTGCGCGCGGCAGGCGGTGCGGTGCGGGGCGGGCGGAGCGGGCGGCGTGCTGGCATTTCGGTTGAGGCGTCTTCCCTGCCGTGGGTAAGGCCTGCCCACCCGGCACGCCCAAGGGCGCTAGGTCTGCGGGTGGCAGCGGCCCCAGAAGGTGACCCGAGTTCTAGGCGGTGCCCGCGGCGTCCCCGCTGGCGCGGGTGCAGGCCGGGCCCGGGGAACCCGGGTGCCCTGCCCGGGGTGGCAGCAGCCTCGAGCCCCGCGCCGCTCGCCGTCCACTCCCAGGTCTCCGCCGCGCTCCAGTGGGCGCCGCCGGGCCCGGCCTCCCCGAGCCGGGGGGGTGGGCGCGCAGACGCGAGGCGCGGAAGATGGCGGCGCGGCCGGACCCGGGGCGGCCGCGAGGGGCCGCGGCGTTTTGCGCTCGGCTGGGCCGGCGCGGCTAGAGCGGCGCCTGGGCCCGGGCGGCGCGGCCTCCTCCCCGCCCGCCGCCGCCGCCGCCGCCGCCGCCGCCGCCGCCGCGCCCCGCCCCGCGCGCCTGCCCGCCCGCCCCTCCCCGGGCCGCGGCCGTGCCCCGCGTCGCGCTCCCCCGGGATGGCCCGCGCGCCTCGGCGCTGCCTCTCGGAGCACACGGCGGAGCGGCGGCGGCCGCGCTCGGGGGGCGCGCGGCTGCGGCGGCGGCGGCGGCGCCGCGCGTGAGGGGCCGCCTCGGGCCGAGCGGGCGCCGCCAACATGTCGGATACGAAGGTAAAAGTTGCCGTCCGGGTCCGGCCCCTGAACCGACGAGGTGAGGAGCTTTCCGCTCGTTTTCGTGTGTGGTCGGGCCGAGGGCGGGGGCAACTTTGGAAACTGCGGGGCCGCGGGGATGGGGCGGCCGAAGCGGAGCCGGGGCCGGCGCGCCCGGCCGGAGGCGGCGCCCGCACCGGCCGCGGGGACCCGGTGCGCCGGCTCCAGGCTCCGGCTGCCGGCGCCCGGCTCCCGGGCTCGGCCGCCTCCCCGGGGAGCCCCGCACGGCGCGCCAAGGCGGGTTGCGGGCACAGATGCTTGACTTTGCAACGTCCGTTTTCCCTTTGGCTTTCAGAACTGGAACTGAACACCAAGTGCGTGGTGGAGATGGAAGGGAATCAAACGGTCCTGCACCCTCCTCCTTCTAACACCAAACAGGGAGAAAGGTAAAGCGGGTGCCGAGAGGGCGGGCGGGAGGGTCCAGCCCCGCCGCCTCCTGCAAGTTTGAGCCAGGAAAATGGGAGTGCTCTTTCCTATTGTTAGGGGCACGGCTTCAAGTTTGTCGCACGCTCCTGGCTGAAGCTGTTGCAAGTCCAAGTTCCTCTCTCCTCCCTCTGCCCCCCTCCTCCTTGTCCCCTCCCATCTAGAGCGGCATCAGGCTGCGCACCCGGGCCAGAGCCGGGACCAGTCCGCTGTGCCTCCTGCCGGCTCCGAGGCACCCAGAGAGTGAGGGAGCCGGACGATGAGTCCAACGGCCTTATTTTACAGATGCGAAAACTGAGGCCTGAGCTGGGCAGGTGACCGCCCCAAGGCCTGGTTCGTGGAACCCAGTGACCCTGGTTCTTTCCACCGCTGCACTGTTTGCTTTATTTGGCAGAATTGTTAAGCAACTTTGTGTGTAAAATGAGAGGTGGGAGGGAACCACCCCACAATAAAGCAAACAGTACTGTGCGACGCAGGCTCAGGCCTGGACCATTTAAAATCTATTTTTTTTAATTTTTGTATTGGTTCTGGGTTGGAATAATGCCTGAAAGTAATGCGCGAATTTTGATTTTCAAGGAAACAAAAGTAGAGCTGTGTAGGCGCCGGGGTGGAGGGGGCATGTTTAAAAGGGGGCTGCATTTACTGGATGGCAACATATTTGCATTTGAAAAGTGGTAACTGTTGGATTCTTATTAATTCAGCTCTATTCCTCGCAGTAGTATGGGAAAATGCCCTAAAATAATTTGAATATTTGGCATTTTTCTGGTAAGCCCCTGAGAAGAAAACGGTTGGAATTCGTTCAGTCTAGTAGTGCAGTAGCTTGTAAAAATAGAAAGGAAAAACCAGGGAGATTTGACAAAATTAATTCCTCTCCCGCATGAGTTTGTGTTTCTAAAAGTCACCTGTTGATTGATGTGATACAATTTAGTGCTTTTTTTTTTCCTCTTCAGAGATTTTCTCCTCCCCCCCCCGCCCCCACTGAAGAGAGTTTGTTACTTTATTGCCAAAGGAAGCAACTGCCTTCATTCTATAATCATGTGGTGTTCAGACATAGTGTTGTTAAATTTTGGGGGAGAAATTATCAGGAGGTGAGATTGGGAATTCTTTGCTTTTTCTGCCGAGGCTAGACATTTTCATCCAGTGTGCAAACATTCTGCTTCCTATAGCAGATTGTTACAGTGATTGTAAATAGCTTAGTTATATTTAATACGTGTTAAACACTTTTCAGGAATGGCTGTATCCTTGGATAATATTTTAGATACATTTTAAATATTTATAGTATTTTAGGTACATTTATAGCAATGTAGTTGTATATTTCATGATGATGATAAACTCATTGAGTAAATGAAAACATGTACAGATTAAATTAGATTCCCACATCACCAGCATTTCCCCACCCCCCAACCTGAATATTTTCATATTGTTTCAGAAAAAAAATTCTTCTTCAGAGCAGTCTAGGGAACAGGTAGACTGTTAACTCATTTTATGTAGCTGTGGCTTCTCTTTTCCTGGTTGGTTTGGCACCTGCTCCTTGTCACTCTTAAACATAAGGAGTTTTACTGTTCACTATTATTTAATCAAATGAAGCTTTGTCATTTGTGGACAGAAGCAGATTTAATTTTGTGGAATTTAGATAGAAATTACAACTGTAGACAGTTGGTTTCAAAATGCTACATAATCAGTTGACCATTTTGGGGGCCACCACTGTGGTTACTAATCAGGATGTTTTAAGTAATGATTTGAAGTGTGATTTGGGGATTTATCCATCTGCTTGCTTATTGGACTAGCCCCTTATCTGGAGCTATAAGAATAGCATTGAAACATGGCCGTTCTCTGGTTCTGACCTCCTGACAGTAAGGAGGATAGGTGGATGGACTCTTTTTGTGGGATTCTGCCTGGGTACCTGTCATTCAGTTAACAGAGAAACGGGGAGGAGTCAACACAGCAGTGCTGCTTGCAGGTTAGAGTTACTGTCTTTGCAAGGATGGAGACATCAAATGCATTTTGGTTTTCATCATGCGGCTCAGTTTCATCTTTTTCTAACTGGCTTTTCCCTTAATGCTACAGTGCATTTAAAAATAGAAACAGTTCCTCCAGTGGGTTCTGGGTTGATTAATTGCAATAACGCTTCATGTTATGTTTGCAATTCATCTCTTTCATTTGTTTTGGAATAGAGCTCAGAGCAAGGCAAGATTATTATTTTTCTTACCTAGAAGTCCAAGGTTTGAAATTTAAGAAGTTCTTAAATTAATATTGGCAAACCTGTGTCAAACTGAAAATTACTGTTTTTCTGACTGTTGTAAGAAATTACTAATGTATTAATCGTGATTGGAATTTTAAGTTACTGGGTGAATGTTTCCAGATCTACTAGCAAAAACAAGCAAGGGTACATTGGTTTCCAGGAAAAGAAACAGATAGGCTTAGCTTTCATAATTTCCCCCATTTTTGGAATCAAAGCCAAGACTACATGTTAAGGACTGAAAGATCACAGGGCTTCTGAGATTAAAGATATTTGTTCTGATCCTGAAATTCTAAGATTATAACACATCAGAGAAGTCCAGGTTAGTGGTTGGTGTATATATCAATCACCATTCTGAAACATTAAGACATATATGAATGTTCCTTAAAATACTATTGCAGGAGATATTTACAAAGCTCAGATCATGCAGGTACCATGCTTGGCAGAGGGGATCCAAAGATACCCACTGTCCATCTCACCTTTAAGAGATGTGTGGAGAGAGAGGCAAAGTAGTAACATACAATGTGGATTATGTAGGTTATGCTTTTGCCATTACTTATGCCACATCACCTGGAAATTAATTACCTGTTTTCTCTCTCCTTGAGGCTGTGAGCTCCAGGTAGGCAGGTACCTTGTCCTACTTACTTCTGTGTCCCATGCCTCTGAGCACCTGGTGCATAGCAGGCCCTCAGCAAATGTCTGCACTGTCATGGTTCACAGAGTGATGGGAGGGCTGAGGAGGGCCTGTGGACGTGACCTGGGGCCTGGCATCCCTCAAAGATTGGTGGCATTTGTGCTGGTCACATGGGTGCTAAGAGTGCAGGTTTGCTTTTTCAAGATCGAAAGTCCTTTGTCGAAGAAAGTGAAAGCATACCTGCCGCAAATTACTTCTGGGTGATTGTGCATGCGTGCGTGCATGCGTGCAGGGTGTGGAATAGGATGCAGAAGCCAGGCAATTCCAGAAGCGGGACTAGAATGAGAATCCTTAATATGCCTAAACAGATAATAGTTTAAAAATCAAAGTATAGTGGATATACAGTGCAAAATCTTCCTCTCACCCCTGCTGTCATCCCTCCGCTTCCCATCTCCCCTTCTCTCCAAAAGAAAGGTGACTACGGACATTCATTTCTCATGCCTATTTTCAAATACACATCCACACACACATATATATTATTTCTATGTATTCCAACAAATATATTTTCTATCCTTAAATACCAGTATACTGACTCCTTCATTAAGAGAAAAAATTTTTAATACCCAGTATGGTAGTAGTGGGTTTAAAAATATGTGTACTAGGAGTATTTAAAGAATGTTACAACAGAATATTTTCATTAGCTGTCAATGTTTTCCATTTCTTTGCTTTAAATAAAGGTAGATGGCCATCTCTCACTTTAAAAAACAAGACTAAAAGTGATTATAGTGCAGTATAGATCAGAGTAGCAACTGAAAAATTATTTTGTTCACAGTTCAAAGTTAAAAATGCATTTTATATTATGCAGTTTGTGCATACATATGTGGATGTTCATGAAAAGATTTACTATGTGCAGTTTCTCTGTTATTTCCTATCCTCCCCATCCTATTCTAATTCATCTTAGAATTGATGGTTGTGACTTGAATTAATTTCACAACCCACTAAAGGGTCACAAGTTTGTAATTTGAAAAATACAAGTTTAGTGGGTAAGAGGTTGTGTTCTGCAAAACACACATACATATACATGTATGTGCATATATATATACACACACACATATAATCAATATAAATGGTTTAAAGTGTGAAGTAGTTTTATAGTTTATAAAGGCTATGATTAAAACAAAAGAGAGGCAGAGTTCCTGTCGTGGCTCAGTGGGTTATGAACCTGACTAGTACCCATGATGATGCAGGCTGGATCCCTGTCCTTGCTCAGTGGGTTAAGGATCTGCCATGGCCGCAAGCTGCCGCCTGGGTTGCAGATGTGTAGGTCACAGATGTGCTCAGATCCCATGTCACTCTGGCTGTGGCTGGCAGCAGCAGCTCAAAAACCAAACAAACCAAAACAAAAAAACTTCTTCATTTCTAGTCCCAGAGGCAACCATATATAGTTATTTTATCTCATTCTTTTGGATTTTTCCTCCTTATTTCTGAGTAACCTGCTGAGAGTACTAGTTTTTAAATTTGCTCTCTTTTTTCTCTCTCTGTCTTATTTTCACCCCATCCCCCACACCCCTCCATCCCCCATTTTCCCAGTATAGTTATCCAATGTGTCAATATTTAGTGTTGCCATTATTTATACGATTGTATGGAATAGTGTTGAGCCATGTACTCTTCTATGATTTCTTTTCCTATCATACAAAACTTTTTGTTTTCCCTGGAGTTAGTAATTGTTTTTATTTTTCCCTTGCTCTCTAATTTCCTTATTATTATTATTATTTTTTGCCTTTTGTCATTTTAGGGCCGCACCCGCGGCATGTGGAGGTTCCCAGGCTAGGGGTCTAATCGGAGCTATAGCCACTGGCCTACGCCGCAGCCACAGCAATGCAGGATCAGAGCTGCGTCTGTGACCTACACCACAGCTCAGCTCATGGCAACGCCAGATCATTAACCCACTGAGCAAGGCCAGGGATTGAACCCGCAACCTTATGGCTCCTAGTCAGTTTCATTAACCACTGCGCCACGACAGAAACTCCCTAATTTCCTTCTTTCTTATATATTTACCCTTATTTTATTTTATTTTATTTTTTTATTTTTCCATTATAGCTGCTTTACAGTTTTCTGTCAATTTTTCAACTGTACAGGATGGTGACCCAGTTATGCATATGTATATAGATTCATCACAGGTGATTAGACATAGCTCCTGGTGCTATACAGCAGGATCTCCTTGCTTTTCCATCCCAAAGGCAATAGTCTACAGCTATTAACCCAGACTCCCATACCATCCCACTCCCTCCCCCACCCTCTTGGCAACCACAAGTCTGTTCTCCAAGTCCGTGATTTTCTTTTCTGCAGAAAGGATCATTTGTGCAGTATATTAGATTCCAGATATCAGTGATGTCATATGGTATTTGTCTTTCTCTTTCTGACTTACTTCACTCAGTATGAGGATCTCTAATTCCATCCATGTTGTTGCAAATGGCATTATTTTATTCTTTTTTATGGTTGAGTAGCATTCCATTGTGTATATATACCAAATCTTCCTAATCCAATCATCTGTCGATGGCTATTTGGGTTGTTTCCACATCTTGGCTATTGTGAACAGTGCTGCAATGAACTTGCGTGTGCAAGTGTCTTTTTTTAAGGAAAATTTTGTCTGGGTATATGCCCAGGACGGGATTGCTGGGTCATATGGTAGTTCTATGTATAGTTTTCTAAGGTACCTCCATACTGTTTTTCCATAGTGGTTGTACCAGCTTACATTCCCACCAACAGTGCAGGAAGGTTCCCTTTTCTCCACACCCCCTCCAGCATTTGTTGTTTGTGGCTTACTCTTTTTTTTTTTTTTTTTTGTCTTTTTGCCTTTATGTAGAGCCGCACCCGCGGCATATGGAGGTTCCCAGGCTAGGGGTCTAACAGGAGCTGTAGCTGCTGGCCTTCGCCACAGCCACAGCCACGCGGGATCCGAGCTGCGTCTGCAATCTACACCACAGCTCACGGCAACGCCGGATCCTTAACCCACTGAGCAAGGCCAGGGATCAAACCCGCAACCTCATGGTTCTTAGTCGGACTCGTTAACCACTGAGCCACGAAGGGAACTCCTGTGGCTTACTTTTAATTTAACATTTAAGTTATCTGTCCCTTGCCCACATCTTCTTTCAAGACATTCAAATGTATCAAGTACTCTCTTGATTTCATCTTCTTAGGAGCATTTCTGCCTGACCCTTCCAACGTGTTCCTTTATGAACTGGTAATCTCTGCCTGATGTGGCTGTCATCCTGGAGGTTCCTGTCACATCATTCTGAGAATTGCTTTTACCTTTCTTCTTTGTGGAATCTCTGTTTTCTGTTTCCCGTTTCTTTCTCGGTTTAGTGCCTTATTTTGGGGAGCATATCCTTCAGTAGCTCCCTGATAAAATTTGGAGGTAAAATTTTTTGAACCCATGAAAATATCTTCCTTCTACACACTTACCTCATTAATAGTTTGTATGGGTATTAAATTCTGTTTTAAAGATAGTGGTTGCTTTAATGTCTTCTAGTTACTAGCATTTCTTTTGCAAAGTCCAAAGCCATTTGGGTTTCTAATCCTTTAGATGTGACCTAGATTTTCCCTTACTGAAACCTTATAGAATATTCTTGCTTTTCCATTTTCGTGAAATCACAGTGGTGGGCCTTTTGGATCTGGAAACTTTTATCCTTCAGTTCTGAAAATAAAATTGTTAACTCATTAACAAATTCTCTTCATTTACTCTATTCTTTTCTGGAACACTTATTTGGACATGGGTTTTCCTGAACTGGTCATCTAATTATTTTTCCCTTCTACTTTTTATCTCTGGGTTTTGTTCTACCTTCTGAGAGATTTCTTCTACTTTGTCTTTCATTTCTTATGTTTAATTTTTTCTGATATGTTTTTAATGTCTAAGAGCTCTTTCAGTCTTTGAAAAAATAGTGTCTATGCTTGTTTCCTGGTTGTGGCATTTTCTGTGTCTTTTTGAAGATACTAATGATAGTTTCCTCTATATAGTTGGCTTTTTTTTTTTAAGTACATTGTTTTGTTTGTGTTAGTGTCCATCTTCAATGTTAAAGGTTTTCCTCAAATGTGTCCAGTTAGATAGGGTTTGGGCTTTCTCTAGACAAGGACTATATATGATTCATCTTTATGTTCTCAGGGCTTAGACTCAAGAATGCCCAGCACACTGAAAGCATTTTGTAAATTCTCTTTGCTGTTTTTTTTAAAAGAATTATTATTATTAAAAGGTTCTGTCAAATCCCCTTTAACTTCCAACAATAGAAATAAAAATGTTTTTCTTAAGAGCACATATAAATGCTAGAATTGAATGTAGTGGCTCCTTTGAACAACTCTTAGTTATCCTCATTCATGAAGATAATTAGTTGTAGTCAGTACAAAGGCTGGAAAAATTAGAAAAATCCTATTTTTGTATCACTGTTGCAAAAAAAAACAATTAGATTTTTTTGGAGGGGTCACCTTTAGTTTTAAAATATATGTGCTTGTTGGTTTGGGAAAAATTTTCAAAATGATACTAAATCAGCCAGTTTATCATCCTACCACTTGGCTGCTTCTGGCAAAATCTAGTTAGAGATAAGTGGATAATTTGGACTGTTTCCAGTTTTCAATAAAATTACACATGCCTATGCATTTGTGTTTTAAAGAAATTTACAGGAAGAAGTCTTCCTCAAATAGTAAGCTTCCTGAAGACATCAAGGTTTCTCACAGTTTTTCAACCACTGTTACCCTTTCTTAGATTTTCCCTGGAGCTAGAACAGAGAGTTTTCATGCATTTAGAATTTTAAGGAGTTTGGAGAACACTACCAGCAGAGGAAACAGAATAGCAGATAAACTGACATATAAAAACATTCAGAAAGAGTACTTTGTACCTTAACAATGTAAGAAATGAAGTTTACTAACAACAGAACTGTCAGGAAAGGAAATAATACTAAAATTCACATGAAAACATGTATTAACGCAATCAAGAGTTGATCTATATGGGATTCAGGAGCTGTCTTTTCAAAGATCACTCTGCAGAATGCTTCTGGGAATTTAGATTTGCAAGTGTAAGAAGAAAATGTGAGAAGTTTTTCCTTGGAAATTAGCTTATTTGGCATTTTACCAGCCAACAACTATGTGGAAACTAGAAAAAAAATAGGCAAAAATGTGCAGTTTTCATGTCTCTGAAATTTTGTTGTAAAAATGCATAATTCTTGAATTTGATTGTAAGATCTCAGGTTAAAAAGAGAGGAGCCATTCTTGTAGACTCTCAGAATTAGGAGGACAACCAGTCCAAGACCCATCATTTGTTTGAATGCAGTCTTGATTTCATGTTACTCTGAGACAAACAATTCAGTGAATCATTGATAAAGTGTAGAACTATTTTACCAAATTATCCTTGAAATGGACCTTTCACATCAAAGCACAATTGCATTTTTTTGAAAAAATTGCTTCCTAAGATACTCTTAAAAAAAATGGCTGCAACTGCGACATTTCCCAGGTTAGGGATAGAATCAGAGCTGCAGTTGCCAGCCTACACCACAGCCGAGGCAACACTGGATCTGAGCCTCATCTGTGACCTCCACAGCACCTTGAAGTAACTGCTTGTGGCAACCCGGATCCTTAACCCACTGAGTGAGGCCAGAGATCAAAGCCACATCCTCACGGATGCTAGTCAGGTTCTTAACCTGCTGAGCCAAAGTGGGAACTTCTGCTCTAAAATGTTTTTGAAGAAGCATGGCAGAAATAAAAAAGTGGGTGTGGGTAGGGTGGAATGGGAGGAAGTGTCGTTATCCACCCAAATCAAAAAATCTGTTCTTATTTTTCCTCTTCATTTTGTTCTTGCCCATAAATTTAAATTGTTGAAATTACAGACTCGTGCATTGCCATTCTCCCATTTATGTTTTGTCATGCAACATAATTTTCATAGTTAATGATTTCAATAATTGAGTAGTCTGTTGAGTTTTTGTAATTTTTAACCAAGTTTCTTTATTTTTGGACCTGACAATTGTTTCTCAATAATTATACATGACTGAGAGCATCTTCATGGAACTTTTGTCGCATCCTTTGCTTTTCTTCTCAAGAAAGCTTACTAATACAGAAGTACATCTTTGAAGTTGTGTAACACGAACTATTCCCTTACCTTATAATGGAGTTTAAAGTTGATCGTTTTCAGATTTAAGTATGAGCTAGATTAGGGAGAAAATGATTTTGTGTGGGCAGCAACCACCCAGGTGTTCTCAAAGAGCATGCCAGAGTCCTTTAGAGAGCGCCGCCCCCAAAGGTTCTACCCTCATAGCTTGGCTTGAGAGTTTGCATTTCTGACGAATCCTCAGGTAGTGTTTTTGCCCTTAGCTCAGGACCACACTTTGAGAATCACTGCTCTGGACCAGCACCGTGCAGTAGGTGGAAATGATCTACCCATCTGCTGTCCAGTATGGTGATCCCTTGAGGTGTAGGGTTACTAGAAATGTGACCGTGCAGCCAGAGAACTGAATTAAACTTAATTTCATTTTCACTTGTTTAAATTAAACAGCTACGTGTATTGGACAGTACAGGTCTGGACATGGTTCGAAACCCTTGCTTGCACGTTAGAATCCCCTGAGATGCTTTAAAAATAGATGTTCGAGGAGTTCCCGTTGTGGTGCAGCGGTTAACGAATCTGACTAGGAACCACGAGGATGCGGGTTTGATCCCTGGCCTTGCTCAGTGGGTTAAGGACCCGGCGTTGCCGTGAGCTGTGGTGTAGGTTGCAGACTCGGCTCGGATCCTGCTTTGCTGTGGCTGCAGCGTAGGCCGGCGGCTACAGCTCCGATTCGACCCCTAGCCTGGGAACGTCCACATGCCGCGGGTGCAGCCATAAAAAATCACAAAAAAAGACAAAAAAAAAAATAGATGCTCGGGTCCTACCCCCAGAATCTCTGGCTTAATTGGGCCGTAGTGCCACCTTATTTGTTGGGATTTTTTTTAAACCATTTCCAAGTGTCCCTCCAGTTACTATTGCTCCTTAACCGGTCTCCCCCAGAGTTTGAGCTCTGAAACCACTATTTTTTAAAACGATTTTAATTTTTTCTGTTATAGCTTTTTGCAGTGTTCTCTTAGTTTTCTACCGTACAGCAAAGTGACCCAGTCAGACATACATATATACATTCTTTTTCTCGCGTTATTCTCCATCATCCTCCAGCATAAGTGACTCGATGTAGTTCCCAGTGCTACGCAGCATGAAACCACTATTTTTTTATGCTCCTGGATTCCGTGGGCCTGGAATTCAGACGGAGTGGATAGCACTTGTCTCTCTTCCACAGTGCCTGGCGGGGGGCTCATCTGTGAAGGCCAGAGGACTGAGGCTCTGGTCATCTGAAGGCGCGACCACCTGCGTGTCTGAGGTGGTTAACTCACCTGGTTGGCAGCTGATTCCCATGAGTAGCCATGCTTGACATACACTGGTCTAGTTTAATAAACCAGGTTTTAAAGCCTAGTTTTACAACTTGTCCTTTGGTTACTTTGCCGTTTTGATTGTGGTCATGTATGCAAAAATTCTTGTAACCACTGACTTTCTCACGTCTGAAAGCCTCATAAACTCAGCCTAAATATTTACCTTATTAAGGCAACTCATGGAGCTTTTATAGGCCCCTCCTGTGTCAAGAGTATGTATTATTGTGAAAGTTAAGCCTCACAAAGCTAAATAAATTATCTCCCATTAAAAAAAGCGCCTACACTAGCCAGGTGTATTTAATCAAAATAGCTCTTCTTATTTGTTTTTACTTGCATGGTGGCAGAGGGGGAAGGAATTAGCTTAGTTATCTAGAACTTGCCTGTCCCTTCAAGCCGACCCCTTCACCCGATGTCTTGGGAAGCACAGGGTTTTCAGCTTTCTAATGTCCTGTGGACCACAGTTCCCCGCTTCAGGCCCTGGATCCACATGGCAGTGATACCGGACAGATGGTACCGGAATTTGGGTTCTTGTTCATGGCGGTCAAAGAATGAACTCCGCGAACACGTAGGCAGCAAACAAGCGAAGTTCTTATTAAAGGAAAGCAAAAAGCTCCCAGGGTTGCTGGGGGTGGGGAGAAGAGCCCCCTTCTCTATTGTCATATATGGGTTTTTATTTCTTGAAGATGGGGGGTACCAACGTGGGGTCCAGAAAGATGTGGTTTTTTCCTATCGGCCTTGTTCAATTACCTATATCAGTTCTTGTCCAATAGGGCCTTAGGGGTGGAAATGTCCCTGTAAGTCCGATGACTTCTTTGTCCTTCTCTTTCCTTGCACTAGGTCACCATTTCTCTCATTCCTTTTCTGTCAGTTGAGGAGTGAGTTAGAGATTATGGTCTGTTTGGGGGAAGGCACACTCCCTGTAATAAACAAGGCCTATGGGGAATTACTCTCTGGAGCCCTTAAACCACAATAGTTAATGAAATGTCATATCAAAGAATGCATCGAAGCCGTTTCTCCTACACTGACTACCTGAGTTAATATTCTGCCTCAGCAGTCCCGGCCTCGGCTCCTGGGTCAGGATAGTGTGATAGCTGGATGGGAGGTCTTGGCACCGCCTGGTCCCGCCACGAACCTGGTCTGTATCCTCGAGCTAGCTAGTGTAACACTTTTCTGTCTGAGTCTCTTCATCTGTCAAACTGCCAGCTAATCTAGGTCATCTTAAGGTTTTTTTGTTTTGTTTTTTTAAGCTGTAATACTGCTATACCTACATGTAGAGTTGAATCAAATGGAGTAAGCAGGTAATACGCACAGGGGCCGAAGTGGGTTGCACTGTAATTTACTCCTTGTCAGAGCATTGGGAAGACTGGGGAGGACAAGGTCAGTTTCTTGGGAGGCCCCGTTTGCCTGTGGTAGCTGATGCGGGCGTTGAAGGTGTCAAGTGAAATGAGACAGCCACCAGCTCCAGATAGCTGATGCCGGTACCCCTGTATCTGTGTCTCAGCTGGGACAGCAGCTTTTCCGTGTGCCTACAGGCCATTGTCAGCCTTCTGATTCGGACCTTTCAATTAGCTGTTATCTTGTGCGGTTGTGTTCTTTTGGGGAACCAGTGATTTTTAAGATGTTCTTGCAGGCATACAGCTGTGTTCTGTGATAAGTATGTATGTATGGGGGTGAGGAAAAGGCATTTCCAGGGCCGCAAGCCTAAAGCTTCCTGGGGCAGTTTGTTTTGTTTCTGAGGGTTCTGCCCTAAACCCACCCAAGCTGTGGTTAATCAGCAGTATTTCTTATCTTCAATTGTGAGACAAATTGTTAGTGGGGCAGAGAGAGCAAGAAAGGGGGGGGCGAGGAAGAGAGAGGAGAGAGCGGTTAGTGTCCTCTTCACGTTGTTTTGAAAGCAGAGTGGAGTTAGTGATTCCATCTGGCCCTTTTGAGGCCGTTCTGTAGGTGTGATGAGCTTTGCTGCTATTACAAGAGGCCAGAGGAAATGGGCTGTGTGCACTTCCCCGGGGGGGGGGGGGGGATTCAGTCTTTTTTTTTTTTTAAACACGGGGAACAGAAAGGAAGGCTTTGAGGAAAGGGAGGCTTTACCCTTTGTTGCTGGCTCTTTGTGTCATCTTGAAGAGACACTCCCTAGACTGTACACCCACCGAGAATGACTATTCGTGTATCTCAGGCTGGGAGCCTCTGGAAAATCAGAACAGGGCAAACCGTGCTGAACTCTTCTTCTCTCGTGAGTTCTCTGTAGCTAGATCCCAAATTTTGGGCGAGACTCGTACAATAAAAACTCGTGTAGTTTGTTAAACAGATGAAGAAGCCTTTAAATATATTTACATTTTGTAGTTTAATAAAACAAGACCTCAGCACAGATGCTTTGTGTACCCACCTATCCGCATCCCAGCTCCGTGAAGGGTAAAGATGTCTGGCCGAACTTGTGGTTGCTACTTCTCCTTTTTAAATTGGATAACAAGCTGTGTTGGGGTTTTTCCTTTGGCTTTGTCTTTTGTTTCCTATCCTTAATGACTTCTATTTACATAATTAATTAAGGTTTGGTATTCACCCATTCGATTTGCATTGAGAAAGATCCTTAAAATTACTTGTTTCAAGCTTAATGTTTTGAGTAAGGAAGGAGTGTGGCAGGGAAAGTTTATCAAGATAATGGTGTTAAATTTGAGCTGCCTTATCCAGTTTTAAACATCTGCTTTTTTGATCTGGAGTTACTGTAACAAATAGGTAACATTAGCATGGTAATGTAACTAAGTGCCTTTTTTTTTTTTGAGCCTTGAAGTATGGCAAGCTTTGATAGTTAGAATGGTATTCTCTCTGAGATAACAGCTTAGTCTGTAATGAATTATGCAGTGGAAATCATTTTCTCCATTTTTTTTCTTTTAAATATTGAACAAAGAGTCTTCCTTATTTGTGTGTATGATTGAATTTTTTGAATGGCAGGGCATAGCTTTGCTTTTGTAGTTTGATACATTGAAATAACTTCACCCATCTATTTAAAAGTTGGCCTCAATGAAGTTTGGATTTTCATATGTGAATTACCTTGCGTTTGGACCAGAGCTTTTACTCAATGAAAGGAAATCTTTTATTGGCCTTTTGTGTGTTTCTGTGGCCATCATTTGGGTGTAAATAGCTGGTTTTGTAAAACACTATAAAGTGTTGTGACAGGATGGTGCAGTGATCAAAGTCGTTCAGAGAACTTAGGAGACAAACTGCTTGTATTTGAAACTAACTGAGTCTGCAACTGGGCAAGTCCCTTAACCCTCTGTGTCTTGGTTCCCTTATCAGAGAAATGGGAATCATAAAAGTACAGACCTCATGGGGTTGTGAGGATTAGTGTTCCTTGAAAAACTGGTTCACCGCTTGGTGGGTGTCGAGCCAAAAGCCACAGCCAAGGCAGAGAGCAGTAGGAGGAGAACTTATTCATTGGCAGCAAGTAAGGAGATCACTGGGGAGCCTTCCCAAAGTTGTAGCTCTCCAACAGAATTGGGGAAGTTTAAGCTAAGGGTACCCAAGGGGCTTAGGTGGTGCATGCATGTTCATGAAGGCACTGGAGCAGAGGAGAATTCAGCGTCGAATTGGGGCAAAGTCAGTGGAGTCTGAGCTTCTGACTGAGGTTAGAAAAGATCGAGTTTATCATCCCATCCTCCACTTGGGTGGGGGGCCTTAATTTCCTGCTGAACTCAAAAATACATGTCACTATTATGTATATCCTTTGAGGAGGAACTAGGACCTGTTCCTGAGGAGGAACTGTGTTTCTTGACTGCTTTTTCTTTGTTCTTGCATACCCTCACTTCTTTTAAGATTATTAATTTCTGAGACCCGTTCAGGGGCAAGCATTGTGGCTGGGTTTAGATCACAAAACGGCTTAGGCTAAAAATGACCTCTCTGCTGTCACGGAAGCAATGCCTGGTTCACTTTCTCTGGGGACTCCCTACCCACATTAGCATGGCGCCTTGCACGCTTGACACATTAACTGTTAACAGTTTAGTATTTTTGTTAGTGTGGAACACTTAAGTTTTGTTGACCTAGGCTTTGTTTCTCTTTTCAGGTTGAGTAAATGTAATTTTTTAAACACCTGAAAAGAATCATTAAAGGGGGAAGTCTCAAAATTCTTACCCTTAATTGTCATGAATTTTCAGATTACTTTCAATTTAAATGTGGCCACTTTTAAACAAAAACACACAGTGTGTGTTTGAGAGACCACCTATGCGGTTTAAATCAGACACTTGCTGAGCCTCAGCTGACAGACCAGAAGGACACTGCTCCGTGGAGACGGATGCAGTGAATTTTGTTCAAAGGGACATTCCTTCTATAATAGGTGTTCACCAGTCTGGTAATTTGGCCAGAGTCGTTCATTTGGGTGGAGAATATATGTCCAGAAATTATATGCGAATACATTGAGAAGTGAAGTATTCTTGACAAAATTTTGGCATATTTGTAAAAATGTGTTTGGGAAGAATGGGGGAGTTGGTGATGGGAGGGTACAGCAAACCCCTGGAATAAGATCTGAGGGGGGAACCTCAGTGCAAATAGCCTGCCTTGGAATTTTATCAATTGCCAAACTATCTGAATAACAAGAGAGCCTGTCTGGACCTGCTCTCAGTAATGAGTGCTGCTTCGTTGTTATCTTAGACATAATACGTTCTCAATAAATGTCCATTGTATTTGATCTTATTTCTGTTAATTGGATATATGGTTACTAGGCTTTAGTTAGTATAAGAAAATCATAGATGACCAGTACTACCTGGTCATAAATTGACTTCTAAGGAAATGAACACCTGAAGCTACCAAAACATTGTGTTCAGTAATATTGGGTTTCTGTGCTTTTTTTTCCCCCCTTCCTGAGGAAGCTGGTGACTCTGGTTCTAGTGTTTACTATACTTCAGACATGGACTCAGGGCCTCTCTATTAAAGATTCAAAGTGGAGAAATAGTTTTACTTGTATTTCTTATTCTCTGGCACCTCTTAAGTGAATATGTTTTATCCTGAACTCATTTACTTATCTGTTTGTTGGTAATTTTTTGATTTTTGGTAGTATCTCACTGACACACTACAATTCAGGAAATATATTTAGGCTACTTCATAGAAACATTCTAGTTTCCTTTGAACTTACTAGTCATTTTCTTAAACATTTTTTCAAAAAATAAATATGCAAACCTAAATGCATGCATATTTGTGGTGTTTTTTTAAATAAGGGAGAGATGTACACCCCTTTAGAAGTTTTGATCAAGTTATCTAATTTCTTGTATGCAAAAATATAGAAAAAACTGAAGAGGAAGATTATGAAAAGTTTTGATGTGCTGAATACTTTGTGCATTTACAGGACTGAGCACCAAGCATGCGCTTTGTTTTTACCTTTTTCCCTCTGTAGGTAGAACATCTCAGCGGGTGTTCCCAGCCATAGCTTTGGGGAAAATACAGAAGTGTTTCTCCATTTGCCTCCCTCTGCTCTCAGCTGTGCCTCTGATGTCTTCCAGGCTCTCAGAGTTCACTACTGCTGTCCCTGGTTCCACCCCTGGATGCTGAACTTGATGGGGCTAACTTGACAGGGGATGGGGAGGAGGAGGAATTTTAGGGATTGGGTTGGCCTGGGCCCCGGATTTCCAGGCCCTCCCCAAAGCCTTCTTTGTGATCCGGAGGTCAGCATTAGGCCAAGGCTGGGGAGACAGGGTCAGACCATGCATGCTCCATTCCGTAGCTGGAATGTTTTAAAGCCACTGAGGTCTGTATATTCTATATCTTCAGTTTAAAATGGAAAGATAAATCCTTTGACTTAATAAGTCTGCCTTCCTGATTAAATAGCTGCCAATCAACATGTTTCTGAGTCAGAAAGAATCACTGTAGGTAGGACCCTGAATGCACAGGATTCTGAGAGAGGAGATCTGATGACAACATGAAAGTACATAGATTTCAGGTTGGCTGCATGCCTAAAGAAGTTTGCCTCCTTCAGTTACAAATGTTTGTTTTTGATCAATTTTAATACAGTCTGGACCTTGGATAGCCCTGGCCTTATTTGGTGAATTCTTTCTGGGGACAGCACTGATAGGCCCTGGTACTGGAGGGCTGAGCAGAAGTAGTTGAAAACCATTTCAAAGCCTGGACTTGGAGTTCCCGCTGTGGTGCAGAGGAAGTGAATCTGACTAGTATCCATGAGGATGCAGGTTTGACCCCTGGCCTCGTTCAGTGGGTCGGGGATCCCAGGGTTGCCATGAGCTATGGTGAAGGTCACAGACATGGCTCGGATCCGGCCTGGATCCCACATTGCTGTGGCTGGCAGATACAGCTTGGATTTGACCCCTAGCCTGGGAACTTCCATATGCCACAGGTGCAGCCCTAAAAAGCAAAGCAAAGCAAGCAAGCAAGTAAGCAGCAAGCAAGCCAACCTGCTAGCCAGCCAGCCAGCCAGCCTGGAATCCATTCTTCTGATCATTCTGGCGCCCATCCTCCATCCATGTGGCCAAAACCTGTGGCCCTGAGTCCAGGCAGAAATAAGTGTTGCAGAAGGCCAGCTAGTTCATGTGTTTGCCTGCAGTGGGCTGCTGTGAAAATGCAAGCAGATTAGTTCTTGATCTGCTTTAGAGTTGGATAAGTGGGAGTAATGTATTTGTGGGAGGGCTGAAAACTCTTGTTAGAATCTGAGCATGTAGAAACTTAACCAAACCAAAGCTACCTCTTTGTGGTGTCTCCTCCTTTATTTCACCAAGCCCCTGAGTAGAGTGAGGTAATTCATTTAGCCTGGCCTTACCTCTCAAGTGATTGCCATGCAAGATGCTTATTGGCCCAGAGTCCCGCAGTCGGCCCCCGCCCCCCACCCCCTGCCCTGGCCCTGCTCAACCTCAGGTCCCTGTGTCATTAAGACATAGCAGGCCACCCTTTTATGAGTGAGGTGGAGTTGAGAGAAGCTATATATTGGGGAAAATGACACTGTTCCTGGTATTTGTTACCATGTTTTTTAACCGAGGTTTCGGTGTAGCTGATCTCTTGGAAATTCACAGCTAACTTTTGCACAGCTTAGGGCTTCCAAACACAGGAAAGTATAAGGCATATATCCTTACTTCTCCTTTTTAAATCTCAAATAACTTTTTAATATTTTTCCTAATCATAAAAGTCACATTTACTGTTAACTTAGAATATATAGGATGTTAGAGATAAGTAAAATAAAATTTGCTCACCATCCTAATAATATTTTAGTGCATTTCCGTTTTTCTGAACACTGTATTTTATACTGCTGGATGAAGAACTCATTTCTTAAGGTTATGAAAAACAGCAGTTGCATACTGCCTCTATACTGTAGCAGTATCTAAAATTTTAAAATGCTGACCTCAGCTAAGCATTAGTCCAAGTCAGAATTCTCATTGACATTTTATGTGTGCTGCTTTATCTTTTTAAAATTTTTTTATTAAAGTATAGTTGATTTACAGTGTTGTGCCAATTTCTGCTGCAGAGCAAAGTGACCCAGCCATACGTATATATATACACATTCCCTTTCTTATCTGATCTTCCGTCATAGTCTATCCCAAGAGACTGGATATTGTTCCCTTGTTATGCAGTAGGACTCCATTGCTTATCCATTCTAAATATAACAGTTTGTGTCTACTAACTGTCTACCAACTCCCAGTCCATTCCACCCCTCCCCTCCCACTTGGCAACCACTAGTCTCTTCTCTTTGTTTGTGAGTCTGTTTCTGTTTTGTAGATAGGTTCATTTGTGCCATATTTCAGATTCCACGTAAAAGTGATATCATCTGGCATTTATCTTTCTCTTTCTGACTTACTTCATTTAGTGTGAGAATCTCTAGTTGCATCCGTGTTGTTGCAGATGGCATTCTTTCATTCTTTTTTTTTTTCTTTTTTAATGGCTGGGCAGTATTCCATTGTATATATGTACCACATCTTCTTAATCCATTCATCTGTCAATGGACATTTACTTTGTTCCCATGTCTTGGCTGCTGTGAATAGTGCTGCTCTGAATGCTGCTTTATGTTTAACATTTCTCTTCACCAAAGTTTTCCTCTCCTCTGACTACTTTTTCTTTGAGAAAGTGCTCAGCACCAAAGGGAATAGAATGTCTGCTCAGCCAGGTGTGATCTGTGGAATATTTGGAATTTCCTTCATTGATAAAATAGCATTAATGGCATTAGTTCTGGAGTCCAGGCTCCCTGGGTGTAAAGCTGAGCATCTGAACTTAACTGGCTGGGTGATCTTGAGCAATCTGTTGAAATAACTTCACAGAGCTTTGATTTCCAACTTTGTTTAAAATAGATAAAGCACTTAACAATAGCTTCTAGCACATGGAAAATATTGAGTGTTAGCTACTTTTATTAGTGCATTGTTATTAAAGCAGTAGTAAGAGCTATAAGACAGGGATGGTGCTGAAGTAGTGTAATGAATAATGGTGATAAGAACAGAAAAACTTTTAGGTAAGTTCTTAGAGTTATTTGATGGAAGGATGCAGTCACCTCTATGCTTCATCTGTGTTGAAACAAACATTGTACCGTATTTAGATCTAGTTTCTATTCATACTCTCCATTGTTGTAAATGCTCAAATTGTCACATATTGACCAATGAGAATCCTCTTAATTGTGTTCTTTCGGTTTCTTTTTAGAACTTTTTTTTTTGCCGTTTTGTCATTTTAGGGCCGCACCCGCGGCATATGGAGGTTCCCAGGCTAGGGGTCTAATCGGAGTTGTAGCCACTGGCCTACGCCGCAGCCACAGCAACACAGGATCCGAGCCGCGTCTGTGACCTACAGCACAGCTCACGGCAACGCCGGATCCTTAACCCACTGAGCAAGGCCAGGGATCGAACGCGCAACCTCATGGTTCCTAGTCGGATTCATTAACCACTGTGCCACGACGGGAACTCCATACTGTTTGTTTTTTTTTAAGAACTTTTGAAAGTGCACTTGCTCACTGGTAAAAATATGTCCCCGAATCTTGGCAAGCTATAAATCTGTGGCAAGCTGTAAATCCATTTAGTGGGAAAGAGTAAAATTTGAGACAAAGTCCTGTGGGTGCACTAGGTCATTTCTCATAAGTACTAAAGTTGCTGTGTTAGGTCACTTTGGAGACAGAATTAAAAGTACACATAGACATGGAGTTCCCATCGTGGCTCAGTGGAAACACATCTGACTAGTATCCATGAGGATGTGGGTTCAATCCCTGGCCTCACTCAGTGGGTTAAGGATATGGTATTGCCATGAGCTGTGGTGCAGGTGACTGTGCCTTAGGCCAGTGGTTACAGCTCTGATTCAACCCCTAGCCTGAGAACCTCCATATGCCACAGGTGCAGCCCTAAAAAGACAAAAAAAAAGTACACATGTATAATTTTTATGAGTTGACCTTGATAATTTTAATTTTAACCATACCTTTATCATGCTGCCTACCTATTTGAAAGTTTTAGCCCCGCTGTTAGACTTCTTTTTAATTTGATGAACTTGGGATTATTCCTGATCTAAAATTATGACTAAAGCTAGTGTGTTCTTCATCACCACGAAGGTAAATTAAAAATAAAATAAGGTCAATATGAACCCTGATAATACAACTACTGGATAAGTGACAAGATGTGGTATCACAGATGTCTTTGATTGCTGTGTTCTGAAAACATCTCACTAATGAAGCGCAGTTAAATTACTTTGTTTTGAGTCACTTGAAATAATTTTTTTTCCTTCCTGCTTCTAAAAAAAGAATGGAATTTTTGACTCAGTAAAAGCTATGTGAAATTTTATAAGGACCAGTGAAATAGTTTTTATGTCTAAACTGCTTTTCTCTCATTCATTGTTGAAATGCTGGCCAGTAAAATGATTTTTAGGAGATTTGAATCAAGTAGAACAAAAGACTTATTCTTCCTCACCTATGATTTTTAATATTTGAATATTATTCTCAGAGAGTCAAGTTGTATCCATGTCTAGCCTTTATTCCTCTTTCACCTAATTAAATATGTGGGCAGACCATATCTGGATATTAAACATGACCAAAACTAAGAGCTATCAGAGAAAACTAATCCAGCCTTTTCCTTTGGGACACCTTTGATTTTTTTTTTTTTAATATATATACCTTTCAGAATTCTAAAAACACTTATCTGGCAAAATCAAGTCAGCTTTGAAGATCTTCAGATGGTGGTCACCTACGTCTGTGACACAGCCTAGTGTCATTTTTGTCTAATACATGCTTTTACCAAAAAACCAAAACAGCAGCAGAATGAATACAAAAATCCCCAAACTAAAAGACACCCAAACAAACAAACTTTAAACTTCTGGGTTTCTCCTCAAGAAAGCAACGTCAGTGGAGACCCAGTTTGACAGCATTCCACCTATATTTTCTTCCTGCATATAATAGTTGACATTTTCTACTTTTTAAATAAATTTGATTCACTTGCACTTTACCTAATAATGGGGTTCAACACAATATAGGTTTGCTTTTGCTACATTTGAGGGCAATAGGGAATAAGATACAGTTTCCTGATGTCAACTTTTGAGAACTACGGGCAAGACTTATTAAAAAATGGTCATAGCTTCTGAAAATTAGGAAAATGGACTTATGTGAATATTGTTTATATTATGTGTACCATTTTTTCAAATGTGTTTAATGAGAATTAGTAAGTTGGCTACAATATGAACAACTAAAAGAAGAGGAAGAAACTTAATGGAGGTGGTTTACTCTGAACTGAATGATTAGTTCCTGGATTATATATATTTTTGGGCTGTGCACATAGCATACAGAAGTTCCCAGGTTAGGGATTGAACCCAAGCCACAGCAGTGACAATTCCAAATCCTTAACCCCTAGGCCACTAGGGAACTCCCTGTATAATATTAAGATCAACTTTATTGACATGTAATTTACCTACAGTAAAATGAACTCATTTTATTTTATTTTTATGTGGTAATAGACTTTATAAATGGACCCACTTTGTACACTTTCTTGCATTTTAATAACTACATACACCTGGGTAACCACCAGCGCTAAGATAATGTTTCCATCACCCAGCAGTTTTCTTGGGCCCTTTTTCAGTCATTGGTAACATACTGTTCGTGTTGTAAGACTTTTTCTTTCCACGCCATTCTCCCTCCTTCTCTGGGACCTACTTTTATTGGCCACAAGGTTGACAGAGAAGCAGAACCCTTTGTTGTCTACACCCAGCAGTCATGAATTATACTATATGGGATAAACAGTTGTCCTCATGAACTTTTAAGTTTGTCGTACACTGGGAGATAAGACAGATCTGCAGTCTGAAGCACTGATGCAAATGCATATATTTAAGGTACTTTGGGGCTGGCTGATGACGTAAACTTGATTCCTACTCATTGCTTGTCATTAATAAACCAGAAGTAATTGGAGAAATCAAATTTTGAGTCAAGCATGCGGAAGATTCACATTGAATGGACAAGTGTAGACACTGTGTTTATACCTGCAACAGTGGAGGCTCCAAGGAGACGGGGAAAAAGGACCACAGGGAATTTACCAGGTCACATAGCTGTAAGTCTTGAGCTCTCTGTGGGCTGAGCTCTTTCAGGGTACCTGTGGATGATCTCCGGACTCGGTAGACATTCATGCAGCCCCCACAGCAGAGCTGAACTGCAGCAGCGGCAGCCTGCTCCCCCTTCTGGCTTCTGCCTCTTGCTTGTTCTGCCCGCGTCCGTAGTCAGTGTCTCCTGTTTGTTGCCTCCATCACCAGGTATCTTTGCACATCTTTCCTGTGCTTATTGCCTTTATGGCCTGTCTTGTGGCTCACTGGTTGCTTCTCTCCTATGTCTCAGTGTTTGTAGGAAAAGCGTGACCTTTTATGGCTGTTTCAAGCCTATACTGCAGTTTATTTCCATATTTTCACTGAATGGAAAAATGCTATCAACTATAAGATTGAGGTATTGAGGTACCACAAAAGAAAGGAAAATTGTTGTTTATGGAGCCATTAAACCTTGTCCCGATTCCAGAGTGTTAAAATGGGGGTAAAAGACAGCATCACCAGCTAAGCACTGCGCGCTCCGGAGCACAGACTGGAAACCAGGGCTTGGGGAGGAGGATATCCAGAGCAAAAGAAATAGTTTGAAACGGGAGCAAGACGCCCAGTGTACATCGTAATGTCTGTGTAGGTGCTGGAGGTGGATCTCCTATTTGGCTGGAACTTTTCAGAAGCCCATGAAAAGAGAAAAACACTATCAGGTATAGGATCGCCCTTATGAAGGAAATAAACCAGCCCCTCAAAAGGAAAATAGCTAGTCTTGTTACTAAGCCCTGAGTGAAATACCTCCTTGTCCTCTTAGAGTGTCATTTAATGAGCAGTATGCTCAACATCTTTGCGATCAATGCAGTCACGTTTTCCTCTGCTTTACTGAGATATAATTGACATTGGACATTGTGTAACTTGATTACAACAAGTTGTTGATTTGATACATGTGTATATTGCAAAAATCATTACCATCCTCGCTTAGCTAACACTTCCATCACACCACATAATTGCCATTTCCTTTTTGCGGTGAGAGCATTTCAGATCTGGTCTCTTAGCAGCTTTCAAGTATATGATAGAGTGTTATTAACTGTGATCGCCATCTGTGCATTAGTTCCCCCAAACTTTAAATACAGTCACTTTGATTGTGTTGTTTCTGTCTGTTTGATTTGTAGTAGTTGGTCGGAAAAAATGTCATAAGCGCAGTTTGCCCTCTCTTGGTCTGGCCTAATTAAGGGATGATATAAGGGCTTAAAAAAATGTTTGGTGCTTGTTGGGCCAGTTTGTGGTGATTTCAAGTCCCTGACTTGTTTGTCGGGATTTGGTTTAGCTCCTATCTCCATAACTTGTTTTATCATCTCTATGTCAGTCACTTATCTCCCGCCTTGGTAAACTCAGCTCCCCCTACCCAGCAAAGTCCACCTCTTACCATGTCCAGATTTTATTAAGTTGCACATTGAAGTTCTTACAGTCTTCTTTTCTCCAATCTGAAGCGCTCTTTGTAGCCTCCACTCTCCAAACTCATGTTCATTAATTCCTTTTAGATGATTCAAAATGCATCCTCCTTTCTCTGACCCTCGTCTTAACTTCAAACTCCCTTAACTTTACTTAGGTAGTTTTGACCATGTTATGAACTCGTTCTATTCAGAAAAACTGAATTGTAAGCTTCTTGAAAGAAGGCTTATTAGTTTCCTTTATTTTGACCCATCGAAGGTGTCTAGTGTGAGAATGGGCATTCAAAGCACTGTGGAGGAATTGGTGACTTGCGATATTCTGAACTCTTTCTTTTATTTAACAATTTTTTTTTTTTGGCTGTGCCCACAGTATGTGCAAGTTCCCTGGGTCATGGGTCAGACCTGCGGCCACAGCAGGGACTCGAGCCACAGCAGTGACAACACTAGGTCCTTAACCTGCTGAACCACCAGGGAACTCCTGACCTCTTTTTAGTGGTGAAGACAGTAGGGGCATTGTCTCAGCTCCCTTCACTTTTGCTTTGCTGTTTCTCATGCACTGCTCTGGTGAACACCTCAATTCCGTCACAGTTCTCTGCTTACCCTACTTCTCCTGGGAATTCTTTACTTATTTATCCTTATTTTTCTGGAAATAACATTTCTTTCCTGAGGAGTGACATAGAAAGTATTTCTAAGCATTTAAAACCACAGCCCCTTTGGATAAACTTAAAAATCACACGTCCCCCTGAGAGATGATATTCTCTGAGGAAAGGAATGAGCTTGCTGAAACTTCCTCCCAACTGTCATTGCTGTGGCTGTCCTCTTACATAATGCTATTGAAGGTTATTACTCTAAAAAAGTCACTGCTGCAGTTCCTGTTGTGGCGCAGCGGAAACAAATCGGACTAGTATCCATGAGGATGTGGGTTTGATCCCTGGCCTTGCAGAGTGGGTCGGGGATCCGGCATTGCCATGAGCTGTGGTGTAGGTTGCAGACTCAACTCGGATGTGCTGTAGGCCGTCAGCTGCAGCTCTGATTCTACCCCTAGCATGGGAACTTCTATATGCTGCGGGGGTGGCCCTAAAAAGCAAAAAAAAAAAAAAAAGAAAAAGTCACTGCTTTGTTGGCCAGACTGATTACATTCATAAATGTATATTTGGGGTATAGAAGGAAAAAAAATTATTTGTGGAAAACGTTTTTATAAACAAAGAGATTTTGACATTGAAGTTCAGCCTGGTTATTTTTAGTTATATTCACTTGTTTAAGTTCAGTCAGCAAACACTGGCGACCCATCAGTGTTCCAAAGTAAAGTCCCAAATTATTTTTCGTGATTCCTCATTCTCAAAGAATGTTTAAATTGAAATATATTTGGCATGTAACACTGTGTACGTTTAAGGTATACAACATGCTGATTTGATAAATTTATGTATCACATATGATTGCCGTTGTTGTGTTAGCTAGTGCCTCTGTCGCATCATACAATTTTTTTTTTTTGTGGTGGGAATAATTAAGATCTAGTTCCTTAGCAAGTCTGATATTTATGACTCAGTATTGTCTGTGATTGCTATACTGTGTGTTAGATCTCTAGGACTTATTTATCTACTAGTTGCAAGTTTGTACCCTATTGCAACCTCTCATCCAGCCCCTGGTAACCACATTTTATTCTGTTTTTGGGAGTTTTGCTTTTCTTAGATTCTGCATATGTGATATCATACAGTGTTTGTCTTTGTCTGTCTGGCTTATTACACTTAGCATAATTACACTTAGCATAATTGTTAAGGTCCATCCATCCATGTTGTTGCAAATAACAGGATTTCCTTCATCATCATGGTTGACTAATAGTCCTGTGTGTGTGTGTGTGTGTGTGTGTGTGTGTGTGTGTGCGCGCGCGCATACGCAGACACACATCGTCTTTATCTAGTCATCCACTGATGGGCACTTAGGTTGTTTCCATTTCTGTATCTTGGCTGTTGTGAATACTGTTGGAATAATCATGGGAGTGCATATTTATCTTTGATAGCTTGTTTTTATTTCTTTTGGGTGTGTACTCAGAAGTGGAATTGCCAGATAATATATAAATATAAATATAAATATAAATATAAATATAAATATATATATATATATATATTTGTCTTTTTGCCTTATCTAGGGCCACACCCGCGGCATATGGAGGTTCCCAGGCTAGGGGTCTAACAGGAGCTGTAGCCGCCAGCCTTCGCCACAGCCACAGCAATGCGGGATCCGAGCCGCGTCTGCAACCTACACCACAGCTCACTGCAACAGCGGATCCTTAACCCACTGAGCAAGGCCGGGGATCGAACCCACAACCTCATGGTTCCTAGTCGGATTCGTTAACCACTGAGCCATGACGGGAACTCCATTGTCTGATTATATGTTTTTAATTTTTGAGAAACCTCCATATTGTTTTCCATAGTTGCTGCACCAATTTACATTCTTACCAATGATGTACAAGGGGTTCCAGTTTCTCCACATCCTTGGCAATGCTTGTTATTTCTTTTCTTCTTGATGATAGCCATTCTAACAGGTGTGAGATATTTCATTGTAGTTGTGGTTTGCATTTCCGTGATGATTAGTGATGTTGGATATCTTTTTATGGACTTGTTGGCTATTTGGATATCTTCTTTGGAAAAATGTCAGTTTTGTTCCTCTGCCAATTTTTAATGTGTTTTGTGGTTGAGATGTGTGAGTTCTTTATAAACTTTGGATATTAACTCCTTATCCCATATATGGCTTGCAGATACTTTTCTCCCACTCTGTTTCATCACTTTTCATTTTGATTGTTTCTTTTGCTATAAAGAATTTATTTTTAATTCCCCATTGACTCATACTCTTTTCTTATGATTCTACCATGTTGCCAACTTTTAACTCTTAACATTTCTCTACTTGTTGGGCAATTACAAATGCCACTAAAAAAGGAACGCAGGAGTTCCTGTTGCGTGTCAGTGGGTTAAGAATCCAATGTTGTCTCTGTGAGGATGTGAGTTCGATCCCTGGCCTCACTCAGTGGGTTGAGGATCCGGTCTTGCCCCAAGCCACGACACAGATCACAGGTGCAATTTGGATCCATGTTGCTGTGGCTGGGGGGTAGACTGCAGCTGCAGCTCTAATTCGACCCCTAGCCCAGGAACTTCATATGCCACATGTGTGGCCGTAAAAAGAAAAAAAAAAAGAAACCCAAAAATGCATAGTGCAACTTTTCCTAGACTGTGACCGCAGCCTTGTAGGGTGGGCATTCTGATTGGTGGGAAATGAGAACTTTAACTGCATGAGGAAGCCTACCATTAGAAGTCCCCGACATTCATGTCCATTTTTGGGTTAATGTGGTGGTTTAATAAATATAAATTGAAAATGGTCTTTCTTGCCTGAAGATGAGTCCTGTTTATTTCAGGCAGAGTAGATCTCTACTTGTTGAGAAGAAAACTGCTGATACGAAAGGTGTTGGGATCATCTTATTTTAGGATTGTTTAGTGACCGCCTGTTTCCAGCCGGTTTATTTTTCTAAGAATACATTCTTTCCTTTCCTGCTTTCCAACTCTTGACTCGTATGTGCTTCTACAGAGAAACATCTGCTATTCTGAGAATTTTATTTTTGGTGGCAATTTAATATTTTATAAAGCACCATTTGCATTGCAGCTCCCAGACATAATGGAGCATAACTAATAAAGAGCAGTTTACAAGTGTACATAAAATGCATGGTTTTGGATGAGTGTGGCTGTGTGTTCTATGCAGGCTCTATGAACATAAATGAGAATGTCTTTCTGGAAGCGCTCATGTAGCTTCAGGCGTCATGTCATTTTATTTGTCATTGTATACTTAGCACAAAGGCTTATAGTAAGCGTTCAGTGAATAAGATGTTTGTAGCTTCTAAACAGTGACTTGTATGTAGTTTACAAACATATTAATTTTTCATTTAGAAATAAATAATACAAAAAGATTAGCACTGTACAGTAATTTCATAAGTGGGTTTTTTATTTTTGAAATTTATTTAATTTATTTTATTTTTTTGCTTTTTAGGACTGCACTCACAGCATATGGAAGTTCCCCAGCTAGGGGCTGAATTGGTGCTTTAGCTCCACACCACAGCCACAGCAGTGCAGGAGCAGAGCCATGTCTGCAACCTGCACCACAAAACTCTAGGCACCGCTGCATCTTTAACCCACTGAGCGAGGCCAGGGATCAAACCCACATCCTCATGGATCCTAGTCGGGTTTGTTACCACTGAGCCACAATGCGAACTCCTAATTAGATTTTTTTATATTCAAGAAAATAAATAGAGGGAGTTCTCTTGTGGTGCAGTAGATTAAGGACCTGGTGTTGTCACTGAAGTGGCTTGGGTTTCTCCTGTGGTGCAGGCTTGATCCATGGCTGGGGAAATTTCATATGCTGTGGGTGCAGCCAAAAAAAAAAAAAAAAGAAGAAGAAAAAAGAGAGAGAAAGAAAGAAAATAGAGTTCCCACCGCAGTGCAGTGGGTTAAGAATATGACTGCAGCAGCTCAGATCACTGTGTAGGTGTAGGTTCTATCCCTGCAGTGTAGGCTTGGGTTATGGTGTAGGTCACAGCTGTGGCTCCAATTCAGTCCCTGGCTGCAGGGGTGGACACAGAAAAGAAAAGAAAAGAAATAGAGGAGGAAAATCAGTTTAGTGTTGGGGTAAATGAAACCATGACAGTGGATTAGATGGCGTAAATCAAGTTAAAATGCAAGAATAAAGCATACCTGAAGAATTAACTGAAATCACAATATACAGTCAAGGTGACAATGAAGCAATTGAATGGAGTTTGCGATTTGAAATACTATAAGGATAGTAGATAGGAAAATTAAACTGCTGTCGGAATATGCAATTGTTGTAGTCTTTGCCTCTCAAAATTCAAATAACAGCTGTACTACATTTATAGAGAATAGTCTTCACTATTTATAGCTTGAGAACCGATGTTATAAGCAGCAAACTGTGTATTAGGATATTTATAGACATTTTACTTAACAATTTTAGATACTTAGAAGTCTGATGTGTCTAGTTTTCACCAGATGGAGAGTTAGATGTGTGCTGTGCAGAACCCCATATGTAAATAAAAGTTTTCTCAAAAAGCAATTGCAAGACATTTTCCTGCTAAGGGGCGCCAGAGATGACATTTTCCAAGGAAGAGTTTTGGAAAGCCACTGCAATGGATTTTGAGGCATTTGTGTTGATGTGATGGATCATCTGAAGATAGTAGATGAAATCAATATCACTGAAGACAAATTACAGTTGATTAGAGTGGGTGGTGATTGCGCTTTGATTAAAGCCCTCATTGTGCACCAGGTATAACTGTAACTAGATCAGAGCTTAGTGGCTTGTAGAGGCAGGTATCTGTCATATGAAGAGCTTTCTGTTTGTGTCAGGTTTTCAGACAGAAGCCTACTTCAGTAGTGGTGTTTGATGACAGTTTTTAGAGACATTTCATGGTTGAAAATGTTCTCTGTGAATGTTTCCTGGAAGAAGACTGGCCCAAGACTTCAGAGTGTTCCTTTAAAGCTCTGAAAAAGTGTGGGCGGGAGCCATTGTGATGGTCAGGTTCCTGACAAGGCAAACAGGAAGGAATAAACCTTTTTCATGACATGCGTCATGTCTTCACATCTGCCTTCACTAATTATTTCATGTAGGCATAACTTGCCTTTCTAATTCAGTTGTTAGTTTCTTATTGAGATCCTGTCTTGGATTTCATATTTCTGTCTTGGCTGTTTTTACAGTGCTAGACAAGAAGCAGACTTTGCTAATTCATCTGGAAAGGGAGGACCACAAACAGGTGGCACTCTTAGCTGCATGGCTGACAGTCTTTGAAAGAGGCTGCACTCACTGGATTTTACTGGACCTTCTTCACGATGGAGCCATAGAGCAGTGGTTAAAGGCACAGACTCTGGAGGCAGACTGTCCGAGTTCAAATCCCAGCTTTTTCATGTACTGCTGTGTGACCCTGGAGAAAATTCCTGACTTCTCCTTGCCACAGATTCCTCATTTGTGAATGAGAATGACACGGCCTACTTGAGGAAGGTGTGAGGATTACACAGTTTAACCCTTAAATAGTGCTTAGAACACAGTACCTGGCACTGAATCCACATCAGTTGGCTTTCTTGCTGTCCACTCTCACATTGCTAGAGCATAAGATTTAACGTAATATTTACTTTTTAATAATTGTGTTTATGATCTGATACACATGGCAGTCTTTTCAGGCAAACCTGTGCACAAGAATAATAGTCACTATTAGTAGGCATCATCTTTAAACGTAAAAGACAGTAGTTGGTTGGTGTGATGAATAAATTTGCATGTATTTAAGCAGTAAAGTAGATGTGTGGACACCAAAGTTGGTATAAATTAATTGTACAGGTTAATGCATGGAAGCAAACTCTGTTTATTTGGTGTAACCTCTTCCTGGAACTTCGCAAGGAGTCCCAATAAATAGGGAGTTCCCAGCCTATACATAGCACACAGCTTCTTTGGTCTAGTAAACCATGACTTTGCTTTCAGCTGTTAGCACATTCAAATGGCCAAAACATTAAGATGAGTTCCATGGGTGTACTGAAGTAAGATAAATTTTGCCCCAGAAATGGGTACTTTTTATATTACAAACAACAGGTGAATGCACATTGTTGTGCTGGTTCAAGAAAGGCACTTGTTCACGTATATTTGTGGAAATTAGAGGGAAGATTTTATTTACTGTCTATGAAATTTTTAAAGCTAGATGTCAAGATTGGTGTGCGAGGAGAAAAATCCACATGAAACTTTGTCCTGTCGGTTACTTACCTGAGTGGTTAAGAAATGAAAGAAAGCAGAGTGGCTGTTAAATGAATTGGCAGAGAGGATTTCTTGGTGTTGTGTTTAAATAAAAACTAGTGGAAACCCACATTCTAGTCCTGGCTCGGCTGAGGACTCCCAGACACTGGGCAAGCAACTTCACATCTAGAGAAATGGCCCCAGTTTGTAAACTGAAGAGGTTGGACCAGATCATACCTAAGGCTTCGTTTGACTCTCATGCGCAGTGATTCTGAATTTAAAAAATAGTGTAAAAGTCCTTGTAAACATGCATGTAATAGCCAGTTGAACTTTGGTCATAGAATCAGTATGATTCTACCTGTTGAGAAAATGTCTTAAATATAATGTAAAGGAAGATATAATACTGAAAAGAATGCAAAATCAGATCATTTGGATGAAAACTAAGAAAAGTTTTTCTGAAGAAGCCTGGGGAGGGTGTTGTCAATTCCAGGGGGGAAATGGAGGAGACTACAAATGAGTGTGGGATTTCCTTTTGGGGTATTGAGACTGTTCTATCGGTAATTGTGGTGATGACTGTGCAACTCTCAGTATACCAAAACCCATTGAAATGTACATTTTTTAATTGTTATTTTAAAATTTTTGTTTTTTGGGCTATGCCCCTAGCATGCGGGAGTTCCCAGGGCAGGGATTGGACCTGAGCAACAGCAGTGACAATGCCAGGTCCTTTAGCTACTAGGCCACCAGGAAACTCCCTGAAATATACATTTTAAATGGGTGGATTGCATGATTTATGGTTTATACCTCTATAAATTTGTTATTTAAAGAAAATGAAGTATAGGGCAGACACGTAGAGTGGATGTTGGCAACGTGAAGCTCCTAAGGGTCAGGTTAGTGAGATCTCACATATTAAGTCATTCACAGCCAATAATGTTCTTTTTTTTGTCTTTTTTAGGGCTGTACCCGCGACATATGGAGATTCCCAGGCTAGGGGTCGAATCGGAGCTGCAGCTGCCAGCCTACACTACAGCCACAGCAATGCCAGATCCAAGCTGCGTCTGTGACCTACACCACAGCTCAAAGCAATGCCAGATCCTTAACCCACTGAGTGAGGCCAGGGATCAAACCTGCATCCTCATGGATGCTAGTCAGATTCGTCTCCACTGAGCCACGATGGGAACTCCTGTTCTTTTAAGATATTTAAAACATAACAAAAAATTTAAAGTCCTTCAGTAATTAGAGGTTTTTCTAGGTGGATGGTTAAGGGGCATTTCAAATCTTTAAGTATTTTTTAAATGTTTCTTTTGGATTTGGTTAAGTACGATTAAAAGTGTATTTGAGGATTATTACAGAAATAAAGATAAATTCCTAAGATTGAGAGATAGTTACTGCTTTGTAATTTTGTCAGATGCTCAACTGTTGAATAAATAGTGCTTTTGTTAAAATTCCATGGGGCACTCATCCAGAAAATAGGGTATAAGAAAGGAATGTGTGTTTGTGTGCCTATGTTCTACAATCTGTTGGCCCTAAAGAAAGTAAGAAGGTAAATTTGACAAGGGAAATCCATAATTACTGTGCTTTATTTGGTAATCCATTAATAAATTATTTCATAACATCACATGTATTTGAGTAATCATATTTTTAACCTTCTGTTTTCTCTAATCAGAAATAAAGTTTGTTCTCAGATTTGTTCCAATCCCCTCTGCTGTGTTAGAACTGAATCAGCTTGCTCACAGCTCTGCTTTTCTTTGTATGTTAGGAAGCAGAGATTTGTAATTTTGTATTTATAGAGATCGTCAGAAAGATCAGATACCCCACACTCTGATACTCTCTGCCAGATGTAATTTACATTTGAACAAGGATTTACAAAAGAACAAGGATTAAGTTAAACAATTAGAGCAGTATGCTACAGTCTATATCCTAGGAAAACTATTTGGGTCAGTAGTTTTTGTTTTCAACAGACTCTTGGGCATTGTAAGTGCCGAGTAAATTGGTTGTAATTCATAATTGTCTTAGTGCAAGTCTTTGTTTAGGAAGAAGGGTGCTAGCTAAAATAAGTCTGTGACTGCATTTTGTAGGAATGTATCATTTTGGTTAATCAGTGAGATTTATTAATATAAAAGCCATTATAATGATTGTTTTAAAAGGCAACAAGTAGCATATTTGTCACCTCTTAACTGTGTTTAGTTTTGGCCTCTTTTGCCATTTGTTATTCCTTAGGCATAAAACTTGAGTTGGCACTCTTTTTTTCCTCCCTCCCTTCCTTCCTTCTTCCCTTCTTTCATTCCTTCCAATATTATATATTATATATATAATCTGTGTTGTGTATGGCATTTTAAACTGAGGTCAGTGGACCCTTGAAATTAAGTGTAAAATGACGTGTTTATGGTTACCTGTGCCATTTCCAAGAGTGAGTTTGTATCGCTCATCAAAGTTTCAAAGATTTCTACAACTCTAGAAAATTAAGAACATTGGTGTTGGATAGATTTTATGGTTGTGTTTAGAAGCTCGTTTTCCTTTTCCTACCAGAACTGATTCCCTATTGTAACTGCACTAATAACAAAATTCATTTAGAGAGCCAAGGTCTTCAGACTGTCACATTGTTGTTTCTACCAAAGTGCTGAAATACATCAGCAGCTGCTTGTTAGTTTTCTAATCACTCAATAGCCAGAATTAAAATGTTGTGGCTGGCTTTAATTCATAGCAGGAAGGCCTTTGTGGTTACTACAATAAATACTAAGTAGAACTTTTCCCAAAAGCCATTGGTCACATGCTTTGTAGCACTAGTAATTAACTTATCAGTGAGCTATGGCACACTCCAGTGACTTTTCCTTAAAAGATTTATCTGTATGGAAAATCAGGGCATGATAAATTTTTCCATGCAAAGTGCCTTTTTGACCCAGAGGAGGCTAATGTAAATTTCTAAGGAGCTGTGATGTATAGTGTTAGGCGAGTTTCAGCCTCCTTTGAGATGGAGTACACTCCCATCTCATCTGGTCTTATTTTCCCTTAGGTCATATTGTATATTGACTTGTGTATTCATACTGAATGTAATATTGTAAGCAAGAAGCTGTTTATCATTAGTTGAAAGGTATCTATTAGAGTATGGATTTTTGCTTTCATAGAGCTTATATTCTCCTGCATAACCCTTCTATACTGTAAAAGAAGATTGTGATCGAATATGTGTCAAGTGTGGAAACAAAAGCATCTCCCTTCAGTATTTATGCAGCAGAACTTATTTTGCTTTAGAAAATCCACAGTGCTTGAGAGAGTGAATTGAGTTCCCTGTTTTCAGAAGTTAGGAGACATTTGTCTTTTTGTATTTTTATTCTTCAAAGAAGGCAGTACAATTTTTTAAACAGAACTTTGTGAACCAACCCTGTCTTCTCCCAAAGCATCAGCACTTTTGGTGTCATAAGTAACCACTTCACTCCTGGATGACAGTTTTAGGCCAGGACACTTTCATAGTGTCTTATCTGATGCTTCAGACTGGTCATCCAAGAATCGTTTCGTCTGAGACCAGTGGGAGGGAGCAGGCATTATAATCCAACGTGATTATGATAGGATAGAGGCAGGAAAGGGGTGTTCTCAGTATCTAGTGATATTTCCTAGGCTGCATTTTTAGTCTCTACTTAGGCAAAAGCTTAAATTTTTTTTTAAATTTTGAAACAGTGTCAAGTTGTAAGAATAGCAAAGTTCTACATCTTAAGCCATTGCTGCATTTGCTTTATCACATCTCTTTCTGTAGATATATAACATATATATATACAGAGTCACAGCAACGCAGGATCCGATCGTTAAGCCACTGAGTGAGGTCAGGGATCGAACCTGCAACCTCATGGTTCCTAGTCAGATTTGTTAACCGCTGCGCCATGACGGGAAATACTATGATTTATTTTTTTGAAAACTGTTTGAAAGTAGGTTACATACATTACAGCCCTTTAGCCCTTAATATTTAAAGGTGTATTTTTGAAGAATATAACCAAAATTAGGAAATGTAACACAATTAAATTTTGAAACTTTGAAGTTAAAGGAGGAACCTAAAACCAAAACAAAGTAACTAGCCCTAATTATTTGTTATCAATTGAACTATTTAAATTTCCTTTTCGTAAAAAAATTTTGAAATCAAATATAATAAAGGAGCACATCATTTGTATGTTTTTTGGTTTTAATGGTTAAGAAAAAAGGACAGTACATTGTGTCACTACCCAGTTTGTACTTTTGAAGCCCCTTACATGACTTTCCTTAACTCCATTCCTTTCCATTGCCCCCGAAAGGAAATTGCTCTTCTGATTTGTGTGTACTTCTTTCTCTTAATTTTCTTTATAACTTGGCTACTTTGAATTTTATGTTTGGTGTTGATTTTTTGTAAATGGGATGATACTCTTGGCACTTTCCCCCCTCACTTTATTTTCTCAGCTTTTGCAGGGAGAGCTTTATTGGGGTATAATTTGCATGCAGTAAAGCTTACCCACTTAGCATAGAGTTTGATGAGCATTGATAAACGTATACCATTGTGCAGTGCCCTCCACCGTTAGCTTTTTTTGGAGGTTCGTTCATCCATGTTGATGCATGTAGCTGCATGCACTTCTGCTGCTGTGAGGTATTCTGTTGTATGAATATACTGCAGTTTATCCTTTTGTTGTTGATGGACATTTGGGAAATTTCCAGGTCTGGGCTTTTATGAACATTGCTTCTATGCACATTGTTGCTGGACTATAGGATATGTGCATGTTAAACTTTATAAGTATAAAATTGTTTTCCAAAGTGGTTACATCACCATCACTAGTATATGATAATGATGCTTCTTGTGATAATGATATAATGATGCTTCTTATGATAATGATATTACTTAGTATTATCCAACTTTAAAATTTTTATTAATTTGGAGCATATGAAATTCTATGTTGTGAATTGAATTTGCATTTCCGTCATAGCTAATAAGATGAACATCTTTTCATATATTTATTGACTATTAATTTGCTTTCTTTTTAAAGTGCTTGCTCATTTTTTTGCCTACTTTGCTTGTTTTTTCCCTTTCTCTAATTGATTCCTAGGAGTTAGTTTCAGACTGTGCACATTACTCTTTTGTCACATACAAAGATCTTTTCCCAGGTTTTGGTTTTTTTACTTGGTTTTAATTGCTTTTGATTTATCAGAAATTCTAATTTTAAAATATTCAGATCTACTCTGTATCTTTATTTAGGGTTAATATCTTATGTTTCTTATTTAAAAAGTCCTTTACTACCTGAGGGCCATAAAAATACTCTTTTGTATTTTCTTCTCTCAATTTTAAAGTTTTGCATTTCACATTTAAATCTTCAATTTAAATCCTTGAAATTGATTTTTTAAAATATGGTATGAGGTAGGGATTAATTTTCTCTCTCTCTAGATAACCCATTGCCCCTGCAGTGTGCACTGAATCGTCCTGCCTCTCCCACTCGTCTGTGATGCTAGTTCTGTTATCTCAGATTTCCAGATAACCAAGGATCATTTTCTGAGCTCTTGATTCTGTTTCAGGGCTCTGTGCGTCTACCTGAGTACTCTGTCCTCTGTGTTACTGATAACCACGGGGCCAGCTTCCCCGCTTTTCTCATAACTGTGGGGCCAGCTTCCCCGCTTTCCTCTCCTTCAGAGGTAGCTTGGTCCTCCTTGTAGATTTCCACTAAGAAACTTCTCTGTAGGTCAGTCTCCTAAGGCAATAGAAATAAAGGTAAAATTAACAAATGGGACATACTCAAGCTTATAAGCTTTTACACAGCAAAGAAAATAATAAACAAAACCAAAAGACAACTTAATGAACTAGGAGAAAATACTTTAAATGATGCTACCGATAAGAGCTTAATTTCCAAAATATACAAAAAGAAATCATGTTGTGCTAGCCTTGGGCCTATAGCTCAGCGTGGAAAGAACAGTACTGAATTTTCTAACCCGGGAATATGCTGTATCTGTCAAGTTCTTTATAGAAATTTTAAATTTAAAAAATCTTGGATTTCCTTTGTGGCTCAGTGAGTTAAGGATCTAGTGTTGTCACTGCAGAGGCTTGGGTCACTGCTGTGGCGCAGGTTCAGTCCCTGGCCTGGGAATTTCCACATGCCACAGGCACGGCCAAAAAGGAAAAAAAAAATCTGAAGTTCTTACACAGGTCTTGTTAGACTTGTGCCTAGGTATTTAATTATTTATTATTATTATTGTTGTTGTTGTTGTTATTGTTATTATTTTCAATTGTAAGTGGTATCTTTAAAAAACTTTTCACTGCAGTGTATAATATATGTGTGTTTTTCTGCTACCTATTAATGCATAGCTTGCTGAATTTTAAAACTAAACAGCAACATTCAGATCAAAGCCCAGGACATTTGAGGTTCCCTAGCAGCCCTCCTTGTGTTCCTTCTCCGTTATTGCCATTCCCCCACGGGCTGCCACTGTCCTGACTTCCAAAAGCACGATCAGTTTGCCCATTTTATTGTCCATTATGTAAATCAGTCATGGAGTCTGTGTTCTTCTGGAGCCAGCTTCTTTTGCTCAGTGTTATTTTTGTGATCATCCAGTTGTAGCTGTACATTATTCTTTCTCATCAATGTGTAGGATTCACTTGTGGGAATATATCACAAGCAGTCGTTTTAAGTTGTATTTTTTAAGTCTTTTTGTTGTAGTTTAGAAATGCTATCGACTTTAGTATATACTGATTTTATAGTCAGTAACCTTGCTAAATTCTCATAATATGCCTTTGCAAATTGTTTTGGGCTTTATAGTTGGTCATAGTGTTTGCTAATAATATTGTTTCCTTTTTTTTCTTCTAGTCCTTATATCTTTCATTTCTTTTGATCAAGATAGGAAAGAAGCAAAAAACAAGCCCAATGCAAAAGTCTTGGGACGTATGTTTTATGAATAAATTAGACAGGTTCTCTTTAGAGTTTGGAAGAGAAAGGAAGCTGAGGTTTCTAGTGGTTTTTTATGGCTCTGGGCTTCTGCTGCCTTCTAGTGCCTGTGCGGTTTGGACAGGGGAATCAGTTTGGGATAGTGAGTCCGGGACAGTACTTCTTTGCGCTTGGCCTCCGGTTCATGTGTGCAACTGGAAATGAATCTCCTTCGTGGGGTCCTGACAAGCTGTCACAATTGGCTAATCTCTTCTTGGTTTACCAGTGCAGTTGGAGAGCCAAAGGATGTGGGGGGTGGGGGTGGTAATTTGTATTCTAGCATATAAGTTTGTTGCTTAATTGAATGACAATAGAGTTTGGATACACTGAGCCCAGAAAGGCACAAGTAAATGCCACTCTCTTGGGTCTGCATCTGCAGGGTTCTAGTGCATATGGATTAACTGAAACTCTTAGGAAACGGGGTGAGGTTTTCAAAGAAAATTAAAAAAGGAAGAAACGGTGAGATTTTAAAAGAAAGTCATACAAAGTCTTGACTCACAAATTGCCACATGATTTCTCAGAAGATGACAGTGCTAAAGACTCACCTGTGAAGTCTCAACAGGGAATTTTTATACCTACAAATTAAAGCTGAATTGCTCACCCTGTATAGTAATATTATTATAGCTTGAGATGCTGAGTAGTGAGAACTCTTTAATAAGTATGTGATGATGAGAAAAGAATATTTCTAGCTCATGCCTCTTTTCTCCTGTATGTTGAAGGTGGATGCATGAAAGTGGTAAGCATCATCTGAATGCAGCTGAAGTTTTCCTAACTGATTTCCATTCCATTTAACCAATTCACTGCATTAACTGGTACTCCCCACTCTTTCTGGAACACAAATCAACTGATACTTATGGAGAGAATGTCCATGGACATTCCAGATGGATCCCCAGGAATTTCCATTCCTCCGGTGGAGTTGTAAGCTACCAGGCATTAGTCGTATTTGCCCTTAAGTTATGGAATTTAGTTAAATATCATGTAAATCAATGAAATACGAATGCAGAAAGACGCATGTTCTATGAAAGATAGAATCAAGGATGGTGAGTTCTTAAAGTGTGGTTCCCAGATCAGCAGCATCAGCATCTTCTGTGAACTGTTAAAAATGCAGATTCTTGGGCCCCACCACAGATATGATGAATCAGAAACTGTGAGAGTGAGGTCCAGAAATCTGCCATTTTCCAGACTTTCCAGGTGATTCTGAAGCATGCTAACATTTGAGAACTGCTATGCTAAAAAAATATTGCAATTGAACTAAGTACAGGAAGGACCAGGAATTATAAAAATATAGGAAGCTTCTGGACCCAGATTGTATTTCAGAGATCTTTTAGTCCTTGATTATCTTTAAAGAAATAGAAAGAAAAAATTGTTGATACATCATGGTTTACAGAGAAAAAACAACCAGAACTCTATTTAGGAGACCATTTTCAAAGAAATGGCCTTTTCGTCACACCAAAAATTGGTGAATGAATGAACAGAGGATATAAATTAATGTAAAATGTTTGGAAGTACTAGGATAAATTTTTATGACTCTTTGCTTTAGTCTGCTTTTTTTAACTTACTGTCCATCTGCTGAAGTGAGTCCTTAAGAGAAGAGAGCTTTGACTGTGTTTGGTTAATTGAATAACCAGGGCTGATAGGAATCCAGCATGTACCAGAAGAGCTGATCAACCACTGTCTATTCTGAAACATGTTATCTCGTTTAATCTTTACCATAACTCTGTGAAGTAAGTACCCATTTCAGAGATGAGTGGGCCTCAGATTTGGTGATTATACAGCTAATTAAATGACAACACCAAAATTTAAGTCTAGGTGGGCTGCAGATTGTTTTGCTGGTGGCATACTCTAAATATCAGTGAATAGAAATGTGCATATTGATCTAGGATACCTTGCATTGTTGCAAGGCCTTGGGAGAGAACAAGTCATTTGGTCTCTATGGCAGGGCCTTCTGATTCTCACCATGGGCCTCCCTGTACCTCAGTGTTTCCGTGAATAAGGTTCACAGTGGATAGTACACAACCCATCTGTTTGTGAATCATACATAAAGGGAGTATAGTGAGTTTCTGGTGTATTTCACTCTGAGTTGAGACTCAAAGCAAAAAGCAAATGTATTAGTTTTCGAGGGCTGCCATAATAAAGTACCATAGACTGGGTGGCTTACATAATGGAACTTTATTTTCTGACAGTTCTGGAGGCTAGAAGTCTGAAATGAAGGTGTAGGGTAGGGTTGGCTTCTTCCGAGGTCTCTCTTCGTGACTTGTAGACGGCCATCTTCTCCTGTGTCTTCACATGATCATCCCTGTGTCTGTGTCCTAATCGTCTTTCCTTATAAGGATAGGCCCCCTGGTGTAGGGGCCACTCTCATGACTTCGTTTTAACTTAAAGACCTCACCTTCAAATAGTCATAAGATCCTGGGGCTACTATGTTGAACATAAGAATTGGGGGGGAGACACAAGCCCATGAAAACAACTAAGATGCTTTTAGTTAATTAAGAGTTTACTCGAAAGGTCAAAGATCTTTGATTGGAGATTTGAATGTCTTTGACTTCTCTCCTTTTTTTTTTTTTTTTGCTTTTTAGGGCCACACCCGTGGCATATGGAGGGTCCCAGGCTAGGGGTCTAATTGGAGCTACAGCTGCCGGCCTATGCCGCAGCCACAGTAACCCAGATGCAAGCTACGTCTGTGACCTATACCACAGCTCACGGCAACACCAGATCCTTAACCCACTGAGCGAGGCCAGGGATTGAACTTACACCCTCACGGTTCCTAGTCGGATTCATTTCCACTGTGCCACGATGGGAACTCCTGACTTCCCTCTTTTTAAAAACATAATTAGGAGTTCCCGTTGTGGCTCAGTGGTTAACGAATCTGACTAGGAGCCATGAGGTGGTGGTTTCGATCCCTGGCCTCGCTCAGTGGGTTTAGGATCCGGTGTTGCCGTGAGCTGTGGTGTAGGTTGCAGACGCGGCTTGGATCCCACGTTGCTGTGGCTCTGGCATAGGTCAGCAGCTGTAGCTCTGATTAGACCCCCTAGCCTGGGAACCTCCATATGCCGTGAGTACAGCCCTAGAAAAAGGCAAAAAGAAAAAATAAAATAAAAACATAACTAGGCTAGATTTCATGGAACCAGGCTAGTTTGAAATTCAGGTGAGAGCAAACCAGCTTCATAATGGGTTTTAGGAGAGTAATATATTGGGGTAACAGAATGGATTCCATCCTTCAAAGACCAATTAAAGCTTCTTTGATGATTTAGAATCACATATGTTAATCCCAACCAATTAAAAATTTGTTCATAAGAAACTGTTAACTACAGGGAATTTTGTGATAGGGGAAGAAAAACCTTTGTAGGACTTCAAATGTAAATAATTTTGTTTTACATCAAATTAATTAGGTAGCCATTACTCCAAATCCTACCTTCAGCTGTATTTTACACACGTCCCTCCTGTGAGAATGGCTTCTGAAAACATGTCAGCAGCTGTGTCTATCTGGTAAGGAGCCATGGATGTCCTTTCTTAATTGCTGGTGCATCTTGAAAGAATGGTGACAATCGTTGGAAGGATAAAGTGTGCACTATATAGGATTGATTTTTTTTTCCTTGTCTTTTTAGGGCTGTACCCATGGCATATGGAAGTTCCCAGGCCAGGGGTTCAATCGGAGCTGCAGCTACCAGCCTACACCACAAACACAGCAACACCAGATGCAAGCCACATCTGCAACCTAAGCCACAGCTCACGGCAACGCTGGATCCTAAGCCACAGCGAGGCCAGGGATCAAACCTGCATCCCCATGGATACTAGTCAGGTTTGTTTACCACTGAGCCATAATGGGAACTCCATATATGATTGATTTTTAGTCCTAGTTAGGTTGAATCTTAGGTTCTCTAACAGTATTTTCCTCCCATGTATAAAGACAGATACACAGTAGTGCTTTCTTCATAGCACATAATTTCAGTGCTCTAATCTCTCATTACTCAGGGTGATGTTTGTTAGAAATGTAGAATCTCAGCTCCCAACCCCAGGTTTAGTGAATCAAAACCTGTATTTTAATAAGGTTCATAGATAGTTTGTATGTATATTCAAGTTTAAGAAACACTGTTCTGAATGGCGATGGCAGCAGGAATTGAATTTTTATTTAAAACACGTACAGGGGTTCTCTTGTGGTGCAGCAGGTTTAGGGTCCAGGGTTGTCACTGCAGCAGCCTGGGTTGCTGCTATAGTGTGGGTTCGATCCCTGGTCTGGGAAATTCCATATGCTCTGGGTGCAGCTAAAAAAAAAAAGAAAAAAAGAAAAAGGTCATACCATGTGTTTTGTCTGTTTTCTGTCCCAGTGTTATATCCAGATGGTTGATTCTCTGGCTTGTCACTTACCAACTACATAACCTTCTTTTCCCTTCCATCTCTTCACTTGTAAAAGAAAAGACCTTAGTGTTGAAAGATTAAAGCGGTAAATATATGTGGGGCTCTTAGAACAGTACTGGGCACAGTGAGTTTAGTCCTGTGGACTTCTGTTGTTGTTGTCTTTATTAATTATTATTCCCAGTGATCACAGCTAAGCTATAACCAAATCAAACAGCAGTTAGTTTAGTAAAAGAAGTGAATAATAAATGCCACAAGTACTTTATGAAAAGTAATCTCTACCATGAATACAGATGTCATACCAGCCCATCATATACCAAGTCCCCCAGACTTTTAAACCCCTCTTGGAAACAAACGCAAAATGATAACAATATTTAAAAGCTTAGTGGAGGAGGTTCCTGTCGTGGCGCAGTGGAAACGAATCCGACTAGGAACCATGAGGTTGCGGGTTTGATCCCTGGCCTCGCTCACTGGGTTAAGGATCTGGTATTACCACGAGCTGTGGTATAGGTCGCAGACGCAGCTTGGATCTGGCTTTGCTGTGGCTGTGGTGTAGGCCGGCAGCCACAGCTCCGATTTGACCCCTATCCTGGGAACCTCCATATGCCGTGGGTGTGGCCCTAAAAGGACAAAAGACAAAAAAAAAAAAAAAAAGCTTAGTGGAGAGAAAGTGTATGTGAACCATCCGTTATTCCCTTGCCTATCTTCCAGGAAACTCAAACTGTTGTTTTGGTCAGGACTTCTTTGTTTAGCAGAAGTCATTGTATCCTTACCAGAAAAGCTCTGGCTGCAGCAGTTATTGTGCATGTGTATTTGTTACAGCTGGCAATCCAGAAACTTGGGCTCTGGTCCAGTCTGCCATTGACTAGCCATGCTGACCTGGGATAATGACATACATGTGACATGAAAACGGATTCCATCATTGCTAGTATTCTGATTCTCTAGTGTGCGTAGCATTCTAGTACAGCCTCTGTGAGACTCATTTCTCTTTCAGATGATTAGACTTTTAGATACTGACAGCAAAAGAGTTGAATGATAAGCTTCTGCTAAATTGCCCTTAAGAGAAACTGTTATAAAGAAACACAAATCACGTATAACTTATATTTCTTTGTGATGAAGTATATCATCACGGCTTTGCTGAATATTGGATTTCAGATGTACTAAAACATCTGTTACTAAGACATGCACCGGAATGTCTTATGTCTTCCTTGCAGGAAATGTTTATAGATCTCTTCTGTTGTTTTAGTGTGTTAATACGTAGCAGATGCATGAGGAGGGGGGCAGAAGAGGAGGAGGAAAGCATCCTAAAGCACTTTAGAGTTTTTCTAAGGTTTAAATTTGTTTCTCTTTGAATTTTTATTCTATTGAAACAAATAATGGAGGTCTTGAGAGGGAATTTGTGCCAAATGGCTTGCACAGCAATTGCATATGTATTAGAGTTAAATGACTATCATCATGGGGTTTTTGACATGCAAGACTACAAAATTTCATGTGAGCAGTTGACTAAATTGAACTGGTTTTACAGAATGAGTAAATAAAAATTAACTTTGAGCACATCCCACCTATTGAAACACCGCCTTTTCTTTGCTGGTTAAAGATGTAGCCTCTATAGGAATTAGATTCTAAAGACTTTCAGTTCTAAGACAGTGATTCAGGGAAAACCTACATATGTCAAGGAGATGGAAAGAAAGGGATTTTTTAAGTATCAAATTGACCCCATTATAGCTTAGAAAACTGAGATTCTAGTTTCTGACATTTTAGTGAGACTTAGTTGCCAAATTTCCAGAGGGAAAGATATTTCATTTTGTGCTTCTTTATTCTTTGAATGGAGTTTGCTTTAGATCAAGTAATAAGCATATGTTTCAAGGCTGCTGTAATGGAATGGGTCCTGTTCTTCACTAGGTGAAAGGGGAGACTGACTAATTCCCTCCCCTTTTGGGGCCTGGGTACTTGTTCCCTCTTCATGAAGACCTTCATGATCGCTCTGCTGGGAGCAGGGTCTCCACCCTCCAAACTTCCAGAGCGCTTCATGCCTTTCTTACTGCGTTGAGTACATTTTATTTATTTTACCATTTTTGGTATGCTTGTTTTATTACTTTTCCTTCCTTCAACAGTCTTTGTTGAGCAACTACTGTGTGCCAGGCACCCTACTTCCTAACTGGATTCCCATCTGTTTTAAAGCAGGACAGGTTCTTGTGCGTTCTTACCTTGTACAACTAATAGTCAAATGTGGAGTTCCTGTTGTGGCTCATCAGTAATGAACCCAACTAACATCCATGAGGATGCAGGTTTGACCCTGGCCTCGCTCAATGGCATTGCCATGAGCTGCGTTGTGGGTCACAGATGCGGCTTGGATCATGCATTGCTAAGGCTAGGGCATAGCCTGGTAGCTACAACTAGGATTCAACTCCTAGCCTGAGAATTTCCATGTGCCACAGGTGTGGCCCTAAAAAGAAAAAAAAAAATAGTCAAATGAATATTGATGCTTGAGGTGCTGAGTCCTTCTCAAGAATTCTTTCACTTCATTTATCAAAAGGCTGAAAAAATGGCCCCAGCTTTACATTTAAAAGGTACCTTTGCATCCCATAACTGTATCAAGAGACCTTTTGTCATGTTTCCCAGACAACCGAGTTAGACGTGCTCTGTCTTTAGAGCCGCGGAATCAGCTCTTGCAAACTACACTCAGCAGTCACGGGAGGAATCATCCACAAGGATGAAGGAGTAAAGCAGTTAGAAGTCACTGCTACCTCGGGGATAATCCATGCTGAGAGTGAGCTTTCACCAGGATTTAGGACCAGCCGGCAACAGGAACTCTTGGGATTACCAGAGACTTCTTTCTAAGTTCGGATTGTTGGTACCCAATGTGGAATCCAGACTGCCTTTTCTTTTCCCCTAACAAACTTTCAGGTTGTCACTATCCTTTTTTCCCCTCCGGAGGAAATGAAATCACATTTGAATGCAACGCACTCAAATCTGCTCCTTAGAAATCCTACCACGCATGTCAAAATGAGTATGTTTTTAAAGACTCGAGTTCCTGCTGTGGCACAGCAGGGTTGGCGGCATCTCTGCAGCACAGGGTCGCAAGTTCGACCTCCAGGTGCCATGGGTTACAGGATCTGGTGTTGCGGTGTAGTAGATCGCAGTTGTAGCTCGGATCTGATCCCTGGCCCGGGAACTCCATGGGGCAGCCAAAAAAGAAAACAACAACAGCAACAAAATATGCTGGTATCGCTCATTAATTTCCCCTGTGAATACAGTTGAGATTGTTGCCTTACTGACTTTCAGGATGTTAACTGTCATGAGCCTCGTCTAAGAACTAGGGTAATAACAGTGACGTTGTGGGATTACTAGGCTCAAATGAAAATACACGTAAAATACTTGGTACCAGGCCTGGCACTTAGTACCTTAACCTTTTTTTTTTTTTTTTAAATCTCTTTCTTACAACATCGCTGGGGGCTGTGAAGCATGAAACAGTGCATACATTTAAGCCTCTCAAGTAGGTTTGTGTTTTGGGGGGGTAGTGAGTGGGGTGAGGTGGGGGCACCTCACGGACTAACTGAAAGTTGAGGGCAATGTAAAATAAGCAGAAAGACGCGTGTATACTAGCCTTTGCCCAGGTTCCGGAGACGGAGCTCCTAAATCCCGTGAAACTTGCTGGGTGGTGGATGGGACCATCTCTTGTTCCAGTGAGGGGACTTTTGTCGGGCTCCTGGATGGAGACTGGTCACCAGAAAGACTAGACTGTGATGAGAGGTCTGGAACCTTCAGCCCTTTCCTTCTTTCTTCTGAAAAGTAATTGGAAATGAAGTTAATCATTGATCATGCCTGTGTGATGCAGCCTCCATGCAAAAACAGAAGCGCGGGGTTCAAGGGCTTCTGGGTTGGTGAGCAAAGGTCTGTGTGCCAGGAGGGTGGTGCACCCCAGCTCCATGGGGACAGAAACTGCCACGCTCAAGACCTTTGTGGACTTGTGTACCTCTGGCACCTGTTCATGTATATCATTTATCATACCCTTGATTGCATAAAAAAACCGGTTCACATGATTAAGTGTTTCCCTGAGTTCTATGAGCTATTCTAGCAAATGACTGAACTCTTGGAAGAGGGTTGGGAACCTCTGAGAGTTAGTTGTTCAGAAGCACAGGTGGTAACTGGGACTTGCAGCTAGTGTCTGAGGTGGGGCGGCAGGGCAGTCTTAGGGACTGAGCCCTTAGCCCTTGACTGGTGGGTCTGATGCTCACTCCAGGCAGACGGTGTCAGAATTGCATGGTGAGGAGGAGTTCCCCTTGTAGCTCAACAGGTTAAGGACCTGACATTATCTCCATGAGGATGCGGGTTCAATCCCTGGCTTCACTCAGTGGGTTAAGGATCTGGCGTTGCTGCAAGCTTCGGCATAGGTCAAAGACGAGGCTCAGATCCCGCGTTGCTGTGGCTGTGGTATAGGTCGGCAGCTGCAGCTCTGATTCAGCCCCTAGCCTGGGAACTTTCTCATGCTGTGGGTGTGGCTGAAAAAATAAACAAAAATTGTTTGGTGGGGAAACCTACAGATCTGGTGTCAGAAGTGCTGTGACTGCAAACTTAAAGGGGAGACTGAGTTATTTTTGGGCCCCCTCTCCTCTGATGCCTGATGAACTAGTAGTGACAATTCAACACCGACTTTTACGTTAAGTGATAAGAAGTCACTGTTAGTTATTTGTGTTCACTTGAGTGGATTGTGTTATTCTCATTGGATGGAGGAAATTTCTGTTTCCATTTAAAAACAACCTCTGTGCATCAGTGCACTAAGATGAAAGGAGATGAGGTTTAAGGAGTAGGAGTCATGGTTTTCAGATCGTGTAAAGCCAAGTAAGCCATCAGATTTTATCCTAATTCAAGAATGGGGTTGGAAATGAGTAATTTATCTTTTTAAAAGCCTCATCTGTACTAATCAGTATGGTGTAAGTGACCTTTTCTTTTTTGTCATTTGTCTTTTTAGGGCCACACCCGCAGCATATAGGGGTTCCCAGGCTAGGGGTCGAATCGGAGCTGTAACTGCTGGCCTACACCACAGCCACAGCAACACCAAATCCCTAACCCACTGAGCGAGGCCAGGGATTGACCCCAAGTCCTCATGGATACTAGTCGAATTCATTAACCACTGAGCCACTATGGGAACTCTGTAAATCAGTTTTTGAAATTTGAAATTAGCCAGTTTTTTATTGTATGCCTATATACATCTAAGAAGATAAAAAATTTTGTTTTCAAGGTACAGTCTTGTTGCCTCCTTTCCCCCTTCCCCTCTCTCCTCTTCTATAGATCAGGGAGAGAGTCTTGAATTTTGAGAGAACTAAAATTTCTCCTCCTTTGGTAGCATGGTGCTCAGAGGTTCGTGGACCTGCTAGGGTAACTGCCATTCTCTATCTCTGGCTACGCTACAATCACTTGGTTGCATAAAAAAATTTTTTCTGCACAGGCCCATCCCCTTATCACTTAATGAGGACAGAAAGATACAAGATGCATTACTTTTTTCTGGTGCCCTGAGGACCCAGCTTCCTGCAGGATTGTATGGCTGGGTTTCCTTGCAACCCCCTCCCCCCAGCAGAGGTGCAGCTGAGCCAGGGGTCAGTGGCACTGAATTTCCCTGGGGACTCAGGGTTTTTTTGTTTCCTACTGCTCTGGGCCTCATACTGGCTTTTCTTAACAGAAGTTATCTGCCAAGGACAAAAGGAAGTTAAGCATGAATTTTTTTTTTTTCCTGAAGAGAATAATTCTTCAGCATCTGATCGTGACATTTTATTTTATTTTATTTTATTTTATTTATTTCATGTTTGTCTTTTGTTTTTTTTAGGGCCACATCTGAGGCATGTGGAGGTTCCCAGGTTAGGGGTCGAATTGGAACTGTAGTCACTGGTCTACACCACAGCCATAGCAACTTGGGATCTGAGCCATGTCTGGACCTACACCACAGCTCACGGCAATGCTGGATCCTTAACCCAGGGATCGAACCCGCATCCTCATGGATCCTAGTTGAGTTTGTTAACCGCTGAGCCACTACAGGAACTCTGAGAGTGACTAATTTAAAAGAAAAAATTACTGAGGTGTTAAAATGTTCATTGTAGAAAATTTGAGAACTGTGGAAAAGCACAGGCAAGAAAAGAAAAAAATACCTGCACTCCCACCTCTGTGAGGGAGAGCCACTGTTAACATATCGGCCTTGTACTGCTCCTCTACCTTCCCCAGGTAAGTGATGAAAAGGAAAGGGACCAAAACAGCCAAAAATGAAGTTTCATTTATTGAATATAATTGTGGTTCAACAAGTGAAGTTGCTGTTGCCCTTAGAGTGATAAGAAAGCTGAATTTCAGAGTATAAAGAAACTTGCTTCAGGTGTTGCAGCTAAGCCATTCAGGATTTACCTGATAGCCAGTTGAGGGTTCTAATCCCTGGGAGACTGATTTGTTTATATTTGGGTATCACTTTTAAAAGTCTTTTTAAAAAATTAGGTCACTTTCTACATTGGACATTGGCTCTGTTTTATGAAGTTAGCACAAGAGCATTATTTTTAGATGCTGTTTTTTTATTATGACATTACCTGAAAGTCTGTGTTTATGATATTAGGATATTACCAGAATATCTTATTTGACCTTCTAGCCACTGAGGCACATAGCCTGGGGAGAGTTCAGAGTTCCTAAATGAGGAACGAGGCGGTGTTCAGCCTCCCTTGTCTCTGGTCAGCAGCTGGCTGAGGTTTCTCCCATGACCACCTGCCAGTGAGGGCAAGTGACCGCGGGGACTCTGCTGTGACCCCAGCAGGGTCACTTAAGGATTTGGAGAAGGCCAGTGCCCTCTGGCCATTAGGCGGTAGTGACAGAAATAGAACCTTCTTTGTAATTACAGAGAAAAATCTGCCCTGGATTTTATTAAAATTTTTTTCCTCTTATTATTCTTTTCCACTTAAATGCTTATTTCCTCCATTCTTTAACAAAATAAAATTGACCCCAAATGACACAATTTACATGGAATGGAGTTATAAAAAGCAGCTCTCTTTGTTCATAAGAGAAAATATAACTCTAGGTCCTATGTTTCCATAGTTACATTGCATTGTCATAAGATAAAAGTCAGACTGAAAGACCTGAAAGGCACTCCATGAGCTGACTGAGATGAATGTGGCTATAAAACCCCTGGGCCAGGTTTTTAGTCAGGAGCTCCATGGGCAGGTTGTATTGGTTGAAATTTCCCATTGGAAAAAAAGACATTTGTTTCTAATACTTTGTGTTTAAGGTAAAAATGGATCGAGAGAACCTGGACTGATTGTAAATCAGCTACAGTAGAAAAAAAATTAAAATCCTACAAATAAAGGAAAGAAAAGATAAGAAAACTTGGACTGGAGTTCCAGTTGTGACACAGTGGAAATGAATGGGACTAGTATCCATGAGAATGCAGGTTCGATACCTGGCATCGCTCAGTGGGTTGCGGATCCGGTGTTGCCGTGAGCTGTGGTGTGGGTTGCAAATAAGGCTCAGATCTGGTGTTGCAGTGACTGAGACATATGCCAGTGACTGTAGCTGCACTTCAACCCCTAGCCTGGGAACTTCCATATGCCTCAGGTGTGACCCTAAAAAGACAAAAAAAGAAAAGAAAACTTGGACCCCTGCTTCTGTATTGTGAATTTGTTTTTCACTAGTACATAGAAACACACTTTAATAATGCTGTTCACATTGGAAATGAATACAGTATTTCCCCCCACTCAGGAACTCAATAAACTGTAAAATCTACATGGGAAACTTGATTATTCTGATTTCTACTCCTTTTCGCTTCCCATTCATTTTATTCTTTTCACTATTCCAAGAATCCTGGAGACTTTAGGCTGTGTCTTTTACTGGGTCTGACCTTTTTCTTTTATTCTGCTTGTTTATGTAGCATTATTTAAAAAAATTATTTAATGTGCTTTTGTAATTGGATTACTTGATGAGATCTGGAGAGGAGAGGGAGGTGAGGAAATGGTACATGGTCAAAAAAATTCAACAAAAATGTTTTCTGTTGGAAGAGTTTATTGTTTTTGACAGTGAAACCAGTATAAAGTCATCCAAAAGTTTTGACTTCTGTTTCAACTTCTAAATTGAATAGGAACTGAAAAAAATTTCCATAGTGATTAATAGTCTCTACTGTAGAGTTGTTACAGGTAGGACATCAACTTTGTGTACATTACCTCTAACTCACTCCTTCTGGGACCATGCAAATATACTGTACCTAGAGTTGGTAACTGAAGCTTGTTTGCACGGCTCTCAGTAAATTTCTAGATTTGCTTATGCCGCTTTCTGAGCGTTGACTTAAAGTTTCTTAGAATCTCTTCCTGTTTGTATCACGGTTCAGCCCTCTCTCTCCAGTATATGAGAGCATAACACTAAAGATGTTTCTGGAACTTGGAGCAGAACTTTAGACAGGCCAGTCATGGGATTTTATCATTCATGTCCTTACTAATCTCTTCATTTGTCATTTCCTTACAAATCTGCTTTCTAGAAAAGTTATTCTAATTTACAAGAAAGCTGAAGGCATTTTCTGCTTTTTTTTTTTTAACATCCCTCTCCTTCAGGCAGGGGAAGGATACCATTTATTATCCATGTCATCCAGTTAAAAGGACATAAATAACCTAAAATGTCTAAGCATGAAAAACGAGGTTAGAAAACCTGATTGAATTACTCTTTTAAGAAGAGTATAAAATTTCTTCTATCCCCCCCTTTTTTTTACTGTGAATAATTTCATGAAGTATCTGCTCTGAGTCAAAACCAAAACTTTTCATCTCTTTCACATAGAAGTGTATTATCAACATGGGTTTGTTTTCAGAGCGGGGCTCTAATTTATTATGGTTCCATTCCTTCTTTTAACTTTGTCTGTTTTTATTTTGGCTGCACCCGTGGCAAGCAGAAGTTCTCAGGCAGGGATTGAACCTGTGCCACAGTTACAACCTGCACCACTGTGGCAATGCTGGATCCTTAACCCTCTGCGTCTCACGTAAAGTCCCCTTTCTGTGATTATTTTAAATCAGTTCTCCCTGTGACCCGTCTCATTGGTTTTCTACCCTTATATTGTGCTTGCGTTACCAGGGATTGTTGCTGGAGATTGTTTTCAAGAGCCCTTCTCTTGTGAACTGTGTATGATATTTGTCTGCTGCAGGGAAAACAGCCATTAAAAAAATGATTTTATTGCAGAATCAAATCAGAGAGCTTTCCATGAATGAAACTCTTATGTCACATCACTTTCTGATAAGAAGAGGCGGACAGATTATGGTTGGGGAAATGTCCGTGAGAGAACGTGTGTTCTTACATTTCCTAGTTACCTGATATGGGAAGTAACAGTTTCATGAATTTTGACCCTAGCACGTGGACTCTGGTACTACAAATTGCTATTTTTGTTAATACAAGTGATATGGTTAACTTTTAAAGAAACAAAACCTGCAATTAAAGTGAAAACAAAACCTTGAAGAAACTTGAAGGCAGAGGAAACAAACTGTTTTTATAACCCAGAGACAAAAAAAAAAATAGTTCAGTGCATGGTTTTTGTTTTCAAGGAGGGTAGCCTCTGAGCAAATCTGTGAATTCCATGATTTGGCCTGGGTCTGGCTGTACCTCTCTCCCTTCTTTGAGTCCTCTGCCTAATGCAGGCTGCTTTCACCCTCCTGGTGCCTTCAGGTCTACACACACTCTTCCTGCATTGAAACAGAGAAAGTATTGGTGATCTGACTCACTATTTTTCCTCCTTCGCAGTTAATTGCACTTTCACTAGAACTGTGATTTGAGGTATTTCCTCCCTTTTTAAGATTTCACATTGGTGCTCCCGCCATGGCTCAGTGATTAACGAACCCCACTAGTATCCGTGAGGACGCAGGTTCAATCCCTGGCCTTGCTCAGTGGGTTAAGGATCCGGCGTTGCCGTGAGCTGTGCTGTTGGTCGCAGACGCGGCTTGGATCCCATGTTCCTGTGGCTACGCCGCAGTCTGGTGGCTACAACTCCGATTCGACCCCTAGCCTGGGAACCTCCATATGCCACAGGGTGTGGCCGTAAAATGACAAAAGGCAAAAAAAAAAAAGAAGATCACGTTATTACTAACATTTCTTTGATCACTTGTGACGGGGCTGTTCCTGTGCCAGGTGTGTAATAGTCTTGTAGGGTAGATGAAAGTGTGTCATTTTGTGAGACGAGGGCCAGAAATCTCAGTTTAAGCAGTTTGTTGGGAGCCACGGAGCTTGGAAGAAGAGGTGCTGGGATTTGAACCCAGATTCTCTTCTGACCCCTAGCCCCGGGTCTTTCCTCTGAGCTGCTTTGCCTTTGATCTCTAGTTGGGAGTTGAGAAGTTGCCCCTTGAAAGACACTGCTGGCGTAAACCATGTGGCAGCTAGCCTCTTCTAGGATTTAGGTGGATTAGCATGCGCACCTACCTGAACCCATCCACCCTCTGCCTTTTTGGTGATCCCAGTTCATCTAAATACATAGTTTGTTTTCTAGCACACATGTTATACTTTAATGAGGTTTCCAGACCATAGCCACCTTATAGCCTTTGTCCGTTGAGAATATCCAGTATTATTAACAATATTATTGATCATCATAATAGCTAAAACATATAGATAAACGGTTTTACATAATCATTTAATCCTCATGCATCTCTGTTAATCCCGTCTTCCGAATGAGGTAACTGAGGCTCAGTGGTGGGGGATTTGCGAACGTCTCTTGGCTGGTACCCGCCTGGGCATCCTGGCTCCAGTCTGCATGGTAACTGTTTCTTCGCAATGTCTTTTATCCTGTGCCTGTCGTACCATGTCGAGCTCTACTTGTGAAGTTTCTAACAAAGAAGAATCTAGTTGGAATGTATTCTTTTCTTTGTTGTTGAGGGGAGAGAGTGCCAGCCGATAAATCTTTAACAGATGCTGCACCGTCTTCTTATAAGGACACTGCCTTGGGTTTCTTTTTTTGCCATCACTTGACAACTCTTCAGGTCACTTTCTCCAATCATATCACTCTTAGAGAAGAGGCAATTGAGGCCCAGAAAAATTCAGCAATGTGCCAAGGTCCCAAAGATTATCTGTTTTATAAGGTAACAATGATATATTACAGACATTCTTATCTTACCATGAATTGATTTTTTTTTTCCAGCCTAGGTTTTTGGATAACCTTGAGCAAATAAAAAAGCTCAACTTTACTCTGATTTTCTATTGTGGTTTCCATGGGGCTGGCAGAGATTTTCGAAAGGTACGTGTTCCAGAACTTGGGAAATAACTTGGCGACATTCAGCAGAATCTCCATGGGATGTTGGTGTTGCCTACTGCCGTTTTCTCACTTTCATGTTCTCGTAGGCTTCCTCCTTGCTCAGACACTCAGTCTGTAATCTGAGTCAGGCCCCTGGCCTGTGTACAGGCTTCCAGAGCTGGCATTGCTTTTTGGTAATGTGTGCTGCTCTGGTCTGCTGTGGCAAAGTGGAGGTGACACAGGCAAGAGTGTGTGGGTGACAGTTCCAGTGTGTGCAGACTGATGGGTCGGGGGACTTTCTGGCACTGGAATATTGGAAACAAAAGCTGCTTTCTAAGTGACCCCAAAATAGATTCACAGGACAGAGAAGCTAATATAGATCTTCCTTATTTCTTAAAAAAAAAAAAGATGTAAAAACTGTAAGAAACTACTTGGGAATTTTAAAAAGTGGTTTTCCTTAGATTCCCTACATGGCTAACTGATTTATTATTCAGCCATCACTGTTTTAGTCTGGCTAACCCTGATGTTTAACTGCCTTTGTTATATGAACCACTTTGTGATATTTTTCACCTGTGCAGAGGAGGTACAATAGAGTATTTGTGCGATATTTGACTTGTTGCCAATTACGGTTTTAAAATTTTAAACAATGTATGTTATGACCCCATTTTGGGGGAGAGAAAGGTACAGGCATGTGTGTGTGTGTTTGTGGCATATGTCAGGGGTTCTCAAATGTTGGAACACCTCAGAATCATCTGTGGGTCTTGATAAGATACAGATTGCTGGGTCCCACCCATAGTTTCTTTCTTTCTTATTTATTTATTTTTTCCCATGGAGTTTCTTATTCAGTAGGTGTGGGTTGGAGCCTGAGGACTTGCTTTTCTAACAGGTTTCCAGATACTGATGCTCTTAGTCTGGGAACCACATTTAAAGAACCATGGTGAGAGAGGGAAGCATAGAAAAAAGTCTGCAAGAATAATGCACCATAGGAGTTCCGTTGTAGCTCAGTGGTTAACGAATCAGACCAAGAACCATGAGGTTGTGGGTTCGATCCCTGGCCTTGCTCAGTGGGTTAATGATCCGGTGTTGCTGTGAGCCGTGGTGTAGGTTGCAGACGCAGCTCGGATCCCGCGTTGCTGTGGTTGTGGTGAAGGCCGGCAGCTACAGCTCCTGTTAGACCCCTAGCCTGGGAACCTCCATATGCCACGGGTGCGGCCCTCTAAGGCAAAAAAAAAAAAAAAAAAAAGGAATAATGCACCATAATGTTAATAGTAGTTACCTCATTCCTGGGTAATGGGATTATAAGGGTTTTTTATTTTTACCTCTATAATTTTCTGTATTTTTCCCCAATGACTGGGTATTACTGTTATCAGGAGAAACAGCATTTAACATTTTTTGGAAGTTCTAGTATTTCTGTTCTCATAGCACATAGAGTTTCTGTTGTTCTCTATTGTTCAGTCTTACACTACTGCCATTATAAATTAAAAAAGTTTCGAGAATTCAATGTTTTGTGTCTTTTGTCTTTTATTTTGTCTTCCCAAAAAGTGAGTGTTTAGAAGGGCCTGTATGTCATGTGGAGTTCTTATTTCAGCTGTGGTGCTAAACATGAAGTGTTCAGTAGTTTCTCAGTGGCTCGGTTAGAGTATCATATTCTTTAGTGCCACCTCCCCTCTCTTAAGACCCAACAGGATCCTGTTTCCTGAATACAGATAGTGTTTGATCTGCCTTTGGAAGAGGAATGTCTCAGAATCTGAAAGAAGAGTATAATTTGTCTAAGGCAACAAAAGTCTAGGCCAAAATGACAATCTGACTCTTTTGACCTCAGACTAAATCAACCAACCACCAAATGAAAAAAGTCAAGCCACTGAACTATCACTTTGTCATGAAAAGTCTCTTCGATAGTTCAGCCCTTGCAATTTTAAAAATAATATGGGCATAACACCAAACATGAAAAACAAAGCCTCAAGAATGCAGTTCTTCCCCATGAAAGAATAGCAAGTGTATTATGCATAAAGGTGAGTTTCACTGATATTTCAGGAAGGGTCTCTCTGAATTGAAAATATATTTAGGCGCTGGGAGTTCCTGTTGTGGCTCAGTGGTAATGAACCCAACTGTTATCCATGAGGGCTCGGGTTCAATCCCTGGCCTCGCTCAGTGGATTAAGGATCTGGGGTTGCCATGAGCTGCAGTGTAGGTCGCAGATGAGGCTCAGATCCCACATTGCTGTGGTTGTGGTGTACGCTGGCAGCTACAGCTCCAATTCAACCCCTAGCCTGCGGACTTCCATATGCCGTAAAAAGACAAAACGACAACAAAAAAGAAAATATATTTAGGTGTTGACTAGTTGAGAAAACACAGGACTTAGAATCCAGATAGATTGGTTTCTAGATCTTAGTCTATCAAATTTTCGGCACGTTGCTTAGGCCCTTGGTTTAAGCCTTAGTGTGTCAGTGGGAATACTGGCCCTGTAAATGCCTTGTGTTGTCACCGAGATCAAGCGAGTCAGTTCTCAAAAAAGTTGGTTAGGAAGTTTTACAACTTCGAGGTAGTGGTGTGATCTGAACAGTGAGTTCCCCCTGCCCCCGTTTCTCTCCCAGCCCCACGGTCTGTTGTGGAAAATTACATAACTCCTGGTCCTTGTGCTTTAGAAAAGGTTGCGGCAAAGTTCGGCAGATCCAGCTTCTCATGCACCTTCCACTCCCCCCAGCCAATCTGGCAGTCTGACTGGTTCGCCTTTGTGTGACCTCTGAAGTCAGACAGCTCTTAGGAAAAGCAAGGTCGTTTCTGAAGGGTGTTTTTCCCGATAACATCATCAAGTTCCTTTCCAATACTGGCGTCTCCAGGAAGTTCAAGTAGTTACAGTCTCTATGGAAATCCGTAGATCTGTTATATTAAAAAATGATCTCTCACCTGAGGAATTTGTTTGTCACTCAGTTGGTCACTGCCTCTCTTAGGAAACTCAGGAATTAGGTGGTCGTGACATCCGTTTTAGGTCCTTAGGGTACTTCCCAGTTCCAGCTAAGCTGACACTGTCTACTCCCTACTTGGAATGATTCGATGTGTGTTGATGAAAATTTCAAATAAATCTTGAATTCCTATGAAAGGGGTGGTTTTGCTCTGCTTTTTGGTTCCTGTAGCACCTGGCAAGTTGGGAGCACTTGTTAACTCATTTTACCCTTCAGAGCGAAAGGGTGAAACACTTCACAAATGGCGCCATCTTTTTCAGCGCTGCAGGCGGACTGTAAGCCCATCTTTAGTTCCTCATTGTTCGCCTAAGGGTTTGGGGGTCTCCCTATCCATCCGTTGTCTTTCAAGTGTATGCCGTTGACCGCTGTCTGTGGTTGCGGGGTTAGTGTTGTGATGAAGGCTGGCAGAGACGAGCTGGAAAAGGAGGTCCGAAAGGTAAAACGAAGAGACTGGACTGTGGCTTTTAGCCTAAAACATACTTTATTCTAATCTCTGCAGAACACCTCATGATTTAGAAAATTAGTTATGAGTGTCTTGTCCCTTTTTCTTGAAGAGCTGCTCTGTTTGCTGGAGAAATTCCTTTGAGTTGCTGCTTTTAACATGAGCTCCTTCTGGAATGCTCACACGATCATTGTTTGTGATCTTGTTTTAGCTTTTGTGTTATTTATAGTGTCTGTGATCTTGGCCTTAAGTTCTTCCTCAACATTTCCATTAGATACTGGTCTTTCTGAGTTCACCTTCAAGGTATTAGTGTGACCTGACTATTCTGGAGCTGAAGTTGAGGATTTGATGTGACCTCTGTTATGTGCACTTGCTAGTGTCTTTGTAAACATTACAGCTTACGGAATGGCGATCTGATGATGACAGTTAGCATAGTAAGGGAGGAGAAATAATTTTCCTTCTGTCCTTGTGATCACAGGCTGAGACCCCTGTGATAAAAGATTAACAAGAGAAAACACTGAAGTTTAACATGTGTACATGAGAAAGACCCAAGGAAAAATGAAAACTCCCTGAGGTGGCCTAAGCCACCACCTTAAATACCATCTTCAGCTAAAGACAAAATGTGTGTGTGTGTGTGTGTGTGTGTGTGTGTGTTTGTGGTGAGGCAGTTACATGAAGTCACCAGGAAAAGAACAGTGTAAAAAGGGTGAGGCTTGTTAGACCGAAGTCCGTGTCCTCTCCATTACGAGTTTCTTGTGGTTTAGTCATCCTGCTGTGCCCGGTCAGTGAAGAGGGACAGTCTTACAACGGTCATTCCCTTTAGACGTGTAGATGTCTCTTACAAAAGGGTAACCTCTGTTTTCCGAGCTTGTCCTGCACATGCTGTTTCTCAAAATAATCCTTACGCTAAAGAGGCATACTTGGAGGTAGCACAATGCGCTCCCCTTCAGCACACATGGCCTTCCTTGGAGCAGGAAAACATAATTTCTTTCTTTGTACGGTTGCAGTAATAAGATGTCTTAGCGTGATGCAGAGCGGCAAAGGAAAGGTATTTATAGTGAAGCTTTTACTCCTTTGCCGTCTACTTGAAGCATTCGGGTATGGAGGCCTGACTGTGCTGTGCCACTTTGTATAAGGGACCTGAACATCCACAGATTTTAATGTCTGTGGGGTGTCCTGGAATCAGTCTCCTGTTGATACCAAGGCATGACTGTATAGAGCAGAATAAAATGAACTCTGCTCCCTGAGGAACGATCTGGTCAGTGAAGTGGAACTAACTGTGACTTCTGCTTCCCAAAGTGTCCTTCTGTGATGGCCTCTGATGTAGCAAGCAAACCCGAATTGCCAGGTTTTAAGTTGTTTCACTGAATCCCCAGGTTTTTAGCTACCTGAACCTGTCACCACCACCCTAGGCTTCCTAAGAGTATTCCTAAGAGTAATTATAGGTAACGATTCCTGTTGTCTCTTCTGACACTGTGAAAAGATTTGTTTGAACTTCAGCCAGGACTGTTTTGAGTACCTCAAACATTTTTGAGAATAAGAAACTTTGAGAGGGGGGAGGAGCGAGATAAGAGTCGGGGATTAAAAGGTACAGAGTTTTGCTTTTGCTTTTTTTTTTTTTTAGGACCACACCTGCAGTGTATGGAAGTTTCCAAGGCTAGGGGTCGAATCAGAGCTACAGCTGCTGGCCTGTGCGACAGCGACACTGACACCAACACCAGATCCTTCTTAACCCACTAAGTGAGGCCAGGGATCGAACCCATGTCCTCATGGGTACTAGTCAGGTTCATTACCGACTAAGCCACAACTCCAAGAGGTACAAACTATTCTGTATAAAATAAGCTACGAGGATATATTTTACAACACAGGGAGTATAGACAGTGTTTTATAATAACTATACATGGAGTATAACCTTTAAAAATTGTGAGTCACAGGAACAGACTCACAGATACAGAGAACAGACTTGTGGTTGCCAAGGGAGAGGGGGAGGAAGTGGCACGAATGGGGAGTTTGGGGTTAGTAGACACAAACTATTACTTTTAGAATGGATAAGCAGTGAAGTCCTACTGATTAGCACAGGGAACTATATCCAGTCTCTTGGGACAGAAGATAATATAATAAAGGGAAGGTAATATAATAAAAGGAATGTATATGTATGTATGACTGGGTCACTCAGATGGACAGCAGAAATTGGCACAACATGGTAAATTAACTATACTTCAATAAAAAAATTCAGCTAAAACCTATGCGTCACTATATTGTATAACGTTGTGTGATATTATGTATCAATTATACTTCAATTAAAAAAGAAAGAAACCCCAAGACTACATTCACACAAAATACCCAAGCTGTAGAGAAGCAAATACATACATGAATGTTGTTCATTTTGGTTCAGCAGATGGTACTTTGCAAAGTCTGATGAAAGCAAGATGAGCTGGCCCAGCTTATTAGCTCCCTGACCTTGATTTATTTTCATGCTTAAACCAGCTTGGGAAGTAGAAACCTCAACTTCTGCAGGAGATTTACAGCTTTCATATATATTGCATTTTCTCACAGCCTGCACTTTTACCTGATATACCTAATAGGGTGATTCTGAGCGACTTTTCTCTTGGAAGTCTGTCTTTCACATATCACCTGGCTGATGATTATAAATAGTTAAAATGCCATCACTGCTCGCCAGCCTCTGTCCCGGGGTGTTTGGCTGCTGGGGCCCTGGTGCTCCAGCGGGTGCACTCTTCTTGTTTATACCAAGACTCTTCTTGCCCGGGCCTGTTCCCTCCAGGAGGAATCTTGCTCTCTTATCTATCTCAGAACCCAGTGATTATGAAAGTAGGGAATTCTCTGTACTCTGATTTAGATCATTTATTGTTGTGAAATATACATAACATACAATTTATCATTTTAACTGTTTTCAGTGTGTGGTTCGGTCGTATTGTCTACGTTCACAACATTGTGCAGTCATCACCATTTTCTGAACTTTTTCATCATCCCAAACAGAAGCTTGGTACCCATTAAACTATAGCTTCCCATTACCTCCTCTCCTAGGCCCTGGTAGCCTCCAGCCTGTTTTCCGTCTGTATGAATTTGAATATTCTAAGTCCCTCTTATAAGTGATATCTTCCAACATTTGTCTTTTTGGCATTGGCTTATTTCACGTAATGTCATGTCTTCAAGCTTCCTCCATGTATCAGAATTTCCTCTTTAAGGCTGAATAATATTCCATTGGGTGTATATCTCATTTTGTTTATTCATTCATCTGTTGATGGACATTTGGGTTGCTTCCATGTTTTGGCTGTTGCAATAAGTGCTGCTGTGTGCATCGATATAGAGATATCTGTTTGGTCCTTGCTTTCAGTTCTCTTGGGTGTGTACCCAGAAGTGGAATTGCTGGATCCCGATTACATTTTAAGGCACCACTTTCAGAACTGACTATAATGTATTTTTCACTTGCATATACCTTCGTTTACTTAAACATTTTCCAGTTATTGCACACTTAAATTATAAGTAATTTTTCCATCAGAGAAAATTTCCGTCTTCTTATCAGTCCTCTGCCTTCTCAGTGAGTGTGGAATTGGGAATGCCTTTTAGTCAAGAAGCAGCAGCTGAACTTTGTTTTGAATACCAGAAAGACCATCTCAACGTATTCTAAGAAATATACCAGCAGATAGATAAATTTAGCAGCACATGGAGCTTTTATAAGAACTGAATTTCTTGGCAGCCTGATAGTTTAACAAAAGTTAACAGTGTCTTTTCAGAATTAACAGACTCTTGCCCATAATGACCATTTCCATTACATGTTTGATTCTGACATCTTTGTCATGAGACAAGCAGTTGACAGGAGGGTGTCATGCATATGGCTGCCTCTTTTGGCGCTTTGCACACAGCAGATTCTCCTACGAGTTGGGTTAGGGTCAGGATAGGAATAACTGGCATCTTTAGGAAATGCCACTACTTGGACTACCAAACAGATTTCCTTCTAGTTTACTTCTCTCCTAGCCACATAGTCTCTTTATTTTAAGCAATTTCTCAAGCAAATTGACATCTCAGTGTCTCTTTATTAAGTGTCCCTTAACGCTCAAAGAGATAAGACTGCATGCCTTTGTCATTATTCTCATGGCCCCACTCCATGAATGACTGTGGTTAATCGAGCCTATTTCCTAGTTAAACATTGAGGTGATGAACGCAGTGGGCACGCACGGACACACGGTGATCTGCCCCTGCCCACGGGGCTGTGTTACAGGAACCCGCTTTCTGTTCTGAAGCGCCCTCTAGCTTATCTCTTTACGGTGACGGAGAAACCATCCCCACAAGATAGAATACAGTCTCCTCCAGGGACCCAGTTCTAAGCATCATCTTTATTCTGACCTTTTGTGTCTTGGGACTGCCAGCTTGCTGTCCCCACTTACACGTCTAACTGGCAACTCAAAGTTAGCAGATTTAAAACTCAACTCTTGGTTTCCCCACCTGAACTTGCTCTTCTCACCGTCTTCCCATTTTAAAGACCGCTCCCGTCTTCCTCTTGCACAAGGATAAACTGTGGGTTTTCTCATTGATTCCTCTCCTACCTCACGCTGCACATCAGTTCATCAGCACATTCCTCTGTTCTGATTTCAGAACACATCTGAGGAAGACGTCTTAGCATCGCGGTCCCCGAGCACACACTTGCCTAGTGTTTTTGCTCCTGTCAGTCCCTCCACCTTGAATATTCTCCTCCCATGTATCGGATAGATGGATTTGAAGCATTTGTTGATTTTTTTTCCTTCTGGAAAGCACATTTAGAGGGAGGGGTGATTTTAATTTGATTCTAATGTGGAGTTCATGTGTAAAGTTGATACATTTTCTTTTTTTTAATTTTATTACAATTATAGGTGTACAAAAATTATCACAAGTCAATTTGATAGCAAGATGATACATTTTCTTAAGAGTTTATCCAATCCTATCTTCTTAGATACTGTTCCTCATAAGAGGAGTTAATCCAGGTCTTAGAGGCATCTGTTGTTGTTGCTTCTGAACCAGCCAGGTGTTCACTTCATACCCACTTAAAACCAGCAATAAGAAAACCAAGTTTTGTGTGGAACATAATAATAATTATGCTAAGTGTATCTCCATCTATACATGGGAGACTTTACTGCTTAACCATCTTTTAAGGTTCTTTTTTCTCTGTCTCGCCCGTTCTGACCCACTCCTTGGATCATAGTGCTGACGTCCTGTAGCTCTTTGTCCTTGTTCTGTTGTTGAGACAAATTTTTTCTTTGGGCAAAGAAAGAACAGGTAGTCCAACCTAAAAGCAAGCTTTATTTGAGAGAGGTTATTCTCAGTAGAAATGAATTTATTGCTTACAGACTTAGCATTTTACCTGCCAAATCCTATTACTCGAGTGACTAAAAACTGCAGAGTTTATTTATAAAAGTATTTGTATCAATTGATTCAAGGAGAAACTTAAACTTCCAAGCTTGATCAAACCTGCATCCTCATGGATACTAGCTGGATTTGTTCCCGCTATGCCACAACGGGAACTCCCTTAAAGAGCTTTTATGTGAACCTTCCAGTGGAGGTGGTGGAGGATTTTGGTTCGCTGCGTTTTTGCTGTCCCTTGTCATTTGTCTGAGTGGTTCATTTTCAGCTTTATGTCTATCAGTGCAGTGATTGTGTGAGGAGGGTCCCTCCTAATCACCATAGATTGTCTTTCCACAAATCTGAAAAAAATTCGACTGCCAGCTACCAAACAATCCCAGGGATTCATGTCTGGCAGCCTCCAAGCCTCTGGAACAGGAAAGATGTCATGGAATTTCCTGTTTTAATTGCAGAGACTGATTGAATTCCAGGGACATTCTTGATCTTACCATGGTTGATGAGTCTCTCCTAATAGAAGTCTCCTGATTCATCCACTTTATTTAAAATTTTTTTTAAGACCTAAGGAGAATCACTGGTTAATTGGTTTATTGTGAAATGTGACATACCTGCAAAAGTGTATAAAATGTACATAAAGACTAATAATAAAAATGAACACCCACATACTTTTCATTCAGCTGAAGAAACAGCTTACTTGTGCTTGAGAAAAGAGCACACAGAAAGGAGGATTGCTTTTAAAATAAGCCCACTTTCCTGATTTTTTGTGTCCATTATTCCGTAGCTTTTTTCTTTCCTTTTAAAAATACTTTTACATTTAGCTTTGTATGCCCTAAACAATATTTTGTTTAGTTTTGCCCTTACTGGGGATTTCATAGAAATGGAATCATACTGACTATGTTTGGGAACTTCTTTCTCTCGGCATTTACGTTTTTGAAGTTCATTACTACGTAACTCTAGTTCATGTTCTCACACTGCCCTAAACGATTGCATTGTATGGATGGCCAACATTTATTTTTCCATTCTCCAGGTTTGCTTCTTTCCTGGTATTTGGAAAGCAATGTGGACCCCAGGTTCAGCAAGTCAACTTGCCATTTAAAGCTTTCTGGCCAAATTCCCTGAGTCTGCTTTGGGAATTTCCAAGTGGTTTGCTTTCATTGGTGGGAATACATTTGAATGTCCTCATTTCTGGAGACCTTCTAGAGACTAGACCTGCTTTGCCTTCCACAGGGATGGTTAGCACCTGGCCGGATTCTCCCAGGTCTGAAATCACAGCCCTGTTTCTGCAGGAGCTTGTGGACGAGCCTTTCCCTGTGAACACCGCACTCCTTTTCAGGTTCAAGGTGGATTTTTCTTTTTTTTTCTTGAGCTCTAGGTAGATCAGGACCAGTCAGCGGTTTATGCTAAGTTAGAGCCAGGCCAGTCTTCAGAGCACCAGAAGATACTGAGGCTTTTCTTCCATGCTTGGCTTTCCTCCATCTGCTCCCTTCCCAACTGTTTCTCATCAGCCACTAGCAGAGGTTCTGTCCATTGTGCCTCCCACTGAGGGAGTCAGCTGAGGGGCACTCCCATTGTTTAGTTTTAGATACCCCTGTGGAAATGACCAAAGCTCTAATCAAAAGCTCAGTGGGTTATATTTGTGTTCAAATTTAGAAAAATTTCTGGAAAGATTGTTCTAAGAGGTTACAGATGTCATGGTTACAGTCCTATGACACTTTTGTAAGTAAGTCTCTGAGTGAGTAGGTTTTTTCCTCTTTCATAAAGTGGAGCGTGTGAATGTGTTTTTGTATATTAGCTGGTTTTTGTTACTTGAGATTTGGTCAGCTTTCTTTGAAGTGTGTTTCCTTGAACTGATGTTAACAGTTTCCAGATAGGGAAAAATAATTCTGCAGTAAAATAAAGTTAAATTAGTTTCTTTGCTGCAGGTCTTCTCAGAGTCTTTGATACACTATTATAATTTGTGAATATTTAAATTCAGAGCTAGTAAGGACAGGAGCTTACAAACATATTTGAGAGTTCCCATTGTTGCTTAGTGAGTTTAGAACCCGGCTAATATCCATGAGGATGCAGGTTCGATCCTTGACTTTGCTCAGTGGATTAAAGAATCCAGTGTTGCTGCGAGCTGTAGTGTAAGGCACAGATGCAGCATGGATCTGGCGTTGCTATGGCTGTGATGTAGGCTGGTGGCTGCAACTTCAATTTGACCCCTAGCCTGGGAACTTCCGTATGTTGCAGGTGTGGCCATAAAAAAAGAAAGAAAGAAAAAAAAATGTTTGATTATAGAATCCTCACCCCACCTCCCAGTTAGTGTATCTCGCAGTAATAATTCTCTTTGGGAAAGGCATCGTTAATATATTTTCCGTTGTTCATATCAACTTCTTTTACCTAGATCTCAGGATTGCAGTGGAATCTTCTAAACTTTAAGATATGTCCATTTATCCTGAGGGAGGATGTGAACCTTTAAGGGCAAACTTATTTTCATTTCACTTTAGATTGAGCATATATAGGCCAGATAATTAATTGTGTGTGTGCATGTGGGTGTGTGTGTGTGTGACAGAGAGAGAGAGAGAAAGGGAGGGAGAGAATGAGAGTGGGGCCAAGGAGTATGTAGGTTGACAACTGGCGAGAAGAATAAGGCCTCAGCTTGTAGAGGATGTTCATTGCCGTTAGAATTATATTCTAAGAAAGTAGGAGGGTGACAAAAGGGGCCCAAACCAAAATTACCTTTTTGTAAATGCCTCCAGGCAGAGAAAGATTTTGTGCATAAAATGCTAATGAAAGTGATTGATCTTCCCAATGATTATAAAACAAAAAGTTTTCTACCTTCCTTCTTCTCTGCCTCCCTTCCTCTCTCCTTCCCCCCCCTTCCTGTTTGGTAAGTGAGGAGAAGTGAAGATGTCAAGGACACTGGTTTGTCTCTTTTAAAGACGTGTTTTAGGACAGGTACAGGGCCTGCTGATTCAGGCACGTTAGATAGATTTTATTTGGGGCCTTGTCAGTACAGATTTCCTTCTGTTGGTTACTGTTCTATGTTCTCTTGGCCTCGAACATGTAAAAGACAGAGACTGAAATAAAAACATCTCATTATACCTTTTCAACCCAAATACTAAAACAAAAAAGTAACTGAAAATTACATAATTCTTATCGAAAATATTTCCTATTCTGATTAGAATAACTTTTTTTCAGCTCTACCTGCTGCTCGGATTTTCCTACCCATAAGTATTTTAATGTGAGTGAATTTTCTGGATAACTGGCACCTATTCCTTTAAATACTAGACCTTAACCGTTTTGCCCTATTCCCCCCCCCCAGCACCTTTTTTTTGGCCGTGTCCTCGGTTTGTGGAAGTTCCTGAGCCAAAGATTGAACTCGTATCGCTACAGTAACCAGAGCCACCACGGTGGAAGTACCGGATCCTTAACCCACTGAGCCACCAGGGAACTCCTCTGCCTTAAGCAGAGGCCTGGGCCAGGGACAGTGGGTAGGGGTAGTGGGTGCGATCCTGAGCATCTATTATTGTCCATGGGTAAAGGGAACCTGGGTTGCTTTCAGCTTCCTCTTATCACAGTGTTGGGCTGTCACCTTGCTGTTACCTTAGCCTTGCTTGTGGGCTGTCCTGTCTGTGCTGGAAAACTATATAATGGAACAGATCAAATGGGAGTAAGGACAGCACCCCAGAATGAATGTGTTAGGAGTGCAGACCTGGCTGACCCCTTGGGGCTGTCGAACATCTCCTCCTGGATACAGGAGGTTCCTGGGGCAAAGAAAGGCCTGCTCTTCTCAGTGTGTGCAAAACCCATACAAGTCCTTTGGAAGTTTACAATCTACTTGTTTGTTCCCCAGAACTGAATATGAAGCCACCTTTGGCCTGGACACTAATATAACCTTTGCAGTTCTCTAGTAGCCTTATCTCAGCTTTAGCTATTCCTCACCAGCACCAGACAGGCCTTATATCAGTACTTACTGAGATGGGTCCCTTGTGTTCTGTGGTTACGTGCTGCGACCTGGTGTGATGTTACGTGATGCTGTCTTAGGCTCTTCCCTCTCCATTTGTGTGTATTTGAGATTTCCCTTAACAAAGCCTTTGTAAAAACACAACGCTGCATAGCTATTCGATTGGTCTTCAGACAGCCCTGAAAGAGTGGGGTCACTCAGCGGGATATATGCCGGTGTCTCAAATGGTGCTGGCAACCTGGTGACGTGAGCCAAGGACTTGAGGTATCCGTTTGTTCACTTAACAGATACTTACTAACCTGTTTTGGTGCCTGGCAGTGTTCTGGGCCCTGGGAACGTGACAGGGGACAAGACAGAGGGCATCCCCTGTTTCCGAGGATCTTATAACGCTAGATCCAGGGCAGAGGTCTGTAGACGAGTAAGCAGACGAGTAAATGAGATGGTTTAAAATGGCGAAAGGTTGATCTTCCCATCACTTAGGTGGCCTCCCGGGGTGCGGCCTCCTTTCCTCTTTCACGGCTCCCTCTCAGGAGTGCCGGTCCCGTCCTGATTCCTTTTCCTTTTTTTTCCCCTCTTCTTTTCTCTCTCTCTCTCTTTTTTCCCTTTTGTTCTACGCAGTTGTGTGGAGGGTTTCTTGCCCCTTGCGGAAGTTTAAGGTCTTCTGCCAGCGTTCAGTAGACCTTCTGTGCCAGTTGTCCCACATGTGGGTGTTTGTGGAAGAGGGTGAGTGCCACGTCTTACTCTTCCACCCTCTTGATATGGCACAGAGGAACCTAGCTACAGAACAGAAACAGGCTCAGACTCGGAGAGCAGACTCGTGGTTGCCGGGGTGGGGGGAGTAGGATGGGCCAGGAATTTGGGGTTAGTAGATGCAAACTACTAACACTTAGAATGGATAAGCAATGAGGGCCTTCTGAGTAACACAGGGAACTGTATCCAGCACTTGTGATAGAATATGATGGAAGATAATACATTGGGAAAAGAATGTGTATACACGTATAACTGAGTCACTTTGTTGTACCGCAGAAATTGATAGAACATTGTAAATCAACTATAATAAATTAAAAAAAAAAAAAAACGGTGAAAGGTGCTGTGAGGAAAATAGCGCCAGGTGATATGAGACAGTGGGTGAGGTGGTGCAGGCACGACTTGCAGTGGGCTTCCCCAGGGAGCAGGCTGTGCCCAGGGAGGGCCTCGCAGGCAGACGGAGCTTCTGCGCAGAGGCCCCAGGATGCGAATGCTATGCTCTCTGAGTGGCACCCCAGAGAATGCACGGTCCAGCCAGTTCATCTGACTCACATGGCCCCAGACACCCGGAACTGGAAGCTAGCCTCCCGCCTCGATACCTGCGACTTCAAGAGCTAGCGAGTAATCCGGTAAACAAGCCAGGATACGTATCCTCACTAACAGGGCTTTCAAATTAGTGGTTAACCAACTAAAGCAGTCGATTTCCTGCAGTAGTAAAATAAACGTACCCAGTATGAAAACAGGCCGCCTTTCAGGCATGACCGTCATAAACAGGCTTGTGGGACATCTGCGTTTTTTCGGGACCTGGTTCTAAGGTCATTTTTTATGCATGTGTTTGTTTCTTCAGTAAATATGTGTTCTGTCCTGCATAGCAAGCACTATGCAGGCTAGGCAGAAATGAACCAGGATGAATGTGACTCAGCCTCTGCTTGGGGGACACTGAGTGGGAAGCGACAGGTGTCTGTGCCCAGGCCATGTGCTTACCACGTGCCAGGTGGGGTAGGTGGTAGTGAGCAGAGGAGACCCAGGCGCAGCCCTGGTGTAGCTTAGCTTTAAGTGGACAAGACGGACAGTAAACTGTGGCACTGACAAAGCAGTAAGCATGCCATGAGGAAGACTAATGGTGAAAAACAGGGGAGGTCAGGAAAGGCCTCTCGGGGGAGGTGACGTTCTTGCCGAGGGTGAGAAGGAACCAGCCAGGAGGACATTCTTGGCAGAGAGAGCGCCATGGGGGATGGCTCTGAGTCAGAGAAGAGCTTAGAGTTCATGGTGGGTAGAAAAGACGAGATGGAAGGTGGGCAAGGGGAACAGGGGCCAAACCCTGTAGATGACAGTAAGGAATTAGTTGACGTTATCATTCCAAGCGCAACAGGGAGTTATTGCAGAATGTTAAGCCAGGAGGATGATAGCACATTTATTTTCAAAAGGTCATTCTGGGAGCTCCCGCTGTGGTGCTCAGATTGCTGCACACGTGTGGGTTTGATCCCCAGCCCAGCACAGTAGGTTCAAGGATCAGGCATCGCTGCAGCTGCCGCCTGGGTCACAGCGGTGGCTCAGTTTCAGTCCCTGTGCTGGGAAATTTCCGTATACCTGAGTGCCAGCATTAAACAACAACAACAAAACTTCTCGTTGTGAGGTTAGATGTGGGGTTAAAGAATTTGCCAGGAAGATCCTGAAGTAGGACTTTGTCATTTGCTTTGTCGTGTAGGCTGTTTACTCATCTGAGAATTAGGGCTAATAAATTCTACCTCCCGTCAAGGTGAGGACTGAGTGATTAAGATAAGGTATCAAGAACCATGTGTAACAGACAGCATATGCCCAGTAACATCAGTGCCCGCCTTGCCCTCCCTCCTTCCCGCAGAGCAAAGTGCAGGAAGGAGCAGGGTGTTCTGGAATCGGTCCCTGGTGGCCTTGGGGACAGAGTCCTCGAGTGCAGTGGCACCTCCCTGTGGCAGCTTCATGAGGTGGTGGGTACCGTGTCCAGCGTGGAACATTGCGCTTTTCTATTTGAGGCTGATCTGGCCTGTTCGAGAACTGGATTCGTGGTGGTGGCTTTAGTAACTTGTTGCAGTGAGATGATGAGTGTAATCGAACCGATTTCCCCCCTTTTCCTGGATGCCCTTTAAAGGAGAGAACCAAGTTGAAATGCTGCACTGCTGTGCTCTTTTCCCGATAATTCTCTGAGTTCTCTGAGGGGAATCTGCTCAGCGTCCTGCTTCTTGCTCATATCTCGGACTCTTAAACGAAAGGCATGCTCTTCACTTAATTTACTTGGCACTTGCCTGTTGTTTTGAATCTCTAAACATCTTCCACAAGTGATGAGTTTCTGATACAGCTCTGAGGAGAGCATTTAATTCTCAAGAATTCCATCACTGGATTCACACTGTGAAATTGCCTAGTGGGTAATAGATTTATTTTATTATTTATTTTTTTGCCATGAGACTAATACATGCAAAGAGAATGCTGCTCGGTGGTGGGGTAGTAAATATGACCTGGGAACGTAGCAGCTATTTTCAAGAAGTTAGCAGCGTGACTGCAGCCCTGTTTTAGTGATCCTCACCCTTCACGAACTGATATCAGACCTGTTTGTAGTCAGTTCTGCTCTGGGATGGCGACCGGCCTTGGGATGGTGACAGGCCTTGTGGGGAGGTTACCTGTGCAGTGTGGTTAGACGGTGTTGTTTGGGGTTTTTTGTTTGTGTTTTCTGAGAGGAGTTATTTATTTTTTGCTTAGCTTCAATTTTTCTTTTTGTAAATCAGAACTGTTTCATGAAGCCCATTTGAGGTTCACAGCGAATCTGAGAGGAAGGTAGAGTTTCCTTTGTAGCTCCTGCCTCCACTGATGCACAGACTCCCCCTTTATCAACATCTTGCACGAGTGGTGCAGTTGTTACAACTCATCAGTGTGCACTGACACGTCATAATGACCCAAAGTCCATAGTTTACATCAGGTAGAGCTCACCCCTGATGTTGTACAGTCTCTGGACGTAGACACGTATGTAATGACATATATCCATCATTACATCATATAGAGTATTTTCACTGCCCTAAAACAGCTCTGTGCTCTGCCTGTTTGTCCCTTCCCGTCCTCCCAAACCCAGGCAACTACCCGTCTTTTCACAGTGTCTATAGTTGTGCCTTTTCCAGATTGACATATAATTGAAATTATATAGAAGGTAACCTTTTCAGATTGTCTTCTTTCACTTAATAATGTGCATTTAATGTTCCTCCGTGTCTTGTTCTGGCTTGATAGTTCACATTGTTTTTCAGTGCTGTGGTTGGATATCATTTAAAATTGATCCATGGATCCTGCCTTGAATGTTTTTTTTATCTATCTGGGCTCAGAATCAAACTATTCCTAGTTTGCTGTCCACAACGAAGGTTGAATTGTAATTTTCCTGCCTTCGTGATTCGACTCAAGGTGACTTTGACATGTAATGGTTCTGCACAGATGTCTTACAGAGCCTGCGGGCTGCTTAGTCAGGGGTGTATTGGACCCACAGCCCTCAAGGTGGTGGGTCCTGCGGGCTCTCAAAGTCCACAAGCATCTGGCGTCAGCAGCGGCAGCTGTTTCTATGGCAGATGGAAAGACGGAGATGGTAGAGGCAAGACTGCAACCTTGGCAGTCCGGTTTCTGCATTCCAGCTCGAAGCTGCCATTCTGGTCTAGCTCTGTAAAAGCCTCTTACCTGCCTCTGTTGTTCAGCTAATATCCCTGCTTTCGTGAAGCTGCTGCAAATAGCATGACGTTTGGTTCTGGCTTCCTAATGTCAAAAATGTAAATGTTGCTTATGCAGTCATATGCATGCGATCATAAGTATATGCTGTCAAGGTACAAACTCTCACCTCAGTGGAAAATTAATCTTGGAAATACGAGTAAAGTTAGGTTAGTTAAATTCATGGTTCTTCCAAACAGCATAATCATTGGGGTCTAGTCTAGGGGTGGCAGCTAGGCTAAGAATTAGCCTGAGACTGGCCCCACAGAGGTGCTTAATTCTTGATTTAAAATCAAGAATTGGTACTTAACGGCTGCTTTTTTTTTTTTTTAAAGCTTCACTGCATGGTACTTTTGAAGACACAGCAAGAAAATTGCGTAAGAGCCATGTTTTCTCTGCTCAACTTTGTTTTGGTTATTCTAGCGTGAGTTCTTGCCAGGCTCGCCCAACTGGGATTGCAGCCATGGCGATGAAGGGCTGGAGCTCCATGGACTGGCCGCAGAGCACTCCACGGAGCCTGAGCCCACAGCTGGAGTTGGCTGTGTTTTGTTAGGGGGAGCAATTCAGGTATTTTCCTTGATAATATTAGGGAGAAAAAGGTAGAGAATCTGTTATCAGTGGATGATAATTATGTAAAATAGTGCCATATAATTTGTTAAACTTTCCGTTTGCTTTGTGTACCCATTTTCACTTTGGAAATACATATAGACTCAAGAACAGCATGATATTGGATTAATAGCTATGTGAATATGCTCACGTATTAGCCTCAAGTTTTACATTTTATTGTAGCAATTTTTTGTTTTCTTTTTATGGCTGTACCCTAGCCCGGAAACTTCCACATGCCACAGGTGCAACCATAAAAAGGAAGTTCATTGACTTCTACATGCCTCCCTCCCTCAGCATTTATAAAATATCTGTCCCTGATGGATTGGAATTAAAAAGGAAAGACAGGAGTTCCCATAGTGGCTCGGCAGGTTAAGAACCCTACTAATATCCATGAGGATGCAGGTTTGATTCCTGGCCTCTCTCAGTGGGTTAAAGATCCGGTATTGGTGCAAGCTGTAGATCTCGGATGCGGCTGGGATCTGGCATTGCTGTGGCTGTAGGTACAGCTCTGATTCGACCCCTAGCCTGGGAAATTCCATATGCCATGGATGTGGCCTTAAAAAAAAAAAAAGACACAAAAAAACCCCTCAACAACATATAAAATATGAAGATAGTGTAAACTGTTCCTTCATTCATCTCATCAGGGCAGCTCCAAAGTCTGTGACGAAAGACCATATGAAGTCATTCCATTGTGTATATGTACCACTTCTTAATCCGTTCATCTTTTGATGGACATTTAGGTTGTTTTCATGTCTTGGCTGTTGTGAATAGTGCTGCAGTGAACATAGTGCTATGTTCACTGCAGCACTATCTTTTTGAATGAAAGTTTTGTCCAGATATATGCCCGGGAGTGGGATTCCTGGATCATATGGTAGTTTTATACATATATACAATGGAATACTACTCAGAGATAAAAAAGAACAAAATGTCATTTGTAGCAGCATGGATGGAACTAGAGATTCTCTCTCATTTTTTAGATTCTCATACTAAGTGAAGTAAGTCAGAAAGAGAAAGACAAATACCGTATGATATCACTTAAATGTGGAATCTAATATATGACACAAATGAACCTAACTGCAGAAAAGAAACAAACTCATGGGCATAGAGAACAGGCTTGTAGTTACCAAGGGAGAAGGGGAGGGAGTGGGATGGACTGGGAGTTTGGGGTTAGTAGATGCAAACTATTACATTTGGAGTGGGTAAGCAGTGAGATCCTGCTGTATAGCACAGGGAACTATATCCAATCACTTGTGATAGAACATGATGGAAGATAATATGAGAAAAAGAATGTATGCATATATGTATGACTGGGTCACTTTGCTGTACAGCGGAAATTGACGGAACATTGTAAATCAACTATTATAAAAAAATTTTAAAAAGTCACTCCACCCCATGCAGTGGCGGTTCTGTCCCTGTTGATGTAGAGAGGGACCGGATGGGTGGGGCACCTCAGTCAGCCCATTTTGCAGATTTTTCCTTCAAATCACCTATTTGTTCTCTCCTTTCCATCCTACTTTTCCTCTTGCCTTTGCAGTGGTGCCGGCTTACACACCACTCAGGCTGTGGTCGGTGCCGAGTAGAGGTCACCAGGACGTCTCACTGCTGACTCTGTAGACGGTGCGGCCTCCCTGACACCTTCCTAACACAGATCGGGCCATGTGACTCATTGCACAAACCATCCCTAACAGCTGCTTTTGGAAAGAGTCAGAGTCCGCCTGGCACTCATGCCCTCTGCACTTTGGTAGCTGTTTCTGCTTGAATGTTCTCGATCATCTCTATCTGCTGTTCTCTCCGGTACTCTCCAACTTTGTTTCTGCTCTTCCCTGCCTAATATTTGCTCCCAACACATCTACAGACAGATTTTGGGGGCCTTATTCATAGCTTTCTGCAGTGATGTTCAGTTTCCTGCTGCCTCCATCCTGTCCCCGGGGGAAGCAGTAGTTTGCAACCTTCTAACTCCACACTGCCACGCCATTCCTTTCTTGCATGTACAAGCCATTCCTCCTTTGAGATTCTCCCACACATTCATGAAGGACCTTGATGCAGCCAGGGCTAACTGATGCCTTTAACCACGTGGACGACCCACGTGGACACAGATGATCCACGTCATTGAGCATTCCCATGGATTGCTATTCAGGACCCTCGCCTGCACTCAAAGAGCTTTCCCTAAAATCTTCTAGACTCAAGAGAGGCAATATACTGTAGGTGTTATAAGTAGGGGTCTCTATAGCCAGAGGCCCCCTGGGTTCGACTCATGGCAGTGCTGCCTGTGAACCATGTGACTTTGGTTAAGTCATGCCATCTCTGTCCCTTACACCCAGTGTTTTCCTTTTTTTTTTTTTTTCTGTCTTTTTGCCTTTATGTAGAGCCGCACCCGTGGCATATGGAGGTTCCCAGGCTAGGGGTCTAACAGGAGCTGTAGCCGCCGGCCTTCACCACAGCCACAGCAACGCGGGATCCGAGCTGCGTCTGCAACCTACACCACAGCCCACAGCAACGCCGGATCCTTAACCCGCTGAGCAAGGCCAGGGATCAAACCCGCAACCTCATGGTTCTTAGTCGGATTCGTTAACCACTGAGCCACGAAGAGAACTCCCAGTGTTTTCCTTTTAAAACAAAATAATAGAACCTTCTGGGCTTATCAAATATGTTAAGTGAGTTAAATCAGGTAGAACTAACAGAAAAATATCTGACACACAGAGCTTTTAAGAGTGTTAATTAAAGTGGTGTTCGTCCATTCCATCTCACAGACATACTGCAGTGACCAGGTTTGAGTTCACCCTCAGTCAGTCATCAAGCACATCGTTAGCACACGGAAGAGAAATTTCTGTTTCAGAAGAAGACACTGATCCTCCATGTCTCTTGAAGCACTGACTAGGGCTAGGACTTAGGCATTCAGGATCTTTGGTCATCTAACTTCTAAGTAACTCTCTACAGTTGATAGGCTGTAAATAATGGACAAAAGACTTCTTGTCCCATAAATCTCTCAGTGTGAGGAAACAATGACGGCTCTGTAGGGTTGTTGTCGTTGTAATATACTATTTATACTGGCTTATTTATTTCACTCTCTTGTTAAACTTGCCAGGTTTGTACTACTGACTCCTCCTTTCAAGAACTGGCCAGATACAGACCTCAGCTTATCTTTACAGCCCCATTTCTGTGTGTGTGTGTGCGTGTGTGTATGTGTATGTCTTCTCATCAGACTGAACCTGCATTTCTGAACCAATTAGTTGACCTCTGAATCTTTTGAGGGTTTGACCCTTCTTAACATCCCCTTGAACTTCTCTGTATGAAATGTTGGTCTAGAGAAATAATTATTTTTAAATAAGACATTGGAAACAGTCTACGTTTTCTGACGATCCTGGAAGTCTTTGCTGCTATTAAATGCAAACAACCTTGCCCCCTGAATTTGGGGATTGTGGGATTATGGTGGTGATGGAAGAAAATCCTCCTATCTAGACTATATTTAACGCACTAACGTAAAAATTACTTCTGAGTTCTTGTAATGGTTTTAGTTCGACATAAATATGTGGGATTGGAGACCAAGATCATGAAAGTGGCATGTGGCATGGCCTCTGCTTTAAGTCTTAAGGATACACGAGATTTAATTGAGACAAGATTACCGAAGGCTACAGGACTTTGTGTGTGTGTGTCAGTGAGTGTTAAGCTGCTTTGTTGACCGTAGGAATCCTTGGGTATCAGAGGTGGTGAAGGCCAAGGTGGCCTCAGACAGTTGCAGAGAAATTGAGAGGATGGAGTCTTGAGCTGAGTGTGGGAGAAAGGGAAAATTTGATCAGGCAGAAGGGGAGACAGAGTGGGAGAAAGGCATGGAAATTACAGGAGTTGCGTGGGGAATGTACACAGTGTGGGTAACCTTGAAGAGATCCATCAACTTGCTTGTTCTGGGAGAGAAAGGAACCTTCGGAGTTTTGAGAAATAGAGCTACCATCAATCAGTGTAGAATTGCATGTCCTTATTTTCTCTCCAGTGTGTGTCTGCAGATCAGTTAGAGCTGCTTGTGGGGATGTTCTTGGTAGTTCATTGGATGTTTGCTTAGCCTGATTCTGTAAACAAACCACGCAGGTATCGGCACTAGGCTGGACCTAACCGGGAGTTAGATGGAACTCCTTGTTGATAAGACTTTATTGATATAATGAACAAAGGCTGTAACTGAAAAAAAAATGTGTTTAATATTGATTATATCCTGATGTTTGTGTTATTCATCCTTTCTCGTAGATAACCTGTGTGAAAATTTTTGTCTTTACTTTGCAATATCACATTAGCTTTTTTCTACCAAAGGATAATATTATAGTGTAGTATACTATACTATGGTATCAGTATTACTCATATTGGAAAAATTTTTCTTCACAACTACCAGAGAGGGATATATAGCCTCTGGGGGTGGGGCAGAAAACTGTGGTTCTGAATTAGGATGAATTAGTTGCTTATCACGAAATTCAAACCTCAAGAAAGGTTTACCAGCTAATGAAGTGTAGTTGTGATAAACCCGATGTAGTCAAGATCCTCGTTCTAAACTAAATGATGAGTAAATTTGAGTAGCTGCCATTTTACATAGTGGCTTGCTTTTTTCCCATGCAGCCTGGTCTCCATTTGTTCTTAACAAACCATCCCTAGAAACACTAAAGAAGACAGCAGAATCACATTGGCATTGTCCTGTTACGTGCTGTCTTTCTAAGAGAAAGGGATACACTTATGAAGTACTTAAAACGCTGAAATAGGACTGGTTTCCTGATGAGAAGAAAGCAGACTGTATTGAACGGCCAATAAGGGAGGATAGCTCTATTATTAGATGACTAAGGAGGTCCGTATGCTACTGGCTACACACCAGCACTGGTTCTTTGCTGCTGGTGATGATAACTGTGCAGCTGTGGAGGAGTCCCTGGAATTTCTGTTAGCGTGTCCAACCCCTTAAGGTTACTTAGTTCATTGTGGCCTAAATGCATACCGTATATTTTATTCATTTGGCCCATGCTGCTTCATATGGCTGCCTAATTATAGGCCAAGTCAAGTGGCTTTTCTTTACCCTGTTGAATAAAGCCATGATTTAAATGGCTTTTGAAGAACAAAGCCAACAAAATAAGAGAAGGCTTTGTCAAAAGTACTGTGCATGAGGTTTTCATTATTATTCTATCTACTCAAAACAGATACTTTCTAGAGCAGTTGTTTCAGGTAAGGAAATTTTCTTGACAGGAACCTCAAGATTTATGCGCAGAGATCCATGGCTTTCTTAGAATTAAAAACACTCACGAGTTTTTATAATACCTATAAATGTTTATCTTGTGTTAGAGGTAGATACACAGAATGTTGAGACTTGCTTAATAGCAGCTTGAGATACCAGTTTTTCTAGACAGTTTTACTCTAAAACCTGAAGACGGAAATCACATTCCTGTTGTACCTGTCTGAGGTCTAAACGTAAGGGCTCACTTCTTTTTTAGCTAATTCATGGAATTTCAAGATTATTTTTTCTTTTCGTCGTTATAAGAAATGTCATGATTTCTTTCACTAGACTTGAAGGTCAGAGTTGTCTACCTGATTGTGAAATCTGTAGAGTTTCTTTCCTTGATACTGAGCTCTCTGTTTTATTGGGAGCCCTCAAAGTTCAGTAAGAAGTGTTGGAGGCAGTGATGGAGAATGGACATCCTGCAGTTTTTGCCTGTACCTTTTGATTTCCATGCCCTCTGCCCTGGATTCTCTTCCCTGTGAGGAAGGATTCAAGCCACGGGGAAAATCCCCCCATTTCTACTTAACACTAATTTAAATATTATTGGAGATATTGGAGATTGATTAAGAAAAACCACATCAAGAAGGCCAAGATCCTGTGACAGGATCACATATCGTAAAAAAAATCACAGTTCAGTTCCTTAATTTTGAACAAGATCAGAGCATTTAGAAAGCAAGTTAACCTAATGGTTTGTTATTCTGAAAACTATTTCCTTTTCAGTGTTTTTTCTGGGGGCGATCCAGTCATTTTTGAATGCAAAAATGATTTTTAAAAATGCATGTGTGGCTGGTGATAAGGATGGAATAACTTGCTTTTAAATTTATGTTCAGGGTTGAAATATGTGAAAATTGTCATCTACACTATGGTTTTTAAAATTTTACTTACTTGTTTGCCTTACCTGCAGCATGTGGAAGTTCCTGGGCCAGGGATTAACCCTGAACCACAGCAGAAACCTGAGCCACAGCAGTGACAATGCCGAATCCTTAACCTGCTGAGCCATGGGGGAACTCCGAAAACCATGGGTTTTAAATGGGGGAAAATATCTTGTATAAATTAGAGCATTCATCAAAGAAAAAATTATGCTAATACCAATTTAAGAAAAAAACTGAATATGTAAATTGATTTTAAAGTATTTGCATACAGAATGATTATAGCGTTTCTTTATTCTGATGCTGTTTTGTTGACTTTTTTAGAATCATTAAAAATACCTTTGAATGACTGGATACAGTCTATTAAACTAATAAAGAAACTTATTAAGCCCGTACTGTATATTTTTGAGCAAATACATGAGTTGATCACTTCAGGCAGTGATCTTTGTAAATTAGAATATCTTTCAGATCATGTAATCAAGAGGCTGAATGTCTTTTGTTTTTGTTTTTTTTTTCTCTTTCATTGCTGCTTCTGATGGGTGGCTGCTGTGTTGACAACCTTCTCTCCTGCTGTTGAAATTTTCTGTGTCCAACATTAAGGAAACCTCCCAAGGTGAGCACTCACACGGAATTTGGCGTGCATGTGGTCAAGTGTACCAAAATCCAGAACTGTATCCACCACAGTAACCTATGTGAAACACCTCTGCTTCTGAAAAGAAGAAAAATCAGCATTCTAATGTAAAACGTAAACCATGAACAAACAGTTAATGTTGGTAATGATACAAAATTCAAATGTTCCTCTACATTTACAAAGCACTTTCATACATTATTTCTTTCTTGGAATTCATCCTTGGGTCTTCAGAACAAGCCTGTCTGGTTACTGTTTTGCTTTTATTGATGATGAAACGAGGCTCAGAGAGATGAAATAACGTATTCCAATTCAGATTGGGTAGGTGGAAGATTATAATATCACTACCTAGAAAATGGTAAAACAAAACCACAACATCATGATAGGTTAGTAACTCTGGTTATTGACTGGACTAAAAGTCTTTTCCATGTCCTACTAAGAATAATTAATATAAACAGAAAACTTCTCCAAACTTTCAGAGTTTCAACCACCTATCAACTTTATGTGCTCCTTTGGAGTTTCTAGCCAGTCACAGGGTCCACTGCTTAGTGCCCTGGCCAGCCTTCGGTGGCATGTGTGCCAGTGAGAAGCCCAAAAGTTAGAAGGTAGGTAGGAAAAAGAATATGAGAAGCAGGGGATCTGAATGTCCAACTCCTGAATAATTGAAGGCTTGGTTTTATTGCTAGTGTTTTTTTGGGTATCAAGGGATACTTAGCGCCCAAAGGAAAGAGAAATGCAACCAGCCGCTGACCAGTGATACCGGTAATAGCTTTGGTTTTTGAGATGAGATGAAGTCAGGCTCCACCTGCACATATAATACGATCAGAATCTAGGACATGTTGGGCGAGGAGGTGGAATCCAGAATAGATTAGGGAGTTATGACGGAAAATCTAACTGAGCTTTGCGAGTGTTGGAACCCACTAAAATGCTAAATGTTATCCTTGATGTCTGTTGAAGGCAATGTAGGAATTGTCCTTGACACTAAGCATTGCAGCTCCAGTAAGTAAGGCATACATTGAACAAATAATAGGAAATCTTTTAAGAAAGAGGAAATATATGATGTTGAGAAATATAAACACTGGAATCCTGGCCAAATCTGGTGCTTAAGTTTTCCCTGACCGGTTACTGACGTAGTTATATCCCTAACATTTGCAACCAAAAATGTCTTTACTGCTCAGAAAGATGTGAACTCCCCTTAAGTAGCTCTTCCTTCCCTTGCTGTTGGTTCCTCGAGGTTTCAGAACAGACAGTCGACCTTGTGGCGTTTTTAATTCTTTCCATAAAGAAAAAGGCAGTGAAGCCCTGAGCAATTCCACATATGGTTACTTAGTGAAGGAGAAGCAATGAAATGAGAAAGAGGCACAAAAACTCATTTAAAAAACAAATCGCTAATTGCTTTATTCACAGAAAATGTTGCATTGACTTCCTATCCAGTATATGTAGTTAGCAGTTCACTAGGTATCCTATTGACAGTTCCTAAGAAGCGTCATGCAATCTTCAAAACAAAATGAATGTCACCACATTTAAATACACATATGCATGCCATAAGGCACATCTGGAAAGTATAAAGATCATCTTGAAATCAAATAAATGACATAATAGACTCAAAATTTTTAAAAAGATACTGAAATAGATAAGGTCTTTTCTTGAAGAAGCTGTAAATATTGAAAGCAAGTGGGAAAGGGAAAAGTCTTTTTAAGGATGATTATACAAGCATGAAGTTTTATTGATTTAAAACAATGAGATTTTGATATGAATAATTGGCAAAAGCATCAAAGAAGGCAGGTTGGTATGATTTAACCAAGGCACTCGCTATTCAAGGCAGAGGACAAATGAATCAGACCTGATCCTAGCCCTTCTAGTGGGGTTGGGGTAGGGAACATAGGCACAAAATAATATAAAGTTAGTTGTGTTAAAGGCCACAGGAGGAAAATAATTGTGGAACTCACAGGATGAAGAGTCCTGTTCTGATCCTGCAGAACCAAGGATACCTAGGACTGGGGAAAATATTAAAAACCTTTCTTGAAGGCACTGAAAAAATCCCAGGTTAGTGAGAAATTACCAGGCCAAGATCTAAGAGGAGGTGGAAATGCAGAGAGGTGAATCTGGTGTTTGGGTTTTTGTTATTCAGATAAAAGCAGCTTAATGGCAGAACAGTGTTTCTGCCTTGCAGAGTCTAGGGACCCTAAGAGGACAAAAGTGTTAGAGTTCAGGGTCTTTCAGAGGTGGAGTCCTTGGCAAACTTCTTGTACTTTGATTTGGCAAAGTGGATTGTGACCCAACCTTGGAGGGGGTTATAAGGGTGAAACAGAAGTAAACCAGTCTTTACATGGATTGTTGTGTGATTTTAAGTCCAGGAAATCTCAAGCACTAAAAATGGATCAAAGTGATTCTAGAATGCAGGTCCCCATGGGCGCCTGGCAGAAATGCAAATGTAACTCTAAGTCTTTAATGATTCCACAAGGCATTTTAAAAATACGATGTGTAGAACACTATCAGAGATAAAGAGATACATTATAAGATAAGGCAACTTGAGCAAGAACTAGCAGAAATAATGAAAAGGAGAAAGAGACTCACAGATATTTCAGGTATCCAAATTGCTGGCACGACCTTTACAATAACTATACTTATTATATTTAAAGAGCTAAAAAGATTTTTAAATGTTGGAGAGGACTAGAAATCATATAAAGTGATAAAACAAATTTGGAAAATTACCCAGTGCAAATTCTTACCCTGACAAACCCAAAACCAAAATTAAAAGCTTAGCGTTTAGCAGCAGAATAGTTCCAGCTGAAGAGAGAATTAAATAACTAGAAGATAGGTTAGCAGAATTTAAGTACAGAAGAGACAAAGGATGCTGGAACAACCGGATATCCATAGGCACAGAAATAAATTTAGATACAGATCTTATACTCTTCACAAAAAATTAACTCAAAATGGATCTAAATATAAAATGCAAAACTATAGAACTTCTAGAAAATAGCATAAGGGCAATTTAGGAGATCTTGGGGTTGGTGATAACTTTTCAGATTCAACATCAAAAGCATGATCTATAAAATTAAATTGATTAATAGGACTTCATTAAAAGCAAAAACTTCAGCTCTGCAAAAACGCTGTTAAGAGAATAGAAAAAAGGCTATGGACTGGGAGTAAGTATTTGTAAAATTCACCTGATAAAGGGATGAACCACAATTTGTTTAGCCATTTCCTTACTGAAGGACCTTTTGGTTGTTTGTAATTTTTGGCAATTATGAATGAAGCTTCAGGAAACACTCATGTCTTTGTATGGACATAAGTGCATTTATCAAGACTCATAGAACTGTCAGCTATACTGTACAGAGTTTAGTTAAATTAATAATGTATTAACATTGGCTTATCAATTATAACAAATATAACATACTAATGCAAATTATTAATAATAACAGAAACTGCCAAGGGGGTGTTCAAGAAGAGGGGGTTTATGGGCACTAGTTGCTCAATTTTTCTATCAACCTTAAACGTTAAAAATAAGTGCAGTTCATATTAACAGAATAAAAAAGAAAAACCATGTGATCACTCAGTAGACGCAAGAAAAAAGCACCTGACAAAGTTCAACACTTATTTATGATGTAAACTTGTAGCAAGCTAGTAGTAGATAGAAACCTCAAAATGATGAAGGATAACCATTAAACATCTACAGTTGTCATCATATTTAACAGTAAAAGGCTGAACACTTTCCACCCAAGATGGGGAATAAGGTGAGACTGTTGCTCTAGCCACTTCTATCCAGCATTGACTGGAGTTCTTAGCCAGTGCAGTTAAGCAGGAAAAGAAATAGAAGTTCAGATTGGAAAGGAAGAAGCAAAAACTTCTTTATTTGTAGATGATAAAGTCATAGATTTGAAAAACGTTAAGAAATCTCCGAATAAGCTTCTAGAACTTCCAAATGGCAAGGTGGCAAGAAAAAAGTTGAAATACAAATTGTAATTCTTGGAGTACCCAGTGTGGCTCAGTGGTTAACGAATCCGACTAGGAACCATGAGGTCACAGCCTCGATCCCTGATTCCTGGCCTCGCTCAGTGGGTTGAGGATCTGGCGTTGCCGTGAGCTGTGGTGTAGGTCGCATACGCAGCTCGGATCTTGCTGTGGCAGTGGCATAGGCCAGCAGCTATAGCTGCGATTGGACCCCTAGCCTGGGAAACTTCATATGCCGTGGATGTGGCCCTAAAATGACAAAAGACAAAACAAAAAAAAAAACAAATTGTAATTCTTTATACTAGCATGAACAGTTAGAAAATAAAACAACAACCCAGTAATTGATAGTAGCTTCAAAAACATTAAATACTGAGCAATTTTCTTAGTAATAAATGCTGAAGACCTTTTTATTAACATCTTATATATATTTGGTCATTGGATTGTAGACAAATGTGCCAAGAATACACAAAAAATATCAACTGTATTTAGAGACTGACATAGCATAGAGGTGGTACATGAAGGGGAGTCCTGGGTGACACATCCAGGAAGAGGCTGAAACCAAGTCCGGCTGTGGAAGTCCTTGATGCCAGAGTTAGATCTTGATGCATTCAGTGTCTCTACTGCCTATTCTGAACAAACCAGTGAGTGGCCTAGTTCATGCTCCCTTTCCGAAGATTAATGTGAAAGCAGAGCATAAAATAAATGGGGTTTGGTCAGTGAGTGGACTGGGCATGAAGTTTCCCAGATAAGAGGTGATAAAGGCCTGCACTTGAGTGGTGCCATGAGACTGGAGAGGAGGAAGGGAAGAATTATTAAAACATTGCAGAAGTAAAGTACCCATGACTCTGATGTTGATGGCGTGTGGGAGAAGACAATATAGCAAGAAGAGTCAGAGATGAATCTGGAGTTTGAAACTGAGTGACTGAAAATTCAGCAGGAACTGAAGAAGAAAGAGCTGGTTTGATGCAGGGAAAAGTTAAAAGAGTTCAGTTTCTCTGTGGGTTGAGTTGGAAATGATAGCAAAGCATCTGCTAGTGATGCCTAGCAGGTTGTTCAGCGTTTGTAGTCTGCCCTAGAAAGGTCAGGGAAATTTTTGCAGGAAGGTTGTAGGAGATAAAGAAAGAGACACCTATTATGTTGTCAAGGAAGAAAGGATTAAGTGGAATAGAAGACACGAGAGAATAGTCTAGCACCCTGGGACCCATCCTGCTGTGGGAATGGAGAGAAGGGGAAGAGCCAATGGCAACTCAGAAGAGAAACCAGACACTAATATGGTACAGCTGCTGGTGATGGCACTGAAGACACTTAACATTTATCCTTACTGTACTGTGTTCATTTTGTTCTTAAAATTATTTTTTCTAGTGTTGTATTAGGGCAAGGAAAAAATATTCCCATAGTTAACATTTAAAAGTGAGATTGAGGAGTTCCCATCGTAGCACAGCGGAAATGAATCCAACCAGGAACCATGAGGTTGTGGGTTCAATCCCTGGCCTCACTCAGTGGGTCAAGGATCCGGCCTTGCCATGAGCTGCAGGGTACGTTGCAGACACAGCTCGGATCTGCTGTTGTTGTGGCTATGGTGTAGTCTGGCAGCTGTAGCTCCGATTAGACCCCTAGCCTGGGAACCTCCATATGATGCCTGCGTGGCCCTAAAAAGCTAAATAAAATAAAATAAAATAAAGTAAAGTAAAATAAAATAAAAGTGAGCTTGAGGAGTTCCCATCATGACTTAGTGGGAATGAATCTGACTAGTATCCCTGAGGACGCAGGTTCGATCCCTGTCCTCACTTAGTGGGTTAGGGATCCGGTGTTGCCGTGGCCTGTGGTGTAGACCAGTGGCTATAGCTCTGATTCAACCCCTAGTCTGGGAACCTCCATATGCAGCAGGTGCAGCCCTAAAAAGACAAAAAATAAATAAATAAAAATCAAAAAAAATAAAAGTGAGATTGAGAAGTTCTCTTGTGGCGCAGCTGGTTAAGGGTCCAGTGTTGTCAGTGTAGCAGCTTGGGTCGCTGCTGTGGTGTGGGTTCAGTGTGCCACGTGTGTAGACAAAAAAAATGAGATTGAATATTTTTTTAACATTGTATGTGTAGCGTGTTAAAATAGAAAGGGAAGATTATCCTTATATAAATGACTTTGTACTCTATATTTGGATTTTTCTCTTTGGTGTTACATTTTGTAAATTTATACTCCGGAGCAGAGAAATATTTATTTCAACAAGGGCCAAGTGCTTGCCTTTTAATCCTTTCACCAGTAGCATATTATGCAGTGTTTATTAGTGTGAGTTCTGTTTCCCTTAAAAAGAAAAGTAAGCTTTTAGACAAACATGGAGACACCTGCTTTATGCCTCCTTTTTAATTTAAAACAAAGAGCCTCTCTCTCATGATTTTCAGAGTTGAGATAGATGTTTTTCCGTATCAGAGTAACTGCAGTTTTGAGTCTAGGGTTTTTGTCGATACTGCAAATGGAGGTAAAAGGCAGGAGTTGCTTGTTGGTTTAGCCACCTTCTGATAAATGTTGGTTTTGGGCAGAGGTGGTACAGAGCGAGAAGACACGGCTGTGAAGATCTCTATAAAATGATGCATTATGCATGTTCTGTCGGTGGAAAACAGCAAGATGTCGCAGTCCCAGTAGCTCTGCCTTCAGAACCTAGTCCCGGGTCTCCCTGGCAGCTCTCAGAAGGTCAGCATGTTCCAGGACCCTTTGCTTTTCATGCTTTTGTCATATCTGGCACAAGTATCCTACTTTCCCAGGGAGCCATGCTGAAACATATGCAGAGAAAAACCAGTGAATTCTTCCTCCTTTATCTGTGTTCCTCTTCATTCCTCAGGACTTATTGAGCACCTTCCCTGGACCAAGTGAACACTGTGGAACTAAACTCAGACCATTCAAACAAACCGTCTTATTAAAAACCAAGAAGATCAGTGCTTAAGGAATGAATTGGCCACGACTCCAGGGAGAGAGCTTTTGGCTCCAGTTCTAGGCCTTCTGATCGCCTCTACTATCTGTTACACCACAGCATTGTAGATTAGTTTTTCTACTTGTTGGGTTTTATGGAGTAAACAAAGCAGGAAAGAGGAAGAAGGAAGTGTCTGGGTAAAATACAAATCTCTGCAATATCACTTTGTTTAGGATTGTATTCTTTTTTCCCTCAGTTTGCTCATTTTTATTTATTATTTATTTATTTATTTTTTTAATTTTTTTTTTTGTCTGTTTAGGGCCATAGCCGCAGCATTTGGAGATTCCCACGCTAGGGGTCTAATCGGAGCTGTAGCTGCCGGCCTACACCACAGCCACAGCAACACAGGATCTGAGCCACATCTGCAACCTACACCACAGCTCACTGCAATGGCGGATCCTTAACCCACTGAGCAAGGCCAGGGACTGAACCCACAACCTCATGGTTCCTAGTCGGATTCATTAACCACTGAGTCACGACGGGAACTCCAGTTTGCTCATTTTTAAAGTTAAGATCATCATTTTAACTCATCTTCATGAGCTTGGGTAAGATTCATTTGAACAGTTGGATCTTGTTCATTAAACTCACTTTAAATGCTTTATTTTATTTACAAGCCTTGTTAGGAACTCCTGAACTGTAGGGTGTTTGATCCCTCTTCTGGTTATGTAAGTTTGTTGGCACAGTCTTGAGGAGAAGAAAAGGACATCATAACAAAATAAAATTGTTATTTTTTGAAGGCAGTGTTCTTTAGACAGTCATCCTGCTGCACCAAAAACCTGACTGTACAAAAATTGTTCAGGGAGTTCCCATTGTGGCTCAACAGTAATGAGCCCAACTAGTATGTATGAGGACACAGTCTCGATCCCTGGCCTCACTCAGTGAGTTAAGGATCCGGCATTGCTGTGAGCTGTGGTGTAGGTCACAGATGTGGCTCGGATCTGGCATTGCTGTGGCAGGGATGTAGGCTGGCAGCTGTAGCTCCAATTCAGCCTATAGCCTGGGAACCTCCATATGCCGTGGGCATGGCCCTAAAAAGACAGACAGAGAGACAGACAGACACACACACACACACACAGACCCTGCTGGAAAAGAGGGGAAAATCTTACTCTGTACAGCTTACATCATCTGAAATGCAGTTTCATTCATACTTGTTTTACAATCTGTGACTACCATCATTTTCATTGTTCACGTTGTATTTCTGAAAACTTAATGTTGGCCTCAAATGAGATGAGTTCTAGACCTGCGCTGTCTAATACAGTGGCCACTTAGGTGCATGTGATATGTGCTGGTCAGAATTGAGATGTTTTTTGAGTAGAAAATACACACCAGACTTCAAAGACTTAGTATGAGAAAAAAAAATCTTTTGGATCAATTAGGCTAAATAAAAAGTATTGTTAAAGTTGTCTCATGTCTTTTTAATGTATCTACAGACATGATTTAAATGACATATATAGCTTAGATCATATTTCTGTTGGACAGCACTGTTTCAGGCTGGTCACATGGCTGAATAGGGAACATCTTTTCATCATCTGTCCTGAGGCTTTTGATTGTTTCTTTGCCCCATTAAATGCAGCAGCTCTGCTGTCACCCCTTACATTTCTGCCTTTGCAGCTGCATGAACTGAATGGCAGCACAGGCTTCCTCCTATGCGTTTTTCCTGGGAAGCACTTTTACCTTAATCACTTCAAAGTCATTTATTAGACAGTTATTGAGGACATTTGTGGAAAATACCATCTGAAGAGTTTGTGGGGCTCAAGAGGTGATTAACCTAGTGGTTCCTCTCCAGACTTTACAGCCTGGTGAGGAAGATTAAACATATACAGCATTGGAAGTAGTGGAAAATAGAGTACGATAAACACCTTCATTCAATGTTCTGCTCTTCTGCAACTTCAGTGGAAGAAAAGCTTCCTAACTAAAAGTGGATCTTGAGGACCTTCAAATACGGGGAAAGTTTCAAAACGTGGAGATATGGTACAGGAATCAAGATGTGCTCGAGGAACAGAAACAGAATAGTTGATGTTAAAGGAAAACTTTATTCATAACATACCTGACACCAGATGTATGGGTTTTCCATACCACACCATTCTCTTTGGATACCAGCTGGGTATCCTCGAAGTCACTTCAGTTCTGAAGGTAACACTGCAGAGTTGGCATAGACCCCACAGGACAGGCTCAGCCCCACAGGACAGCCCTCAAGTAGTGGGTCCCCGGTTACCCAGACTTCCCAGACTTTGCTACAAATCAGGGCTTCCCAAGACGCCCTCCTCAGGTTGGGTAATTTGCTAGAATGGCCTACACATCTCTGGGGAGCATTTACTTGGGTTTACTGGTTTATGGTCAAGGGTATAGATGAACAGCCAGAGGAAGAGGTGGGTAGGGTGCAGTCTGGAAGTGGAGCTGCGTCACCCGCTGGGCACATGGATGTGTTCATCCACCTGGAAGCTCTGTGGACCTTGTCATTGAGGGGATTCTGTGGAGGTTTCGTTACGTAGGCGCTCTCGATTATTAACTCAATCTCTAAGCCCTTGCCCATTCCTGGAATATGGGGGCGGTGGGCCTGGAAGTGCTAGGCTTCTCATCAGGTCTGGATCTTTCTGGCAGCCGGCTACCAGCCAGAGTCTATCTTGAGTTCTCCCACAAGCGGCCTCGTTTAGAACAAGAGGGGTTTCTTTCACCTGGAAAGTTCCAAGGGGTTTAGGAGCTGAGGATCAGGAGTAAGAGGCCCCCCGTCACTCACAAAATTCTAAGAGATTTAGCAGCTCGGTGTCAGGAACCAAATACCTATTTCTCACAGTATCATAGAAGTCTTGGGAAGTGCAGGTTTTGTTTAGAGTGCAGAGTACATGGAAGGAAGCTGGGTATTAAAAAGCTAGGAAAGTAGATAGTTTACAGAGTGTTGGGAGGCTGACATTAATCTGGTAGGCTGTTGAAATCATGTCGGATTTTTGTATAGAAAAGTTGCGTGTAAGAAACCTGGCTGCAGGATCTAGGATAAACTGTGAGTGGAGAATATTGGGTGGATGGTGAACTGGGTTCACTTTTTAAAAACAACTTTGTGTGTCAGTCAGTTTGTGCTAGGTGATGTGGCTTGAGACAACCAAGGTTTATTTTTCCGATGTCGCATGTTGGCTGAGCTCGGCTGTGGCCCCTGCGCCGTGTGACTTTAATCAAGAACTTGCTGTTACTCTGGCAGAAGGGAGAAGAAAGAGAGCCGTGCACAGCCTCTGGAAGCTGTTGCTCTGAACTGGCGTATGTCTCTTTGTCCACTTTTAATTGGCTGAAGCAAATCATATAGCCAAGCCTGAGGTCAGCAGGGTCAAGAATTATATTCTGCCTCCTAGAAGCAGTGCAGTCACATGGCGGTAGGCACGGATGTGTAATCCGCTTATAGGGAGGGCGGCGACTAATTTAGAACAGTAATTCAGTCCACTTCACTTTGCTATTCTAAGTCACATTTGTGGCTTAAAAAACAAAACTCCCAAGAAAGACAAAGTCCTCAGAAATATGGTGCTGTGCATTTCTATCTTGAAATTTCTAAATTCCCTACCTCTCTTTCCTTTCCTTCTCCTTGACTTTGTTCAGAGCCAAGTTTGTTCTCACTGGAACTGCCTGCCTCTAGATGCCTAAAGGGGCAGCTGACAGGTTCGTGGATTGTGGTTGCTGTCTGACACCTACTTGGGAGCAGTTAATTGTGGTCATGGGGTCATGGAATTATGAGTGGTCCAGATTGAGCCCCTTTGTGTGTCTTCCCTGCCTCCTCCCTGCCCTTAAGCAATCCTGAATACCGTATCTGATTTTGTATGCCATGTAAAAATATAGTGGCAACCCGTGGGAACCACATGGCTGCAGTGGAGGTTAGTATAATTCTCCAAAGAAAAGGTGCTGTTTCTAGAATAAATGAGGAATGGGATTCTGGATTGAAAAAAAAAAAAACAAAGAGTGACTGTTCATTACAGTGCCTCTCCATCCCACTGAGGCTGAGTATTCTACCTTCATCATAATGATTTCCTCCTTGGCTTTTTTCTCTTGTACCACTTCAGTGCTTCTTCCACGTTCCTGTCGTGGTGATCATTCCAAAGGGAGGATGTGACCCAGTTGTTTGCCAGCGGCCTCACTTCCAAGCTTCTTAGTAAGGCACATAAGGTTTGACGTGAGTTGGCCTCACCTGGTGCCCCCGAGTTTTTCTCTTCCTTCCCTTCCCCACTGCTCTTTGCACACTATTCCAGTCCTGCCCAACTCTCTCTGGTGCTTGCTGGCTTCACCCTTTACCTGGAAGGACTTTCCTGTTGTCTTCTCAACTGTTGTGTTTCAGGAATTCCCATTGTGACTCAGCGGGTTAAGAACGCAACTATGAGAATGTGTTTTTGAACCCTGGCCTCACTCACTGGGTTAAGGTCAGGCATTGCCTCAAGCTGTGGTGTAGGTCGCAGGTGCAGCTCAGATCCAGTGCTGTGGCTGTGGTGTAGGCTGGCATCTGCAGTTCCAATTGACCCCAGCCTGGGAACTTCCATATACCGAAGGTACGGCCCTTAAAAAAAAAAAAAGGAAACCTGCCCCGCAAACCCATTGTCTTTCAGAATTCAGCTCAAGCTTTGCCTCCTCCAAAAACCTTTCCTGAACCTCACCCCCTAACCCCCAGCCCTGTGGTGTAATTATTCCATCTTGTATTCCTGCCAAACTCTGTACAGTCAGCTCTCTGTATCTGTGGGTCCCACATCCACCCATTCAGCCAACTGCAGATCGAAATTTTCAGGAAAAAAAATTTCCAAGAAGTTCCAAAGAGCAAAACTTGAATTTGTTGGACTCAAGCAACTAGTTACACAGCATTTATGTTGTATTAGGGTTTATAAGTAATCTAGAGATGGTTTACGGCGTGCAGGAGGATATGTACAGGTTATATGCAAATGCTGCACCATCTTATGTAAGGGACTTGAGCATCCTTGGGTTTTGGTATCGTGGGGGGTCCTAGAACCAGTCCCCCAAGATATCAAGAGAGAACTATACTGACTTCTCCACACTGTACTCTTTCCTTTCCTCTGATAGAAGGCGAGAGCCTTGTCACTAGGGGATTCTTGTTTTCTTTCCCAACTAGCTCATAATAAGTACTCAGTAAATGTCTATTAAATGAATGCAAAGATAAATTGAAGAGACACTGTTCCATGAGCCCTTAGAAATTCAAACTGCGTGGTGGAGAGGTAAGTTTGGAGTTTGGGATTAGCAGATACAAACTACTGTATATAAAATAGATAAACATCAAGGTCCTACTGTAGCACAGGGAACTATATTCAATATCCTATGATAAACCATAATGGAAAAGAATATGAAATAGAATATATGTATTTTAACTGACTCACTTTGCTGTACACCGGGAACTGACACAACATTATAAGTCAACTATATTATAATTTAAAAAATAATAATATATATTTTTTAAAAATTCAGGACTTCCCGTTGTGGTACAGCGGAAACAAATGTAACTGGTAACCATGAGGTTGTGAGTTTGATCCCTGGCCTCGCTCACTGGGTTAAGGATCCAGCATTGCCGTGAGCTGTGGTGTAGGTCGCAGATGCAGCTCGGATCCTGCATTGCTGTGGCTGCGGTGTAGGCTGGCAGCTGTAGTTCTGATTCAGCCCCTAGCCTGGGGAACCTCCACATGCCTCGGGTGCAGCCCTAAATAGTAAAAAGTAAAAAATAAATAAATAAAATAAAATAAAATAAAATGAAATGAAACTGCAGCACAGAACAGTACTTTCCACAGTGTAGTTGTTTCCTAAGAGAGATTGTGAAGTTCCTAGGATCGAGAATTATGCCTCGTAGATGGGCAGCAGATGCTGTCGGCTTGCTTGGGGTCTTTAAGACGCTTTGACATCTTCATAGTCAGGCAGTACTGACATTGTCTAGTATATAGGTACATGTAAAGGAAATGAATGATTGATTACCTTGCAGAAAGACAGCAGTTACTTACTTGACAGCTTTTTAAATGTAAAGTTGGTGTCTGTCTGTAGAACTCACCGGTAATAAGGATGACGGTCCTTCGGTGCCCAGGAGCAGACATGCTCCAGTACAGGCCGGAGTTAGTGCTGGCACAGCTGCTTTTGCAAATAACAGTGGTGAAGACAGTTCTGGTGATCCCACGGGCTTTCCTTTCCCTTTCATCCAGCTTCTGGATGAAGCTTAACTCTTCTTTTTTGTGATGCTTCGCATCTGATGATATTGGAAGAAAGAGATGAAAGAGCAGAAAATGTTGAAATTTGGCGTTAAAAGAGAAATTTTGACATGGCATGAAATATAGTACTTGAATCCTTTTTGGTCTGATTCAGTTCTCATAACAGTGTGGTGACACGAGAACGCATTTGGTGCACGTCTTATCAATTGTATGCTTTCAAATGTACAGAGTTGCAGAGTAACCACCAACAGGACATTGGCTAGCCAGTATTCGTAAAACTAGAGAATTAGGGTTTGTGGGTCTCAGGCTGAGTTTCGGAAGTCATTCGTAGCCAGAACAGACTGTTGGTAGCAGCTGGGTCTGCAGATGTGAACAGTGGATTAATTGTACCGAGAGAGGAGGATGACAGGGTGGCATGAGCTCAGAGAGACACACTCCTTGCAGAGCAAAGCAAGCCCACAGAGAGTGGACTTCTTCCCCCAGGGGAAGAAGCCCTTTTGATTCAGAATTTGGGAGCTAGGAAGTACACAGTGTGTTTTGCATTGGTCTTTTTGGCACAGAACTCAGCAGACGTGGCAGTTCTTTTCTTGTGGCCATGTGAACCTTTTTTTGCCTTTTCACTTTTCTTTATTTGGTGTAGCAGATAGTGAGCACCTGTCTACTATGTCTCTGCCTGTAAGCGTTAAAGAGATAGCACAGGCCTTGGCTCAGGAAACCTTTCAGTTTGATGAGAATATAAAACACTTAAGATAATGCTGGGCCTGTAGGAAACACTCAGTGAGGAGTTCCCGTCGTGGCACAGTGGTTAACGAATCCAACTAGGAACCATGAGGTTGCGGGTTCGATCCCTGGCCTTGCTCAGTGGGTTAACGATCCGGCGTTGCCGGACGCGGCTCGGATCCTGCGTTGCTGTGGCTGCGGCGTAGGCTGGTGGCTACAGCTCTGATTAGACCCCTAGCCTGGGAACCTCCACACGCCGCGGGTGTGGCCCTAGAATGACAAAAGGCAAAAAAAAAGGGAAAAAAAAACACTCAGCAGCAGCTGTGCTGTTAGCTGGGGAGAGGAGCCCATCAGCAGACCCTGTTAATAGGGAAGACAGTAGCTGCCGTAGCCTGGGTTCCTGCTGCGTACCCCAGTGTTGCATTGGTGGACACTTGGCTTAAACGCCCGCAGTCCTAATTTAATATTGGATGTGTGGTTACCTAGGTAGAGTGTGAGTTCGAGATTGGAGGCTATTGACTAGACAGCACAGAAGAGAGAATTCAAAGAAGCATTAGAGGAGGTGTCGTTTGGGCAGATCTTGAAGGATGATAGGGAGGTGAGGGAGGCAGGGGTTTGCAGGAAGGACTTTTATTTTTATTATTTTTGTTTTTTGTCTTTTTAGGGCCACACTCACAGCATATGGACGTTCCCAGGGCAGGAGTCTAATCAGACCTATAACTGCCGGCCTACACCACAGCCTCAGCAACACAGGATCTGAGCTGTGTCTTTGACCTATAACACAGCTCGTGGCCTCACTGGATCCCTAACCCACCGAATGAGACCAAGGATCAAACCTGCATCCTCGTGGATACTAGTAGAGCTCGTTACTGCTGAGCCACAAGGGGAACTCCTCCGTTAGACTTTTACGTTTTCTTTTCTTCTTCTGTCCCCTGGACTTCCCACTGTGTGTGAGCTACCTGGAAGATTTCTTGGCCTTGGTGGAAGCTCTCAGAGCTGAAGAGATGACTGATGCAGGAGCAATATTATATGCTCCTGTCTTTTGGGAAAGGAGTGGAAATCCAGTAAATACCTAAGTATCATCTGTAGGGTGACACCGGCCTTGTCACTTTCACCACTGAGTGGGAACAGGCTTAGACCAGGTACTGTTGTGCTACCTTTTATACTGCAGCCCTGCTGGAGGAGTCACACTCAGCAGTTGTCACACACAGTTTTAAGCAGCAGTTGTGTGAGACAACACAGATTGACCTGTTCAGTTAAGTGAATGGTAATTTACTATGAAGTTGCTTTACAAAGTGAATTTTCAGTAGTTCCTGTTGTGGCTCAGCGGGTGAAAACCCAACATAGTGTCTGTGTGGATGTGGGTTTGATCCCTGATCTGGTGTTTCCTCACAAGCCGCAGCATTAGGTCACAGATGCGGCTCACATCTGGCATTGCTGTGACCGTGGCACAGGCTGGCAGCTGTGGTTCGGATTTGACCCCTAGCCGGGAAACTTACATATGCCGCAGGTGCGGCCCTAAAAAGAAAACAGAAAAATTTCAGATAGAACTAGAGACTCTCATACTAAGTGAAGTAAGTCAGAAAGAGAAGGACAAATACCATATGATATCACTTATGTGTGGAATCTAAAATATGACGCAAATGAACTTACCTATCTGAAACAGAAACAGACTCACAGAATGACTTGCGGTTGCCAAGGGGGAGGGGGAGGGCGTGGATGGACAGGGAGTTTGGGGTTAGGAGGTGCAAACTGTTACATCTAGAATGGATAAGCAACAAGGTCCTGCTGTATAACGCAGGGAACTAGAGTCAATATCCTGTGTTAAACCGTAATGGAAAAGAATATATATATGTGAATCACTTCACTGTACACAAGAAACTAGCACAACATTGTAAATTGACTATATGTCAATTAAAAAAGTAAATTCTCAGAGTATTTTGGGGTGGAATTATGGGCAATAAAAACATTAGAAAAACCTGGGTCTTGAACTCTCAGGATTAATAACACAGAAGAACAAACGGAATCTCTCTCTCCCCTGTACATATGCACAGTCTAGTCAGACAGGTGAGAAATTCAGAGTAAGAAGATGTAGTATCCTTAAGAAAGGATTCATTCATAAGGCAGTGACATCCGAGATGATGTTAAAATAGGTTAATAAGGGGAAATGTGAAAGGGAAAAGCGTTTGACTCATGGTGCAATAAACCTGATGTGTATGTTTGGAAATTTTTTTTTGCATAAAATGAATTTTTTTTTTTTTTTTTTGGACTGCTCCATAGCATATGGAGTTCCTGGGCCAGGGATCAGGTCCAAGCCGCAGCAGCTGTGGCAACACCAGCTCACTGTGCCGGGCTGGGGATCGAACCTCCGTCCCGGTTCTCCAGAGACCCAGCCGATCCCTTTGTGTCACAGTGGAAACTCCAGATTAAATTATCTTGAGAGAAATATTGAATTAATCACTTTCTGCCTGGAAAGGGGTTGAAAACTATTAAAATGATTTTGAAAAAAATGTGCCTTTTAATTTTCAAGAATAACTGTTTTAAGTTTTGTCTTTGTCACTAGACCTTAAGCGACTAGAGGGCAAAAACACATGCCTAATGTTTATGTGGGTTCCCTTTAGTACCTAAAGCCTAGAAGGGCGTGGACTAGGTATTTGTTGACTGCTTTCTGGATTAAACACTTTACAGTTGGAGAACATGTTAGTGAAAGCATGCAAGTAACAAGGATGAATGAAGGGGTGGAGGTGATGTGGTTGAAAGTACCTTTACACTTAAGTTTCTGTGGATCAGGAAAATGATTACGTATCAACTTTCTTGCACATTGATGGGTTCTGGTTCTTCAAGGAACAAAGATGACTTCCCTCCCTCCCTCCTTCCCTCCCTCCCTTTCCTCCCTTCCTCCCTCCATCCCTCCCTTGTTTTGCTGGGATGCCCATGAGATGGAACTTTTAGATAAGAGTGGACTTGGACCATCCTACATCCTGCTCCTACGTGCTGGACTTCTTTGCCTCAGAGTATATATCACACAAACACATTTGTTTTATTAGAAACAGCCTGCAGTAACTTTACTGGATGTTCAGTGTGTCACAAAGATGCGGAGCTAACATTTCTAAGAGGGTGATGAGGGTGGGCAGATGAGTGCAACAGGCTGCAGGGAATGAAATGCTGGTCTGATTTTCTCAAGTTGGAAACTAAGAGGAAGGAGTGGGATTCGGAGGAGGTGGAGTCACACTTTATTGAAAACATGGAGACAATGGCTTTCAGGTTTTAAAAACCGCTGGGGAGCATCTGGACCTTTGGCTCTTTTTCTAGTTGAAGGCTCTGGGGAAGGTGTGGATGGCTTTACAAAAAACGTTCTCACAGGAGTTCCCGTCGTGGCTCAGTGGTTAAGGAATCCAACTAGGAACCATGAGGTTGGGGGTTCGATCCCTGGCCTTGCTCAGTGGGTTAAGGATCCGGCGTTGCCGTGAGCTGTGGTGTAGGTTGCAGATGCAGGTTGGATCCTGTGTGACTGTGGCTGTGGCCTAGGCTGGCAGCTGTGGGTCCAATTCAACCCCTAGCCTGGAAACTTCCATATGTTGCTGGTACGGTCCTAAAAAGACAAAAAAAAAAAGGGAAGAAGAATAAGTCCCCTATCTCACACACACACTCTTTTAAGATACTACTCTGTTAAGATAGTAGTGACTTCATAATGAATAGACGAAATAAATTTTTAGGAATTCTAATGAAGTCTTCAGTAATATATTTCTCTAGTATAATGTGCCGGATTTGGAAAAAAAAATTTCCTTTTTATTTGATGTGGTTAGTTTCCAAAGGATAGCTCTTAAGAAAAGGGTTTTGTTATCTTTTTTGAAATGTCAGTGGGTTTTGCATTGGAAAATCAGAACTTCTGTAAGACCTAAGAAAAGAATGTCCCTTTTTTTTAAATGAACATTTTGTGATTACATTATAATGGGGGGGCATGAAAAGAAGGATAATAGTTTGTGAATATAAGTTTATTTATAGTACAAAGAAAATTGCAAGGGAAATGATCGCGCTACTGAAGACAGATAAATTATTGTAAACATCTTTAAGACTGCTTTAGTAACAATCTCTTAACAAATAAATACTCTAGGAACAAACAAGTAGTTGTTCTAATTCCTGTGCAAACTACAAATCATATTTGATGTAGCCATGCTTGTTTATCCACATGAACATGGAACGATGGTGCCAAAGAGGGCTTGTCTGGGGACCAAATCTGTATTTGACCCTTGATGGAACCAGGTTCCCTGAAAACATGCATCTGAAAGTAATGAAACCTCTAAAAATCTATCTTGCAATTTGAACTTCTACTTTTTCATAACAGTATCTTGTGTCCATTCTGTATCCTTGTTTGCATTCCAATGTCTACTGGTATTATGTTTATTTAAAAAATCTTAGGTACAGTGGCCGCTCTGTATGTGGGGCTGACTAGGCACCATGAGGTGCATGAGACAAAGAAAGTCCCTGCCCTCAACAGGTTCACCTCTGGAGTAGAGGTGAGACCCACACAAGAAAAACTAAGCCACCAAATAGGGCCACATGTGACTAGTGCCACGGGAGCCACGGAGTGCCATAGACTTTCATAGAAAGGAGACAGACCCTGCTAACCTGCAATACAGAAAAAAAAAAAAAAATGAAAACAAGAATCTTCTAAGTTGCTTTGAGTTTTGAGGGAAATCCCTCAGGTTTCTGGGCTTCAGCTTTCTTCCTGATAAATTTGAATGAAGTCATAACCTCCACTCCATGACTGGTTTGAGGGTCGACCATTTTCAAATGCTTATGTTCAAAGGTTTTGAAATTCAAGACATAACTGAGTTCAGGGAGAGGCCAGTATTTGCCAGTTCTCCCAGGGCCCTCCTCTCCTCTGAGGACTTTAACATTTGTCTGAATTGGGGGAGCAGATGCCTAAAATGAACATGTTATCTTCCTTTTTATGAGCAAAACCATCTTTAAGCTATTAACTGTTTGCAGAGATGAAAGTTGGCACAGAATTTGAAATGATTGTTACTAAGCAGTAGAACCTCCAATTTCAGGGGTGGATTTCATTTCGTTTCAAGAGAATGTTTATCTCTAGTTTTCTCACCTTGTTTGCAAAAGTAACAATCTCTTAACAAATAAATATTCTAGGAACAAACAAGTAATTGTTCTAATTCCTGTGCAAACTACAAATCATATTTGACATAGCCATACTTGTTTATCCACAGTTAATAGCTTAAAGATGGTTTTGCTCATAAAAAGGAAGATAACATGTTCATTTTAGGCATCTGCTCCCCCAATTCGGACAAAAAGATCAAATTGGGAGTTCCCCTCACACCTCAGGTTGAGAACCGAAGTAGTCTCCATGAGAATGTGGATTCAATCCCAGACCTTGCTCAGTGGGTTAAGGATCCAGCGTGGCCACCAGCTAAGGCATAGGCTGCAGATGTGGCTTGGATCTGGTATTGCTGTGACCGTGTTGTAAGTAAGCCTGCAGCTGCAGCTCCGATTTGACCCCTAGCCTGGGAACTTTTATGTGCCACGGTGTGGCCGTATAAAGAAAAAATTAAGACAAAGAAAATCAAAAATAGCAAATGGTTTTTAAAAAAATAAGTTTTAGGTATGCAAAATTAGCATACAGGAAATAAATTATTTCACTGTACATAGCTGCCAAGAGGAATACATTGAGACTCTAGGGAAAAATAAGGAACACATTTAAAAATTGGAAAGTAGCCTCTGCTGGCCATTTAAAGTAGGGTGAGTTGACTTAGAAAAGGAAGGAAAGGAAGATGTCCTGGGAATGAAAGTTAAGTGTTATAAGATGCCATTAAAGGAGGTTGTAGAATCTCCTTTTCTGGAAATGTTTGAAAACAAGACAGATCTTCATCTCTCGGGAAAAGTGTTGAAGTTCAGTCCTGCCTCGAGGCAGGAAGATTAACTGGATTATGCCTGTGTGGTCTCTCCAGTCTTTGGAAGAGTCCTTGAATGCAGTAAATACTTGACACTCTGTTGACTGAAGCTATTGTTTCATAGCTGTTCGCTTTAACCTTGGTTATTACAAGACCAGAGTGAATGTTTGTATAAGTAACAAAATAAAGTTTGGATTTGAGGTTGATGATGTCAGTTGTGTATGTACCTGAATCAGTCTTAAAAGTATTAAAGTGGATGCAGTGCTGAGACTCTTCCAGGGCATAAGCTAGTCTTTCGATGATGTGGAAAGTACCTGCTTTCTTTCATGGTCTCAATGCCAATAATCATGTATAAATAATTATACAGGATACAAATATGAATTAGGTATGGTTCCTGCCTTCACAGGTCTTTGTCTACCAGTGGAGATAAAACATATGCACAGATCCTGTACGTGATAAGTGAAAAATATGGAGTTCC